>OX155893.1:7393092-8086561 GCA_944588485.1 Phosphuga atrata | reverse complement strand
TGTCTAGTCTTGTCTGTCTAGTCTTGTCTGTCTAGTCTTGTCTGTCTAGTCTTGTCTGTCTCGTCTAGTCTTGTCTGTCTAGTCTTGTCTGTCTAGTCTTGTCTGTCTAGTCTTGTCTGTCTAGTCTTGTCTGTCTAGTCTTGTCTGTCTAGTCTTGTCTGTCTAGTCTTGTCTGTCTAGTCTTGTCTGTCTAGTCTTGTCTGTCTAGTCTTGTCTGTCTAGTCTTGTCTGTCTAGTCTTGTCTGTCTAGTCTTGTCTGTCTAGTCTTGTCTGTCTAGTCTTGTCTGTCTAGTCTTGTCTGTCTAGTCTTGTCTGTCTAGTCTTGTCTGTCTAGTCTTGTCTGTCTAGTCTTGTCTGTCTAGTCTTGTCTGTCTAGTCTTGTCTGTCTAGTCTTGTCTGTCTAGTCTTGTCTGTCTAGTCTTGTCTGTCTAGTCTTGTCTGTCTAGTCTTGTCTGTCTAGTCTTGTCTGTCTAGTCTTGTCTGTCTAGTCTTGTCTGTCTAGTCTTGTCTGTCTAGTCTTGTCTGTCTAGTCTTGTCTGTCTAGTCTTGTCTGTCTAGTCTTGTCTGTCTAGTCTTGTCTGTCTAGTCTTGTCTGTCTAGTCTTGTCTGTCTAGTCTTGTCTGTCTAGTCTTGTCTGTCTAGTCTTGTCTGTCTAGTCTTGTCTGTCTAGTCTTGTCTGTCTAGTCTTGTCTGTCTAGTCTTGTCTGTCTAGTCTTGTCTGTCTAGTCTTGTCTGTCTAGTCTTGTCTGTCTAGTCTTGTCTGTCTAGTCTTGTCTGTCTAGTCTTGTCTGTCTAGTCTTGTCTGTCTAGTCTTGTCTGTCTAGTCTTGTCTGTCTAGTCTTGTCTGTCTAGTCTTGTCTGTCTAGTCTTGTCTGTCTAGTCTTGTCTGTCTAGTCTTGTCTGTCTAGTCTTGTCTGTCTAGTCTTGTCTGTCTAGTCTTGTCTGTCTAGTCTTGTCTGTCTAGTCTTGTCTGTCTAGTCTTGTCTGTCTAGTCTTGTCTGTCTAGTCTTGTCTGTCTAGTCTTGTCTGTCTAGTCTTGTCTGTCTAGTCTTGTCTGTCTAGTCTTGTCTGTCTAGTCTTGTCTGTCTAGTCTTGTCTGTCTAGTCTTGTCTGTCTAGTCTTGTCTGTCTAGTCTTGTCTGTCTAGTCTTGTCTGTCTAGTCTTGTCTGTCTAGTCTTGTCTGTCTAGTCTTGTCTGTCTAGTCTTGTCTGTCTAGTCTTGTCTGTCTAGTCTTGTCTGTCTAGTCTTGTCTGTCTAGTCTTGTCTGTCTAGTCTTGTCTGTCTAGTCTTGTCTGTCTAGTCTTGTCTGTCTAGTCTTGTCTGTCTAGTCTTGTCTGTCTAGTCTTGTCTGTCTAGTCTTGTCTGTCTAGTCTTGTCTGTCTAGTCTTGTCTGTCTAGTCTTGTCTGTCTAGTCTTGTCTGTCTAGTCTTGTCTGTCTAGTCTTGTCTGTCTAGTCTTGTCTGTCTAGTCTTGTCTGTCTAGTCTTGTCTGTCTAGTCTTGTCTGTCTAGTCTTGTCTGTCTAGTCTTGTCTGTCTAGTCTTGTCTGTCTAGTCTTGTCTGTCTAGTCTTGTCTGTCTAGTCTTGTCTGTCTAGTCTTGTCTGTCTAGTCTTGTCTGTCTAGTCTTGTCTGTCTAGTCTTGTCTGTCTAGTCTTGTCTGTCTAGTCTTGTCTGTCTAGTCTTGTCTGTCTAGTCTTGTCTGTCTAGTCTTGTCTGTCTAGTCTTGTCTGTCTAGTCTTGTCTGTCTAGTCTTGTCTGTCTAGTCTTGTCTGTCTAGTCTTGTCTGTCTAGTCTTGTCTGTCTAGTCTTGTCTGTCTAGTCTTGTCTGTCTAGTCTTGTCTGTCTAGTCTTGTCTGTCTAGTCTTGTCTGTCTAGTCTTGTCTGTCTAGTCTTGTCTGTCTAGTCTTGTCTGTCTAGTCTTGTCTGTCTAGTCTTGTCTGTCTAGTCTTGTCTGTCTAGTCTTGTCTGTCTAGTCTTGTCTGTCTAGTCTTGTCTGTCTAGTCTTGTCTGTCTAGTCTTGTCTGTCTAGTCTTGTCTGTCTAGTCTTGTCTGTCTAGTCTTGTCTGTCTAGTCTTGTCTGTCTAGTCTTGTCTGTCTAGTCTTGTCTGTCTAGTCTTGTCTGTCTAGTCTTGTCTGTCTAGTCTTGTCTGTCTAGTCTTGTCTGTCTAGTCTTGTCTGTCTAGTCTTGTCTGTCTAGTCTTGTCTGTCTAGTCTTGTCTGTCTAGTCTTGTCTGTCTAGTCTTGTCTGTCTAGTCTTGTCTGTCTAGTCTTGTCTGTCTAGTCTTGTCTGTCTAGTCTTGTCTGTCTAGTCTTGTCTGTCTAGTCTTGTCTGTCTAGTCTTGTCTGTCTAGTCTTGTCTGTCTAGTCTTGTCTGTCTAGTCTTGTCTGTCTAGTCTTGTCTGTCTAGTCTTGTCTGTCTAGTCTTGTCTGTCTAGTCTTGTCTGTCTAGTCTTGTCTGTCTAGTCTTGTCTGTCTAGTCTTGTCTGTCTAGTCTTGTCTGTCTAGTCTTGTCTGTCTAGTCTTGTCTGTCTAGTCTTGTCTGTCTAGTCTTGTCTGTCTAGTCTTGTCTGTCTAGTCTTGTCTGTCTAGTCTTGTCTGTCTAGTCTTGTCTGTCTAGTCTTGTCTGTCTAGTCTTGTCTGTCTAGTCTTGTCTGTCTAGTCTTGTCTGTCTAGTCTTGTCTGTCTAGTCTTGTCTGTCTAGTCTTGTCTGTCTAGTCTTGTCTGTCTAGTCTTGTCTGTCTAGTCTTGTCTGTCTAGTCTTGTCTGTCTAGTCTTGTCTGTCTAGTCTTGTCTGTCTAGTCTTGTCTGTCTAGTCTTGTCTGTCTAGTCTTGTCTGTCTAGTCTTGTCTGTCTAGTCTTGTCTGTCTAGTCTTGTCTGTCTAGTCTTGTCTGTCTAGTCTTGTCTGTCTAGTCTTGTCTGTCTAGTCTTGTCTGTCTAGTCTTGTCTGTCTAGTCTTGTCTGTCTAGTCTTGTCTGTCTAGTCTTGTCTGTCTAGTCTTGTCTGTCTAGTCTTGTCTGTCTAGTCTTGTCTGTCTAGTCTTGTCTGTCTAGTCTTGTCTGTCTAGTCTTGTCTGTCTAGTCTTGTCTGTCTAGTCTTGTCTGTCTAGTCTTGTCTGTCTAGTCTTGTCTGTCTAGTCTTGTCTGTCTAGTCTTGTCTGTCTAGTCTTGTCTGTCTAGTCTTGTCTGTCTAGTCTTGTCTGTCTAGTCTTGTCTGTCTAGTCTTGTCTGTCTAGTCTTGTCTGTCTAGTCTTGTCTGTCTAGTCTTGTCTGTCTAGTCTTGTCTGTCTAGTCTTGTCTGTCTAGTCTTGTCTGTCTAGTCTTGTCTGTCTAGTCTTGTCTGTCTAGTCTTGTCTGTCTAGTCTTGTCTGTCTAGTCTTGTCTGTCTAGTCTTGTCTGTCTAGTCTTGTCTGTCTAGTCTTGTCTGTCTAGTCTTGTCTGTCTAGTCTTGTCTGTCTAGTCTTGTCTGTCTAGTCTTGTCTGTCTAGTCTTGTCTGTCTAGTCTTGTCTGTCTAGTCTTGTCTGTCTAGTCTTGTCTGTCTAGTCTTGTCTGTCTAGTCTTGTCTGTCTAGTCTTGTCTGTCTAGTCTTGTCTGTCTAGTCTTGTCTGTCTAGTCTTGTCTGTCTAGTCTTGTCTGTCTAGTCTTGTCTGTCTAGTCTTGTCTGTCTAGTCTTGTCTGTCTAGTCTTGTCTGTCTAGTCTTGTCTGTCTAGTCTTGTCTGTCTAGTCTTGTCTGTCTAGTCTTGTCTGTCTAGTCTTGTCTGTCTAGTCTTGTCTGTCTAGTCTTGTCTGTCTAGTCTTGTCTGTCTAGTCTTGTCTGTCTAGTCTTGTCTGTCTAGTCTTGTCTGTCTAGTCTTGTCTGTCTAGTCTTGTCTGTCTAGTCTTGTCTGTCTAGTCTTGTCTGTCTAGTCTTGTCTGTCTAGTCTTGTCTGTCTAGTCTTGTCTGTCTAGTCTTGTCTGTCTAGTCTTGTCTGTCTAGTCTTGTCTGTCTAGTCTTGTCTGTCTAATCTTGTCTGTCTAGTCTTGTCTGTCTAGTCTTGTCTGTCTAATCTTGTCTGTCTAGTCTTGTCTGTCTAGTCTTGTCTGTCTAGTCTTGTCGGTCTAGTCTTGTCTGTCAAGTCTTGTCTGTCTAGTCTTGTCTGTCTAGTCTTGTCTGTCTAGTCTTGTCTGTCTAGTCTTGTCTGTCTAGTCTTGTCTGTCTAATCTTGTCTGTCTAGTCTTGTCTGTCTAGTGTTGTCTGTCTAGTCTTGTCGGTCTAGTCTTGTCTGTCTAGTCTTGTCTGTCTAGTCTTGTCTGTCTACTCTTGTCTGTCTAGTCTTGTCTGTCTAGTCTTGTCTGTCTAGTCTTGTCTGTCTAATCTTGTCTGTCTAGTCTTGTCTGTCTAGTCTTGTCTGTCTAGTCTTTTCTGTCTAGTCTTGTCTGTCTAGTCTTGTCTGTCTAGTCTTGTCTGTCTAGTCTTGTCTGTCTAGTCTTGTCTGTCTAGTCTTGTCTGTCTAGTCTTGTCTGTCTAGTCTTGTCTGTCTAGTCTTATCTGCCTAGGTTTGTGTGACTAGTCTTTTCTGTCTAGCCTTGTCTGTCAGTTCCGCACGAGATGCGGAAGCGAGTAGACGTGTAGCCGACTGCCCTACATGAGTGTCATTAATAATAAGTTGGTTTATCTATCAGTCTTATTTATCAGTTATTTAATTGCAATCCAGCCTAGTGCATTTGGTTTGATTCTTTCTCTCTGTAGAGATTTACTTACTTGCTTTAATAGCGGTGTTTTTTAGTATTTCTTTAAGCTAAATAGTTTTGAATCACAGCACGTGGCGTGAGTTTTTTAAATTCTTACTCTTTTTGTTTCAACTTCTTATCTCATATATGCGAAGACAAGGATAGTCCAACGCCGCAGACGTTCCTGCATTTACTGCGGCACGTTATCTGCGGCAAATTAAAATCAACCAACCAGAGGAGGATTTTTTGAATTTAAATTTTAGTTTCGTGGAGACTCCATTCACCATGGATTTTTTCACAAAACAAAAAGTAAGTAGGGGTGTAGGGGAGATGGATAATCGGGTGAGAAGCCAATCTATTGGCCCATAAAAACCTATAAACCCATAAAAACGAAAAATGACAGATCGATCTACGGATGAAGTGGAAGCCTATAAGAAGACGGAGTGCCCGAGCGCTATTACAATCGTGGAAGCGATTAGAGCACTTAGCAAACAAGTGGAGGACCTGGAAAGGGCTATCGATCGAGGTAGTGGCACGAAGAAGGAAATTAAAGATGCGGCAGCGCGAGTCAAAAAGACAACAAATATTTCGCGCAACTCCGTAACCACTTGGCTGGAAGAATATAGTTCCCTGTCCATTGAAAAGGTGCTATACGACACGGAGGTTCAAACGGTAAGTGCGGCATGCAAGCAAGTCAGCACCCAAACGGAGACTGAATGTACTGTGACCAGTGCGTTGAAGCCGGATATGAATACGCAGCAGTACATGTCCCTGGCGAGGAGGAAGTGGTTCGAGGACGCCTTCACCGTGGTGAAGATGGCTAAGTGCTCTCCTATGGCCAGGGTTGAGGATGTACTCTTGCTGGTTGTAGGAGAGAAAGGGGGTAACTGTGGACATCTGGGCTAGAGGATGCTCGACCAGCTCCCCCCCGCCAAGCGAGTGTATGAGGGCTTGAATGTAGGCTGCGCGGCCTACATCAAGAGCCAGAATGTTGCGTGTATGGCAGGCGATGAGTTGTTGGACCACGAGAGAAAGTACCACTTCATCGCCCGTCTAAATGATAATAAGGTCGAGGGCGTCGAACTAAAGGCGTTCGATACCATGTTAAGGATGAGAGTTCTTTGCGAGAAGACTAACAGAAACAGGTTCGCTATCGGTATGGCTGGCAATCTGACTATGTGGCTGTTACGATAGATGGCTAACTGCACGTGACATGGTACAGGAGTTGAGATAACCCTGTGCTGGATGAAAGTGGAGGTCCAAAAGCTAAGAATGGAAGGGGCCGGAGGCACCAGAAAGGAAGAAGGCGTAATGGTGAGGTAGGCAGAGGGTGTTTCTTACGCCCAGGTGGTGGCTGTCCTAAAGAAGGAAGTGAATAAGGAAGACATAAATCTAAGGTGGATGAGGAAAATCCAAGCTAGGGACCTCATCCTTATGGTGTAGATGTGAAGATGGCCAAGGGCTCTCCTATGGCCAGGGTTAAAGATGTACTCCTGCTGGTTGCAGGAGAGAAAGGGGGTAACTGTGGACAGCTGGGCTGGGAGATGCTCGAGCAGCTACCCCAGGCCAAGCGAATGTATGAGGGCTTGAGTGTAGGCTGCGCGGCCTACATCAAGAGCCAGAATGTTGTGTGTATGAGAGGCGATGAGTCGTTGGACTCCGAGAGGAAGTACCACTTCATCGCCCTTCTGAATGATTAAAAGGTCGAGGGCGTCGAACTAAAGGCGTTCGATACCATGTTAAGGATGAGAGTTCCTTGCGAAAAGACTGAGAGAAAGAGGTTCGCTATCGGTATGGCTGGCAATCTGAATATGTGGCTGTTACGATAGATGGCTAACTGCGCGTGACATGGTACAGGAGTTGAGAAAACCCTGTGCTGGATGAATGTGGAGGGCCAAAATCTAAGAATGGAAGGGGCCGAAGGCACCAGAAAGGAAGAAGGCGTAATGGTGAGAAAATAGAGGGTGTTTTCCGCGCCCAGATGGCGGATGTCCTGAAAAAGGAAAAGAATATGGAGGACGTAAATGTAAGGGGAATGAAGAAAATCCAAGCTGGAGACCCCATCCTCAGAGTGAAAGATGATGGGGAAAAGAAGCGACTGCCAGAGAGAGTGGCCCTAGCGACTGAAGCTATAATGAATGTCATGACGGAGCCATCAACGACGAGATGAAAGTAGCCATTCAGAAGGCGGCTGCATGTAACGAGTGTGTAGTTAAGTCTCTCCGCACAGTGCGCAAAAGGGCTGAGTTACTCTTTCAGTAAAAGCAGCACAAACCGTACTGCAATGGAACTGCAATGGTATGGAAGACGGTGCATAATGAGAGAGTGGATGTGGCCATTGTTGCCGAACCAAATCTTCTGTAACGGAGGCTGGCACGTGGAACAAAGTAAGAATGTTGCTGTGAGGATTTTCCAATGGGAAAAAGCTATGATTAAGTGTGGATGTGGAAATGGATATGTGTGGGTTGAATGTGAAAACTGGGCCCTGTATGAGTATTACATCTCGCATAACATAACGTTAGAGCGATTTGTAGCATTTATGACACAAGACAGGCGTTCTTGTCTGTCTAGTCTTGTCTGTCTAGTCTTGCCTGTCTAGTCTTGTCTGTCTAGTCTTGTCTGTCTAGTCTTGTCTGTCTAGTCTTGTCTGTCTAGTCTTGTCTGTCTAGTCTTGTCTGTCTAGTCTTGTCTGTCTAGTCTTGTCTGTCTAGTCTTGTCTGTCTAGTCTTGTCTGTCTAGTCTTGTCTGTCTAGTCTTGTCCGTCTAGTCTTGTCTGTCTAGTATTGTCTGCCTAGTCTTGTTTGTCTAGTCTTGTCTATCTAGTCTTATCTGTCTAGTCTTGTCTGTCTAGTCTTGTCTGTTTAGTATTGTCTGTCTAGTTTGGTCTTGTCTGTCTAGTCTTATCTGTCTAGTATTGTCTGCTTAGTCTTATCTGCCTAGTCGTGTCTGTCTAGTCGTCTTTATACTAGACTTTTGGTCGATGTTACTCATTTATACTTCTGATTTATGCGTTGTATAACATATTACAAGTTTTTAAACGAACGTAATTTTTTTATAATTAATTTATTTTTGTCACATTTTCACCTAAAAATTACTTTGAACTAAATACTTTTTTAATGTTGAAATGGCATGTTCCCATAAATAGGCAATTAAATTTCAATTGCACTTACAAGCTCAAATCCAGTAATTGTTTTTTAAGCGACGTTTTTGCCGGATTAAAAACAGTAATGTTTAGTTTAAAACTTGTCCAAGGAGTTTCTTGCCGCGATTTGGCTATTATCAGTAATTTATCATCCGTTGTGTTAAGTTGAAGTGCTGTTTTCGAGTAAGACATGCACTCGACAGCAGAAACTTAGGCTAAATGGCGAGAGAACTTCGCTATTTAGCGCACGGGAAACAAGCGCGCTTTTAATACACGGAATAGAACTTAAATGGAAGCGCAGATTTCGAAAATTTGTGCGGTTGTTAACTTTTCGCTTAATTAAAATTAACTCCGGCAGTCGACTATATTGGAATGGGATTAAGCGCGCCGCCCTATGTACCTCAACTTTCCACTCCACTATGTTAATAACTAACTTCAAGTGCATACCATAATTACATTTTATTTCGCAACTCGCTCGCAATTTCTAAATACCACTGCTGCTCCATTTTAAAACCCCTTTCGATCCTACATTTCTCATTTCACTAAACAATAACAAATTAGTAAAACATATAATAACTATTTACAAGCGACAGTTACGCATTCAACTATTTGATTTGAAAGCGTATTCAGTTGAGAATAAAAACCGGACCAAATAACCCGTGGTGACGCGAAGTCAGCAAGTTACACTAGCTATTCTCGTTAAATTAAGATTTACGGTTTAGATTTAAAGTCCATATCAGCGTTTCTTAAACTTTTCAGTTCTCAAATCTTTTATAAATCTTAAAACTAAATCAGATTAGATACTTTAGGGACTAAAGACAGACAGAAAACTAAACGTAAATGCTTGAGATAAAACAGTCAAGACAAAAATCGTTGGGCGAACTAAGCGTAGACACATAAGCTTAAACAAGCAAGATATTCCAGTCACATAAGACTAGAAAACATACTTTTAGATATAAAACATACTTTTTTCAGATCTGGAACCTTTAATATATTTTAAAATTTAATTAGATTAGAGGCTACAGAAACTAAAGACAAAAAAAAATCTGTTGATTTTAATATTACGGTGAACAATTTAATTTCTCTTAAAATATTCTGTTCGAGCGGTGAAGCTACCTCAAACTAATTACGAATAAGTAGTTAATAAATGGATAAGTCTGCCTCCGATGATTTCGATATTAAGCCGAACCCGGAATTAATTTAAACTTCCATTTAATAACGTCACGACTGCACTACATACTAATGTCTTTATCACATGTCCTTATGGTACTTGCATTGACGCTCCAGCTGCAACAGTTTTGATTAGACCATATAAACAAATGAGATTATAACAATTACTTGAATCTCTCTAAACACAATTATATTTGAAACAATTACATTATAAAGAGTAATAAAACACCTAAATAGTAAAAACTAAACACACAATGATAGATAGACAAGTGTATATAAACATAACCAAATGGTCGGGTTTAAATAAATAAAGGACTAGATTAGACAGCACTAATGTGAAATAAGAAAGTAAACTAATAGTATCTTATTAAATCTAGAAGCTAAGTAGGATATTAAAACTAATGCGATATTATAAGATACAAACTTGAGTTTGTTATCGGGGGAAATTGCGCATTCCAGGTAACCACTTAATGCGCCGCGTTAAAACTAAAACCTCCGTTCTTCTTCCGGCTTCCTGCAACTAATTGGAAATGCAATATGACTCGAACCCGAGCTGTAACTCACAAACTAGAATTGAATCGCGACATTAAATTGTTTATGGCCCGGCGCACTCGCCATGCTTTACTACTTTTGTACGTTGTATTTAGATACAACCGGCATTGTATCCAGCACTTAGTTTTATATCATTCTCGGTTTAGTTTTAAATGTCTGCCTTCTTACTTTGTAGATAACACAAAATATTATATGTTTTAAGATTTTGTTTAAATAATTTCTAGAAAAGACGTCAGATCAACCAGCTTTATTATATTAAGAAGAGCTAGACTGTGGAGCACTGCTCCGCAAGAGACAAATGTATCTTGGGGCCCACTACTTGAAAGCACAGGAGTTGCAATCAGGACTAGAGGAGGCGCTGTAAATGGGTAAGTTACTAACGTTTAGAGGAAGAGGGTGGGGTATAATAGATCTACGAAGGTTGCAGTACAAGTCGTCACCACCAAAACTACAATCTACAAAAGTACCTAGTCTAGAGTTATATGACTCGTGCCTAGTCTTGTATAGGGTGCGTAAAACCAAATAGTGCAGTTTTGGTGGGCCGGTGTAGTCAGGATAGGAACCCTAGAGGGGCGTCATTGTGTCGGGAGGATCGTGCCGTTTTCAGTCGTTAATATGGTTTGGTCGGGACAAAATAGATGCTTCGCCATCAGCACGGAAACGGCCGTTCTTTCGTCGCCACCCAGCGTGCGTTCCGCCTGCACGTCAATCTTTTGCGACGTAATACCTTCCCTCACCGTAATTTAATCGCGAGGTGGGCGCGCACATTGAAATAAACTGGTTCCACAATAAGATCTGGGATTAGAAAGACCCAAAATGCCAATAACTCCCGAAAATGTAGTGACAGCGAGAGAAACTCAGAGAGAAGCTGTGCGCTCTGCACGGAAGCATGTAATTGCATTACTGCTCATGTACACCTAATCCGTCATCGGCCGAAGTTTTCTCAGGCGACAACGGCCGAACTCGGACGATTAAATCAAACACTTGTAAAAGATAGCACGCACACAAACACGACCGTCATCGTCCGATGACGCCCGGAAACGGCCGATCAACCGTCGAGTTCGAACTTGTTGGGATTTATTGCCAGTCTGCCGGCGTCTATAGTGCAAATTGTATAGCAAAATTTATAGTTAAATTTTGTTGTTATCTACCGACGATGTCGGTAATAAATTATATATAAAATAAATTAAAAATAAATTTTGTTGTTATCTAAACGACTATAGATATTGAAAAATTAATTAGCTGTGTTTATAATAGGCCAACCCTGTGGGATAAACATTCAAAACATTCAACAAATCCAATGTCGGCACAAGTGGTACCACTGTTGCAGTGTAAGCACATACACATCCGAGTTACTCGTCCAGGTAGTTCTGTCCGCCCTCGACCGACAAAATCGGTTCTGGTCTCATCGGACAAATTCGGACTAAGGAGGATTTTGCATTATGTTTTATAATTCCACTCCTACAAGATTATGTTTGCCCAAGAATTGAAGTCTCCTGACTATAAACACCGTATGACTTGCTCCCAAGAAATGTTGAATCGGATCCATCCGAGGCCAACTTTCTTCAGTAGTGACGAGGCCCACTTCCATCTTTGTGGAAGTCATAAGGAAGTCTGAGAGGATGTCTGAGAACTCCGAGGAAGCGGTGAATAAACAACATTTTCGGTACTGGGCTGAAAATAACCCTAGGCAACTTCATGAGATACCTCTTCACTCCCCAAAAGTGACAGTATGTTTGATATTATTTGCTAATATATGGTGTGCAATTTCTAAGTTTTGGGTAATTGGGCCTTATTTTTTTTGAGAAGAATGGACGGACCTTGACTGTCCGCTAAACGTTATGTTTCCATGTTGGACAATTGTTTCAGAGTTCAATTGGAAGAACTAACGGTGGAAACCGGTCCGGGAGAAATTTGGTTTCAACTGGACGGTGCTACCTACGGCCCATACTGCTCGAATTTCAATGGAGAAACTGCCAAAGATGTTGCGCGCGCGCACTGATTCTCTGAGGGGTGATGTGGAATGGCCCGCACGCTCACCTGCATTAATCATTTGCGACTTCTTCCTGTGGAGCTACCAGATGGAAAATATTTTTAAACGTCGGCCTGACACCTTGGAAGAACTCAAGGATCGAAACCGCTGGTATGTGCCAAAACAAAACTGGGGGCCATCATCTTTCAGATGTCGTCTTTAAAACTTGATACATAAAACAGCAAAATGTACCAAATGTGCCTATACAACTTCTTGCTTGTGGGAGACACTGGGAAGAGTTCCTGCAGGATGGCTTGTCGGTATTGAGTTCGGTTCTTGGTTGTCTGTAACGGAATCGGTTCGCATGCTCATCCTGCTGCAGATTCATGTCCCTCAATCGTCCCGCTCCAGTTCCCTCTCCCGCAGTCCCGCGTTGGTCAGACCTATATGCATTTTTACGGTGCGTCTGCTACTGTCCCAATTAAGCGGAATCGACTGTATTCCATTTACGCCAACTACGAGGCCCGTCTTAACTCCCAGCTAGGGTCTTCTGCTTTTTCTTGGCCCATCCTTCATCCTCTGGCTGTGAGCTTGCTTCCCCTCATCCGTCCATTTAGGTCTGATAGTGACAGTACACTTCTTGCTTGTGAGAGACAGTGGGAAGACTCCCTACAGGATGCCCTGTCGGTATTGAGTTCGGTTCTCGGTTGCCTGTAATGGCGTCTGCAGTTCTTCTAAGTCTGATTTAACAGAGGTGAACAACTTGGCTTTGAACGCCTTTCCCCTACTTGTCACTGTGAGGATCCTCACGGTGAGCCTGGAGTGATTCAGGCGGGTGATGTGCCCATAGAAGGTGAGTCGTCTTTTCCTCATACATGTGACTATGTCTGTCTGATGTTCGTAGAGCTCGTTATTGTGCCTGATTCTGTATGTACCGTCTTCCTCTCTTATGGCTCCCAGTATTCTCCTCAGGATTTTCCTCTCTTTAAGTTTTAGTTTCCTGAGAGGGCCCTTCCGATTCATCAAGAGGCACTAAGGGGCATACAGTGCAGAAGGTCTTACTACCGAATTGTAGTGCTTCAGCTTTTTGTTCTTGGATACGTACTTAGAGGGATAGATGTTCTTACAGGAATGATAAGGCCTCTCCAACTTGGTGCGCCTGGCGTCTATGGCCAAAGTTTCACTCTCGCTTAATGATATCCGTTCTCCCAAGTACTTAACTGCAGGAACTTTACAGATATTATGGTTTCCAAGTGGGATTCTAGAAGAAGCTTGATATTGGTTACGAACTTAGTCTTTTGCATGTTGATACTCAAGCCACATTATAGAGGCTCTGTAGTTGATAAATAACCTCCTCCATGCTGTTGGCCAATAGGGTGAGATCATCAGCAAAGGCTAGACAGAGTACATTGAGGTTGTCCTTCTTGTACTTAAGCTTCAGTCCTGATTCTAGTGACAATGTGGAAGTCCATTCTCTGATAATTTTCTCCAGAACGCAGTTGAAGAGGATGCACGAGAAGCCACCCCCCTACCTGACTCCTGCCTGGATGGGAAAGCTCGCGGAGTTCACCCCTGAACTTGAGTTTGGAGGTGGTGTTCTTCACGGTAGCTTGGACTAGTCCGATAGTCTTCTCATCTAGACCTAGTTCCCACAAGGTGGAGAAGAGAGTCTGTCAATCTATTGAGTCTATGCCTTTTGGAAGTCTACCATAATGGCTACCAAGGGGAATTCCCCTCGGCTCTTATATGAGAGGATTGTCTTGAGGTTTTGTGCAGGACCTACTCTCACGGAAACCAGCCTCGTATTCACCTAGTTGGGAGTCTAGGTGTTTGGTGATTCTAGGGTGTAGGGCTTTAGAGAATATCTTGTAGGTTATAAGCAACAAGAAGATGCCTCTGTAGTTGTTGAGGTTGGTCTTATTG
The DNA here is from genome assembly GCA_944588485.1 of Phosphuga atrata. Taxonomy (NCBI): domain Eukaryota; kingdom Metazoa; phylum Arthropoda; class Insecta; order Coleoptera; family Silphidae; genus Phosphuga; species Phosphuga atrata. The sequence goes on along the minus strand of OX155893.1, from coordinate 8,073,094 downwards.
GATGGATCACTGCCAAGGTCCATCCCTCTGGCAAGACCTCTGTTCTCCAAAGGTCCTGAATGATCTGAGCGATGCTCTGCAGGGACTGGTTATCTACGCGCTTTCACATTTTTGAAACTATACCGTTTTCACCTGGGGCCTTGTTGTTCTTGTCTTCTCTATGATGATCTTCTCTATGATGATCTTCTCTATTTCTTCCCTCTTATATGGTACAGAGTCCTGGTTCCTGACAGCGGACTCGGCGAAAGCAAGTCTTTCTTTCGGATGTTCTGCATTGAGGAGTTTCAGGAAGTATTTTGCAAAGGTATCTGTGCAGTCACTGTTATTTATTTGGAGCTTCCCATCTGGCCCTTTGAGATGTAGGGTTGGGACCGTGTATGAAGTAGTTTGTTTCTTGAGTCCCTTATACGGTTTGAATTGTTTTTCTTGAAAACTTTTACTGCCTGTAGTATTTGAGACCTGTTGAAGTTCCTCTTAATTTTGCGGATCATGCTCGTTGTTGTTTCTCCTTGCAACACGGATTCCTGATTGCTGGCCGCATATTTGGGCTGATTCAACTTGATCTAGGCTCTGCGACTTTCCTCTATAGCACACTATGTGGTCCACCAGAAAGCTCGTGAAGAGTTAACCCCTGAAATTGACTATGGAGGTGGTCTTCTTCAGGGTAGCTTGGACCAGTCTGGCAGTCTTCTCATCTAAGTCTAGTTCCGACAGGGTAGAGAAGAGGGTCTATAGGTCTGTTGAGTCGTTTGCCTTTTGGAAGTCTACCATAATGACTATCCAGGGGTATTTCCCTCGGCTCCTATATGAGAGGATTGTCTTGAGGTTTGGAATCTGTTCTGTGCAGGACCTACTCGCACGGAAAACAGCCAGGTATTCACCTAGTTGGAAGTCTAGCTGTTTGGTGACTCTAGTGTGTCGGGCTTTAGAAAAGACCTTGTGGGTTATAAGCAACAAGGAGATGTCTCTGTAGTTGTTGAGGTAGCTCTTACTTCCTTTCTTGTGTAGTGGATGGATCACGGCTAAAGTCCATCCCTCTGACGAGACCTCTGTATTCCAAATGTCCGGAATTATCTGGGTGACGCTCTGCAGAGACTTTCTACGTGCTTCCACATTTGTGCAACTACACCATCTTCATCTGGAGCCTTGTTGTTCTTAAGGTCTTTGATGATCTTCTCTATTTCTTCCCTGTTGGGTGGTACAGAGTCCTGGTTCCTGGCAGCGGGCTCGGCGAAAGCAAGTCTGTGTCTTCCTGATGTTCGTAGAGCTTGTTACTGTGCCTGATTCTGTAGGTACCGTCTTCCTCTCTTAATGGTCCTAGTATCTCCTCAGGTTTTAGTTTCCTAAGTGGGTCTTTCCGCTTCATCAAGAATGACTCAGGGGCATAGAGTGCAAAAGGTCTTACTACCGAACTATAGTGCTTCAGCTTTTTGTTCTTAAATAGGTACTCGGAGGGATAGATGTTCTTACAGGAATGATAAGCCCTCTCTAACTTGGTGCGCCTGGCGTCAATTGGCCAAGGTTTCGCTCTCGCTTGCTGAGATCCATTCACCCAAGTACTTGACTACAGGATCTTTAAAGATATTATTGTTTCCTAGTGGGATTGTAGAAGAAGATTGATATTGGTGATGAATACAGTCGTCTGCATGTTGACCCTCAAGCCACTTTGTAGAGGATTGGTAGTTGATGAATAGCCTTCCATGCTGTTGGTCAATAGAGTGAGATCATCAGCAAAAGCTAGACAGGGTATATTGGGGTTGCCTTTCTTGTACCCAATCTTCAGTCCTGCTTCTGGTAACAATGTGGAAGTCCATTCTCTGGTGATTTTCTAAAGAAAAGAATTGAAGAGGATGCACGAGAGGCCATCCCCATGTCTGACTCCTGTCTGGATGCGAAAGCACGCAGAGGGTACACCTCTGAACTTGACTTTGGAGGTGGTGTTCTTCAGGGTAGCTTAGACCAGTCTGGTAATCTTCTCAAGTTCACCCCTGAACTTTGCTTTGGAGGTGTTGTTCTTCAGGGTAGCTTAGACCAGTCTGGTAGTCTTCTTATCTAGGCCTAGTGCCTACAAAGTAGAGAAGGGGGTCAATAGATCTATTGAGTGGTAAGCCTTTTGGAAGTCTATCATAATAGCTACCCAGGGGTATTCTCCTCGGCTCCTATATGAGAGGATTGTCTTGAGGTTTGGAATCTGTTCTGTGGAGGACAAACTCGCACGGAAACCAGACAGGTATTCACCTAGTTGGAAGTCTAGCTGTTTGGTGACTCTAGTTTGTCGGGCTTTAGAGAAGATCTTGTAGGTTATAAGCAACAAGGAGATGTCTCTGTAGTTGTTGAGGTAGCTCTTACTTCCTTTCTTGTGTAGTGGATGGATCACGGCTAAGGTCCATCACACTGGCAAGACTCTGTACTCCTCTCCTACTCCTCCAAATGTCCTGAATTATCTGGGTGATGCTCTGCAGGGACTTGTTATCTACGTGCTTCCACATTTCTGCAACTACACCATCTTCATCTGGGGGATTGTTTTTCTTAAGGTCTTTGATGATCTTCTCTATTTCTTCCCTCTTGGGTGGTACGGAGTCCTGGTTCCTGTCAGCGGGCTCGGCTAAAGCAAGTATCTATTACGCTTGTTCTGCATTGAGGAGTTTCTGGAAGTATTTTGTAAAGGTGTTTGTGCAGTCACTGTTATTGATTTGGAGCTTTCCATCTGGCCTTCTGAGATGTAGGGTTGGGGCCGTTTATGAAGTAGTCTGTAACTAAACGTAAACATGACTCGCCTGAATCACTCTAGGCTCACCAAGAGGATTTCATGACGTGAAATGGGGGACGTAAGGCAACAAATGCGTGACACAACAAAGACAACGGCATCCTGACGACATTCGAAAATCTGTATCGGGATGTTCGTGAATTCCAAGGGGGCCTCTTGACAAGTTAGCGCTAGTGCTTGCTACGTCCCCATAAAACAAGCTAACCAAGAGTATCCTCGCAGTTACAAGTACGTGAAAGGCGTCCAAAGCCAAGTGGTTCAACTCTATTAAATCAGACTTAGAGGAACTGCAGATCCCATTACAGGCAACCGCGAATCGAACTAAATACCGACAGGCCATCCTGTAGGGAGTCTTCCCAACGTCTCTCACAAGCAAGTGTACAAGTACATTTGGTACATTATGCCGTTTTATGTATCAAGTTTTGAAGACGACATCCGAAAGATGATGGCCCCCAGCAGCAATAAATTCATGAAGTCGATTTCTATAGTTTTTGGCCGCATTTTATCACATCCCAACGGTTTCTTTTTGAATTCGATTCTTGAGTTGTTCCAAGGTGTGAGGCCGACGTTTTAAAATATTTTCCTTTAGGTAACCCCACAGGAAGAAGTCGCAAATGATTAAATCAGGTGAGCGTGCGGCCCATTCCACATCACCCCTCAGAGAATCGATGCGCGTAGGGAACATCTGTTGCAGTTTCTCCATTGAAGTTCGAGCAGTATGAGCTGTAGCACCGTCCTTTTGAAACCAAATTTCTCCTGGACCGGTTTCCCCCGTTAGTTCTTCCAATTGAGGTCTAAAAAAGTTGTCCAACATGGAATTTTAACATTTAGAAGTAACAGTCATGACCCGTCTATGCTGCTCAAAAAATCTAATGCCAAATCACCACAAACTTTTAGGGGGTTGAAGAGGTTTCTCGTGAAGTCGCTCCTCTCGTGAGACCTGTTTTAGTTCCTCTTGGTTTTGCGGATGATGCTCGCTGTTGTTTTTCTTTGCGCCATGAATGCCTGATGGTTGGCCTCATATTTGCGCTAAATTCCACTTGATCCAGACTCTGCGCCTTTCCTGTATAGCTTGCTCACATTCTGTGGTCCATCTGAGGTGCTTGCCTATGTTCGATAAAGCAAGTATAGTTTCATGAGCGGCATCCAGTAGAGCCTTTTGAAGTGTAGGCCACCCTTGTTTCCGTGTGTTCTTCTCGAGGATGGCCTCCAATGCGCAATGCTTATCGCTCAGCCGTTGGGTGTTAGTACTCATCCACGTTGACTCGCGGGCGCGGTGGCGGGCGTGGTCACAAAATATGAAACATATGGCGTAATATAGAAGTGTTCACGTACGAAACGCACGTGCGGTCTAAGTAGCGGGCAAGCTAACCACTAGCGCGCGCGGCGCGCTCGCGGCCATGTCAAACGCGTGAGATGTTTGTGTGTGCTTACGTCGAACTAGCGGCGAAACGCGCGATTCACTCGCGACGTCTATAAGTTCACGGTACGAACTTATCGCTAGAAACGATAGCATGTTTTCATCATGTCTTACAATACAGAAAAGTTTATTAGTGCTGTTCAGCTTAGTATACGAACCAAAACTTAAACTTAGGTTAGTATACTAACCTGACCTAACCTGACAACAGATCACACCCGCGCAAACGCTTGGCGGCCAATGTGAACACGAACTCGCCACGTCTACCGCGCCCGCATCCGCCACCGCGCCCGCGCGTTCCAGCGTGAGTAAACACTTATATACACCTACATATACCTTTGGGGTGTGGTGTGCCCTTCTCTGTACCTTGGCTGTAACGTAAACGACAAATGGGACATGACATTGGAAATTAAAAGCCGCATCGAACAGGCAAGAGCAGCTTTTACCAAAATGAAGAAAGTGCTGAACAACAGGCACTTGGAAATCCCCCTCAGAATCAGATTGTTAAGGTGCTATGTGTTTAGTATCCTGTACTACGGCGTCGAGGCTTGGACACTTACGGAGGCTATGTGTAAGAAGGTGGAGGCTTTTGAGATGTGGACTTACCGTAGAGTGCTGAGAATTTCTTGGGTGGATCGAATTACTAACCTCGAGGTCTTGCAAAGAGTCAATAAGCAAACAGAAGTTCTCAACACAATAAAGAGAAGAAAACTGGAATACCTTGGTCATGTTATCCGAAATGATAAGTACAGGTTACAGCAGACAATAATACAGGGTAAAATACAAGGTACGCGCAGTCCAGGCCACCGCAGAACATCATGGCTCAAGAACCTTCGCCAATAGTTTGGACAAAGTACAAGATCCCTATTTCGAAAAGCTGCAGATAAAATTCAAATAATGAAATTGGTCGTCAACGCCCTTGGAGGGCATGACACATGAAGAAGAAGACGTGCCCTTCTCAAGGTTTGTAAGTTGGTCTTAACTACGGAGAGATAATGGTCAGAGTGGAGGTTTGCTCCCCTCAATACCTTGACGTTTTATATTTCTTTGTGGTATCTCCTGTCAATAGCCACATCGTCTACTTGGAATTCACACAGCATGTGATTTGGAATCTTCCCGATCATGGGGAGATGTTTGTGATAGTACAACCACTATTCATCTTTATTATTGAAGATTGTAGATTTGGTGGAGACGACTTGTACTGCAACCTTTGCGGATCTATTGTACCACACCCTCTTCCTCCAAGCGTTGGTATATTTACTCATTTAGAGCGCCTTCTCTAGTCCTGATTCCATTAAGAATTTCAGAATCTGGGTGGAGTTCAAGGACTGCAACTCCTCCGCGTTCAAGCACTGGGCAGCAAGGTACATTTGTCTATTGCGGAGCAGTGCTCCGCAATCTTTGAGAAGATCTATGGTGGTTTCCTCTGCTGAACCACAGACTCTGCATCTGCAGCTTCATGATAGTTATCTTACAGCTTTTATAATTTCATAATTAAAAGAATTATTTTACTTGTATCCGTGTAAATTGTTACCTGGCGATGATATAAAGATGTTCCGTAACAAATTATCCAACATGTATCGATGTTAATACGCCGTGAAATTATTAATAAGTCGTTTGATAAATTGCAATGAATAATGGGTTGGCGATTGCATACGGCTGCGCAGCAACACAGCGGTGGATAAGAATCGGGCGCCGGCAGCGAAGAACGGAAAAGGCGTCGCGACGCTCGCGGGCTTTGTACGTTGGGGATGGACGAGAAACGCCAGAGCACATTAACGCCAAAAAAATATTCCCGCAAAAGAAATTAGATTAATTGCCGGTTTTGCTTTCGCGATCTTTCTGCAATCAATATCTTAATACACAAAACAGTTTATATACTAAAACAGGAATCATATTCAGAATCAGACAGCGAATTTACAATCCGTTTAATTCCCCTCGTCGCGTTATGAATAGGTTCGACACCGAACCTTGTGAGTTCCTTAGACCTGGACCGGTTTATCGGCTTAGACTCGCCGCTCATTGTCCTGTCGCTTGGTAATAATTTCAATTTGTCTATCTATATTGTAACAGCGAACACAATTAACCGCCTAACAATCACAAAATCGCTCGTTAATTTTAATATCGAATCAATATACCCGTCAATATTTTAATAAGGTACAACAATAGTTCGCTAGCTTTGCATACATTATGTTGGTTTAATTACATTGCCCACAAGAATCCTATCAATAAACCAGTATTCTGATTCAGTAATACAACTCCTTTCAATAACATTTTCTCCTGGTCTCGCGCGTTTAATCACAGTTCAAGTTGGGAAACTCCATGTGTTTGCTACGTTTCGCTTCTGCAAATATGGTGTCACCTGAAAACTCGCTAATTAGCAGTTAGGGCAGAAATATAAGGGTTCATTGTTTGCTAATTTTCTATTCAGTTTAGTTAAATAGCGCAACGGAGCACAACATAAATAAAACTTAAATTTAGTCACAGATTAGAGCTTCATTAACTATATCCTTTTATTCATTAAGTATTCATATAATTGTACTTGTTTTTGAAAAGGACTAAACAATAATGTAGTTTAACCAATTGTAATTATGAGATTAGCGTTGAATTTTTGTTATGTAAATCAATGGTGATAATATATTGAATAAATAGGGATGATATAATATAGGGAGCTTATGATTAACAAATCCGGTTTTCTATAGTAGCATTATTCGACTCATTGGCCGCAATCAGTTTAACGCAACCGATAGTGCAATCCGGCACGAGCAATTGCGCAATTACAGAGCGACCGATTAAATTCGCGAAACATATTTTTCGCCGCCGAATTTGAATTCGAAGTTTGCGGAGACAATACGCTGTGTACAAATCGGTTGTCGGTTGCGCCATTACGGGCCGCAATTAGTCGAACAAAACTCGTAATTCACGCAAGTTTAGTATTAATTAGAAGCGGGGTGGAGGGCGCACCGTGCAGCCGAAACGCTATTATCTACTTGATAGTTGCGTTACGTGTGGCGTCTCTTGTGCGCTGCAACCCTTCGACGCCCGACGCACTCGGCCGCGTGTTTACCGGGTTAAGAAATAAACAAAAAGGGGTCCGGCTGGAAAATATGCTTTATTTCTTCACTTCCTTCCGGAACACGCCGGAAAATATGACAAAAAATTTTATTAATTAACGCTGACATAAGTAATAAATTATCTCAACATTTTATTAAAAACAAAACAAAAATTGAACACTCAGTCCAGTTTTGTCTGTTTAGTCTATTGTACTGAATTTGGATAACTATTACGGTATCCAATCTAAACAACTCGATCTAATTAATTTTTTCTATGAAATACACGAGTTACCACATTATAGTAATAGTTAAACTTCATCTTCTGTTGGATTTATAACCCGCGGTGTTTTTTGCCTCTACAACAATCTTCTTTCATTCTGCGCTTTCACCGGCTGCCTCTATCCATCTCCTTACTCCCATCCTTCTAAGACTTTCCTCCACGTCCTCCATCAATTTTTCCTTAGTCTCACCCTTTTCCATATTCCTTCTGGCCGCCACTTGAATATTTTCTTGGCTAGTTTGTCAACATCTATTTTGTACAGGTGTCCCAGCCATGCTATTCTTATCTCTCTATGTCTGCTTCGTTTATTAACCTGCTAAGCTCATGGTTCATTCTTACAAGTTCCATCCTAAAAGTTCCATGCTCATTTATTTTTGCGTTTTTCGCGTTTGGATACGCGTTTCAAACGTTTTCAATCTTTACTTCCTCCTCTGCGGTGGTTAAGGTCCAGGCCTCTAGTTAATTCTTCTTCATGTGCATATCCGATTTCGGATGTTTGCGATGAGCATGACTATTTTCACTTTATTGGTTGCTATTCTGAAGAGCTCGTTCGTATTCTGAAGTCTTCCCGTACCACGCCCTGAGATTCTGCAACTATGAAATTCTCCTCCGTCCAGGTCTTCGTTTTCCGTGTATCTTGCCTTGAATGATGGCTTCTAATAGGGCGTATCTGTCCTCGTTCCGCATGATGTGGCCTAGGTATTGGAGCTTGCGGGTTTTGATGGTGTCCATGATCTCCTTCTCTTTCTTCATCCTGTGGAGGACTTCGATGTTTGTTACCCGGTCTTTCCAAGATATTTGCAGGATACGTCGATATAGCCACATCTCAAAGGCTTCAAGCTTTTTTGTTGTTGCATCATTTAGTGTCCAGGACTCGACTCCGTAAAGTAATATTGGGAAAATGTAGCACCTCAATATGCGTACTTTGGTTTCAAGATGTAGTTCGTGATATTTGTAGAGGTTATTCATTGTATTGAAGGCAGCTCGGGCTTTTCCAATTCTACATTTTATCTCTTGGCTATTGTCCCAGTTTTCGTTCACAAGTGTACCTAAGTATCTTGTTTGTCTCACTCTCTCTATTTGTTGGTTATGAACGTAGAGATTTGCATTAGCTATATTGTCCTTGCTAATGACCATGAATTTTGTTATTAATGTTAAGTCCATATTTTTCACTAGCCGCTACAATTCTGTTTATTAGTGTTTGGAGTCCTTCAAGAGAGTCAGCGAATACCATTGTGTCGTCGGCATATCGGATGTTATTCAATCTGACTCCGTTCAGTAAAATGCCTTCTTCTATGCCTTCTAGCGCTTCAATAAAGATCTGTTCGGAGTATAGATTGAACAGAATCGGAGAAATAATGCACCCCTACCTTACCCCTCTAGCTATTTCAATGTCTTCTATTTGTTCCTCTTCAATTTTCATGGATGCGGTCTGTTTCCAGTACAAGTTAGAGATGATTTGTAGGTCTTTGGCGTCAATTCCCACTTGTTTAAGTATGTCTATCATTTTGTGATGTTGCACTCGATCAAACGCTTTCTGATAATCGATTAGGCACACGTAGATATTGCAGTTTACGTCTCTAGATCTTTGAAAGAGCACCTGCACTGAGAAAAGCGCATCCCTTGTGCCTACGGCGTTGATGAATCCAAATTGATTTGCTGAGATTTGTTCTTCACATTTGTTATAAATTCTCTTGTGTATTATTTTTAGGAATATTTTGAGAAGATGACTCATGAGACTGATACTTCTATATTCCTCGCACCGTTTTGCTCCTACTTTCTTTGGTAATACGATGAATTCCGACTTCAACCACTCTTCTGGTATGCTGCCCGAGTTGTATATTTTGTTGAAGATGTTGGTAAGTATTTTGATATGTTTGTCACTTAGCAGTTTCAGGAGTTCAACTTGTATATCATCCGGCCCCGCCGCCTTCCCATCTTTCATTCGTTTTATTGCTACGTCTACTTCCTCTTCCAAGATGTGCGGTCCCGTTTCTCCTTCGATGATTGGTGTTGCTATTCTCTCTTCATCTTCAAATAGTTTGTTGAGATATTCCCTCCACGTTTTCTTTTTGTCTTCTAAGTTTATGATGATTTTTCCCTCGTTGTTCACCAGCTTTCCAAAGTTCTTTTTTCTTGTTTTGCCTGTCAGTTCTCTAATTCTTCGATGCACGTTAAAATCATCATATCTTTTCTGCAGCTGTTCTATCTCGTGACATGCTTCCTCTTTTTCTCTCTCTTTTGCCTTTCTAATTTCTTGTCTAATTGTCTTGTTTATTTTTCTGTAATCTTCATTGTTGTTCTTTTGTTCACGTCTCTGATCCATTAATTTTAGTATCTCGTTTGTCATCCATGATTTCTTCTTTTTATTTTCTCCCTCCTTCATATGTGTCTTCTTGGTATTTTGGCTGATTTTATTTAAAACTGTTATTTGTTGTTCTACTGACGCGGTTTCATCAATCTCTTTATTGATTTTCTCGTTTAGTTCCTTTTCTACCTCTCTTTTGATGTTAGGATCCTTCAGTATTCTCATGTTATATTTGTTATAGCTTTTGGCCTTCGTTTTCTTAAACCGAACTTAAATTCCCCAACCACTGGTACATGGTCGGAGTTAATATCGGCACCGGGGAATGTTTTAGCACAAGTGCAGCTATTTCGGAATCTTTTATTTATCAGTATAAAATCAATCTGATTTCTGATGAGATGGTCTGGCCTGCTGAGTGGAGATTTCCAAGTATAGAGCTTCCTTGGGGGCATCTTGAATTGAGTGTTTAGTACGACGAATTCATTCTCCTCGACGAAGACTTCCATAGTATCCCCCGATGGTTTCTCTCTCCTAACCCGTACTGGCCGATGTATTCCGACTTGAATCCTGCTCCAAGTTTTGAATTGAAGTCCCCCATCGTAATGATGATTTCTTGTTTTGGTAAGGCTCGTACTAGTTCTGTGATGGATCCGTAGAATTCTTCCATCTCTTCGTTTGGTTTATCCGCAGTAGGTGCGTAGACCTGGATAATATTGATGTTTACGGGAGTTGCGTCCAGTTGTATCAGTATAACTCTTTCTGATACCGGTGTGAAGTTCTTCACGCTTCGTGCCATTTGTTCGGTCATAATGACGCCAACTCCATGTTCGTGTTTGTTATTAGATGTTCCAGAATAAAAGACTTTGTGTTCATCTATATCTATAACTCCTGTGCCCGGCCACCGCATTTCACTTACCCCCATTATGCCAATATTTAGTCGTTTCATTTCATTCAGTGCGTTGTATATTTTTCCTTCTTGTGCCATTGTTTTAACATTCCACGTTCAAATTCTCATTTTACTTTTCTTTGTATCTATTGATGTAGTTGGTTCGCTCTTCACTGTCTCCCCTGGAGATCCGAATGGGAGACTTGAAACTCCGGATTGAAATTTAGTTCTGAGCATAGTCATGTTCAATTTACTAGGACTTATCTCCTTCGATCTTTAATGAGCTGAGTGTCCAAACTTCTTCCTCATCCTTATGCCGTTCACTGCATTGATTTCCTTCTACAGTTCATCCGCCTTTGGGTCGATTTCTCAATCCCTGGACAAAAGAGTGCCCTTCTTCCTCTCAATTCTTCCACCCGAAGCTGTTGATTGACAGGAAGGGGACTACTTATACCGGTAGTCACTCGGTCGACAGAGCCTTGTTAGTTTCTGGCAGGGTGCACCACGTGCAGGTAAGGTTATCATTTGGGCCAGCGTGTGCTGTCACTCCTTGCACCCCTCTAGTTAATAGCGAGGTGATATCACAAAGGGAGTGAATGTGTTTTATGAAATTTTTAAACGAATCATTGCACCAATCTATATTGTGATCATTTATAAAATTCAAAGATAGTTTACCTTTTCCTTCTTCCTTCTTTCCGCCAGTTGAACATTTTCTTGTCTGGTCTCTCATCATACATTCAGTACAACTGCCCCAGGCATGCTATTCGTATCTCACTATGTCCGCCTCTTTTATTAAACTGGTTAGCTCATGGTTCATTCTTATCCCCTAAGTACCATGTTCATTTAAGATCGGTCCATAGATCATACTGAGGATCTTTCTTTAATAGATACATGTTTGATACGTTTATAATCTTGACTTCCTCTTCCACGGTGGCTAAAGTTCAGGCAACTAGCTAATAACGAGGTGATATCACAAGCAAAGGAAGTGAATGTGTTTTAGGAGATTTGGAAACGAACCATTGAACAAATCTATATTGTGATCATTTAAAAATTTGATCCATCTTTTCCTGTTTCGTTCTGGCCGCCAGTTGAAAATTTTCTTGGCAGGTCTGTTATCATACATTCTGTACAGATGTCCCAGCCATGTAAGGGTCGTTTATTAACCTGCTTAACTCATGGTTCATTCTTATCCTCCAAATTCCATGCTCATTTAGGATCGGTCCGTAGATCTTTCTGATGATCTTTCTTTAATGGATACGTGTTTGATACGTTTTCAATCTTGACATACTCCTCTGTGGTGGTTAAGGTCCAGGCGACTAGTTAATAACGAAGTGATATAACAAGCACAGGAAGTGAATGTATTCTATGATATTTGAAACTGAACCATTGAACAAATGTATATTGTGATAATTTAAAGTTCAAAGATGCTCCATCGTTTCCTTTTTCCTTCCTCAGTTGAGCATTTTCTTTACCGGTCTGTCATCATCCTATCTGTACAGGTATCCCAGCCATGCTATTCTTAATTCAGTATATCCGCTTCGTTTACGGACGTGCTTAGCTCATGGTTCATTTTTATCCTGCAAGTTCCATGCTCATTTAGGATCGATCCGTAGTTCTTACTAAAGATCTGTCTTTAATAGATACATGTTCGATACGTTTTCAATTTTTACTTCCTGTTCTGCGGTGGTTAAGGTCCAGGCAACTAGTTAATAACGAGGTGATAACACAAGCAAAGGGAGTGAATGTGTTTTATGGGATTTGGAAACGAACTATTGAACAAATCTGTAGTGTGATCATTTTTGAATTTCAAAGATCTTTCAATAGATGAATGTATGCAACAATTACTAGCATGGAACATTAAATGGAAGATATTGTTACTACGAAGAATTCTATTTGTGGTAATGAAGTTTATCAATTGAAGTAATGCAGGAATAATTATCAATCGGTTCAGTAACTTGTAAACGAAGAATATATGTTCTACCAGTAGTAAAGGGGTGCATATTAAGCATTCCAGTTATAACAGAGCAATCATGATATTCAATCTTGAAATGTTTGAATATCCAGAACCTCAAGAACTTGTTTTGAAATTTCTTGATTATATAGGGTTTGCCATTAAGAAGTGTCATTTTTATTTTTATATTCGTAGTTCAACGTTTCTCCGTCTCCTTGTGGAACAAATTTCCATTCTTTGGAGGAAATGCTGCATCACTCGCTGAACCTTATCTTTGAGCTCTTAAGCTGATGTACCATTATTGGTCGAATCACACGACCTAGGCGTCCAGTTGATGTCTGCTCTTTACTAAATCGCTGGTAAATCGCTGACACAATAGTGCTATTATTTCTCCACACTCAACACGTCCAATATTGGCCACAAAAAGGCTGTAAGCATTGTACGGTAACGCTGGGCATTCAGTGTAATATTTTCACTTTCATTATTCACAAAAAATGTGGCCCCATCACATCTTCGGCCCAAAACCAGCACTAAGCTAGGGTTTTCAGAGTCCTGACAGTTCTGTTTATTCACGAAACCACTTAAACAAACCATAAAACCACTTAATTAAAAAACTTAAATAAATGGGCCTCGTCGCTCAGGATGATATCTGTAGTGGCTATTTCTATTCTTTGTTGAAGCGTAAATCGTACCATTTTCGAGTTTTTACTTTTCAACTGACAAAAAATAACATTAATATCTTTTTAAGAACCAAGTTTAACTATCTGATTGCGCCCAAACATTTTTTTTTTTATTTGTTCAACAATCAGAATATACAATTTATTTTTTCTATTCTATGAGCTGAGGTTATGATGATCGATTTGGCGTGATGAGGTGTCCATCCAACTATAGGACCTCTGAGTACCGTTAAGGGTCAGTTGGCCAGCGTCTCTTGAGTCTTCTGAGGACTTGGTGTTGGGGAAGCGTGTTTATTAGTAAATTTGTGTGTGATTCTATTTTGTTTTGGCTGCTTTTTTCGTCTTTCCTTAATTTCTTTCGTCACAGGGGTAATTTGCAAGTCTTCTTGGATCATGTGGTTTGTTACGTACCATGGAGCGTTACCAATTGATCTTAATATTTTAGCTTGGCATCTTTACATGATCGCAATATTCGATTTGCTGGCACATCCCCAGAGTTCGATGCCATAAGTCTAGATAGGTTTGACGATAGTTTCATATAAAAGTATTTTGTTGCTTAGCGTTAAATTGGAGTTTTTGCCGATGGGCCAGTTGAGTTCTCTATGTCTGAGATCAATCTGTTTTCTCTTTTTGGCAATATGGTTCTTCCAATCTGTCTAGATATAATCCTAAATACTTGACTGTCGAGTATTGGGGGATGTTATTTAAATAAACTGGAGGAGAGAGATCTTTTCGTAACGTGAATGTTGCATGGCAGGACTTAGTTTCATTGATTTTAACTTTCCACTTCTTTAACCACTTTTCCAGTAGATGTATGTAGTCTTGGAGATGTTTTATGGCGATGTTGGGGTCTGAGAGATTGGTTAGTACTGCTGTGTCGTCTGCAAATGTTGCTATGGTTGTGTCTGGTGTTTCGGGTATATCTGAGGTGTACAGCACATATAGTAGAGGACCCAATACACTGCCTCGTGGGACCACAGTGTTGGGACCACAGTAGTCTGGCATCATCCATTTTGTACAGGTGTCCCAGCCATGCTATTCTTATCTCTCTATGTTTGCTTTGTTTATTAACCTGCTAAGCTCATGGTTCATTCTTATCCTCTAAGTTCCATGCTCATTTTGGATCGGTCCGCAGACCTCTCTGAGGATCTTTCTTTAATGGATACGCGTTTCATACGTTTTCTTGACTTTCTCCTCTGCGGTGGTTAAGGTCCAGGCAACTAGTTAATAGCGAGGTGATATCACAAGCAAAGGGAGTGAATGTGTTTTATGAAATTTTTGAAACGAATCATTGAGCCAAACTATATTGTAATCATTTATAAATTTCAAAGATAGTCCACCTTTTCCTTCTTCCTTTTTTCCGCCAGTTGAACATTTGCTTGTGTGCTCTCATCATCTATTCAATACAAGTGCCCCAGGTATGCTATTCGTATCTCACTATGTCCGCTATGTCTTTTATTAAACTGGTTAGCTCATGGTTCATTCTTATCCTCCAAGTTCCATGCTCATTTAGGATCGGTCCGTAGATCATATTGAGGATCTTTCTTTAATAGATACATGTTTGATGCGTTTTTAATCTTGATTTCCTCTTCCACGGTGGCTAAGGTCCAGGCAACTAGCTAATAACGAGGTGATATCACAAGCAAAGGAAGTGAATGTGTTTCATGAGATATGTTTTATGGTTGTGTCTGGTGTTTCGGGTATATCTGAGGTGTACAGCACATATAGTAGAGGACCCAATACACTGCCTCGTGGGACCACAGTGTTGATGGGAAATTCTGCAGATACATCTTCGTTAACTCTGGTTCTGAACTGTCGGTTGTGTAGGTATGATCTGAGTAAGTTCGAGAAAGCTGGAATTAACTTTTTTATTTTGTATAGTAGCCCCTCGTGCCAGATTCTGTCGAATGCTTGTCTAACGTCCAGGAATAGTGAAGTGCAGTATTCTTTTTCTTCATATACAGTATTTATTTTATGGGCGATTCTGTGGCATTGTTGAACAGTTGAATGGTGCCGACGAAATCCAAACTGGTGGCTTGAGATCCAGTCTGCTGAGTTGAAGTCTGGGTCTATTCTTGTTAGTATCAATCTCTCCAGTAGTTTAGAAACAACTGGCAGCAAGCTGATTGACCGGTAGGATGTTACGGAGCTTGGATCTTTTCTTGGCTTTGGTATTAGTATTATCTCAGCAAGCTTGAAAATTTTAGGCCCGTATTGGAGTCTGAGGATTGCATTGAAGATGTATGTGAGCAGCGCAATGCCTTTTCTTGACAACTCTTTGAGCATTTTGTGTGTTATTAGGTCCGTTCCTGGTGCCTTCTTTGCACTTAAATGTTGGATCGCGCCTTTGATTTCCTTGGGTGTGACTGGAGTCAGTGGCGGTTGGGGTTGTGTGTCGGAAGCAAGGTATTCTGAAATTTCGTCGTCTTCATTATTGTCTGTTGGCTGGAATACCCCTGCTAAATATTGTGCAAGAAGGTTGACTTTTTCGTGCTAGCTTTTAGCCCATTGCCCTTGGGTTGATGGAAGCATGCGTAGAGGTGTTGATAGTGATGAAGGTTTTTTGAGGGATTTGATGGGTTTCCAGATGGAGTTATCAAATCTGTTCAGCCTGCCCAAGTAGTCCTTGAATGATTCCGTTCTGTAGTCTCCGGTCTTTAGTCTGTTACTGACCCGGTTCAAGCAGGTTTTATCGTGAGGGTTCCGGCTTCTCTGCTACTTGGCTCGAGCTTTTCATTTTTGTGCCACTAATATCTTAATTTCAAGTGGGATGTTGATTTCGAGGTGTCTATACTCTACCTTAGGAGTAGCTTGTTGTGCTGCAGCTTGCATAACTTCTTGTAGTTTGACAACAGTTTCGTCGAGTCTATCGGGATCTTTCAGGTTTATTTTTAGGTCTATAGTTTCGTTTAGGGCACTGTGGTAGCTGTCCCAATAAGTGTTTGCGTTGTGTAGCCTGGGGGGTGGTTTCCGGTGAATAGCTCTTGTGCTTATTGTCGCTATTACTGGAGAATAGTCAGATGTTGAATCGTAGCTTGATGTTATGTCCGTGTACGTTGATGATATTCCACTACTAATGAAGAAGTCCAGGAGGTCAGGAGTTTTGTTGGGAACTGTGGGTTGTTTTCAAGTGGTTGTTTTATCGGGTTATTCGGCTGTGGGGCGCGAACTACTGTTGCATGTTTGTAAATTGATTGTTAAATCCAGGTCCGTTTCCAGTAGGGAACATTTTGCATCGCTAAATTGGATACTTTTTATCTTGTTGTATAGTTTTTTATTATGAATAGGATGGTTGCGACAGTTACTACGTGGTAATCCATACTTACATTGAATTGAAAAATTCACTTTGTTTTTTACCACACTTATATTATGTAAAAATATTATATAACTTATTATTCACAGTTATATAAATTTGTACACATATCACGACTCGAGTTTCGACGTTTGACGGTCATTTTCAAGTGTGAAAAGTGTCAAGTGTCACTTGAAAATGACCGTCAAACGTCGAAACTCGAGTCGTGATATGTGTACAAATTTATATAACTGTGAATAATAAGTTATATAATATTTTTACATAATATAAGTGTGGTAAAAAACAAAGTGAATTTTTCAATTCAATGTAGTTTTTTATTGTTAAACTGCGTTTATCTGTTCGAGAACCGGTCGTTCGCTGATAGTAAATACTATAAACACGTCCGTACGGTTCGAAGTCTCGAACGTGAAATGCGCAAACAATAAACTATTGAGCCACTTCAGTTGTACATCTCTGAAGCCTTCCTTTTCCAATTTTCCAAGTAATATGTTATGGTCAACGGTGTCGAAGGCTGTAGAGAAGTCAGTTTCAACAAAATCGATTTGCAATTTTGTTTCTAAAGCCTTCATGATTTCAGTCTCATAGATTAGTAACTAAGTAAGCGTAGATTTCTTTTGAATACAGCTATGTTGCTGATCATCAATAATGTGCACGTCCACAATGTTTAAAAGGCGGGTCTATGATAGTTTCGGGCACATTTCATAGTGCAAGGCGAAAATTGATGCATGTGCACAACAAAAATTCAATTACTTATGAAAAGGTCTATTGGTCATAAACAAGAATATCCAAAAGATTTGGAAAGGCAGATTGGGTTGTTATAAGTATTTTACATTGTTTCTCTCAGCAGATTTTAAGACAGCTAAAATGAATCTGTTTTTCCAGAAGTTGGGAAATACTCATGTAGTCAAGAATAAATTGAATATGTTCTTATGAAGAGTGGAAATAGTATATGAACAATTTTTGTTTGTTTAGTTTTTTTTGGAAATTTGCTGATTCTTTTGAAACCTTGACCTAATCATTTTGGGACAAGAAATGTTAAGGTTGATATGTTTTACATTTTCTTGCGAAGAGTCACAGAATGACTTATTTAAAAATGGTCTGCAACAAGGTATGATGTTTCTAGATGACCATTTGCTGTTTTCTCTACTAGGTAAACCTGATCAGGGATGCTGTAAGATGACTTTTTGTTATTAAGAATTATTTTGGATCGAGCACCAAATTATCCTCAATTTGTTTCAAGTAACATTCATAACATGTTTCCAATATTTGTTTGCATTGAGCACGCAAAGCTACAAATGTATTATAATCCAGTAAGTTATTTGATTCTGGTGCTTTACACCAGCTGATAGGAAGAATCTGGAGGACAGAAGAGATACCCGAGGAATGGCGGGAGGGGAAGATATGCCCTATCTATAAGAAAGGAAACAAACTGGAGTGCAAGAACTATCGTGGTATAACTCTTCTTAACACGGCCTATAAGGTGCTGTCATGGATAATCGGACGAAGACTCCAACCGTACGCAGAGAGCATTATAGGACAGTATCAGACAGGTTTCCGGAAAGGAAAGTCGACGACTGATCAAATGTTTACACTCAGACAAATACTAGAAAAGACATGGGAAATGAACATCAGCACATACCAGGTCTTCGTAGACTTTAAACAAGCGTATGATACTATCGATAGAAGAACTCTCATGAACACAATGGAAGAATTCGAGATACCACAAAAGATCATTAAATTGGTAAATTGTACGTTAAAAAAGACTTGGAACCAAGTCGGTATCCAAAAAACGACATCGCACAAGTTTGAAACCATAACAGGTCTGAGACAAGGAGACAGTCTATCACCCATATTATTTAACATCGCGCTCGAAAAAGCTATAAGGAAAGCTCAGATAGAATGCAACGGTACCATCTACAATAAATCCACGCAACTTTTGGGCTATGCTGACGACCTAAACATCATCGGTAGATCGCTAACGGCAATGAAAGATGCTTACGGTAAAATGGAGAAGAGAGCCAAGGAGATAGGTCTGTCAATAAACAAGGATAAAACAAAAGTAATGATGGTAAGACCGGGAGCGCCAGTACACACAGTAAATAATCTGGATATGGGAGAGTACACTGTAGAAGTCGTCAACAACTTTAAATATCTGGGATCAACCGTCACGGATCAGAACGACGAAGGGGTGGAAGTACAACATAGAATCATGCAAGCCAACAGGGCATACTTCACTCTTAAATCCATCCTTAACTCGAAGCTAGCTAGCAGACAAACGAAGTGTAATATATATAAAGCAATCATACGACCCATCCTCACATATGGAGGCGAAGCATGGACGCTGACCCAGAAATCGGAAAAGATGCTGGAGATTTTTGAGCGAAAGATCCTGAAGAAAATTTATGGGGCAATTAACAGCGAAGAGGGCTGGAGAATTCGGATGAACTTCGAACTATATCAGTTATACAAAAGCCCAGATGTGGTATCCCACATAAAACTAAGCAGGCTAAGATGGGCGGGACATGTGTGCCGGATGGCTCCAACAGCAGTGCCGAGACAAATACTCAGAGTTGCGGAAGGTAGAAGGAAAGCGGGCAGGCCAAGGGCGAGATGGGAGGAAAGTGTGAAAAGGGATGCGAGAGAGATGCTGGGGTTGCGGAACTGGCGGGCAGCGGCAGAGGAAAGGGAACGCTGGAGACAACGTTTGATGGAGGCCAGGGCTCGCTTCGGGCTGTAGCGCCAATGGAGAGAGAGAGAGAGAGAGTTATTTGATTCTTTGAAGGTTCCATGTGTTTTTTTACGTCTTATTATATAATTTAACAAACTCAGACGCACTCACCCCATTGGCTTATCTTGGACGTAACGATCCTGTTCCGCTCTCACTATCTGCCTCCATTCATTCCTATCCAGCGCTGCATCCTCCCATCCAGTGACGATCTGCAGTTAGAGATCACCTCATCTTGCCATCCACATCTCGGTCTTCCAGGGAGTCTTGAGCCTTCCATCTTTTTCTGATAGATCTGGCGACCTATTCTGTGATCATCTGGAAGCATGTCCTGCCCATAGCAGCCGTGTCGATTTCATGATGTTCACTACTGTGGGTTAATTGGCTAACTTGTACAGCTCATGGTTTTATCAGAGATCCCATATTTTAGATTCCTGGTCAAAAGTGGATCCGAAAATTTTCCTGTACACCTTGTTTTCGAAGACTGTAAGCTGGTGTTCCTCCTTTTGGTCGCACTCCATGTTTCGGCTCCATATAGCAGTACTAGTCTGATGATCGTGTTGTATAGCTTTAGTTTGTTTTTTCTGGTCAGCTGCTTGGAGGAAAGTAATTTCTGCAGGGAAAAGTAAACTTTGTTTGCGTTCTGTAATCTAATTTGGTGCTCCACTTGTCTTCTGTTGCAGTTCTTTATATTGACACCCAGGTACTTATTTTAACAGCGGTTTCATTTAATTTCCAGAATAGTCTCAATTTTTCCTCGATAATTACCTATTAATACTACCTAAGTCATCTGCATATTCCAGGATTTTGTGATTATTATCTGTAAGGTCTCTGGTTGTGGCTTCTTTGGTTTCCCGAATTACTTTTTCCAGAACAATGTTGAAGAAAAGTGGAGAGAGCGCATCACCTTGTTCTAGTCCAGTTTGAAACTGCCTCATATGGAGCCACAGTATGTCACCCTGCACGCTGTCTTCTACATACACATTCTTCTTCTTCTTCCAATGCGTATCCATTAATGGATGTTTGCGATAACATTTTCCATTGCTTCCTTACTCCTTGCGGTGTGTATCAACGACTGTATATGGCGTAGCCCTGTCCACTGTCTGATATTTCGCAGCCAGGACATTTTTTTCCTTCCGATCCCTCTCCGGCCTTCGATCTTGCCTTCGATCAATAGATGCAAGAATTGATATTTCGTGTTCCGCATTATATGCCCTAGATATGCCGTTTTTCTTTTCTTAATCAATTCAAACAGTTCACGTTGTCTGTTGACACGTCTTAGAACTTCTTCGTTTGTTAATCTACCCGTCCAAGGTATCTTCAGGATTCTGCGATACAGCCACATCTCGAAAGCCTCTAATTTGTTAATTGCAGCCGTCTTTAATGTCCAACCTTCCATACCGTAAAGAAGCACCGACCAGACGTAGCATTTTATGAATCTGAGTCTTAGATTGAGGTCAAAATCGGAACAGGTCAGCACTCTTCGAAACCTCAGGAATGCCTGTCGAGCTTGTTCAATGCGACATTTTATTTCCTTGTCTGATGTCCAGTCTTCGAAAAGCCAGATGCCCAAGGATTTAAATTTTTCTACTCTTTCTATGGGCCCTGCGTTAAATGTTATGGTGGAGTTTTCAAACATATTTAGGTTTCTAGAGATAATCATAAACTTTGTTTTTTTGATGTTGATATTTAAGCCCATTGATTTGCTCTGTTTTCCTACCTTGTTGACCAGTTGTTGTAGGTCGTGTATGTTATCCGCGATTAAGACCGTATCGTCAGCATAGCGGATATTGTTAATCCACACTCCATTAACTTTGACTCCCATTTCCACGTCTTCCAAAGCCTCTTGGAATATTGTTTCCGAATATAAGTTGAATAGGAGTGGAGACAGCACACATCCCTGTCGTACCCCCCTTCTAATCTGTATGGCTTTGGACATATTATTGCCTAATTTGATTTGCGCTGTTTGGTTCCAATATAGGTTTTCAATGCATCTAATGTCCTTTTGGTCTATATCAAGCCTATTGAGGAGCTGCATTAATTTGTGGTGTTGTACGCGATCAAATGCCTTTTCATAGTCTATGAAACATAGACACACATCCTTTCTCTGATCATAGCAGTTTTGGAGAAGCACTTGTGTTGCAACTATCGCTTCTCGTGTACCTAAACCCTGTCTAAACCCAAACTGCGAGTCGCCTATGTCTCTTTCACATTTCTTGTAAATTCTCTGGTGTATGATTTTGAGGAATATTTTTAAAGTGTGGCTCATCAGGCTAAAAAGTCTATGATCTTCACATTTTCTTGCATTGGTCTTCTTAGGCAGGGGGATAAAGGTAGAGCACAACCACTGTTTGGGGTAGTGACCTGTCTCATATATGGTGTTAAATATTTTATGTAGTGCTGTGATGCCTCTTTCATCTAGGAGTTTAAGTATTTCTGACGGAATTTCATCTGGGCCAGCGTCTTTGTTATTTTTTGAATTACGTATAGCATTTTTAATCTCGCCCTTAGTGATCGATGGGCCGGTCAGAGAGTTATTGGTTAGAGAGTTATTGGTGCCAGCTGGGGGTCTGTCGTCGTCAAAAAGTTCTTCAATATACCTTTCCCAGACATTGTTCTTTTCTTTGTTGTCGAGGACTATCGGGTTGCTAATATTTACTGTTATAGTTGATCTCATTTTCAAGTTGATTTTTTTTATATATGCCAGCAGTCTCCTTTAGCTTTTTGTGCAGATTAAAATCGTCGTGTTGATTTTGCAGCTGTTCTATTTCTGAGCATTCACGTTTAAGCCATTCGTCTTTTGCTATTCTAATCTTTGATCTTATTAGTCTTTGAATTTCTTTGTACCTGCTGCTGTCCGCCTTGTTCTTGTGTTTTCGACGTTCGTCCATTAACAACAAAATCTCATCCGTCATCAATTTTTGCTTTTTGTTCTTTGTCCTATATCCTAATCTGTTTTGCATTGAGTTTGTTGCAATGTCCATTATCTTTGTCCAAGATTGCGTCGGCTCATCTCCAATATTCGATGTTATTGTTTGAATTTGTGTGTTTATCTCATTACACATCTCAGATTTTATTATTGGGTCCCTGAATTTTTCCAACGCCACCCGTCGCTGTGTGGTTGACTTTCTTTGCCTTGACAAGGAAATTTTCAAGACGGCCATCAACAGCACATGGTCAGAAGGTACATCCGCCCCAGGATATGTGACGGCCCTCTTGATGGTCGAGCTGAATCTCTGGTTAATTAGGATGAAATCTATTTGGTTTCGCACTAAATTGTGTAGTCGGTCCGCTGGGAACGTCCAGGTATAAAGTCGGCGAGGGTGTAGTTGAAACCATGTATTTGTTATTCTCATGCTTTCCTCTTGGCAGAATTGCAAAAGTCGATCGCCTCTCTCGTTCCTTTCTCCAAGACCATATGGTCCGACCAACTCCTCAACTCTACCCTTACCTATTTTGGCATTGAAGTCACCCATAATTATGTTGACGTCGTGTTTTTTAGTCAATTTAAGCAATTCTTTGACTTCATCATAAAGATTTTCTACATCATGGTCCGGCGATTCCGCAGTTGGTGCATATACCTGTATTATATTAAGATCGTTTGGCTTGGCTCTGAGCTTCAATAAAGCAGTGCGGTCCGAGTATGGGACAAAGTCCACCACAGATTTCAATAGTTCTTTAGTTATAACGATTCCTACACCCTTCCTATGTTTTGGATCTTCATTACCAGAGTAGAAAAATACTCCGTTATCCACATTGCACTCTCCGACGCCAGGCCACCAGGTCTCAGCAACGCCCAGGACATCTTGTTCAAGTCTGTTCATTTCTCGTGTGAGGTTTGCCAATTTCCCAGCTTCAAATAGGCTTCTTACATTCCATGTTCCTATCTTCAATGGTTTTCTTGGGTTTGCTCTTATATTTGTTACATTTAAAGCCGTCCCCCCCGGAGATCCGATTGGGGAACTATTTATAGCTCCGGAAAGTTTTGAATTAAATGTACTCATGTTATTGTCTTGGGAAAGAATAATAAAGGTGGTATCCCGTTGCCTTCCTTTATGTTGTGAGAATACATTTCCTTTATTCTCGTTGGAATGGTTATACCGCCATGACTCGGTCGCCAGAGCCTCGTTCGTTATCTAGCAGCGGGCACCGCGTGCAGGAGAGGTTGACATTTGGGTCGGACTTACTTGGTGATTATTGCCGTCACCCCTTACCCACCATACACCATACACATTCTTACCAAGCTAATTAGTTTCTGTGGGATTCCGTATTCTGCCATGATTTCCCATGCTGTTTCCATTCGGTTTCAAATAAATAAATAGGTAATGGACTCTGTTGTTGCATTACCAAACTTTTTCATTGATTTTCTTGATACAAAATATTTTGTCTCTTGTGCGGAAACTGCTTTTACGGAAACCATTCAGATAGTCCCTATTATACCTTCGGCGAATGGAATTAGTCGTCGTAATATTATATGCGACAGTAATTTGTAAGCTGTGACAAGTAGGGATATTCCTCTGTAATTTCTGGAGTTTTGTTCATCTCCCTTCTTATGTATTGGGACAATAATTGCTTCCTTTTATTCATCCGGTATTTGCTCCTCGAGTCATATTTTCAGGATAAACTGATGCAGTTCCTTATGGATCTTCTCACCCCCATATTTCAGTAATTCAACTGGTACACCATAGAACCAGCAGCTTTGGGGTTTCTCAGTTTCTTCAGACTGCTGGTTACCTCTTCACATGAGGGATCATTGATGAAAGGTTCTAAAAATCCAAATGTTGAACGTTGAACGGGTGTTTTTCTCCAGCTTGTTCTCTGGTTCAGGGCAGTTCAGTTAATTTTTAAAGTACTCTTTCTATGCCTGTAAAATGTGGATTGTTCCTGCGATAACGTTACCATTGGTGTCGTGGAGAACTGATGATCGTGGTTGATAAACTTTCCAAATGTTATTTACTGTCCAGTATACATTACGGATGTTGTTCTCTTTCTGGAATATACAAAACCGCAATAAGACCAATTCTCAGATACGCAGCCGAAACAAGAGCCGACACAGCAGTTACCAAACAAGCTTTAAGAACGACAGAGATGCGCACCCTACGAGCGATAAAGGGGGTCACGCTAAGCGACCAAATCAGGATCTCCACAATCAGAGAGGATCTAAAAATACAGGATGTCGTACGCTGGCCAAGAGACCGTCGGAGGCACTGGTGGGACCATGTGAAACGCATGATCCCGATTATGGGGGTCACGGGGGTCCCATGACGCGATTAAGGGGGTCACGCTAAGCGACCAAATCAGGATCTCCACAATCAGAGAGGATCTAAAAATACAGGATGTCGTACGCTGGCCAAGAGACCGTCGGAGGCACTGGTGGGACCATGTGAAACGCATGATCCCACAACGGATCGTTAACTGGGCCATGACACAAAGACCCAACAATTCAAGACCACCAGGAAGGCCACCAAAGAGAGAGGAAAACTCCTGGACATCCATATCACAGGAGATTAGAGACTAAGGAGGAACTTAAAGAAACAGGCACACGTGCCTATACAAAAGTCTAAGAAGAAGAAGTTCTCTTTCTGGTCATTCTCACTGCTCTCTAATGTGTGTTTAAGGTAGAGTTTCTTCTCTTTTCGTAAGGTTATGCTTGTTTCTATTTGTGTCCCACTATGCTGTTCTAGTTTTTTTTTTTCCTGTCCTATACCCATGATTTCCTTACTGTGATGCTAGCTTCTAGTGCTGTTCTGCATGTGTCGTAGAACCATTTCTTCTTCTATCGTTCTACTTTTGGTAGTGTGGTTTTAGTTGATTTTTGAATCACCTCTTTGATATCCATCCACAGTCGTCTCTCGATCGTCTATCGTCGTCTATCGATATCTGTAGTTTCACCTTCATCCACTACTCCTGCTTCATCAAGTACTTCATATCTGTTGCTCATTTCCACTTGACATTGACAAGTTTCAGGATTTTCCTATAATGCTTGTAGATCATACTGCATTGGGTGCCCTTTCTGTTGTTGTTGTTTGTGGTGTGTTATCAGTTTCCAATCCATGAATGCAACCACCAAATTGTGGTCAGAGCCAATGTCAGCTCCCGGATAGGCACGTATATCAGTGATGGCGCTTCTGTGTCGTTTTGAGATTAGTACGTGGTCAATTTGGTTTGCTGTCTTTCTTCTCATCTGCTGAATATCATGTTTGTTTCTGTACATCTTTGTGTGGGAATGTCGTACTGACATTCATGCTTTCTGATTCTGCGAATGAGATCATTCTAAGCTATATAATTTAACACTACATAAAATCATTTCGGGAAGCTTGTTGTTCGGCACTGCTGCAACACAACAAGTCCAC
Source organism: Phosphuga atrata (assembly GCA_944588485.1). Taxonomy (NCBI): domain Eukaryota; kingdom Metazoa; phylum Arthropoda; class Insecta; order Coleoptera; family Silphidae; genus Phosphuga; species Phosphuga atrata. Next base: position 8,047,367 of record OX155893.1, on the reverse strand, counting down.
TGCTATATTCAACGCTTGATAAAACGCATCAATAACCGCATTCACGTTTACTGTATAAAGGAGCGACTGCCAACTTATTGGAGACAGGTAATTATTGATGGCATTATAGTCTACTTTTGAGAAAACATAATGATGTTCGAGATTGTTCAAACTAGAATCATTTAAATCATTGATGGATAGCTCAAAAGAGTAACTTACATGATGAAAAGAGGTGAAAACTAGCGGATCTACGACTTTGTTAACAATAATATTTTGCCTCTTTCAAAATAAAAAATCCAGGAAAATATCTCTGCCATTGGGAACTGAAGGAGCGCTGATTCAGATCGTAAAATCTCTTAAATATATGGGGATACACGTGGACAAAGATATTATGACTACACATATTAAGAAGACATGCGAGAAGGCTAACACTACTCTGATGGCTCTAGCAAAAATTATTCCAAATATTGGAGGGTCAAGATCAGGGAGGCGTAGAATACTTGCGCATGTTGTCCCTTTCTACTTTTATACGGGGTGCCTACATGGGCGCAGACATTACGATATAAGAGGGAATGCTGGAGGATATTAATAAGTTAAATCAGAAATCAGAATTTGCTATCTTTCTTCACAATACTTTCAGTTTATAATTTAGTTACATCGTTAGACATTAATGTTAATTATTGATTTTGTTCCTGTCTCGAAGTTTTACTACCCTTTGAGAAAATGCTTTACCTTGTATAGTAGATTACCAGACATTTAGTGCGCATTGAAACAACGGCTTGGCGGCAAATCGTTTGAAACGATTCCAGACGATAGACAGCCCTAATGTTTCTGATGGCCTTCATGAAACGAGATTTTCCCGCACGGCTATTAGAGATGAGTTATCTTTATGTCCCAGACGGATTCATTTAATACATACCTTTATTTTACCTATATAATATATAAAAAAATTATACACAACTGGGAGATATATTAGTGGAGATGAAATGTTATATTTGTGTAAGCAAGATTTTTTTTTCTAAAATCCTTCGGTCGCCAGACGAAAATCAGACATTTTTTTGGTCTTATCTAAAACTATAACATTAACCGCTGCTAATCTTAATAAGCCGTTTTACAATCCCTCTGTGTTATATTATCCCATCCTTTGGCTGGTCCAATTACTCATTAACTTTTATTAACACCCTTGTTCGCGATTAAATCGTTCGTTTTCAAATAGAATTAGGATGATTTACTCCCATTATCTGGCCTTAATTTCCGTCCTATCTAACAATGATCGAGATTAAGCGGTCGGAAAGTTACGCGATGGAGATTTTTTCGGCTTTTATTGTTCGGTATAAATATTAGAAAAGTTTGCGGTGAATTACGGAAGTTGCTGTAAATTATGAGTGGACGGACTGCTAAAGATCGTTAATACTACAAAGTCGGCTCTATTGTGTAGCTGCGAACTCTGGCTGGTGTCCAACGTTATGCCAAATGAAGTTAAATGTCGGGCGCGCGAACTTTCTATTTAATTTACAACTTGGAATGATTTTTGAAATCCACGGAAGATTTCGCACACCGAAAGAAACTATTTCAACAAATGCGAACATAAATTTTACTTTTATAGGACAAGATTCGTGGAAAAAACGAACTTGCTTTCAAACTTGCATTTTCAAACTTGCATGTAAATTAGTTAGGTTTTAGATGTGTTCCGTCGTGTAGCTAATTATAGAATTATTCTTAATTATTTTTAAAACCTTTACGTTTTTTATACAGCCATAAATAAATCTAATTTTATGGATTTAAGTCCTTTTATTTTATTTAAATTTTAAATACATTTAGTTGTTTTTCAATTTATTTATGGCTGGAAATTTCCAAGCCTTATGTAGCCTATCCTCATGTCTAGGCCACATTGTTGGATCCTTAAGTTATTTGCTAGTTTTTAATCTACTTATAAATGTAAATGTATTGTGTAGATATTTCCCATAATAATGTTTTTGGGTCTTTTTGCTGATCAGCTTATATATTTCATAAGTTACCTGATGGGATAGTTTTTTGTCTGCATTTTAATCCTATAATTACAAAATAATTTGTAGAAATATTTGTAAATCCCATTTGTAAATTGCCCATCCAGGTAGAAAGTCTTGCACCTTTCTCCCCTTCCCTGCATAGTCCCCGAAGTGCAGGACTTGCTAATTATCCCGCCTTCTAATCACTTTCCTATTTCACTATTCGTTGCCGAATTTCCCTACCCCTGATTTTCCTACCTTGTAGGTGTAACTCCTAGATTTATTTTATCATAAAATAGATTGTGTTATCTCTTTTAACAGAGTTATTCGAGTCATTCAAGTTTCATACTTTGTAGCGCACAGCCGCATTTTGTATGAAGTTAAGTTTTGTCAGTTTTAAGTTAAGTTTAAGTTAAGTTTAAGAATAAAATCGATTAAAATTTACAATCGTGTCTCTTTTAATATAAGAATTACTTATATTCTTAACTCAATTCACCCAATCACTTAATCCTTTCCCCTACATCATAAAGACTTTTTTGGTGCAAATATAACATGAATTTGCACGTAACATCTTAACTCGCGGTAAACTAATCGCGAGTCGACACAAGATGGACAAAAAGACTAGACAGACAAGTCTAAGCATGAAACAAGCAACAGAAATTAAGTGTCAAACTAGAAGACAATCTGCTGCGACTAATAAATTATACCTATTGCTCCAATTTTAGGCAATAACAAATATAAATTCAATCAAATAAGAACCTAATTTAAATTTGTTTTAATATATTGTTTCGGAATTGTTATTTTTCCTTAATAAAAGTCTTCAAAATTCAATTCTTTTTCATTTCAAACTTTACAAACCGCGGCCTATAAACTGCCACGCTATAAATGTCTGTAAATGTATATATTAAAAACAGAATAGTCTGATCAGTCTTGTATTGCCTGCCTGCAAACTCCTAAGACAATTACTGCTACAGAAAGAGAGCGATGGTTACGAGACGACAAAAGGAGTTAGACAGGGATGTCCCCTTAGCCCTTTCTTGTTCTTGTTTCGAATGGGCCTACTTTGGACCACGCTTGTTCAACTGTTGGGCTTTGATATTTGCCCAGTATTGTCGTATCTTCTGCCGGTGTAACTCCTTTCTCTCTTCTGTCCAGGGGGTACCTTTCGTTCGGGGTTTTTCCTGAAATCCACGGACTTCATTTAGGGCGCGTCTCACACACTGTCTGTTTTGGAGATCTGTTATTTCCAGTTCTTTATCCTTATCCTTAGTGCCTTATCATTCTCGGTTTCTGCCAACCAAGTGGTACGAACCTTCTTGTTTTGCCAGAAGGTGAACAGACGGTTGGTTAGTCGGTTTGTAGACAGTCTTGCAACGTGGCCATAGAAAGCTGCCCTTCTTTTCCTTGCACAGTCGGAGAGCATCTCAATATATTCGTAGAGCTCAGAGTTATGCCGCCTTCGGAATTCCCCATCTTGCTTTACCGGGCCTAGGATCTCCCTGAGGATCTTAATCTCTCTGATTTAAAATTTCTCTACCAGACCTCTTCGGTTCAAGGAAAGACACTCCATGGCATATAGGGTATCTGTTCGTAAGGCTGACGTGTTACTCCGAGGTGCTTACCACTTACAATAAAGAGATCAGAAGGGCAAAAAGGGAAAGGACCTTAGGACCTTCTGTGAAAACATAGAATCTACGCCGGTGGCAGCTAGACTGCACAAAGCACTAGCGAAGGATAGAGTGGAAATGACAACCACTCTCAAGAAACCGGATGGGACCTTCACGGAGGATGAAGAGCAAAGAGCTCTTTTCCTACTAGAAACCCATTTTCCGGGATGTAGAAGATACAGGGAGACCGAGGGCTTGATGCAACCACGGAAACCAAGTCGGGCCGACTGGAAGAGGACAGCGTCTATCTGTACGGAAAACCGAATCAGATGGGCAGCACTTTCCAGCCTTTTAAGGCCGCAGGTGTGGACGGACTTGTCCCTGCCTTCCTACAAAAGGGAGAGAGAGAACTAATACCGTATCTTCTAAATATTTTTAGAAGTAGTTTAGCGCTCGGATATATACCGGAGCTATGGAGAAGGGCTAAGGTGGTATTTATACCGAAGGTGGGGAAGAAAGACACCACTCAACCGAAGTCATTTAGACCCATTAGTCTAACATCTTTTATCTTAAAGACAATGGAGAAGGTGATTGATAATTACCTTAGGACTATGGTGCTGGTAGGTACACCACTACACAAGAGTCAGCATGCTTACAGAGCAGGGAAATCCACAGAAACCGCCCTGTATCAGCTGACAAATGAAATAGAAGCAGCACTAGAGACAAAGGAAGTAGCGATATGTGCCTTCTTGGATATAGAGGGAGCTTTTGACAACACCTCACACGAGGCTGTCAAGGCGGCCCTCGAGAGAAGGAGTATCGACAGCACTATCTCAAAGTGGATGGGAGAAATGCCGAGAACTAGAGTGGCGGAGACACAAGTGGGAAGAGATACCATTAAGATCTCCACAACTCGAGGGTGCCCACAGGGAGGTGTACTATCACCGCTAATGTGGAGCCTGATAGTTGATGAACTACTAGTTAGGCTAAACAACCTAGACATCGAATGTCAAGGTTACGCCGATGACATAGTCATAATGACCAGAGGAAAATTTGAGGGAACGCTCTGTGAAATTGTTCAGAGAAGCCTCAAAGTAACTAGTAGATGGTGTCAAACAGTGGGACTGAGACTCAACCCGAGCAAAACCACGGTGATACCATTTACTAGAAGGAGAAAACTAAACTGCCTACATCCCATACTCATAGATGGGAAGGCAGTAGAATACCAACAGGAGATAAGGTATCTGGGTATCACACTAGATAGCAAACTCCTATGGAATAGACACGCTGAGGCAGTGGGGTTGTAACCCCACTATCCTGCGATGGATGTACACCATGATAGTGAGACCAGCAATCACTTATGGGGCGGTTGCGTGGGGAAGTAGAATCAAGCTGGCCTCTATGAGGAAACAGCTTAAGAAGATTTGAAGACTGGCGTGTGTCTGCATCACGGGGGCGATGTGGTCGTGTCCGACAGCAGCATTGGAGCTGCTGCTGGATCTGACTCCGCTGCACCTTGTTGTGGAGAGCGCCGCCAGATCGGCGATCGTAAGGTTGAGCAAGGAAGGAATGGGCAGAGGTAAAATAATCGGGAGCAGAGACCGAAACAGCCTCGCTGCCAAGATCCCCTGGCTGGAAGCACCAAAAGACGAAATGGTATGCAAATACCACTTCGAGAAAAACTACACAGCAATGTGTAGTAGTAAAGCCGATTGGAGCGACGAATCCTCAACATACCATATAGAGCAAAATGCAATCAAGTGGTATACAGATGGTTCGAAGACAAAGGAAGGCACTGGTGCAGGAGTGTTTGGACCTCGTACCAGATACTCGGAATCCATGGGAACATCCCCAAGTATCTTCCAAGCAGAGGTACACGCAATCGAAAGATGTGCACAGTTTAACCTCGACAGGAATTACCGCAAAAAACGAATTGCTATCCTGTCAGATAGCCAAGCAGATATCAAGGCCATTAGCTCATACACCATCAGATCCAAACTGGTATGGGACTGTGTGGGGAAGCTGAACAAGCTTGGCAGGGATAATAAAGTAACGCTATACTGGGTACCAGGACACACTGGTATAGACGGAAACGAAGAAGCCGATCACCTAAAAAACAAGGGATCCAGTAGCCCCTTTATAGGTCCGGAACCTTTTTGCGGTATGAGCGTGAACACCATCCGCAAAAGTTTAGATAAAGAAATAAGAGGAAAATGGATGAAAACCTGGGAAGAACTTCAAGGGCTAACGCAATCCAAAGTGATGCTGGGATCTATTAACCAGAAGAGAACTAAAGCTTGCCTGAAACTAAGCAGGAACAAGCTCAGAATTCTGACAGGAGCCCTGACGGCAGACTGCAGACTAAGGAAACATCTCAAGGCCCTAGGCCTAGAGGAGGATGATGGATGCAGATTCTGTGGCTCAGCAGAGGAAACCCCCACATATCTGTTCAAAGACTGCGGAGCATCACTCCGCAAGACACAGATGTACCTTGCGGCTCATTGCTTGAACACAGAGAAGCTGCAGGCCTTGAATCCCACCCAGATCCTGAGATTCCTAAAGGAATCAGGATTAGAGGAGGCACTCTAAATGGGTAAGTACACTAACACTTGGAGGAGGAGGGTGGGGTACAATAGATCTATAAAGGTCGCAGTACAAGTCATCACCACCATATCTACAATATACTTCAATCTACAACGCTGATGTGTAGTGCTTAAGTTTCAGGTTGCGTGACAGGCATTTCTTGTTAGCCCTTTATTATTTACGATATATGTGGCAGATATAGAAAGAATGTTTAAGAGGGCGCAAGCGGTAGAGTGTGTGGTAGGTAGAGAGAAAGTAAGAAGCTGTTGTTCCAGGATGATGTGGTAGTTGCGGCAAGGTGCGAAGGGGAGATGAAAGAAATGATGAAAAGTCTAGGGAGGCAAGTGAGAAAGAAAAACATAGAAGTGAAAGTGGAGAAAACGAAATGATGGTGTTTAGTAAGAGAAAGAGGAAGAACGAGTAGGAGGAATGGAAATTGGAAGGGGGAACAATTGAGCTAGTAAAAGAGTTCAAGGACGTAGGCTACACAATGAACGAGAGGCCCTAGGATAAATCGTGAGAGAGTTAGTGAGAGAGTTAGCCAAGAAAGCAAACAAGGTAATGGGGTGTATTTGGGGGAGAAAGAAAATGGGGAAGCGACTTCAGGAGGATGATAATATCCTAGAATGATGATTTACGAACATTTGAAAGTTTGATAGAGAGTATGTTCATGCATGGAACAGAAATCTGGGGATGGAAAGAACAGGAAGAGGTTGAGTAAGTGCAAGAGAAATACCATAGCAGGGTAGAGAGAGAAACTTGGGAATACAAAGTGAGGGAATAATGTAAGAGGGGAAAACTGAGAATGAAAACTGGGAAGAAAGGAACTAAGTTTGAAGATATAATGAACAGAAGCAAGGACTGCAGGTTGCTGACTAAATGCTGGAAAGAAAGGAAAAAGGATATAGACTTGAATGGAAGAGAGGAATATTACCGAAGGAATGGATACGCGAGTAAGAAAATAGAGAGGCTAAGAGCGGAAGGCAAGTGGATGAATGGAGAGATGAGCGAAGGAGACAAGGACGTAGGCATGTAGGAAAGAAGAGAAAGAATAAGGGAATCCAGATACAATATGAACTATGAAAGCTGAATGATACAGGGGATTCCGAAGTACCTGGAAAGAGGAAGTGTGAAAGATAGTGGCGAGGATCAGATGTGGAAATGAGGAAAAAGAGAATAGATATTAAATGGAAGAAGATAAAAGAATGTGTAGGATGTGCTACGAGGATAAGGAGACAGTGGAGCATATGTGGAACGAATGTGTGGAGATAAAAGAAAGAGCAGGAAGGAAAGGAGAAGAAATATTGAATGAAGATGAAAGATAGATACAGTGGATGAAAGAAGTAAGGAAGAGAAGAGAATGGTTGGATAGGGAAAAGAAGGATCAGGATAAGAAACGCTTGTTGAGTAAATTTATGATGTTGTTGTCATATTTTGCAGAAGATAGTTTGAGTTATATTTTACAATGTCACATTATGTTTATTTGAGTAGGGATTCAATGTACAGACAGAGCTCCATAAACCCGTAGGGAAAATAAAGATTATTATTATTAACCACCGCTACAGAAAGTAAAACAAGGTTGAACAAAGAGAGGCCAGGCACATAAAATCGACTGTAGACGCTATAGCCAAGGTCATCAAAGTGGCAAAAAGAGCTCAATAAGGGATACAAAGGACAAAAAAGTTGTTGGACACGCGCGTATGTCAAAAGTGCCTTTAACTCGACAGCATGTCTAAACATCTTACAATTAAAGGAGTTGGTAAGATGGAGTATGCAATAATACATATTGTGGAGACATATTGTCTGGACGCTTGAATCTAACCAAAATTAGCATTTTAAAGCTTAATATTGCACAAACGGATCTCTCAATGGAAAAATTGTTTTCACAAACCAAATTGTTTTAATATTTTTGAAATATCGATCCAAATATACCCCATACCATGGAGCAGACGAGAAAGAAAGAAAACGTCCCCACTTTACGTGTCGAGGAGGTACCCTAAAATAATCTGTTTTTCAAGATTCTATTTTACCACTTTATCGGCGTGACTAATCTGTATATCCATGCCAGCTTTATGAAAAAAAAATGCGGACGGGCTGACGGACGGACATATCGAAACTATAAGTGTTCCTTGTTGATAACAACGGAACCCTAAAAATCATCCTTCAAGCAGAGAATGCAATAGAAGAGAGCGATGTCAATAGTCGTGTTCCACAGGGCTCGATATTGGGTCCGACGCTGTGGAAAATTCTATACGACGCAGTCTTCAAGCTTAAACTGCCGCAGAGAGTTTATTTTGCCGATGACCTGGCTCTAGTAGTGACTGGGAAAACAGAACGGGGAATAAAGGGCAATAATGCTCAGAGCAAATAGGGCTATAGAACAAGTTGGTAGATGAATAGAACAAAAGAGACTATACCTGGCCTCAGATTCCGAATAAGTAGATCAATTATCTGGGTGTGGGGATAGATAAATGCGTATCATTTAAGCATCACATCACCGTAATCGCAGATAAAACACTTAAAAAAAAATTCCTTTGATCATGCTCTATACAGCTCCGGAAAGGACAAGTGCCATGGTGAACTAAATAACGACACAAACTAACGGCAATACAACGGAGTATCTAGTATATACCGTACGGTCTCAACGGAGGCCTCCTTTGTAATTGCTGGTACAGTACCAATAGAGTTAATAGTACAATAAAGGGAGATACTCTAGCGAGAAAAAGTGAAGACTGTACAAAAAGTATAAAACAGGTTACGAACATACCAGGCAATGCAAGAAGATTGGTAGTTGTCGAATAAGGGACAATGCACCAGAATCCATATCCCTGACCTCAAGCGATTTGTGTCACTAGGGCTTCACATGAGAGTCTCGTTTCTGATCTCGAACCTTAACATTTTCTTGATAAATTTGAACCCGAACAACCCGAACTTGCCAGAGCCCAGAAAGAGCAGCTCAAATTTATGAAGAAAATGTTACGGCTGCCCGTATCAGAGTTAAAGATTGAAGACGAGATCAGAAACGAGACTCTCGTGTGAAGTCCTAGGTGTCACGAAAGCACGGTGAAATAAACTTCCACCTTACGCAAGTCCTAAGCGCGGATGGAGGCTTTAAGGACAACCTGTATAACATGCGCAGGTCAACCGATACTCTTTAATCGAGTACTGTATTCTTGCGGACAGTATCGAATGTGATAAATCGATCCCGGAAAGAGAAGCATGGGTGAACAAAACTTCTCCTAAACTATAGCCAAAAGATCTGATCGACCAAATGATTAAGCCGGAGAATATGGCCCTCAATATGGTCACAAACATCGTGACAATGAAAGAAGTGAATGCGTGAAAAAGGAATCAAGTTGAACTCAACAAGAAACTTATCAGTACCTGAGCCGGCTCGAGTGGCGTAGTGGTGACGCTCGTGGCCTCATGTTAGAGCGCTAACTGACGAGTATAGAGGCCCGAGTTCTATTCCCAGCTTCCGGCCGCATTTGTTCCAGAAAGACAAATGTGAAAAATGGCAATTTACTATAACAACAGGTTTTCTGGGCCAAAGTGCAGGCGATAGAATACAATAGGCTACCAATAGGCCGCAGTGTTAGAAGGGTCGGCAAACCCGGTAATCACATCGAACCAAAAACTTAAAAAAAAAACAGCACCTGAACTCCTAATCACTAGCTGTGGAAAGGGGAGACGCAATACAACGACATGCGTGCGTCTTGACGTGCACCCTGACGTCACGCGTGCCATACGTTCCAAGATAATCGGGAAGTTCAGAGGGCCACAAGTTGACTTATGTGGTGCTTGCTACTTCAGGTTTAAGTTTTGTCTACCTAACCTAGACTGTCTTTGTGTGTCTCTGTGTTTCTCTATAGTTTTGTATGTTAAACTTAATCTGAAACAATTTTAGCAGAAAACTAAAATTAATTTGAAAACTTCCAGTCTTCCAGCAGTGAATAGAAATAACTGAAATGTGTAGAGTTTTTCCCAGAACATAATTCAATCACAGCGTAATATATTAAATATTAAACTAATGGTAACATTCAATTTCTGACTTCCTTTTTCATAAGGAATTTCCTGGCTAAGCAAATATGTTTACTCCGGCTGTAAAAGCAGTCTTATTTTTAAAACCGTGCAACAGAAAAAAATATAATTTTCCGCCGCCGAGCGTCGTCGTGTAAGCATCGCCGTTTCGCGAACAAAGCACGTATTCAATTCCGACTTATGCAGTCCTTATCGGCCGACGAATACATACCGTATACACATCCAGTAATGAGGGCAATTTCAATCTTAATTCCTGATGTAATTTGAAACGCATTAGTAGTAAATTACAGTCGGCGGTGTTCGGTTCGAGGGATGTAAATCTCTCGCAGCCCGGTGGGAGTGTTGGTGAAGGCGTCGGGCTCTCGCGGTCTACGTAATGGCCGGCTCTGTACGCGCTCCTCCTTATCGGGACCGATACAGGCCTTGCATAATCCCCGCTCGTATATTTAGATATCCTGGCCAGGATTAAGACTGCCGATACTTAGAGACAGCAATGGAACATCACACTATACTTCCCCTTTATTCGGCTATTCCATATATGGAAATTTCAGTTTGTTTTCAGAGGGTGGAAATAGCAGTTCATTGGAGATAGCGAGACTTAAACATAAAACTCTATATATACTAGATATACACAGACACATTTTAGCTTAAATGGAATTAAGTTGCTATTTTACCAGCGGCGATAAAATCCACTGCTGTCGATGTTAGTGAGAAGATATTTTTGAAATGCAATTTTTTAAACACTTTGCTCCCAATATATTTAGTTAGAAATATAAATCTAACAGCTCTTCGGAAATGATTTATGTCTGGCGAGAAGCAAAGGGGAAAACGATATTTATTTCGGTTTTTAAAATATTTCTCACGGAATGGGACACATTAAATGTAATGTTCCCTTACAATACATATAAATTATGTTTCAATTTATTTTAATCAATAAATTCGTACCCAATGTATCAATAAAACGGATTATAATTTCAAACAGAATATTTTCAATCGCTTTTATTCGCCATAGAGAGACAATTTAATTTTTTCTACGGCGATTATTATGGAGTAAAATGTCATTAGTGAGGCAAAAATTAGCAATTTTAGAGTTTATTACTGACGTCAGTAAAATGAAAACTTCTATAATATAAATTATTAAAGCGGAACAATATATAAATATGTTTAACCTTTCCGTAGCTCTATAATATTATTAAAACTTTTTAAGACTACACAACAAATCTCATGTTGAAGCACAACAGATATTTGTCTGTTATTTACTAGCACTCAGTCCACTTCCAAGTTAAAAGCCATCTGCACTTGGGTTTAATAAAAAGATGTGACCTTAAAAACAATGTTATATATCTAGTTCTTGTTTTAGTGCCATGAAAATGGACTTTGAGTAATTAACAGACAAAGATCTGTAGTGTTTCAACATGCGTTTTGTTTTGGAGACTAAGAAAGACTTAATAATATTATAGAGCTATAGAAAGGTTAAATGTATTTATATATTCAAGCTATGATCCGCTTTAATAAGTTAGTATGATTGTACCTATAATTAGTTAAGTTTCACTCCTTTATTCAATTCTGCATAATATATGAATAAATCTGTGTAACGTAATAAAAACCGATCAACTGCTAGTTGTGACTCGCGCACCGAGGGTTCCGTACAAACTTGTAAGTAAGGTATCTTTTTTTTTTGTGGAGGACGTAGCAAGCACATTCAGTTAACTTGACAAGTGGCCCTCCTGAAATCACTACCATCTTAGTGCCGCTGCAAGCATAACCTCAAGATATCGCTGTCGTACGATGGAATTCTTTGATTTTTCATTCACTATGAGTGTTTAGGGGTTCTGGAACTTTAATATTTGTTTTTACTGCTCAATTTATTAAATATTTATGTATACAGGGTATTTTTTTTTAAATAACGCGACTATTTTCAAACTTATAAAATGAAAACTTTATTTTAGTATTACACTTATTCACTAACTTATATTAGAATCTAACTATTTCTAGATCCAATATAAACTAATATATTAACTATTTCTAGATCTACTTCGATACTCTTAACATTCAATTGTTCAATTGACTGCTTTTGGGCAATTGACTACCAAAAAATATAGGGCGTACGTGATTTAAGTATATGTAGATTATAAACAAAAAATAGACGAAATATAATATACACAAGATGCTACCGGATTTGAGAATGTCGCATGTCGGTTATAAACAAGCAAAATTGAGACATAATATATACCCTGTATATATTATGTATATAGAGCGTACGTGATGAAATGCATAACGAATATAAACCGGCCGGATATAGACTAATGTGTATGTGCGTGGTATTGTCAGCCACCAGAACCATATGGGTTGCATACAGTTAGGTCCTCGGTTAGGTCCGAAGGTTAAAAAGTATGTGTCGGCACCAAGCTGTTTATTCTGAATTTTCTTTGTTTCTGTCATAAAACAAAGAAAATTCAGAATAAACAGCTTGGTGCCGACACATACTTTTTAACCTTCGGACCTAACCGAGGACCTAACTGTATGCAACCCATATGCTTCTGGTGCCTGATATACCACGCACATACACATTATTTGTATTATACGTATATTATTTATATTATTATATTATTTGTATTATACGTGTATTTTCATAAGTTTCAAATAGTAAATTCGCATTTTTGTTGCAATTAAACTACATATTTATGTTTTCAGATTTTTCCCTTTACATGTTCTCTAAGACACCGCTTCTTGCCAAATTTCATGATTCTAGGTCAACGGAAAGTACCCTAGGTTTTGATTCCCTTGTGAGATCACAAAATATGCGACATAAACGGTCATATCTTTTGATCGCGTTGACCTACAAGTTTGATTTTTTCACAGCTGAAAGAGACCGCAGACCCAAGTATTTGATACAAATTTCAACTTGTTACCTCTACGTGTTCCTGAGAAAAATGGTCTTGACAGACAGACAGACAGACGGACAGACAGACAGACAGACAGACGGACAACAAAGCGATCCTATAAGGATTCCGGTTTCGGTACGGAACCCTAAAAATCCCGTAGAACGAAACAAACGACATCTATCTTGACTCCGTGTCCAACACAATAAAAAATATGAGCTAGGAAAACTCGACTGGTGAGTTGGAGCCCTCAAGACCATCGCACTCTCCTTGCTGGAAGATCGTCAACAGCACAATGCCGCGAGCAGGCGCTCAATCTTCTCGAATGCAAGGAACGAAGACTGGTGGCTGTGATGCTCCTTCGAGAAAGTACCAAACCTCCATCATAATATTAGTAACAACGGTCGTTCTCAACGATCACAACCATAACAAAGTAGACTGTCTATATATCTCATAGTGACGAGATACATTGATGGTCTACTTTAAAAAAAAAGTAAGTCTAAAATTTAAAAATATACTTTGATAAAGTGCTACTTTTGTAGGCGATGGATCTTGCCTATTTCTGATGCTATCTTATGTAATGTATGAAAGTCAAGATCTAGATAAAGTAGGTTAAAGTATGGGACATGTACATGCACAAATAACTGGGATGAATCCTCTATAACAGGGATGGTGAACCTTTTTGAATGGTGGGTCAAATCTTGTTCATTATATTTTTCATACCAGCTCGTGGGTCACCATGTCAGTGGCATCTTTTGGAAAAGAGGAGGGAGGTCAAGGGCTAATTTTTTGTTCTCCTTTACAAAATCCAAACCTCCCTAGGCTTTACATCATTCATTTCATCTCCCTATCGCTCTTTGCCACCACCACCACATCATCCACGAACGCCAGACTCCACACTTTCTTACATATCGCACACCCTCCCGCTGACTACCTTTTAAACATTCTTTCGTTATCTGCCACATATATCATATGCAAAATTGGTGCATCTAACTTGTACCCTGTTTTGAACAGAGTTATACCCCGGTGGTTTTCTACCTCGATTTTCTCTCTTTTTTGTAAATCGGACATATTACCTTTTCCCCAGTCTGTCGGGAATCCCTCCCCTCTCCACGACCGATTCATTAGCTCCACCAGCCTCTCTAACACTCTCATCATCCCATACATCCACACTTCGTTCTGCATAGCATAGCTTCTTAATAACAGACACATTAATAAATAAATTATTGTATGGGAAAGATGCCATTATTGCAATTGTGTGTAAAAGTATCCAAATCGTGCGTAAAAGTCCAATGTAAATCAAATGGAGTTTCATCATCAAACGATTTCTGCTTGTTGTTACTATGGTGCACGCGCCAATTTATTAATAAATCCATATTTTAATCGAAATTTAAATCGATTTCGGCCTCTATCGAAAGAAGGGTAGAGTTGTGTCGACCTGGGCCGAAATCTCGCGTTTATTTATCAATCACGCTGCGAATTTATATTTCGGGCAGTATGACACTAAGCATGAAAGCGAGACCACGCCAATAAAAGTGCGAACAACGTCGACCGACATTGTGCACGTATTGTTAATTTAAAAATGTCAAGTTAAATCTACAGCAGGTGTTGCGATCACGGTCTGGAATCGGCTTTTTTTCGTCCGGAGCGACACAATTTAAGGGTACCCCTCCATCTATATCCAGATATCTATTATTTTTCCTATTTCCCTTCAAATAGGCGACGGCAGGACGTTTCACCACGGGTCGGAGACGAAAGCAGCTCTAAGGTAAGTGACGGGACCACCCCAATTTGATTCAACTACCGCAAATAATTTTTTCGTTAAATACAGTCCAATCATATGGCAACAACTCGCGTCACTGAACAAAAAAACATAGGCGTTGTGAAAATAACTGACGTGTATTAAAACTTAATTAATTTATCTTATTTTGAATCAAGAAGTCTCGGCCTCTCAGTTTGGCTCTAATATAACTTAACCTAACTATAACTTAATCTAGGTTAGCTAGTTAGATTACATTGACAACGACCAAATAGTGTTCCTGTTATTGCGAAACGCTCGATGCAAGTGTGTGAAAAGGAGCCTTTGTGCACTCATTGCGATTAAAGCACTCGCCTTCGGTTAGTGTTTTAAACATCGCAACTCATGCACAAAAGCTCTTTTTCACACACTTGTATCATAAACTATTATTTTTTACTGATTACTATTTTAAGAGTTTTGTTTGCAATTTTTAACTTGCCAATTGCATGTCTCACTAACTAGCGCTGAACGTTCTAACCTTATTGTGTCCCAAAATTACAATTTTTCAAAATTATCGGTGAGAAAGAATTATTTCTTGGTAGATTCAATAGTATTTGAACATGCTAGATAGATATAATGTATGATACACGTGTGTGAAAGGCTTTTGAGCAAAGTTTTTTTTTAATCGCAATGAGTCTTTCTTCACACACTTGTATCATAAAGTACTATTTTGGAAACAAAAACGCTTTAAAAACAAACAATGATTCTCTTTTTTCTTTAATGAAAAATATGTTTTTCTTTCTTCATCTGCGGAAAAGCCGAGATTAGGATGGATTAGGAGGAACTTCCCAAAAATGTCTTCTTACATACGTGAAGTAACTTTTTTGTAACAAATTTATCACAGCACAATATTTATCAAACCATTCTGTTTGTGATCTGGGATATGTATCGTCCGTTTTTCTTTTTATAACCGCAGCCATATTACAGGGCAATAACTAAAATAGTGAATAGCCATCTGCAGACGCGTTTCGAGATCTATCTCTCATCAGTGCAGCTTTGCTCTTATGAATTGTGAAATGGAAACCACTTACATTAGTTTGAAACCATGTTGGGCTGTCGAAAATAGGTTATGTATCGACATGTGTGTGGAAAATACTTTTGTGCTTGAAAATTTTTAATAAGAAAATAATAGAAGTGTTGCGTCACTGGACATTTCTAAAAGTTCTAAAATCGATGCATGGTTCACTTAAAAAGCCTGTGTAGGTCAGTGTCTGACCCGCGGTTCATAGATTCGCCATCCCTGCTTTATAATGTCCCATGATTGCGATAGTAACAAGAAGCGAATCGTTTCATATCTCAAAGCTCAAACCGCTTAACCGCTTGAAGGCAAAGCCTATATACCCGGTCAAGTTTAATAAGCTTCGAAAATTGTTACGAGGGCCAGATAACACGAATTTTAAAGGCGGATTCGGCCAGCGAGCCCGAGAAAATCGAGATCAAAGTTTCAAGTCCCTCAAAAATTGATCAAATCGTTTCATAGAAAATTTCATTCTAATTCTTCATTCTTCAGGTTCATTCTCTTCGCACCTATTAAGTAAGTACTTACATAGTAAGTACCATACATAGTTTTTATCTGCATTTAATTTAGAAAACTTAGAAAAAGGTTAGGACAACTTAGATTATTTTGGAAAAAGTTTTGGGCAAGAATCCCAAAAGTGCGCCATTTTGCGCGTTTTTAAAATCGCTAATTGAAGGCTTACGTTTCATCAAAACAGAAAAAGGTTATTATTTGTTTGTTTTATACAAAATTTCGCGTCTTTTGATGTATTATATGTCAATATCCATGACATGTCAAAATTCGCGATGTCGAAGGGGTTACATATTGTATATCAAAACATGCAGAATTTTACACAGATTACGGCAATATAAATTAGGGATGCCACGAATAGTAATTTTGCCGAATACCGAATTCGGCCACCTTCTTGGCAGAAGCGCCGAATTTTCGACCTCCGAATATTGCGCATCTTTCGCATTCTAACGAAAAATGAGTGCACGGCGGTGAGTGCGCAGCAGTATGCTCTACGGTACCATGCTCGCAGTACCAAGTATGTCATGAAAGAAATAATTAACTCTGAAAGAAACAATTGAAAGGAAATTGTTGCGGTATTTTAATGGTCCACAATCAACAAAATGTCATTATTTAATCGGTGAAATGATTCCCTTAGACAATGAACCATTTTCACTAGTTGAACGAGCCAGCTTTTAAAGGCTTATGGAAAAAGCAGTACCTCAATACAAAATACCTGACCGCACTTATACGACCAAGAAAATTATTCCTCATATATATAATCGGATGTATTCTAAAATTGAAGAAGAGTATTTCACAAGCAACATACAATAGCATATACAAGCATACAATAATCAAAGTTTTTTGAGTTTCACTAATTTTATTCTTGAATAT
Source organism: Phosphuga atrata (assembly GCA_944588485.1). NCBI lineage: Eukaryota > Metazoa > Arthropoda > Insecta > Coleoptera > Silphidae > Phosphuga > Phosphuga atrata. The sequence continues at coordinate 8,030,088 of OX155893.1, read as the reverse complement.
GGCAACATATTCTTGGACATCATTTAACAATGAAGCCGTTTGTTGATTCACATACTGGTACCAATATTGCAAAAGAATTGAATGGTATTGCGGAAAGATGATACATTTACTGACAGTGGAGCCAGTATGATAAAAGGTGTACGAGACGCAGAATATGATTCTGCTAGGTGTTTTATCCATTTACTAAAACGAGCTATTAAGGAATCGCTAAAATCTCAAACGGAAATAACACCGCTGGTAGATGCTGCAAGACGAATTGTTACACATTTTAACCGTTTAATTTTAACATTTTCTGGCATCTCCGAAAGGATTCGACATTGTTGAAATACCTGGGAAAGGAAACCAAACACAGCAGATAGAACACCAAATTTGCTGAAAATGAGATCTTCACTACAAGCTGAGTTAGGAACACGGTTCAATTTTGATGAAAATGACAAATACCTGGTTAACAGTTTTCCTGGCCCTCGTTTCAAAACGAGTTGGGGGATTAGTTCAAACACAATGAGCAAAACAAAAAAATATTTTAGAAGCTCTGAGAATGGGATGGGTAACTTATCTCATTCAACTCACTCAACACTCTCATTTCAAACACAACTCAACACTTCTCTATCACTTCTCACTCAACACAACTCATTTTCAGAGGTTTTAAAAGAATTTTTTGTTTTTCTAATTTCATGTAGTACCGATTATGATTCTTCTCCACTTCGTAAGAGAATAAATGACAAAAACATTGAAATACACGACAGTTTCTGGAATGGTTTTGAGGATGTCGCTACAGAAAATATGGAGGAAGATGTGTAAAAGAAAAGTGCTATTGCAAATGATATTAATTTTTATTTAAAACGGCTCGCCTAAATAGGACAACAGACCCTTACAAGTGGTGGTCAGCAAACGTTCAGCAGTATCCAAAACTGACAGAATTCGCAAAAATGTATCTGTCGTCACCCGGTAGCAATGTATTATATTCATTTTTTAATAATATGTGTGTTTTTTTTTTCATTATTTGGTATTCGATATTCGGCCGAATAGTTATCAATATTCGGCCGAATACCGAATATTAAAAAAGTGGCCGAATAGACAGAATACCGAATAGATACCGAATATTCGTGGCATCACTAATATAAATCATTCTGCAATTTAGTTTTCAATAAATGAGCAAATCTTAAAAACATTGAATTGAAAAATTCACTTTGTTTTTTACCACACTTGTATTATGTAAAAATGTTATATAACTTATTATTCACAGTTATATAAATTTCTACACATATCACGACTCGAGTTTCGACGTTTGACGGTCATTTTCAAGTGACTTAACAGATTGATAAAGTTGAATATATACCCTTATAGTTTTGGGGGGTGGGGGTGGTTGGTTTTTGTCCGAAGATGAGGACTTATCTGTTTGAGATTGGGTGAGATTAAAAAGTTGGGAAAAGATTAGGTCAGTTTGCTCGTTTAGGAGATTAACTGAGGGATTACGGTTTTTTTTTGAAAATTTCTAATGACTCTAGGAGATTTATTTTCGGGCCTTTGTTGCAATTATGCAAGATTTTTAGATTATCTATTTCTGGGAATTTATGATTGCATTCGAGACAATGGTTTGAAAAAGAACTAGTGTCTTTTTTCAGACGACAAGCGCGAGAATGTTCTGAAAACCGTGTTGAAAAACTTCGTCCTGCCTGCCCTATGTACACGCTATTGCATTCGGAACAATGAATTTCGTATACGCCAGATTTTTTAATGGGATCGATTTTGTCTTTGGCATTAAACAATATGTTGGACAACTTAGAGGAGGGTTTAAATGCTACTTGAAGATTTTGCTTTCGAAGGACATTTGCGATGTGTTCGCTTGCTTTGCCAAAATATGTCAGGGAGATGAAAGTTTTGTCTGAATTTGAGGTTTTCGGATAAATTTGGGCCATTGCGAATTGGGTTCGTTCATTATTGATAATGTTTTGGATGAGTTTTGTTGGGAAACCCCATTCTCTGTAGCGATTGAAATGATGGTACTTAATTCTCTTTTCTGTGGAAAGGGGGATTGAAAAGGCTCGATGTATCATTGAATGATAGGCCGCTAATTTGTGTGTTATCGGGTGAAATAATGAATACGGGATTGTAGAGTTAACATTGGTGGGTTTTCTGTATATATCAAATTTTATTTTGTTGTTTTTGTGAATCAGAGTAAGGTCTAAGAAGTTTATTTTGTTGTCTGTTTCTACCTCGATGGTGAATTTAATTTTGGGATGAACGTTGTTTATTAGCTTGAGAAATTGGTCTAATTGACGTGTTGTACCACTAAAACACGCTATTATGTCATCGACATATCTATACCAAAATGAAATATGTTTTTTGGAGAAATCTAGTTTGAAGATTTTTTCTTCGATAGTTGACATGAATAGATCGGCTAAAAGGGGACTTAATGGCGATCCCATTGCTAGACCTGATGTTTGCTGATGGTAAGTGTTATTAAATTTGAAGTAATTTTGATTAACACATGTTTCCAGGGCTTCATAAAGTTCATATTTTATAAGATGATGACAATTAGCTTTATCAATTAAATTTTGTATGATTTCGAGACACTCTTTAGTAGGTATATTAGAAAACTTACTACTAACGTCAAAAGATACGAGTTTGGAGTTTATTGGGGTTGTTATTTGTTTGAGGAGTTCCGAAAGGGCGAGTGAATTTTTTACAGAATATTTTGGGGTAAATTTGGTGTATTTTTTGAAAACATTATTCAGTTTAATTGCCAAAACTCTTGCTACACTGTTAATATAGGAGACAACTGGTCTAATGGGAGAATCGGGTTTGTGAGTTTTAATGAAACCATAGAGTCTGGGAGCTGTGGGATTCTGATTTATGATTTTAAATTTCTCAAATTCGGAGAACAAAGTTGTAATATTTTTTAAGAGACTTCTAATTTGAAATTGGAATTTTTTTGTAGGATCCTTTTTCAAGGGAGTTAGTTTTTCTGTTGAAATGAAAGAGTTCATTTTATTAATGTACTGTTCTCTTTCCAGGACGACTATCGAATTGGATTTATCGGCTTTTGTAAGGACTAAAGAATTGGACTCAATTTTTGTTTTTATCGATTTGATCACTGCGGAGTCTGTGGTAGAATTACGGGCGTACGATTTTATATGATCGGCTATTTTGGCTCGGGGTATAAGAGGTTCTTGCACTTTTTTTAGCGCGATTTCTGACTCTACAATTATTGTGGATTTATCGGATTTGTTGTTGATGAATGGGGTGTAGTTGGGGTTTTGGGAAAGAAAAGATTGTTCAATAGGACTGAAGATAACTTTTGAGAAGTTGATAAATTTAGACACTAGATTCGGTTTGGACATTACTTTTTGAGGTTCGGACTTTTTGTTCTTTACGAGAACGGATAGTTTATTTTTTAAATTTAAATATTTTACGTGGTTGACCCTATTTACATTGTCACGAACAAAGTCATCAAAGATAGTGAATTCTACTGGATGTAATTTAAATGTCAACTCTGAATGCAATATCTTGAGATAATGTTGAATAACATCTCTCCTCCGATAAAGATTTTTTATTTCGGATCTAATCCAACTGTTTTGGGCAGATTTTATGACTGCTATTGCGGCCGAAGACGTGGAGCGGGTTTTAATATTTACATAGTTGGGTACGACTTTGGACCGAAGGCATTCTGAATTGAACCAGATATCCTGTGAAACGAGACGGTATTTTTTCATAAATTTGTTGTACAATTTTGTCTGGGTTGCCGTACAGGCTGATTTTATGAATAGGATGGTTGCGACAGTTACTACGTGGTAATCCGGTGGTAATATGTGTAGAAATTTATATAACTGTGAATAAAAAGTTATATAACATTTTTACATAATATAAGTGTGGTAAAAAACAAAGTGAATTTTTCAATTCAATGTAAGTATGGATTACCACGTAGTAACTGTCGCAACCATCCTATTCATTAAATCTTAAAAAAACTACACAATTTTAAACTACCGAAAAACACCTTGTTCTATTTACAGCGATAACTTAAAAAGGCCTAAATGTTGCGGAATAAGTTTTTGATTTTCTGAAAGCCTAAAAAATCTTAATGCATAAAATATTAATTTTAAACAATAGGACCAGGTAGACTGTTTAAAAACATATTGTTAAACTTAATTTAAACTTAATTAAGCTTAACTTAATAAAACTTAACTTAATTTAAACTTAAATTAAACTTAATTTAAACTTAAGTTAAACTTAATTTAAATTAATAAGTAAATTAAAATAATTTAATTCATAAGTAATAAGTGTGGAAAGTTTGAATAAAATCCATACGGAAATGCTGGAGACAATAAGTTATGCAAAATTTTATTTCAACTTTATTTTATCTGGTCCTTGCAGCAATTAAAAATCATGAGTCTTTATATTAGTCACAAGCTAATAAATATTTAAATTGACGCGACCGAAGCCGTGGGCTATAATAGCTGGTCAAGTATAATCCAAGATAATCGAAGCCGCGGTCTATAGCAAATCATAAATATAATGCAAAATTATTTGCAGACAACGGAGAAAATTTAGGGAACACGTTCGAAAAAATTAGATCTTCTAAGAAGCTAAGAAGTTACTAAAGCGCCTGGAATTATATAAAATGGCTCAGATAATCTCTTGTATTAGTCTTACAAATTATTAAACTTTTTTAATGACATTTTTGCAATTATTATTATTATTTAATAACTAATAATATTATTAATATAATGAACGTTGTTCAGTATAAAAGTAGTTTCATCTTACATATTTTCGCGTCGGTAAATTTTCTTGTATTCCCATAAAAAAATCTAAGCGATTTTTCAACCAAGCAGTTTTCCATTCATTTTCGTCCCAATGAAAAACGCAATCAGGTTAATATTCAGTTAATTCGCACAAAGTGAAAGCAAACATAAATAATCTCAGCGTTCTCCGTGATAAATTGTTGCGATAATTAATCACCTCGACTTACCAACTATTTGTCTGAATGTCTCAGCATCCACTGCCCTTCCAAAAGCAAAAATTAAAACCAAGACTTATACCACCCTAACAGACTTTCCAGCGGAATATGTAAGAGCAACGCTAAACATTAATTGAAAAGACGCCGTTATTTCTTTTATCTACTCACACATCAAAATGAACACATTTATAAATTCATTATTGTATGTGAGGATGCCATTATTAGAATTGTGTGTAAAAGTATCCAAATGGTGCATAAAGGTCCAATGTAAATCAAATTCAGTTTTATTATTAAACTATTTCTTTTATCTCGTCACTAAACAAAAAACGTAGAGGTAGTGAAAATAAATTTTCTGACGTATAATAAAATTATTTTGGTTATTTTATTTATTTCGAAATAATTTTCGTTATTTTGAATCAAGAAGTCTCGGCCTCAGTCTCTGGCTCTAATATAACTGAATCTAACCATAACAAAAACTAGATTAAATCAAGGTTAACCTAGATTACATCAACAGCGACCAAATCCCGTCACTGTGCATTTTTAATAGTTAGCAATTTTTGCCACGGGAGCACTCAACGTTTAACCTTATTGTGTCAGTGATTTAAAGTATTTTGTCTGTCAAAATTAGAATGATTACAATACTATCGGTAAGAAACAATTATTTTTTGTAGATTCAACAGTTTTTTAACATGCTTCGTAGATAAAATAATGTATGACACACGTGTTTGAAAGGCTTTTGTGCACCCATCTCAATTAAGCCACGTGCTTTAAACTTCGCAACTCATACACAAAAGCCCTTCTTTAAACACTTGTATCATAAACTACTATTTCGCTTTTTTTTAATAAAAATATTGCCAGGGCACGCGAAAGATTCAAACTGTTAACATTGCAGTCCTCAAGTTCCAACCTTTGTTCTTAGTAGTTATAGATCCAGCTCACCTAATCTTGTAACTTGTAATTACGCTAATATAACATATTGTAACCTGTAAGTATGCTGTAACTTTTAAAACAATAAATGTATTAAAAAAAACAAATAAATAAAAAAATAGTCCTTACACATATAAAGTATAATCTAGGTAATTCGGCCGTTGGTTAATCGAACGACACGTTTAGTAATCCGGAGGGTCTGGAGACCGCTCGGGCTCTTCCCTCCCACCATTCTTTCTTATAATCCGGCGGTTATCTGGTCCCATATTTGTCAGATTATCGAGATTATACTGTACTAGTCTGCTATTAGTTCACCCATCCATTTACCCTATTTACCCTGTGTTGTATTTCTACAGCCCTCCATCACTTTGAATATATGACCCCAGATATTGAAACTTCTTGGTTGGTGGCAGTTCTTCTTCCAGCAGGCTAATACATAGATCTTAAGCTTCCTTCATACAAATATATTCAGTCTTTAGCCTACCGTTCCTCATTCCTCTTTCTTCTAGAGCTTTCCTACACACTTTGAGCCTCTCTTGAAGTTTCTCTAGGGTCAGTTCACAGAGTACAACGTCGTCGGCGAACATCACGCTCCATTGCGCTGCTTTCCTCACATCCTAGACTAGCACATCCATTACCAGGGCAAAGAGATATGGACTAAGAGCAGATCCCCGGTGTAGCCCTACTCTCACAGGGAATTCCGTAGTTGTACCCACATTGCTATTTGCAACTTGTGTCATCAGACCTTCCTACATTTCTTTCACCAGTCTCTCATACTTTTCTGGTACACCTTTACTTCTCATACATCTCCATATCTCTTGCCTAGGCACTCTGTCATACGTCTTCTCCAGGTCAATAAAGGCTATATGTAGATCAAACTAAACCTCCCTGTGTCTCTCAATCAGCTGCCTTAGTGCAAATACTGCGTCAATTGTTTTTCTTCCAGGCATAAATCCAAATTGTTCTTCCCTGCTTCAGTTTCCCGACGCTCAAAAACCTTGTCTCATTGATCCTTACCCATGTCTTCATTGTGTGAAACATCAGCTTTATACCTCTATAGTTGCCACAATTTTGCATATCACCTTTCCCATTATATATGGGGACAAGAATACTACTTCTCCACGCATGTGGCATTATTTCTCCGTTCCAAATCCTCATCATTAAATCCCAGAGGATATCAATATCCCGGTCTTCCAGGCTTCTCTTGGCTTATGTTGGGATTTGTTCTAGACCTACGGCCTTCCCATTTTTCATTTTCTTTAACGCATATTCTACTTCTTCCCTACTTAATGCTTGGGTCACTCGTTCGTTTACCTATGCATCCTCGTACTTTTCTCTCAGATTTTCTGTCTTTCAAAGTATTTCAGTCATCTTTCTAGTATTTTCTCTTGATCGTGTAGCACAACACCTGAATCGTCCATCATGTGCTTCATTGATGTTATGTCCTTGGACGCTTTATCGCTGGACTTTGCAATTCTTATGAGTTGTCTGTCATCCTGGTTTCTCTCCTGCCCTTCATATGCCCCCTGTACTGCCTCAGTCTTCGATTTTGACACAGCTCGTTTTGTCTTCTTCCTTGCAATCTTATAAGCTTCCCTTTCTTCCTGTCTTCCTGTTAAATTCCATTGTTTCTAAACATCTTTCTTCGCTCTTACGTCTTTTTGGATTTCCTCATTCCACCACCATACCTCCTTATCTTCTGGCTGTCCCATTCCTGATGTACGCCTATCACGTCTTCACCAGCTTTCTCTATAACACTGCTATTGATACTCCACCACTCGTTGTACGTGCTCCGGTAATCTTGTTTGTTTTCTTTGTATGGTACATTTACGTCTTTTCCCACAACCATTTCATAATCAGCCACCACGAGTTTGTGTGCTGCTACAATTTCACTGTATATGACTTTGGTGTTCGTTATTTCCTTTAGGTATTTCCTTCTGTACAATAAGTAATCTAACTTTCTTTTTTGGTCTCCGCTTTTATAAGTTATAAGTTGTTCACTTCTCCAGTTGAAGATGGTATTGGCAATCGTTAAGTCGAAGGCTACTGCATATTCTACTATCTTATCCCCTTCTGTGTATTTCTATCACCGTAACTCCATCCTCCAAGTATTCTCCTCTCACCAATATGTTCATTTATCCATCTTCGCCAATTATCACACTTTCGTTGTCTGATATTTCAAATTGTGACTCCATCTAAGACCTCCCAAAACTGGTTCTTCTCTTCCTCTGAACATCCTGTCTGAGGTGCACATCCATTACCAGGGCAAAGATATATGGGCCTAGAGCAGATCCCTGGTGTAGCCCTACTCTCACAGGGAATTCCGTAGTTGTACCCACATTGCTATTTGCAACTTGTGTCATCACACCTTCCTACATTTCTTTCACCAGTCTCTCATACTTTTCTGGTACACCTTTACTTCTCATACATCTCCATATCTCTTGCCTAGGCACTCTGTCATACGTCTTCTCCAGGTCAATAAAGGCCATATGTAGATCAAACTAAACCTCCCTGTGTCTCTCAATCAGTTGCCTTAGTGCAAATACTGCGTCAATTGTTTTTCTTCCAGGCATAAATCCAAATTGTTCTTTCCTGCTTCAGTTTCCCGACGCTCAAAAACCTTGTCTCATTGATCCTTACCCATGTCTTCATTGTGTGAAACATCAGCTTTATACCTCTACAGTTGCCACAATTTTGCATATCACCTTTCCCATTATATATGGGGACAAGAATACTACTTCTCCACGCATGTGGAACTATTTCTCCATTCCAAATCCTCATCATTAAATCCCAGAGGATATTAATATCCCGGTCTTCCAGGCTTCTCTTGGCTCATGTTGGGATTTGTTCTAGACCTACAGCCTTCCCATTTTTCATTTTCTTTAACGCATATTCTACTTCTTCCCTACTTAATGCTTGGGTAACTCGTTCGTTTACCTCTGCATCCTCGTACTTTTCTCTAAGATTTTCTGTCTTTCAAAGTATTTCAGTCATCTTTCTAGTATTTTCTCTTGATCGTGTAGCACAACACCTAAATCGTCCATCATGTGCTTCATTGATGTTATGTCCTTCGACGCTTTATCGCTGGATTTTGCAATTCTTATGAGTTGTCTGTCATCCTGGTTTCTCTCCAGCCCTTCATATGCCTCCTGTACTGCCTCAGTCTTCGCTTTTGACACAGCTCGTTTTGTCTTCTTCTTTGCAATCTTATAAGCTTTCCTTTCTTCCTGTCTTCCTGTTAAATCGCATTGTTTCTGAGCATCTTTCTTCACTTTTACGTCTTTTTGGATTTCCTCATTCCACCACCATACCTCCTTATCTTCTGGCTGTCCCATTCCTAATGTACACCTATCACGTCTTCACAAGCTTTTTTTATAACACTGCAATTGAAACTCCATCACTCCTTGTACGTGCTCCCGTAATCTTGTTTGTTTTCTTTGTATGGTACATTTGCGTCTTTTCCCACAACCATTTCATAATCAGCCACCACGAGTTTGTGTGCTGCTACAATTTCACTGTATATGACTTTGGTGTTCGTTATTTCCTTTAGGTATTTCCTTCTGTACAATAAGTAATCTAACTTTCTTTTTTGGTCTCCGCTTTTATAAGTTATAAGTTGTTCACTTCTCCAGTTGAAGATGGCATTGGCAATCGTTAAGTCGAAGGTTACTGCATATTCCTTCTGTGTATTTCTATCACCGTAACTCCATCCTCCATGTATTCTCCTCTCACCAATATGTCCATTTATCCATCTGCGCCAATTATCACACTTTCGTTGTCTGATATTTCAAATTGTGACTCCATCTAAGACCTCCCAAAACTGGTTCTTCTCTTCCTCTGAACATCCTGTCTGAGGTGCATATACACTCAAAACTGTGATGAGGTCTCCTCCAACTACCAGCTTGACTCTTATGATTCTGTCGTTAATTCTGTTGACTTCGCAGAATTCCTCCTTAAGATCCTCATCCACGATGACCCCGACTATCTTATCCCCTTCTGTGTATTTCTATCACCGTAACTCCATCCTCCATGTATTCTCCTCTCACCAATATGTCCATTTATCCATCTCCGCCAATTATCACACTTTCGTTGTCTGATATTTCAAATTGTGACTCCATCTAAGACCTCCCAAAACTGGTTCTTCTCTTCCTCTGAACATCCTGTCTGAGGTGCATATACACTCAAAACTGTGATGAGGTCTCCTCCAACTACCAGCTTGACTCTTATGATTCTGTCGTTAATTCTGTTGACTTCGCAGACTTCCTCCTTCAAATCCTCATCCACAATGAACCCGACTCCATATCTTGACTCTTTGTCCGCACTGACATAGAACATCTTGTATTCTCCTGCCAGTACTTTCGCTTTATCACCACTCCACCTAGTCTCTTGTATGCACAAGATATTCACCTTTCTTCTCTGCATCATGTCAACAATTTCTCTGCTCTTTCCCTTCATTGTCCTTATATTTAAAGTTCCAACTCTGATTTTGACTTTACACTTCCTCATCTTCTGGATTCCTCACAACACGCCTCCCCCGGAGAAACGATTGGGAGACTATTACTCCGGAACATTTACTATGAGAAGTATCCATCCTTCGTTTTAGCAGTAATTTGTATGACCAGATGCCCTTCTCGCCTTCAACCCTCCTCTAGGAGGGAAAGCAAATAAAATACGTTTACCGTGAAGGAATAACGACAAATATCTTGAAAATAGCGTTGTGTGCAATCAAAGACGAAATTCTTGATATAATAAATATATCAGTAAAAGAGGGACTTTGTCCCAATGAGAGGAAAACGTCAAGGGCCATTCCAATACCTATCCAAGGTGATAAAAGCACAAAAGCAGAAAGTGATTATAGGCCTATTAACATACTGCCAATATATGAAAAAGTACTGCACTTAGTAGTAGAAGCAAATTGAGAATTACGTCGAAATCAATGGAATTATTACAAAAACATCAATCGGGCTTTAAAAAACAATATTCAAGTGAAACGGCAATCCAAAGAGTAATCGACGAATGCAAATTGGAAATTAGTGAAATAAAAATAATAGGAATAACTTTTTTGGATATAAGGCGAGCTTTTGAAACAGTGGATATAGAAATGTTATTAGAAAAATTATACAAATATGGATTTAGATGAAAGGCTTTAGAATGGCCTCGATCCCATTTAAGTAACAGATCAAAAATTGTATGTTTTTATAAAATATGGTCGGAGATAGAGCAATTTCGCTGTATCTCCGACCATATTTATGGGGTGCCGTAAGGCTCTGTGGGGTGTATGGGGTCACGCTGTAGAGGTAGCACCCTTTATCAATACCGGTCACATCAAATGTTAAAGACAGGAGATGGCTAACGATAACTGGTCCTCACAGGATACCCGGCTCTCACTTATGGCTCCAAGCTGCCACACCCCGGTAAACTGTATTGACCTACAGGCCAAACTAAGTGAGGGTAGCCAGATATGGCGAACACGCAGCGTCGGAACCCAGAGGGACGGCTGCAAACGGCGTCTGCATCCTGAGGATCGGCCGAAGTCCAAAACTCGTCAACACGCAGGGCAAGCGCGACGTTTTAACAGCCAAAACCTTTCAAAGTACCATATGAAATGTCGAAATACAAAACAAAAATACCCCAGGCGGGTAGAACACAAAATTCGGAATCCCACTCCGACAGAAAATCGGACAGCCTCACGGATTCTGGGGGAGGCAATAAATCGACCATCTTTACACAACATAAACCAAAATACACACACAAAATCTACATAGCCACATACAACATACGGACTATGAGAACAGAAAACCACCTGGAAGAACTCGAACTTGAAGCTATAAAATGGGACATCATAGGAATATGCGAGACAAGACTCAAAGGAGAGAAGAGGACCACACTAAAATCGGGACACATCCTATATGAGAATAACTCAGAAACAAACCAGGGAATTGGGGGTGTAGCTTTTATCGTGAACCGCAAAATAAAACATCAAGTGGTCAAGTTCCACGCAATATCAGAAAGAGTTATATATCTCGTACTAAAGTTAAATAACAAATATAAAGTCCAGGTGATACACTGCTATGCACCAACTAGCAGCGCAGATGACGAATCTATTGAACAGCTATACGAAGATATAACCAGCGCCAATAACATGGAAAAAACGTACTACACAGTTATTACCGGAGATTTTAATGCCAAAATAGGCAAAAGACAGTCACAGGATACCGAGTACGTAGGAAACTTCGGCCTGGGGGCAAGGAATGAAAGAGGAGAAACAGTAACTACCTCAACACCGAAAAACTATTTTGTCTAAACACTTTCTATAAAAAACAAAATCAAAAAAGATGGACCTGGAAGAGCGCAGATGGCCGGACAAAAAATGAAATGGATTTCATACTTTCTAACAATAAAAACATATGCAAAGATATCTCAGTATTAAACAGATTTAGTACAGGAAGCGACCACAGAATGGTCTGGGCAAATATCCTCATAAACACAAAAATTGAAAGAAAGAAGTCGGTACACAAAAAGAAATTTCCAACAGCCGAATTCCTAACCCTCAACAAAAATGAATACGAAAACGAAATAAAAAAGAGAATGAAACGATCAGAAAATCTATAAGAAATGACTATAGATGATATTGCAACAAGCATAACAGAGGAAATTCAATCAGCCACAAGGAAGATCTGTAGCAAGATAAAAAACGATAAAGAAACCAGACTATCAGTGGAAACAAAACAGCTAATAAAGAAGAGAAGAGAAACCTGTCGGGACTCACCCAATTACAACACCATAAACAAAAAAGTAAAAAAAAGAAAATACGCACAGATCAGACATCAGATCAGAGCTTATAAGACAGAGCTTATAAAACCCAACAAATCATCGAAACCATAGAGGCGAATAAAAACATGAGAGTACTCAAATCAAAGCTTTGAAATGGAAAACAAGATATTGTTAGACTAAAAGACCGCCATGGCAATATCATTACCAACAAAACAGACATCGTCGCAGAAGTCCAAAGATTCTACGCCAGCCTATACACATCATCCATACCGAACCCAACGACATCCTCAAAAACTATTACAAATGTAGGATCGAAAAAACTGTCGGAAATAACGACAGCTGAAATTACATATGCGTTACAACAAATGAAGAACCGAAAGACCCCAGGAGAGGACCAGATAACAGCAGAAATGCTAAAAGCAGAAGGCGGAACACTACTGGAAGCTCTGCGAATACTAACAAACAAATGTTTGATCGAGGGGAAAATACCAAAAAAATGGAAGAACGCAGAGGTCATCATCCTGCACAAAAAAGGTGACACCACAAACTTAGAAAACTACTGTCCAATAAGCATGTTATCACACCTATATAAGCTTATGATGCGGATTATCACAAACCGACTCACAAAGAAACTAGATTTCTACCAACCAGTTGAACAGGCGGGCTTTCGGAAAGGTTTCGGCACAGCAGACCACCTACAAACAATCCGAACACTTATCGAAAAGACAACAGAATACAATATGCCAATAAATATAGCGTTCATAGGCTACCACAAAGCGTTCGACAGAGTTGAGACTTGGGCTTTCCTGTCGGCAATGAACGACGCAAGAATAGACTCGAGATATACCGCTGTAATGGAGGACATTTACAAAGAGGCCACCTTCCACGTAAAAATAAACGACGACCTACACACGGGGAAAATAAATCTCAGCAAAGGGGTACGGCAAGGGGACCCGATCTCCCCCAAATTATTCACCGCAGCTATAGAAAAAGGTTTCAAACAACTAAACTGGGACGAGAAAGGCATGAAGATCGACGGGACATATTTAAGTCACTTAAGATTCGCGGACGACATAATTCTAATAAGCACTAATATCAAAGAATTAAAAACAATGGTAGAAGAACTAAACAACCTGTCCAAGCAAATAGGTTTAAAAATGAATCTAAACAAAACAAAAATTATAACTAGTAGCCCTCAGGAAATGTCGATTGATAACACCATAATAGAAAAAGTAGAGCAATATACATATCAATGCATACAATTAAAATTGGCAAAGAAAATCAAACTGCCAAAATCAAACGCAGAATCCAACTGACATGGGCCGCCTTTGGAAAGCTCAGCCAAATACTAAAAAGCCAAGACGTCTCAATTTACCTAAAACGTAAGGTTTACAACAGCTGCATCCTCCCCGTTGCCACCTATGGCCTGGAAACGATGGCTATTACTAAAAAATCAGCGGCAAAACTTAGAGTGACTCAAAAAGCAATGGAACGTGCGATGCTGGGAATCACTCTAAGAGACAAAATGCGCAACACAGATATCAGGACAAAAACAAAAATAATAGATGTCATGGAGAGAACAGCGGATCTCAAATGGCAATGGGCAGGACACGTGGCCAGAAAGAATACAGAAGAATGGAGCCACAAGATTAAAATTCTTAAAAAACGTAAAACTTAAAATCCCGTGTGGAATTTTTATTGATCTCTCCAAGGCATATGACACCGTGGATCATAATATACTGCTCAATAAACTTGAGAAATATGGGGTAAGAGGAATTGCTCTCGAATTATTTAGAAATTACCTAACGGACAGAACTCAGCAGACTAAAATATATAGCAGTACACAAGGCTCTGTCAAATCTACACCATTAACTATAAAAGTGGGTATACCGCAAGGTAGTATATTAGGACCGCTTCTATTTACAATTTATCTAAATGATCTCCCAATGGCATTAAATAATTCTACAGATTTAATAAATTTTGCAGATGATACAACATTGTTGGTAGTTGGTAAATCGATGGAAGATGTCATTAACAATGCAAATACAGCCTTTAAATTAGCTAAGATATGGTTCCAAATGAATAAACTGACAATCAACGAGAAAAAGACAAACTTGATGATATTCAGAACTAAAAGATCATCTAAAAATTACCCGAACCAAGTGACCATAGATGATAACTTAAATGTTAGTAGAAGCGTAACACTTCTAGGAATAGACTTAGACATGTACTTATGTTGGGACGCGCATGTACAGAATCTGGCATCAAAACTAAATAAAACTACATATGCTCTACGTGTCTTACAAAAACATGTCAGCACAGAAGTACTAAAAATGGTCTACTATTCCAACTTTTACTCACATCTGCGGTCTGGAATTATTTTATGGGGATATGGGAAAAATACCTCCGAAATATTCAGATTGCAGAAGCAGGCAATACGGATTATTCTCAAACTCAACTACCAAGAAACATGTAGAGGGTCTTTTAAGGATGCTAATATCTTGACCGTAGCAGGAGTCTACATTTATGAAGCACTCGTGTTCATTGTTAAACATAAGAACTTTTTTGGAGATTTCGAGAACCCTAATACGCATACCAGAAGAACGAATTCGGACTACATACTTCCCATCCACAATTTATCATTATTAGAAAAAGGCTCCTTCTACACCTGTATGAAGTTATACAATAAACTGCCCCAACACCTCAAGATTTTCAAGACTATCAAGGCATACAAACAACAAATTTTCAAATATGTTAATGAAATTGAACCTTACACAATCGAAGAATTTTATGAATCATAATCGTTTAGTAAGATTATTTAGAAGTTTTCTTTGCTTTTGTTTTAATTTGACATATTTCTTTTAGCTTTACTATGTATATATTATGTATATTTAGCTTAACTATGGAAATAAATTTAATTTCCGATTAGAGATGACACAAAGATTAAGATGCCATAAAGACGATAGCAGGAAAACAGTGGATGAGAACAGCAAATGACAAAGAAGCATGGAAAAAATTGAAAGAGGCCTATATCCAACAATGGAAGTATGAAGGCTAATAAGAAGAAGGCTCTGTTCTAGGACCGCTTCTATTTATTGTATATATAAATTATATAACTGATGTATGTCCAAAAGAGTGTAATATTCAATTTTTTGCTGGTAACATTGATATATGTCATCGGAGAAACCGGTGCGGATGTAGAAAGAAAATTGAGTATCGTGTTTGCTATTGTAAAAAGGTGGATGAATAAATAAAAATTAAAAATGAATCCTAGCAAAACCTGGCAAATACCTGGCAATTATGAGCATTAGGGAAGAGTTAATGGGAAGCATAACGCTAAAATGCCGTGATGGAAGAGAGATAGGAAGGATGGAAAGAATAAAATATCTGGGTATAACTATAGACGACAAATTAAGATTTAGTGAGCACTGCGAATACATGTTGGAAAATAACGATTTTTTTGGTAGAGTAGGCACTACCTAACATTGTACGCTAGTTGTATAGTTTATAAGGCAAATATAGAACCGCACTTCGAATATTGTTTTACAGTGATGATAAATATTAGTGCAGCAAAACTGAACAAAGTACAGATAGCGCAAAATCTAAAATAGAGGATATGCTGCGTGCGTTGCTATTCAGCAACTTTTGGTGAGACAGAAGCTGCAATACAACGTATACATCTTTATATTCAAAATATTAAAAAAGCTGCTACCGAGCCATTTAAAATCGAAGTTGGAAAGAGTTTATGATAGAAGTGGCAGGAAGACACGACAAGCAAGTGCGCAAAAAAGTAAAGTTTATAAAGGGATACAAATATATAAAAATCTACCAGTCGATATAAAGCGGTGTTTAAAAATTGATCAGTTTAAAAATATGTTAAGTGAATATATTTATTGAAGGTATTGAATTAATTGTAACATGTACAAAATAGCTGAGAAAGCTAGTAATAATCAATCTTTCTCTCTTATTTTATTTATTTATTTCTATAATTAGCGGAAATAGAAAAATATGTTAACGGCCTCATTTCAATTAACGTTTCTCTTTTTATTCCGTCTATCAGCTAAAAATAATAATTTAAACATTTTTATTTTTTTATTAAACATACACAACGTTTACTTTCTGGAATTTGAGTAAAAGTTTTTTAAATTCACATGTATAAACAAGAGTGATGTTTTTTTAAATGTTCGTAATAAAGTAAAGTTTGTTAAATAACGAAGTTGAGAGTGTATAAAGCAAGGAACGGGATGAAATATTAATTTAGTGTGGCGAGTCAGGATACCTCACTAAATCCTTTTTTCTGTGTAATGTCGAAAGGAAATAGCCGTGCGTTTAAAAATTGATTTCGAATTTATACAGAAAAAAGAGGAAACCGTGTATTCCAACTGGAGAAAATTACATTTATTATTTACAGCCGCGCGTGCGGAATACCCGAAAATATAGGAAATTAAAGACATTATCTCGTTTACATTGCGGCCGCTCGCAATGCATTCATTTTTTCACGTCCCCCGGGCCTTATACACTCGTTAGCCTGTCTAAGAATTCCAGAATTTACCATCTTTCTTCCACCGTTCTTTCTTTCAGCGAGCCGCCGGCTTCCTATCGATTTCGACTTAACCGTTTTTATTCTTATTTTTATCTCGGGTTCCTACACTGTCGACGAAGAGATTTCGATGGAATATTTATGAGACAATATTGCCGCTCTTATTTTCACAATTCTCATTGCTCGGCCACGGGACTATAACACCCCAAGAAAAGCATTTACCCGCGCGTTATATCTCCACCAGATTTCCTAGAAAATTATTTATATTCTGTACTTGACGTGGAATATACGACCGAGTCATAATTTATTATATAACAAACGTGTCTAAATTTAACATTCACATTTGCTATTTATTTTTGTTGCAGTAAAATATTTCGTACTGGAATGACGACCAGTGGTCAGCTACATGGGGCTCGTTCGTCCCCTCTGTTAAATTATTTTCACGTTTGTGAGTCCCTTGTTCGCGCATTAACATTGTTTCATTTTATAACACATACGTGTAGCTCGAACAGTCTAAATAAGGCATAAGTGCTTGACGGGTTCCTATAACACAATAGTTACTGGCTATTATGTTATAGGCTTAATCTTCAGCATTACCATTAAAAAATTTGTAATGAAATTATTGGTTTTTTATACGATTATTGTTACAGATTTGTGTTGCTTATTATTTCACATTGAAATATTTTTTTTAATTAAAGGGTGACACATTAAGAGTGTCCTGTTGGAGAGAGTAAATAATAAAGAGACTTATCTGCCATAATTTTAACTGTACACTGTTTAATGAACCTCCAAGTTTTTTTTTAAAATAGTCTCAGTCTGCATCTAATCCAGTGCCGGCACGTGCGCCCGGTCGGACAGGCGATCGCCTTACGGCGCCATATTTTTGTAGCAGCGAATTTTTCGTGAGTTTCCACCGATTCTTAGTTCCACCTTCTACTTCTAAATAAAAGATCATCAAAAGAAATTCCAAAATTACAAAAGAAATCACAAAAGATGAGATCAAAGAATTTTTTTTTAAATTATTGAATTTTTGGCAAAATTTAATCCATTTATTAGTGAGCAATTACACAGTTTCAAAAAATCAAAATTGTTCTCATTATTTGCGCAAAGAAATTCAAAATAACATAATAAATTTATTGGGAGAAAAAGTACGTGTTACCATTATTTCCAATATTATTTTCCAAATATTACAGCATTATTTTGGATTGCACTCCAGATGTTAGTAGAATTGAACATATGTACCTTGTTATTCGCGTTCTAAATAAAGATAGTGAAGAATTTGTTCCTAAAGAATATTTCATCAAGTTTTTACCTGTAGAATCATCAACTGGCGAGAGTTTAACTGATTTAATTTTGCAAGAATTAGATAAATTAGGTCTCATAATTAAAAATATGCGTGGCCAGGTATACGACAATGGTCCAAACATGAAAGGCATGCATTCTGGTGTGCAAAAACTAATCTTAGATAAGAATCCTGAGGCCTTTTTCGTAACCTATTCCTGCCATTTTTAAATTTAGTTTTAAACGACGCAGCCAAAAAAATCTGGTGAACTAAGTAATTTTTTTCAATTATTCAAGAATTGTTCCTATTCTTTTCTAGTTCTAGCGTAAATTTGTTTCTGATGGAATTTCGTATAAATAGTTCTGGGGAAATAATTTGTAAAGGCTAAAGAAATAGCTAATGAAATGGAAATAAATGCAGATTTTGAAAGCAGGCTTTAAATTACAATTAGACGTAAAAGCAAATTATTTATTCACGAAAGAACAGATAAACAAATAGAAAATCTGTCTAAAAAATTGACACTAGGGGAAGACATTTGAATTTATTATATTTGGAAGAGGGGGTTAAAGGTCATTATGTATATATTAAAGATATTTGGCGACTTGTAAGAAATATTTATGTGATGGCTGTTTAACTTTTTTTTCAACCGAGTCGTCTTTCAATCAACATAAATTGAATGACTGCAACAAAATATACACTATTATTCCGACATGATATGATCCCGGGGGATATATTACAATTCCAAAACTACGATAGAAAAATGCGTTGTTGTATACGCAGATTTTGAATCAATATTAAAACCGATTGATACATGCTCACCAAACCCCGACAATAGCTATACCAACCAAACACATATACACGTACCGTACAGTTTTGCCTATAATATAAAATGTTCATTTGATGATTTATTGAGTAAATTCATCACTTATACCGGAGAAGATTGCCTGAAATTATTTTGCTAGAACCTCTATGCGGTAACACCTGCTGTTGAACACGTAATCAAAGTTTTTCATTATCACTTAAATATTTGTACTAATTCTATTACAGAAAGATTTACACAATTGGAAAATCATAATAAAATTTTTGAATTTTAGCGCAAAAAAATTCAGACGAAATTCTTAAAAATTGTCAGGATGTTTCAATTTACACATGTACCTAACAGATAATATAGAACCTTTAAATTTGTCTAACGAATTACAAATTGGGGCGGCGAAAGTTGTATTCGCCTTAGGCGGCATATTTTGACGTGCCGGCCCTGATCTAATCTATGTAATTTTTTAAAGTATTAATTGTTAATTTCAGCCGCAAAAAAACAGACCTAGAAGGAGCGGTCTCAGTCTGCATCCAAGCGAACGAAGGTCATTTAATCGATCTAATTTTTAAGTACAAATTGTTAATTTGAGCCGCATAAAATCAGGCCCTTGAATAACTCCTAGCTCTAAAGAACCAGAATGAGACAAGATAATTCTAGAAATCTCTAAATAACGCACGAAAGGAATATAAGCCACGAATGAGCATGTGTAAGAACAAAAACGGCCATATAGTGAATAAAAAAAACGGCCAAGTGCGAGTTGTGACTCGCGCACCGAGGGTTCCGTACAAACTTGTATAGTATTATTATGTGGATTATCAACATATTATGTAGATTATAAAGAAAAATTAGACGAAATATAATATATACAGGATGTTTCGGGACTTGAGTATGTCGCATGTCGGTTATAAAAAAGCAAAATTTAGACATAATATATACCCTGTATATATTATGTATATAAAGCGTACGTGATGAAATGCATAACAAATATAAACAAAGAAAATTCAGAATAAACATAGAATAGGACCTAACTGTATGCCATCCATATGCTTCTGGAGCCTGACAATACCACTACGACAACATTAGTGAATTTTCATAAGTTTCTAATAGTAAATTCGCATTTTTCTTGTAATTAAACTACATATTTACGGTTTTCAGATTTTTCCCTTGACATGTGCTGTAAGACACCGCTTCATGCCAAATTTCATGATTCTAGGTCAACGGGAAGTACCCTATAGGTTTTGATTCCCTCGTGAAATCGCAAAATATGCGACATAAACGGTCATATCTTTTGATCGCGTTGACTTACAAGTTTGATTTTTTCACAGCTGAAAGAGACCGCAGACTCGAGTATTTGATACAAATTTCAACTTGCTACCTCTACGCGTTCCTGAGAAAAAGATCTTGACAGACAGACAGACGGACAGACAGACAGACAGACAGACAGACAGACAGACAGACAGACGGACAACAAAGTGATCCTATAAGGGTTCCGTTTTCGGTACGGAACCCTAAAAACGAAGAAGTCTTCGGGCGATGGGTTGAACACTTTCAGGAACTGCTGCATGCCAGTAGGGAAAGATAGTTGTTTCTGGCGCCTCCTCACTCCGCAGCCCCCACCACCATCACCGCAGTATAACAGAAACGCAGTATAATAATTTTAGTGTTTTGAACTTGAACTTGTAAACGCCCGCGAGAATGGAATGTATGAATTGTAAAATAGCTGATAAGAACCACCGAGTCAGCATTTTTCTGTTTCAACTTGTTTAATTTTATCATTATACATTCGGAACGCGATTGATATTTAAGCCTGAGCTCTAAATTCATTGTCATATCAACAATTAAGTGGATGGAGTGGATGGAGTAGATGGCATGTGGATGAAGTGGATGGAAAGAGGATGAAAGGTGGATGGAAAGTGGATGTAAAGTGAACGGATTTAAGAGTTTGACCTCGTTTTGATGGTATACGACAATGGTCCAAACATGAAAGGTATGCAAAAACGAATCTTAAATAAGAATCATAAGGCCTTTTTCGTAACCTGTTCCTGCCATTCTTTAAATTTAGTTGTAAACAACGCAGCCAAAAAATCTGGTGAACCAAGTAATTTTTTTCAATTATTCAACAATTGTTTCTATTCTATTCTAGTTCTAGCGTAAATTTGTTTCTGATGGAATTTCGTATAAATAGTTTTGGGCTAATAATTTGTAAAGGCTAAAGAAATAGCTAATAAAATGAAAAAAAATTCAGATTTTGAAAGCAGGCTTTCAATTAGAATTAGACGTAAAATCAAATTATTTATTCACGAAGGAACAGATAAACAAATAGAAAATCTGTATAAAAAAATTGACACTAGGGAAAGACATGTAAATTTATTATATTTGGAAGAGGGGGTTAAAGGTCATTATGTATATATTAAAGATATTTGGCGCCTTGTAAGAAATTTTTATGTGATGGCTGTCTAATTTTTTTTCAACCGAGTCGTCTTTCAATCAACATAAATTGAATGACTGCAACAAAATATACACTATTATTCCGACAAAAGACATGAGAGGTGATATGATCCCGGGGGATACATTAAAATTCCAAAAATTACGATACAAAAATGCGTTGTTGTATACGCAGATTTTGAATCAAAATTAAAACCGATTGATACATGCTCACCAAACCCCGACAATAGCTATACCGACCAAACACTTATACACGTACCGTACAGTTTTGCTTATAATATAAAATGTTCATTTGATGATTTATTGAGTAAATTCATCACTTATACCGGAGAAGATTGCCTGAAATTATTTTGCTAGAACCTCTATGCGGTAACACCTGCTGTTGAACACGTAATCAAAGTTTTTCATTATCACTTAAATATTTGTACTAATTCTATTACAGAAAGATTTACACAATTGGAAAATCATAATAAAATTTTTGAATTTTAGCGCAAAAAAATTCAGACGAAATTCTTAAAAATGGTCAGGATGTTTCAATTTACACATGTATCTAACAGAGGATATAGAACCTTTAAATTTGTCTAACGAATTACAAATTGGGGCGGCGAAAGTTGTATTCGCCTTAGGCGGCATATTTTGACGTGCCGGCCTTGATCTAATCTACGTAATTTTTTAAAGTAGTAATTGTTAATTTCAGCCGCAAAAAAACAGACCTAGAAGGAGCGGTCTCAGTCTGCATCCAAGCGAACGAAGGTCATTTAATCGATGTAATTTTTAAGTACAAATTGTTAATTTGAGCCGCATAAAATCAGGCCCTTGAAGAACTCCAAGCTCTAAAGAACCAGAATGAGACAAGATAATTCTAGAAATCTCTAAATATCGCACGAAACGAATATAAGCCACGAATGAGCATGTGTAAGGACAAAAACGGCCATATAGTGAGTACAAACGAAGATGTCTTCCGGAGATGGGTTGAACACTTTCAGGAACTGCTGCATGTCAGTAGGGAAAGATAGTTGTTTCTGGCGCCTCCTCACTCCTCAGCCCCCACCACCATCCCCGCAGTATAACAGAAACGCAGTATAATAATTTTAATGTTTTGAACTTGAACTTGTAAACGCCCGCGAGAATGGAATGTATGAATTGTAAAATAGTTGATAAGAACCACCGAGTCAGCATTTTTCTGTTTCAACTTGTTTAATTTAATCATTATACATTCGGAACGCGATTGATATTTAAGCCTGAGCTCTAAATTCATTGTCATATCAACAATTAAGTGGATGGAGTGGATGGAGTAGATGGCGTGTGGATGGAGTAGATGGAAAGTGGATGGAAGGTGGATGGAAAGTGAATGTAAAGTGAACGGATTTAAGAGTTTGACCTCGTTTTGATGAGTCATTGAACTCGTACAAGTATGGAATCGTGCGTGAGCGTAGATTTCATAAACAACTTCAGGAATCATAATAGATTTCATATACAACTTCAGGAATCATAAGATTCCATGTGAAGGGTTGTGTGGATTCAACGTGTGTTAATTTTACAAACATAGATATCTACATCAATCCCGTGAACCATCAATTCTATAGCTGACCACTCTGTTCTTAAACTGACACAAGCTTGAATGATATTCTGCTGGACCGGCTTCACTGTTGCTTGGAGGCGTTTCAATTCTCGTAGATCTCCTGCATACTTTAACCTTGTAGGGGATTGTTGATTGCATATTTTACAGAAATTTGTTGGTTGGCTGCGCCTAGGAGTGAGGAGGTGCCAGAAACAACTATCTTTCAAGCACATCAATCCCGCGCCTGGAGCAACAGAGACAGCAGTATGGAACAATGACCCAATAGAACCTCCATCTACTCAGGAAGTAGCGCAGGCAATCAAGCGACTTAAAAATAGCAAGTCCCTGGATGAAGAAATTATACATACAATTATTAGGCTACGCGCTAATTAAACAAATACACGAAATAATTACGGTATTAAGGTATGGCAGGAAGAGCAAATGCCAGAAGAATGGTGTATAGGAATTATGGTACCTCTACATAAGAAAGGGGAACTGTTGGATTATAAAAACTAGAGGCTCAACACTCTTGAATCTATTAAAATCTTTTCAAACATCCTGTACACACACATACGAACTACTAGGACAATACCAAAGCGGTTTTAGGCCTGGTCGCTCAACAACGGACCAAATCTATGTACTGCTACAGATATTAAAAAAATCGAGCGAGTTCAACATCAATACATATCATCTATTTATTGACTTAGCAGCATATGACAGCATGCTAAGGGACAATATGTACAAAGCAATGTACAGACTCGTCATTCCTGATAAGATAATAAGGCTTGTAAAAGCCACAATCATCATCATTATCATCATCCAGCTATACTTGTCCACTGCTGGACATAAGCCTCCTGTAACAACTTCCATCCGCCTCTGCCCCGTGCTACTCTCATCCAATTGGGGTGGATACGCCTATGATCGTCTGACCATCGACTGGGCGGTCTTCCTTTATTTAAAAATGCATCGTTACGCGGTCTCCACTCCGTCACCCTTCTCGTCCATCTGTCATCACGGACTCTGGCCAGGTGCCCCGCCCAATTCCATTTAAGGTTGGCAATTCTCTCGATGGCGTCGGTGACTCCACTGCTTCGGTGTTGAGAACTTTGTCTCTTAGAGACAGACCCAGCATTGCTCTCTCCATTGCGCTCTGTGCTGCTCTGACCTTGTTAGCTGTGCGATTTGTTTCGGTTCTATATGTTAGTATAGGTAAGACGCACTGATTGAAGACTCTCCTTTTAAAGCAGATGGGAATGTCGGATCTTAGGACATAGTCAAAGTCACAAAAGCCACAATGCATAGTACAAATACAAGTTGTCAGACCCCTTCAAAACAGAAGTCGGCTTATGGCAAGGAGACGCATTGGCATGTCTTCTTTTTAACATTTCCTTAAAAGCCACCGTTAGAAAAGCCCAGATAGATCTAAAAGGAGCAATTTTTAACAAATCGTCCCAAATATTAGCAAATTCCGATGACATTGACAAAGTTGCACGCACAGAAGAGAAACCAAAAGAAATGACCACTGTACTATCTACGTCTGCAAAACGCATGGGCCTTCAAATGAACATAGACAAAACGAAGGTTATGGCATCTGAACCAAACTACAGAGCCAGGAATAACAGACAACCACTCACCGTTGACGATAACAACTTTGAGTATGTAAACGAAGTTGTGTCAATTTGTTGTGTACTTCAACAATTTCAAATTTCTAACAAACCTGCTTACTTTGTTGCTAGTTGCATTACAGTTATGTTTTCCAAAGCTTTCCCCATCAAACATTTCATCGCATTTTCTTAAATATTTCCAAGGCGGCTTTAATTATTCCCGTTGTTAATTCCTCATGGGTTTATTTTAACATGTTGGCTGCTGCTACTAGATAAATGCATTCTCTGGTGATGGTCATCGCACCTAAAGTTTAAAGGCAGTTCGTCTGCAAAACTCTTCCAACACGTAAACCAAAAATATATAAATTTGAACATACACATTACATTTTATACATGCAATTCTTGTTGCTTTTGTTATACTTAGCTTTCAACACGTTGTTATACTCACCAAGCTTTGTATTTCAAAATCTTTTCTTAATTAATGCAAAAGCAAATTTAATTTATTTAACAGTTTATTGTTTATTTCCTTCAAGTTATCGTAATTTGATCTATTCAATTTAATGTTTCTAGCTTACGTTCTTTGATATTAAATGCTTTAGTTGTCTCAATTCTCATAAGTTTGTTAGCTCATAAAACACTGTAGACTCTTGGGCCATTGTATTTCTGCACATTGTTCCATTCTTGCAAATAGGTCCAGTCACTGGATTAGGTCTAGAAGTCATGTGCCATGTTCTTCACAGGGATTTCTTTCACTGTAATGTTAAGCTCGTGTCTCCTACGTGCAATTACTCACAACGGAAGCTTAAATTTGAGGCAGTTTCGTCCTACTCATAGCATAGTCTGCTTAATGGTACATCTTTCCAGATCCTCAATTTGAGCAGATGTCCCCATGCTCTTCTTTATTATCACTCCCAAAATCATATTATTTCGCAAAAGTTCAAACTTCTTCAAGCAACCTCAGCTCACAAACAATTCACAACAAACTTTGATTCCAACTCGAATCAGTTCCTCCATCGCAGCTTTCCACATTCACTTAAATTTTCTATCAAACCTGCTTGCTTACTTTGTTGCCTCAAAACCTCAAACCTCAAAACATAACTGTAACGCAACAATTACAGTTATGTTTTGAGGTTTTCCAAAGCTTTCCCCAATAAACATTTCATCGCATTTTCTTAAATATTTCCAAGGCGGCTTTAATTCATCCCGTTGTTAATTCCTCATTGGTTTATATTATCACTTTGGCTGCTGCTACAAGAGGAATGCATTCTCTGGTGATGCTCATCGCACCCAAGGTTTAAAGGCAGCTCGTCTGCAAAACTTTTCCAACACGTAAACCAAAAATATATAAATTTGAAGTTTCACATTACTTTCTATACAAGCAATTCTTGTTGCATTTATTATACTTAGCTTTCTATACGTGGTTGCACCCATCAAGGTTTCTATTTCAAAATCTTTGCCTAATTAATGCAAAAGCAAATTTAATTTATTTACCAGTTTATTGTTTTATTTCCTTCAAACAACTTCAACTTTGTGTACATTCGTATTGTGTACTTAGGCTCCGTCATCACCAGTTATAACTATACGACGGTGGAAGTAAAGAGAAGTATAGTAATAGCGAATAAGTGTTACTGCGGTCTGCATAAGCATCTAAAGAGTAGGCTACTAAGCCGAAAAACCAAACTACTCATAGACAGAACACTTATCATGCCAGTTCTCATATATGGGTCAGAAACATGGGCGATATCGAAAGCCGATGATAACCTACTATAAACTATTCAAAGATTTCGAACAAGTATATGATATTGTACATAGAAACATCATCAATGGTATTCAATCCGAAGATTGGTTTGCAGCAATTCTTCACTCTGCTTTGTCTTCAGAATTCCGCTTCATTTCTGGATATGAATCTTGATATCCAGCATCTCGAATTAGTTGGTCAATGTATTGCCGGCGTGGTCTCCCGATGTAGTTGTTGCCATCAAGGTGTCCTTCGATAATTGTGTTCAACAAGCGATCATGTCGCAGTGTATGGCCAATAATTTGCATTCGTCTCTTTACAATGCTGTTCCACAGACATTTTATTTCTTCGGCTCTCCTTAACACTTCTTCATTTATCACTCAGTCAACCCAGTCAATTTTTAGCATCCCCCTATAACACCACATTTCTAGGGCTTCCAGACCTCTCCTGTCTTCATGGTCTATGGTCCAGGTTTCACACCAATACTCTACACAACACTCTACACAAAAGTTTTAATTAGTCTTTTCCTTAGCGTAAGGCTAATGTAGTTGGAGGTGAACAGATTTTTCGTTCAGGAAATGCAATTTTTGTTTGGTTTATTCTACCGACAATTTCGCTTTTACTTCTTCCGTCAGTTGTAATTTTGCTTCCCAAATACATAAGCTGTTGAACTTCATCTAAAGTGTGTCCATTTAGGCTGTTGTTTGTGTGGATGCTTCCTTTTTTGTCACAGACTAAAATTTTAGTTTTTTCAAAATTAATTTCCAAATTATATTCGTTTCCCAATATGTGTTCCATACTTCTTAACGCATTCTCGAGATCCTCCACACTTTTCTCCATGTATTTTTATCCCAAAGGTAACAGACAACACCCGAGAAAAACTACATACATAGGCCACACTATGAGAGGCAATAAGTATGAACTGCCGAGACAAATAATTGAAGGAAAGAACAACTTCGAAGGGATCAAGAACTTCTCCAATCTTGGCAGCAACGTAAACACCCAGAACGACGAGAATCTAGAAATAAAAAAACGAAGAGCGAGTTAAAAGCACGCACTCTTCTCATTACTGCCAATTATAGAGTCAAGAAATGTACATAAAACACATCAAATTTCGTATGTATAAAACTTTCATCTGCACTGCTGTATTCAAATATAAGTGTTCCTCAAGGAAGTGTTCTGACTCCTACCTTGTTCTGTTAATACTCTATCTTGCTAACACTATATCTTGTTAAAACTATATACTCCTAAGTGTAACTTAGGAGTGCAGTAAATTGCAGTAAATCTCCAACTATCCTTGGAATTTCCATCTACAACCATCTACAACCAAATAGTATTAGAGATGAAGTTCCATGAAGAAAGTTCAATAAGAAGTAGAAATCCGATTTAGTAAAAGATACTCTTTATTCTCTTCAAGAATTTTGTAATGTATCTTTTTTTATTTTTTTTATTTTATTTGTATTATTATTTATATTTTTATTTGTATTATTATATATTTGTATTATTATATTTTTGTATTTTCTATATGTATTTTAGCGTACATCGTTTATGAAATAAATTTAATCTTGATTTGATTTGATTCTACAGAAGCGATACCTGGACAATGACCAAAGAGTCCGCGGAATTATTGTCCGCTGGACCGTTTTGAGCGGAAGAATATATGGTTCGCATTTCTCATTTCTTCAAATTTTTTACAATCATAAATTGTACCAACTATATAGAGATCCCCCCAATACGACGCAAATTCAACTTATGTGACTCCCATGTCCAACGCATGTCAGAAACACGAGTCGCCAAAAAAGTGTTTTTGGGACAACTAGGAGTAAAACGACGAACTGGCAGGGCACGCGCAAGGTGAACTCATAACGAAGCCAAAGATGCCCTGGACTTCCTAAAAACCAGAAGCAGGAGAAGGACAGCTAATGCCAGAGAACATTGGAGACAAGGCACCCGGGAGGCCAAGGCTCGCTTTAGGAAGAACTTAACTTATTATTAAACTTTAGGTATTACTCTACAATGATCAGCAAGAAACTTGGTTTTTTTGATAATTGCAGTTTAAAATCCGCACACTATTAATTTATCACCCCATATAATAGAATTTATTTTACCTTGAATTAAAATTTTGTTGATACGATATTTTCTGCCTTACCACCCGTAGTTCCTAAATATTACTTCCATATAACGCTTAATTACTTTTTTTACTCAGCCTACGGTGTTTTTGTTAAATTGATGAAAATGAAATACAATTTAACTCGGTTGGATACCAAAAATCCGTGTTTTGTAAAATGTTGCATAAAATTTTCATATTTTAAATTAAACATTTCCTTAGGAAAAAATACAATTCAACGAAAGATTTATTTGTGATAAAATTATTCCTAATTTTATTATACAGTCAAAAGCATTGTACAAAGCGATGTATAATTAATACGCGTGCGATTTAAGACATGATATTTTAAGGTTGATATGCGTGACCCCACATTTTTGATAGACTCTCCTATTCACAAGAAAATGTCTATCCAATGATACCAAAAACGACCTATGATGTCATTAAAAAAAACATATATGGCGCCACTACTCGGAAGCAATTGTTACTACCAAATAAAAAAAATATCTTCAAAATATGCACTGGTGGATACTTTATGCAACCTTAAAATATCATGTCTTAAATCACACGCGTTGTTCCGTCGTGTAGATAATAATAGAATTATTCTTAATTATTTTTAAAACCTTCACGTCTTTTATACAGCCATAAACAATCTATTTTTATGGATTTAAATCCTTTTATTCTATTTAAATTTTAAATACATTTATTGTTTTTCGATTTATTTATGGCTGGAAATTTCCAAGCCTTATGTAGCTTATCCTCATGTCTAGGCCATATTGTTGGATACTTAAGTTATTTGCTAGTTGTTAATCTACTTATAATTGTGAATGTATTGTGTAGATATTTCCCATAATGATGTTTTTGGGTCTTTTTGCTGATCAGCCTATATATTTCATAAGTTACCTGATGGGATGTTTTTTTGTCTGCATTTTAATCCTATAATTACAAAATAATTTGTGGAAAAATTTGTAAATCCCATTTGTAAATTGCCCATCCAGGTAGAAAGTCTTGCACCTTTCTCCCCTTCCCTGCATAGTCTCCGAAGTGCAGGACTTGCTAATTATCCCGCCTTCTAATCACTTTCCTGGTTCACTATTCGTTGCCGAATTTTCCTACCCCTGATTTTCCTACCTTGTAGGTGTAACTCCTAGATTTATTTTAGCATAAAAGAGATTGTGTTATCTATCTTTTTATCTATCTATTGTGGTATCTTTTAAGAGAGTTATTCGAATTATTCCAGTTTCATATTTTGTAGAGCACGGCCGCATTTTGTTTGAAGTTAAGTTTTGTCAGTTTTAAGTTTAAGTTAAGTTTAAGAATAAAATCGAGTAAAATTTACAATCGTGTCTCTTTTAATATAAGAATTATTTATAATCTTAACTTAATTCACCCAATCACTTAATTCTTTCTCCTACATCATAAAGACTTTTTTGGTGCAAATATAACATTAATTTGCACGTAACATCTTAACTCGCGGTAAACTAATCGCGAGTCGTCACACGCGTATTAATACTACATGGCTTGGTGCAATACTTTTGACGGACCCTGTATAATAATTCAATTTATACTTTATTTGTGTAAAATAAATTAATGATTTATAAAATAATTCATTTTATACTGACTATTATATTCGTTTTATACTGACACACAAACTCACAATGTGTGTTCAAGCGACTTACACTGTTAGGAATACTGAAGGAATTAATGAGCATTGTAAAACCAACATGATCGGGATCTAAAGCCATGGCTGACAATCAATCAAATGTAGCACAAAAAGCTTTGAAATAAACAATGGAGCCAGAGAAGAAACTGCACTCGTTTTCAATCTTTTGTTATTCTTAAATCTTTCCTAAGAAAGCAGAATATAATTGGATACTTTCAGCGCAATTCAAAAAGCCGATGTAATATTTGCATTATGAGATGGAATATACACCGCAGTAAAAATAATAATAATATTGATAATAATAAACTCGACTCTAAGTTGCTTAACACAAAACACAACTCACGTTTTTCGGGTCCGAGTTTACCCGGACCCGGACTCGACGAGTCCAAGGGTAAATACCCGGTCTACCCGGTCGACGAGTCTCGGGTCTCGAATATTTGGCATTGTCTAGTACACCGTGTGGTAAAGAAGATCGACGATTTAGCATTACACTTGATGAATGGACGAGTATGAAAATTCGAACATATCTAAATATCAATTTGCATGGAATTGACTCTGAAATGTATAATCTGAGTTTATTCAGAATTTTTAAGGCATATACTGCTATACAATTAGTCGAAAATGTAGAACAACTCTTAAACACATTTAATATAAAATTTAAAAAAACATGTAGTTGGTTCAACCGGCGACGGCGCAAGTGTAATGACGAAATTTGGACGAGAATCTTCTAGTCTTTATAATTTCTGTTTGAATCACACTATACACTTATTTGTTTGTGATGTAGTATATAAAAAGAAAAATATTACCGCCTTGCCAGATGAAGATGACCATGGTGTAGATTCTAGATGGTATTGGCGACGATCAAGATGAAAATTATTATTCTGACGAGAGCTTCTATGATGTCGAAGAATACGGACAAGTTGAATTAACTTTAGACAATTTAGAAGGGAATTCATCTATTTGCCTTCCGCTCTTAGCCTCTTGTGGAGTTTTGTTTTATTTACCTATTTACCATAACATTCTCCAAATCCCTTGTTTATGTTAGTCCCACTTAACTTAATCGGCAAGTTGGTACAGTATCGCTTGCTTTACCATATGCGTGAACATAAAAAATCCTTTCGTGTTTTCGTTTAAATTGCGAGATAGATTAGACCCGGACCTGGACCGGAAAAATCGGACCCGGACTCGACTCGGACTCGGCGAGTCTAAAAAGACCGGGTATTCCCAAACCCTACTGGTAACTGCTATCAATTCATATGCTGTCCCTGCGCTCACCAACTCCTTCGGAATCCTCAAATATTCACACACAGATCTTCATGCTCTAAATAGACTGACTCGCACATCACTAACTAAATTTAGATTCCATCACCCCAAGAGTGCTGTCGAACCACTGTACCTACCTCGAAATGATGGTGAAGAGGATCAAAAAACATCTTCAACATGTGCAAATCAATAGAACAAAAAATGCGCAAATACTTTTTAGAATCTACCAACCTACTGATCCAAACAATTAACCCAAATTGATAAGAACTACACCCCACTAAATTTATCTAACTGAGAAGTAGACTTCAGAGATTGAATAAATAGTGAACCATATGCATTTTGGGAAAAAGTATTGCATGGAAAATATTAAACAACAAACCAATAGACAAACAAACCTCGTTATGGTGGTTGGAGGAAGGCCTTCTATACCCCGAAACAGAAGGATTCATTATTGCCATACAAGATAGAGTTATTCACACCCGCAACTACATGAGACACATCGTAAAGAATGTTGAAATTCAGGATACCTGTAGATTATGTGAATCCCCGGGCGAATCCATCGAATACATTATTGCTGGCTGCTCGGCACCAGCACAAACCATGCATTTGATAAGACATAATGAGGTAGCCAAAATCATATACCGAGAACTAGCCCTAAAACATCACCTAATTGGGAACCCACCGCCATACTACAAGTACATACCTTGCGCAGTACTAGGAAACAACGATACTGTAATGTATTGGGATAGGACAATCCTCACTGATAGAACTGTCGACTACAACAGACCGAATATAATTATCATCAATAAAATTTGATCGGTTAATCGACACTGCTTGCCCGCACGGTACCAACATACCGAAGACGGAAAGTGAAAATATAAGTAAATATCAAAATCTTTCGATCGACATGAAACACACATGGCGGCTATCAGATGTAAGAGTGATACCGATAATTATATCTGCTACGGGGATAGTGACACGAAAGCTAAAAAAATCTGGACAAGATTTATCGGTACCTGATGGTCTGATAAAACAAATGTAAAGGGCCTTATTATGCAAACTTGCCATATCGTGCGGAAGTTCCCCAAGCCACATAGACTCAGATAATTTTTCTCTACACTTGCTTAAAACCGCCACCAGACTTGTTCTGTGAGTCGTAAATTAAAAAAAAATAATGATAATACTAATTAATAATAATAATCTTTTATGTCACCCAAAGGGAACAAACGGCTATCGACTTGGTTTTTCTGTCAAGTAGTAATAATTTATTAGCTTCACAGCAATTTCGATTCGCAGAAAGAACTTTATCATTTATCAATCCAAATTATCATTTATCAATTCAAAATATCATACAAAATCGAGGAAGGTATCACCTATGAGGCATTTCACAGAAATCACTGTATTACATATATCTTCTTCGATTCGTAGACAGAACATTATAATATACCAAACCAAATTATCATACAAAATCAAGGAAGGTATCACATATTAGGCATTTTACAGAAATCACTGTATTATATCAACTTAATAAACTTAACTTGTTTTTTTTATATGAAAGGTTGATAACGCACCGTATTTATCTAATTTATTAGTGAGCGAACATAAAATATCTATAAATAATCTACAAAAAAAAAACATAATAAACGAAACGTATACACGTGGTGCTAAATATCGTGGTAACCCATAAAAATAATTCAACTTTCACTTAAAAGATACATAAAACGCGACATTATTTCATAATTTTTATAGTGTTAAAACACGGTAGTTTTCCTAATAAATTATTTACTCCGCGAACACTCTATTTCATAATACAAATATTATTCAAATATTAATAATAAAAAGGACGAGAATTATCAAATACAACAATTTAACAAAAAGTGTTCGGATTCTTACCGGCAATATTTGTAAGTCAGTTAATGAGTCCCTGCATTGAAAATCTGGACATTTTCTTAAGGCTAAAGCTATGTATCATACTGCATCGCAAAAATTACCAAAAGAATCCGAAACATGTCCATCAAATCCACAAATCAAGTCATCAAGTCCACAAATCATATCCATCAGCATCATATATCGCTAAAGCCCAAATCGAGCCTCCTGGATTGTAGATTTCGGTGATGACTTGTACTGCGACCTTCATAGATCTATTGTACCCTACCTTCCTCTAATTGTCGACCTCATGGATCCTAGCCCCCATTCCAAACTGTCCATCGCCGTTCTCCTCCATGCTCTTATCCCCGGTATTTGGTGTGCATCTTTTCTCATCTCGCCCTCCCAGTCCAAACTTGGCCTCCCTACCGGTCGCCTACCTTGTATTCTTGCGTTTAGCACCCTCTTTGGAGTTGCGAATCGTCCATCCTCAGCACGTATCCTGCCCATTGCAGCCTATGCAGCTTTATAAATGTTGATATAAGCGGCTCTTTGTATATCACGTACAGCTCGTTATTGTGCCTTCGTACGTTGCAACAATGGAGGTTGCAGCATGATACTTAGACCAACTCACTTCAATCAATAAATAGGCGAAATGTTCTCCTGCGTCTGGGACGCTTACAACATTCCCAAGGGCCACCCCATCAAAGACGGTCCGGTCCATTGGTGCACCGAGAACCAACTCTTCTTCATCGGCAAAAAAATCTCATACCATCCACTAGTTTTGGCTTTTCACGCGGAACACTACAACCTCCATTGATTAACATGATCTGTCCCAGTATTCTCCGCAGCACTTTGCGCTCAAAGATGTCTACTGCGCTCTTTGTCTTCTCTGTCATAATCTAGGTTTCTCTGCAATAGAACGCGATGGATCTTATGATCATTTTGTATATTCGCAGCTTGGTTTCTTGGTGCAATTTGATTTTAGTATTTCCGACATTGCGAAGTACAGTTCGCCGCTAGAATTCTGCGGCGTATCTCTCCCTCCTCTGTCCCGTCCCTATTAATCTCCACTTCCAGATACACAAATTTGTTGACTGTCTCAATGTCATCCTGGAGCCAAATTTCTGGCCCGTTTCTTCGTCTTTTTGTCATTGTCTTAATTTTACTAATGTTTATTGCGAGCCCGCTGTCTTTGGCGTGTTATTTTAACTGTGTATATGTTCTGCCGTATCGACCCTTCTGCTCATTATGTTATGTTACATTATGCTCATTATATCATCCGCACATGCCGCTAATTGCACGACTCTATTGGTGAGGAGATTGTCTCTGACTATTCCAATTTGTCTTATGATATACTCGTGACATACTAACGTGAGGTTGAAGAGTGTGGGTGCCAGTCCATCTCCCTGCTTCAAACCTTTTGTTATTTTAAATGGATCCGTTATCTGGTTTTGAATCCATATTACGACTTCTGATTCGCCCATTGTTGCCTTGATCATTCTTATCAGCTTGGTCGGTATATTCAGCGGCTGCAATATTTAGTAGAGGCTGTTGCGGTTAATAAAGTCATATGCCTGTTTGTAGTCGATAAAGATGTTGTGTATATCGATGTCGTATTCCCATGCTTTGCTCAGTATCTGCTTTACGGTGAAGTGAACCTAAACCGCCAGAAGCTCCTGCTTTTTCGTTCTTTCTTTTTGTTTCATGACATTTTCATGAATGTCTTCGTAGCTTCCCAGTTTCCTTTTCCATCCAACATTTTGTGGACAAAGTTTTCGACAGACCAAAACGTTTCCTTTTGAAAGTCATCGTGAATTACAATACAAAAGGAGGTGTTTATGATCATTCCCCATTCCTGTAAAGAGTCTGCTATTTAATGGAGGAGATGTTTTGTAGTTTATAAACTTGACACGTTCTTCCAAATTCATGTTTAAATTTAAAATCCTGCGATTTACGGCCAACGCTTGTCTATGGATATTATAGTGCACTCATATCTAATTAATGGCTGCTTCTTCAATTTGTTTAAACAAACATTTATGACAGCCTGCAATTGCACGTGCTCCGTCGCTACTTATAGACTTCACACATCAATCAATAAATTGGCTAGACTAACACACTTCAATCAATAAATTGGCGAGATGTTCTTCTGCGTCCGGGACGTTTACAACGTTCCCCAGGGCCAACCTATCAAAGTCGATTGGTGCACCGAGAACCAACTCTTTTTCATCGCCGAAAAAATCTCATACCATCCACTAGTTTTGGTTTTTCACGCGGAACATTACAATAAGTGGATAAAGTCCAACGCCTACAATTTACAAGTCGAAATTCCTTGCTCACACTATCTGAGTGTACAAGATCGGTCAGGCTATAGTTTCCCTGCTGGAGGACGATGGACACAACATTGTGAGGTGCCCCAATGGTTATGGCAGGTCGATCCTGGCGATAACGTGGATCGAAGCGCTGGCCGCTGACGATTACCGGCTATTACAGTAACATTGGGTTCCTTACGAAACCGTTCCTCAAGAAACAAGAAGCACAAAATCACCGCAAACGTGTTGGATCCCAATGAAAAGAGTTTCTTACTCACCATCAAAGGGGAATGGAACCGGCTCATGGAAGCCAAATAGAACGATAAAGATTTTGAAGAGTTCAAAAAACTGAGGATAGTGAAGAAGCAGGTGTTACGGATAAGTCATCAGAGTGAGAACGAATCGAGGCGGTTGTAGCAGAAGGTGGCAAGTTTGAAGTTTAACGACATAGAGAAGGCGACGCGGGCCAAAGCCGATTTGGAGCATAAACGGAGGAAGGTGGGATAGGAAAGCAAATAATGTTAAACTAAATTAATTTAAAAACTACCGAAGAGAACTGTTTGTTCATAAAACCACTGCAAGACAGATTGACGAAATCATCGAAAACCTGAACGAGAACGAGTCTTGTCTTACCTGAGAATTCGGTGTTTTTTGGACCTGTACAAGTTATCAATCCCTTTGTCTCTTGCGAGAAACTCTATTTTTACTCTTTGGGAAACGCTGGAGTAGACTATTTGGAATCTCTGTTTGGATATTTAATAGTCTCTTCTGTTTTTCCTATAAAAAAAATGCTTCCAGAACCTTTCAAATGAATCCCAAATCTTACAATCAATAAAACTGGTTAATATTTGCTAATTATTTTCTAAATAAAAATTAAATGCGTTTTTTTAAATGAAGCATTTTTGTATCATCTCGCTTTGCCGAAATTCGTTTTTAATTAAAACCATTTCGCAAAATTTATACATTTACTTTCAATCAATCCCATTAAATGATGATAAATAACCCAAATTGAATCCTGACATTTTTAATCACATCTTTGACATTCCACATAAAAATATGCGCACATTTTTTTGTAATAAACCCTCGAATAAAATCGATGCCTTCCGTAAGAAGTACGCTACTTGGGATTGGATTAAAGTTTGTATATTTTCCGAGAATTCGAACGTAGGCTAGTCGAATGAAGGTTTACATATTTCAAGCAGCAACGTGGAAATAGTGGAAGGATATCGAATATCATATCCAATTTATAGTTGCCTCGCGTTCTTTGCCTACACGAAACTATTTTTAGAAATGTGCTTGAATCTTGCGTTTGAATGAACGGAATAAATAAGAATTGACGTAAAAGGTAATTTGAATTTTACGGTTAAAATAGTAACAATTTTTAATAAATAATCCCACAAAGTTATCATAAAATTTCTATAAAACGTTACAATGTTTATAAAATGTCACAAAGCTAAACGTAAATGTGTTTAATAAATTTTTTCTATTTTGCGTCTGTAATGGACTCATAACAACACTCATATGCGTACGGTTATGGCTCGCTGAGTGCGATACAATTTTCTCAATATGTATCGGCGATTTTTTTATTTAGAAATGGCATAAAAGGGCGCAAAATAGAAAAAATACTATAAAACACTCGTTCCTAATGCGTTTTCCAGCACTTGTCCATTAGAAAACTTCTCGTTACGCTCGTTGTTTTCCAAACTTGGATGCGTGCTGTAAAATCGCACTTACTGAACTCGTCCTTTAATATACTATTATGCCTTAAAATATTTAAATTGGAATATAAATCTTGACAATAAATTTTTAATAATATTTTCTTGTATCAAACCCAGGCTATTACAATATTCCACAAATATAACATAACACCAGACAAGACTAACCAAGAACAGACAAGATAACAACTATCGTGCCCATTTATAAGAAAGGCATAAAAAGGAACTCAACAACTACAGGCCCATTGCCCTAATTTCAGTGTTCAAAAATCTTGAATAATGTTACTTATCTCATTAATTTTATATACAAGCACACAATTATACTTAAGGAAAGGCATAGTTTCTAGAGCGACAAATCAATAAAAGCGGGTGTGTGGTTGCAATCGTGCCGAAAAAATCGCTCAAAATTTGTACAAATTCGTTCTAACA
The DNA here is from genome assembly GCA_944588485.1 of Phosphuga atrata. NCBI lineage: Eukaryota > Metazoa > Arthropoda > Insecta > Coleoptera > Silphidae > Phosphuga > Phosphuga atrata. The sequence continues at coordinate 7,992,094 of OX155893.1, read as the reverse complement.
CTACCCAAACCGAGTCTATCAACATAATGTTTAATAAAGTGGTTCCTCAGGGAAGCGTGTTAGCGCCTATTTTATTTGCCTTACACTTCGTCGACTTGGAATCATATTCTCAAAATTCCTACTGTACTCTATATGCAAATGATGTCAGTTTTTTAATCTCTAAAAATAGCTTCGAATCACAGCTAGAAGCAAATGGAATTACATAGCACATAACAAGCTGGTTCTCTGTGAATAGACTCCACCTCAATTTGGACAAAACTTTATCTTCTTTCAGACGCAGAGATGCCAATACGCCACTAATGTTTTCATTCTAGCAGGAAAACTTACTTTAAAAAGAGTTTCACCAAATTCCTAGGAGTCTATTTTAAGCAACATCTATCATGGCACACTACAATCGATAGCATATACCGGATTATCAACAAGAGGGTCTATTGCATTAAACATTTGTAAACAATCTTAACAATGCAGGAAGTCATAAACTTTTATTACGCAGAAATTCAGTCGGTATTGAGAAATGGCATTTTTTACATGGGGAGTGTCCCCTAAACTAAGGAAATTGTTGAAAGCCCAAAAAATAATTGTACGTTCCATGTAGGGTTTCTGGTTCGGATATTTTCGAACCGCAAAACCGCGGTTTTCTGTGCAAAAACCGAAACCGTATAACCGTCATAAAGTGGCATCGATACGTGCGACAAGTGAACAAATGGACAAGTGCGTAATGGACAAGTGGACAACGGCAAATTCAGAAGAATTAGAAGAAGTGACCAATCCAAACTATTCCTTGCAAGGCGAAGTTCAAAATGCAATTCAAATTCAAAAATATTTATTTCATTACTTAAGCAAGTATAGTGAATTAAGTACAAATACATTCTAAATGAAATGTGTCGCTGGTAGGAATAGGAAATATAACTCTAATTGTATTACACCTTCATGAAGAACTTCTACTTCGTATGGTTCAATGTTATTTAGGAGTTGGAATAGCTGTTTCTTGAAACTTTTTATATTATTAATTTGTTTGATTTCTCGAGGCAGTGCATTGAATAGTTTCATGCTAATATACGGGGGATTTCTTTCGGGCAGCGTAAGAAGATGCTTCGGTATTTGATACAGATCGATTGTTATATCTGGCTAGCCGTTCAGTGGGTTTAACAAAATCTATGAAGAGGTGTTGTCTTTCTTGAGGAACTGAATGTTCTCATGATTCTCAAAACGTAGCTGTATTTGTTAAAATGTTGCCTATACGAAAATGACCTCTGCAGGATTCACGGTAGTTCAAATTTACGAGTATTCGCAGTGCTTGTCTTTGTATCTTGAAGACGCACTTGTACTTGTACCATTTCCCCAGAACATAATTCCAAATCTAAGGAGGCTGTGGAAGATGGTAAAATACACCATACTTAGGACGTCGGTCTCAACATATCGTTTGAGGGATCTCATAGCGAATACTGCCTTGTTTAGTTTCTTTGTCACAAAGGTGGTATGTGAAGCCCAGTCCAGGGATTGGTCTATATGAAGTCCTAGGAGCCTTACAGAATCACTTACTGGCACATATACGATCACAATTGACATTTCTTCAGGGTATATCGACGTATTCCGCTTCGCTTTGAAGATTATCGTTTGAGTTTTTTCTTTGTTTAGTTTAAGTCTATTAGTATCAAACCACACTTTCAACGACTCAGCAGTCATTTTTGCGTTGGTGGTAATATCATTGATTGTACTATTTAATAACAATAGGGATGTATCATCGGCATAATTGATCTTAACGTGAGGTAAGTTAATAGGGGTTGCATGAAGGTTATTTATAAATAGAGCGAAAAGTAGGGGCCCCATTGCGCTACCGTGTGCAGTGCGGATCCTGGTAATTTGTGTCCGATGGGTTACGAATGATGTGATCGTGTGATCCGGTATATTGGTACCGGATCCTGTAAACGTTTAGTGTTGCCAGATCCGTCGGATTACTGAATCAGGTTTTCCGGATTACAATCCCTAATGGTGCCCAACATTTTCTTTATTAAATCGTCTTCTCCATATTGTGTTCGAGTCTGACGTCCCAATTTTGCACTCCAATGATAGAATTTGTTCACAGTGACCTGATATGTGATGATCTATGGTTTTAGAACTATACAAAATGCACAGATTGACTATTATATTATCAGTTCAGATATAAGTTCCTCGTGCTGGACACTTTCGGAACGGATATATTAAAATCGTCAGCTATAACAAATCGTGAATTTTCTTTGGATAGCAATATCGACAGATTATGCATTTTCTGTAAAAATAGCTAACCACTAGCCAATGAGGCTCTATAAATTACACATAATTATAATATTCTTGCCGTTGATAGCCGTTTCTATTGCCGAGAGTTCAAGAAGTATTAAACAAAAATACTTATATGCAAACAAATCGCCATCCTAATTCTACGAAACGGGAGTTTGCTAAATATAAAAGAACTTCTGAGAAAACAAAAAGTTTATTTATTTTGTTTCAAGCACTGTCTACAATTATAGCTACATCCACCTATTCCAAAAGATCCATAAGCGCGAACTTTAGTACAAAACTAAGATCTCCTTTGAATTACAGGCAGTACTACCAAAATTTCTTAAAAACCACGAAACCGAAACCGTGGTTTTTAATTTTCGAAAACCGAAAACCGAGGTTTTTAGGAAAGTGCAAATATTCAGAAACCCTAGTTTCATGTCTGCCTACATTTTGCTTCTGCAGACGTCGTTTTGTAGAACTTAAGATCCTAACTGTCCCTAGTTTACACATATTAGAAACTACTAATTATATCCAACGAAACAAATATCTAATACCAAAAATAAGGATAAACGAAACTATTTCGCCGGAACTCGTCTCAAATTCTGCACGCCCCAAACAAGAACTATCTACGATAACCTGACGCATAAAATAACCTGACGTTCTTTAGGTTCAACTGTATAATATGCTTCCACTGGAAATAAGTCAAGAACGCTCCTATAGAATTTTTAGAAGTAAAAAAAGAAATATTCTCGTGGTTCAATGTCTATACAAAATGGAAGAATTTTTAGAATCATTTATATTTTTTTGACAATTTTCTGACTTGCCTATATGTATTCTGAATGCATCCAACTGGTCAATAAATGAATTTGAATTTTATAAGATCAGACAAAAGCAGAGCAGACGAGACAATACTATAGAACACCAGACAAGACCAGAAAAGACTAGACAAGGCTAGGGAAGACCATTAATGATCCGACAAGACCAAACAAGAACAGACATTTCCAGCCAAGCCCATACAGGAATTCTTCTCAATCGTATCGTTCGTCTCCGAGCATCGTGGCAATGGTAACCTAGGGATCAAATTTGTTGTACTTGTTGTCTCCATTCTTCCCTGTTTTCAGCAGCTTTTGTGCAATCGTGTACAGTTGCGCTTATGGCTTTGTATATTTGATACACAAAGCACGACGGTGATCTTCCTCGCGGTCTCTTACCCTCTATCTTTCCTTGAACTATCAATTTCTCAGTTGAATCGTCCTTTATTCGCATTATGTGACCGAAATATCTTAGGATGGACTTTTGGATAGTTTTGCTCAGTCGATCGTCGATGTTAAGTTCTCTTAGAATGGATTCATTAGTAAGTTTTTCCGTCCATGATATCCTGAGCATGCGTCTCCAGGTGTACATTTCAAACGCATCAATTCGTCTTCTGTCAGTTATTTTTCAGGTCCCATCATTTTTTGTCCAAGATTTCGCAGCGTATGTAACTATAGGAAATAAAAGTCTTTATGACTGCCATTTTGGTTCCTTTAGAAATACTGTGATCTTTCCAAATACGTGAAAGTTTGTCAATGGCGGTTTTGCCCATAGCTATTCTTCTCCATCTTTCCATTTCACAGCTGCCAGTTCTTGAAATTTGTGAGCCCAAATACACGAACTCCTTTACTACCTCGATCCCATCAATATGCGTTGGGCTTTGCAGTCTTTCTTTTGATCGGTATATTATCATTATTTTGGTTTTTGTTTTATTCATTTCAAGGCCCACCTCTCCGCTGACTTCTTTCACCTTCTGGAGAAGGTTCTTGATCTCTCCTTCCGTACTTCCCAGTAATGTTGTATCATCTGCGTACCGTAAATTTGATATTTTGCTGCCTCCTATAGATATTCCTCCATCCCAGTTGTGAGTTGCTTTGCGGACTATCCATTCTCGGTATAGATTGAATAAAATAGGTGAAAGGATGCTCCCCTGACGAACTTCTTTGTATAATCTGAAGGGGTCACTGAGGTAATCTTTTATTCTTACCTGTGCTTCTGCAGACTGATATAGGTTGGCGGTGAGGAATAAGATGTTTAGGTACTCCCATATCCCACATAATAATTTGCTCCATTATACTTGATCGAATGCCTTTTTGTAGTCAATAAAACAGAGGTGTCCAGGTTTGCTGAACTCATTTAGTTTTCCAATTATCTGTCTGATTTTCAAGATGTGCTCTCACGTGCCTTGTCCCGGCATGAAACCTGTTTGTTCTTGTGGGATTTGGGGGTGTATGTAAGCTTTCAACCCATCGTGTAGTATATGTAACAATGTTTTGCTGACGTGTGATATTAACACATTGACTGCCACGATACTTTTTGATTACCCTGCGGCCACGCCATTTTTTTTCTCGAAAAATTGTTAATAAGTTCAAAATAAGTCTAGGTAAGCTAGGTACCTAAAAGTAATTTTTTTTTGTTCTTAGAAACGTAAATATTAATTTTTTTGTATGTCACTCATATATGGTTGACTTGGCCTACAGTGCTATATTGTTTCTTGTAGAGCCATGTCGGCCATATATGTGTGACGATATGTTACGTTATGTTTCTCTTTTATTAGCTGTGAATTTGATACAGTTGATACAGTTTTATTTGTAAAGTTGTCTAGCGAAAAGTGCCGTAGAAAATTGCTAAAAGAAAATATTTAAGTGATGATGATTTGCGAATAATATTAGAAAGTGATGAATTTTTACGAAGTGATAAAGATGCAGAATGTGCATATTTCAGTTCAGATGATTCTATAAAAGACAATGGATATAATCCTTCTCCAAATACATCAGAAAATGAAGAAGATGATGAAGTAGTTGAAAATATTGAAGAAGTAATTCAAGATCTACAACTAGAAGAAGAAAGTGAGGAGTTAGATAGTCTCCAGAGGCTCCGGAGATTGTTAAATGGACAGAGGACGAAGGTCGTCATAAAACTCAAATTAAAATTTACTTTTACTCGAAACTCAGGTTTACAAATAGATTTGACGATCACCATGATCACGATAGCGGGGAAAGACCCTATGTTCTGGCCCCACCTCCCCGCCTCCGGCCAAACAATTGAAAGCTGTTTCAAGCGGATTGAAAGCTGTTTAAAGCTGATTGAAAGCTGTTTAAAGCTGATTGAAAGCTGTTTAAAGCTGTTTGAAAGCTGATTGAAAGCTGTTTAAAGCTGATTGAAAGCTGTTTAAAGCTGTTTGAAAGCAGATTGAAAGCTGTTTAAAGCTGTTTGAAAGCTGTTTGGCCGGAGGCGGGAGGCGGCGAGGTGGGGCCAGAACATAGGATATTTCCCTACTCACGATGTGGCTGAAGATATTACTCCATTTGATGCGTTTTCATTAATTGTTGATGATGAAATTATAAATATTATCCTAGTGGAAACAAACAAATACGCTGAACTGAACTCGAGAAGAAATAGCATCAAGCTTGATAAATTTTCAAAAAAAATTAAAACACGTCAAACTCAATTGTCGTAATGTTCATTTGTTCATGTTCTAAATACTAAAATGGATGAAAATAATAAAAAGGTACGCCGGATGTGTACTTTGTGATACGCAGGAATAAAAAAACTTGAAGGAAGAACTGCTGCTAAAAAAAGGGGAACAAAGTATACACATATTGCCCGGATTGCAATTTTTTGTTTAGAGTTAATTTTTTTTTGTTTAGAGTGCTTTGGAAACCAACACTAATCTAATTAACTTAATTTTTGACGTATACTTTATGTTCTAAAAGTTATATTTGTAACTATATTATAGTTTGAGAAAATAAATTACTAAAATTATTAAATTGTTGTTATTTCTCTAATTTCTTGAGCAGGGCCAAAACCAATATAGCAAAAGTTTCGTCAGAGCCCACGCTTTAAAACACTATAGCAAAATAGCATAGAGTGTCCACCATATTTGTCCGACATGGCTTTAACTAAAATACAACGTGTCGTACATATATGGGTGACCGACACAGTTATCAAAGTGGTGTCGCCCATATATGGTCGACGTGGCAGTCAATGTGTTAAGGATATCGTTCTGTAATTTGAACATTGGGTCTTTGCTCCCTTTTTATAGATTGGCACGAATACTGAGGTTGCCCAATCAGTCGGCCAGACTACTGATATCCAGATCTTGCTGCACAGTATATGCAGGAGACTTATCGTATTTTCATCAGGATTCAGGATTCATCAGGATTCTTCATCGGATGCGTCTGAAGTAGGGGCATATATTTGGAGGATGTTGAGATTTGTAGGTGTTGTGTTAACTTTCATAGACATTATTCTGCTGCTTACGCAGTTATACCCTAATACTGATGATACGTATTTCGGGCTGACCAGAAATGCTACACCGTGTTTGCTCTCTGTTTCATGTCCTGTGTAGTACATCATATTGCCCTTCTCTGTTCTGAACTGGCCATGTCCTTTATAGTGAGTTTCAGATGTTCCCAATATTTCGTAAGGTATTATTTCTCTTTCTACTATCAGTAGTTTTCCAGCTTTTGGGAATCCTTGGACATTTCATGTCCCAATCCTCATAAGATTGTGGAGGCCAGTAGCATACTTTCCATGCGTTACCTAGCTGGGAACAGTCGCATGGCCGGCAGTTCATTTCTCACCAGCGGACCCGGGCACTCACAGGCGCCGATTGCTTGTCGGGTCGCATGGTGATCTCTTATACTTAACTATCATATCTCATTGTGCTCTTGGGACTATGTAATCATACTGGGGTCGCTCTTCCTACTGTGATGGTTTGGGATGGGGTAGAGGGTAGTTTGGTTCATTGATAGGATCATTAGGAATAGACAAGACAAAACAACACCAGACAAGGACAAACAAGAACACCTGACAATAACAAGCAAGACCAGACAAACCCAAACAAGTAGAGACAAGTCCAGACAAGACTAGTCAAGAATTGATAAGGCCAGACTTGACTAATCTCTTATGTCTGATCTTGTCTGGTCTTGTCTGGTTTCATTGTTTTTTGCTGACCTTGTTTGGTCTTGTCTTATCTTGTATGGATAAAAATATATTGATTTATTTATCTTATTATCTTGTATTTATAAAACAAAATGAATTTGTTTGCTAAAATTTGTTTGCTAAATGATTTATTTACATATTTTTAATTATTAATTATTCGGAATAATCTAAAATGTAGGAACAGTTAATTTACAATTACTGGTCTCTATATCCACCGAAGTTGGTTTACTCGTAATGGACACCAAACTTGGTTTGTAAACAATGAATCCGTGAAATTTAACCCAATTACAGCCGTAAGCGTATCAATTATTTACAATAAACTCGGGAATAATATATGAGATGCACTTGGAAAGCATCTACGGGAGTATCAAATCGAATTATCCGCTCCATCAACTTTGCACTGAAGTATTCGATTTCAGCGAGTAATCTTGTAAACCATTTAATTTAATAATTTTACAAAACAACAAATTCCGATCTGTATTATTAAATAGTAAGTAACATTTGTATCTTTTCTTCAAAGATTATAATTTCTAGGAAATCATTGTATACATATCGTCAATAAAGTTGACATCATTAGTATAACTAATATTTTTATAAAAAAACATGTCTTATAAACAACTAATTCACTGGCAAACACCACGACTGACATTGAATTACATTAAGAAAGTTTTTGGGTGCGATATAGCCCTGTAATTTTCAAAAAAAAAACACAAAAACCCAAAAGGACCCAAAAACTTTCTTAATATAATTCAATGTCCGTCGTGGTGTTTGCCAGTAAAGTAGTTGTTTTTAAGAAATGTTTTTAATAGAAAGATTAGATATACTAATGATGTCAACTTTGTTGACATCATTAGTATATCTAATGTGTATCTAATGTGATATGTATGTGATATCTACTGTGCAGTATATCTAATGTGATATGTATTGTATACATATCGTCAACAAAGTTTAAGATTTTAAAGATTTCCTAGAAATTTTAATCTTTGAAGAAAATATACAAATGTTACTATTTAATAATATCAAAATCTTCAAACTCAAGAATATATAAATATGTATGTATATGTAATATGTATGTATTTAATATGTAATATGTATGTAATATGATGTATGTAATATGTATGTATTTAATATGTAATATGGTGTATGTAATATGTATGTATTTTTGAAATTCTATAAATCATTCTGTAAATTTCAAAGAAATGATTGTACAAATAAAAGAAATACTTTGCAACAAAGTTGTTTTCTTTTCCAAGATGTTAAATATTAATGTACTTCAAATATTAAAAACAAATGATATTTGTGTCACAGCAAACCATTCTAAACGTGACAAATGTGTTTTCAGTTCTAAGTTATTTATTATTAATGTAATTCAAATATTAGATAGATATGATTTTCTAGTTTTGAGCTTGTGAATGTTTCAACAAGATATTTAAATGCCATTCAGTGTGAGAATTCAAATCCCGATAATGAAGCATAAAACCGGGATTAGTAGATTGGTAAGATTTGCCGGATACAAATCACGCGTCATGCAAACCGTTGCTTATTTAAAAACCTTTTTAAGTGGACTGCTTACATTTGAATATAAATTAGTTCATTTGTAGTGGCAACACCAAAGCCGTCAATCACGACTTAATTATTAGTTCTGTTCGACGAAACAAACTTGTTTTATCTGCCAAACTTGATGACTTACTTCATTCTAAAATTGTCATGGTTTTTAAAATGACTTAATAGACCTTTCAAAAGATGAAAATTTTTTGTGCGCATATGACAATTTCCGCCATGTTATACGCCAAAAACTGCCCGAACTTTCTGACGTATAACTAAATATGTGCCCGAAACTTTCATATTTCCGCCTTTCAAACTTGACGGATACGCTTAACTAACCGTGAAAAAGTCTATTTGTTCAAAAATCTTTCAAAAAATATTTCAAAAATCCACCAACTTATATTTTATTATTTTTTCTTCAAAATTACATTGAAATTCAAACGTTCTGTATTTCATTCTAAATTCATTTAATCTCTCGTTAACCCCTTAACACATTTGTATATTTGATAAGATCACATGTATATGGACAAGTCAACGCGCATTTTATTCGTATGTCAAGGGGTTAATATTGAAATGTGTGAACTGCATAATATCTCTCGTTAATATCAATGTAATTTCGTTAACTCTTAATCCTCGTCCTTAATATATTTTGTAAACCTTATTTATTTAACAATTTATCTCAACAATAACTAATTTATAGGAGAGTTTATTGTCGTGTCTGTCTCGTTTCTTCCTGTGAGGATTACGTGAAGGGACAAAGTGTAGATAACACTCCAAGAAATATAATAATAACCTTCTTGAGAAAATCTTTCTTATACGGTTTATTACACCGAGTTCGCACTATCAGATTTCCTCGTATTCTTTCCTTCTTATCAAACAAGTGGAACACAATGCGATAACAATAAAACATCTTGAAACCGACAACGTAATAAAATAATAATTCTATTGATATTTACACAAATATCATTGCTACTCCATTTATGTTTTAAAAATTATTTATTTCACTTTATCCATTTAATAATGTAGAGTTAGATGAGCCCAAGTAAGACTGGAAAAGACCACGGAAAGACCAGACAGCACTAGACAAGAGCAGACAAGATTAGATAAGAGCAGAACAAGAAACGAACTTGAAACTGTTGTTGTTATCAATAACAAAAGAAAACGAAAAAAGAAAACGTGCCAGGCAACCGCCAAACAGGTTAGACGTGCAAAAATTTGCTCGTGGAAATTGTGTATTTTGAGTGGTGTAAAGTTAATAGGGAAAGAAGTTTATAGTGAAAAACAATTAGTTAACATTGGATTGGTGTTTGTGTAAAAAAATTGTGTAAAGACAAAGTGAATTAGTGATTTTTATTTTGAAATGAATTTATAAAATTGACGTTTAATAAATTTGACATTTGATAAAAGAAACCTACTAACTAGAAATTATGAATAAACAAAAAAATCTAAAACAGATCTGGACCTAGTAATATAATAGGTACCCCTTGAACATTTTTGGTAAACAATCGCACGGGGCCTAGCACCTGGGAAGAGTAGGTTCGACAGGACTCCTTAGCCGTAGTGAAGGCGACCTGTCTAGGGGTGACAGCCCCGAAAAATAAGCCTCCCAAGCTAACAACTTGGGTAGTATCTTGGACAGTGGCTCGCCACTGTCCCATGAAGAATATTCTTCAACTCAGCATGAAGGAAAATCTCGCTAAATGCACTACCCCAGGTGGTAACCAATCCACCGCAACCTACGGTGACGTTAGCGGATCTTCGGATTCTGGGGAGTCCGAACCAACATGCCTTAGAATGAGTCGAAACATCCTGAAACTACCGAACGTAAACTCAGACCAAGACGGCAAAACTTCTTCGCAACATTTAATGCCAACTCACTGCTAAAAGTAGGTAAACTGAAACATTTGACTGATTCACTAACACGACACAACATAATACTGACAGCAGTACAAGAAACCAGATTTACGGACGAACATTCTTTCGAGGCTACAGAAACCTCAAAAAAAAAGTTTGTCAGCGGGTAATGAAGAACGTACCCCACTTAGGTACAGGATTTATAATCAGGCACGGGATACTGGATTCAGTCACCGACTTTGCCATCCCGAACAGTCGTGTATCCATCCTCTCTCTCTCTTTCAAATGCACAAACAAGTGCTACAGTATAGTCAATGTACATGCCCCAATCAACCAGGACAACAGACGCAATCCAGACAGAACTGATAAATTCTGGGAAGACTTAGAAGGTATTATCTCTAAATTTCCAGAGAGGCACATCGTCATACTGCTTGACGACTTCAGTGCTCAATTGGGAAGAGAGACAAAATACAGAAAGATAGTGGGCAATTATCGGATGCTTAAGCGAACCAACCGCAACGGAGAACGATTAGTGGATCTGCGTAGGACTTTTGGGTTGCTCATAAAGTCTACAGCCTTCAAACACTTGGCAAGGAAGGAGAAGACTTGGATTTCACCTAATACCAACCTTGGTGATTTCCAAATAGATCGTGTGGCCATTTCACGAAAATCTTAATAAGAAATACAAAACGTGAAGGCAATAAGAAGCCAATTGTAAGATTTTAAGTAGAGCGACTTAAAAACAGTCAAGCAATAAGTCAGAGACTGAACAATACAGATCCATACATCTGGGACCTACTGAAGGAGACTCCTGTCAAGGCGGCCAATGAACTCGCCCCTCTCGCTAGAAGAAGGAAGCATCCGTGGTGGACTGAAGACTGTGACAATTCAATAGCCTAAAGACAGACAGCCTGGGCGAAGTGGAATTCTAAAAAGACCAAAGAAAATTGGCATACATTTTTGGAACAGAGAAAGGTTACAGCCAAGATAATAAATCGAGGAACCAAACGAACCTTCACACAAACAGACTCTCAGAAAATACTCTCTGCCAAGCCTCCACTTGAGAGACTCACAAGGCAAAGTGGCTTATAACGACAAGGACAACTGCCACCTTTTGGCTCAGTACTTTAAAAATCTACTCTACTCTGACCCACCTACCGAAGACTTCGACTATAAACAAACCATACCAAACGCGGACTCGCTGCCCCTTCACTGAAAGAAGTTGGCCAAATAATTCAACTTCTTAAGAATAATAAGGCAGCTGGCTAGGACTCTATCGTTGCTGAACTGTGGAAAGGTGCTGGAGAGAATGCCGTGCCCAAGCTAACCGAGATAATCCAAGACATCTGGGAAACAGAGAAATTACACATTGTTCCATCCCATCGCAACGTCCCATGGGATGGGATGAGTGGGATAAACGTGTGGTGGGATAAACGTGTCGTGTGAGATGAGATGGGATGGGACGACAAGAGAATTAATTTAAGAAGCTCTTTTATTTCTCGACACAAGTAGGCTCAAGAATACAAATCACTGTATTTTTTTAGCTATGTCTAGATTTTGTTTTTCTACAGCGCATATCATTTTTCTGTAATGCCCGCTCCAGACTCTCGCGGAGTAACTTCGGCGAGGATCCTCGCCGAAGTTGTTCGAGGCGAGGAACTACACGGAGTAGGCATCCACACTCTCGCCTTACTTCGCGAGGACCTCAGTATTCGCACCTCGTGTCCCTTTAACTCGGGCACGAAAAACCGCTTCATGAAGCAAAGTTAGCCAAGACGAGGCGAGGAAGCACAAGGCGAGACGAGTAACCTGACCACACTCTCGTTCCTCGCTCAACTCCGTGCTACTTCGCAAGAGTCTGGAGCGGGCATAAGGTTTAGTCGTTTCCGTCGTTTAGTTTTTTTGTATAAATTTTTTCACGACGTGCCGCGGCAGTCTGTGGGTGTCGGTTACTGCATGTGCCAGTTTAGTTGAAAAAGTTAAGTTTTGTAAAAAACTTCGATTTTAACCTTGAAAATTGTGCAGCTTTGCTTGACGATTTCAACGATTAGATTAAATAATAATCTAAACAATTTATAAATTCGTCAGGATAGCTACTTATATAGAAACGTTAATAGACTATAATCCAAAATTGCCAATATGTCTAGCCCAGGAAATTTATGTCATAACGATGAAGGTCCTGGAAAATCTTCCGATGGGTGTGCGACGAAAAAGAATTACTCATTGTCAGCCAAAGTAATTACCAAAAAATTAAATTCGAACGAATTATCGTTAGAAAAACCGAAAAGAAAGTTTGTTGTATGGGAAAATTTTTCCGTAGTGTTAAGAGGCGGTGAAACCCACGGTATTGTTCGTTGTAACAACTGTCCAAAAACTTATACATTCAATAACAAAAGTGGTACGAGTGCTTTGATTCGGCATAAATGTCAGGTAGCTAAAGGTTTCAGGTATATAATATCTTCAAATAATTAATTTGTGTTCATTTGAGTTATCAGTATAAATAAACATAATTTCCTCATTGCTAAACTTTGCTTATTGTCTTTTTTGTAGGATTTCTGTAAAAAAAGTAGAAACGGTTACAAATTCAACGAAAACGAAAATAAAAGATGCGTGTGGATACTTTGTTCCCAAAGATATGCGTGCATTTTCGACCATTGAAGGAAATGGATTTATACATTTCGCACAAACACGCGTCTATACAGCTGCTAAATTGAGTCGCAGTTTTAATATTACTGATGCTTTACCTCATCGTACAACAGTTTCTCCAGGCGTCGATGAAAAGGCTGTTGAATTAAGAAAACAAATTTCTTTTCAGTTTGTGAAAATTCTTATAAATGTGGGCGGTGCATTCACGACTGACATGTGGACGGAAGATTGCCTTATGAAAAATAGATTATATAAGTCCTCAGTCCATTAATTCTAGAATATTGGAGACACAATAATTTTTTGAAAAAAAGACCGGTGATAACATATGCTTGATAAGATGTTGAATTCCTATAACATTTCTTCTACAGTTTTGGAAAATTGTGTTTTTGCGACAAACAGGGGTGAAAATGTCTTGAAGCTTTACGAGGTGACCATCGCATAGACTGCGCCTGCCACAAGTTAAACACAGTTCTAAAGCATAATTTTGAAAACTTCCAAACCATGCCTAACGTTCCTAACTTACGTAAAGATTCTTTAGAATTAATTAAGAGCTGCAAAGAACTTGTAACTTATTTCAAGCATTCTGCTCTCCAGAAAGAATTGAAACATTCTCTTAAAATGCTGCACCGTGTCCAATAAATGCTGCAAGTTAATTTCAGCACAACTTTCAGTTACCCGATAGGCTGCTTTTTCCAGATAACTAGTCTTTTTTGCTTACTGTACAATGGAATAACTCGAATAATAATCCTTGCTACTATTTCTAATAACTTCATATTGCCGCCTTGAGAGATCAGCTTCTAAAACATTGAGAAAGCGGTCATTGGATCAAGTTGTGACTTTTTCCGTGCATTGACTTTATGTATGCTGTTTGGTAATCTTGAGCTTTCTGCGGAGAATTTGTTATATCCCAGAATTTTCGATGCAATTCTCTCTCCAGAACTTTGAAGAGATGATTGAGCAGCTCGCACTGATCATACTCGTTATAAAGACTCGTCCCACTTCGTCCCATACAAAATTGTCGTCCCATTCCATCCCATCCCACGCAACGTTTATCCCACTCATCCCATCCCATGGGACGCTGGGATGGGATGGGATGGGATGGTACAATGTGTAATTCTCTGTTGTTTCCCAGGGCGCGGTGGCGGGCGCGGTCACGCAATATCAAACGTATGGCGTATAATCGAAGTGTTCACGTACGAAACGCACGTGCGGTCTAAGTAGCGAGCAAGCTAACGACTGGCGCGCGCGGCGCGCTTGCTGCAATATCAAACGCGCAAGATGTTTGTGTGTGTTCACGTCGAACTAGCGGCGGAACGCGCGATTCACTCGCGACGTCTGTAAGTTCAACCAGTACGAACTTATCGCTAGAAACGATAGCATATTTTCATCATGTCTTTCAATACAGAAGAGTTTATTAGTGCTGTTCAGCTTAGTGCAGAGGTCGGGAATGTGTGGCTCGCGAGCCACATGTGGCTCTTTTGGTGTGAACTTATGGCTCTTCAGAAACATATCAAAACAAAAAAATCACAAAAAAAAATGAAACATTGAATCAAGGAGTAAGCGCGGATCACGAACCCTTAAATGAAAGAGAAGCGCGGGCGTCCTACCCGAATGGAACGCGCGCAGTGTCGAGTCGCTGCGCCCAGCAACGGCGAAACTGCAGCGGTCAGACTGACCCCACCTTCCAGCGAAGATTTCGCCGTTTGGACCGATACGTTTCGAACCGTAGTGGACGACTCAGTGGTCGCAGCCACGCGGCGCCCGTACCAAAATGCTCGTCTCGGCGGGGCCCACGTGCCGGTCAATTTAAAAAATGCGACATCCCGGTGTCCCAAATGGACATTTAAGTTTTTCTCCGTGCAGATTAACAGTTATAAGTGGGCGTCGCGACGCAATTGCGCGAAGTCTAATTAGGGGTGCCGAAAGCCAAAACACCGTTCTACAATCCACGGAAAAATCTAAACACTCACCGGGGCGCTGAAAAAATATGGCCGTTTTACTGTCGTCACTTGTTTCTCGTAATACGGAGAGTTTGGGCGGGCGTCGGGGCGGTCGCAAACGACGCATCGCGATGCCGCTTGCAGAAAAAGAAAGGTTCAATTCCCTGCGAGAATCGCGCGAAACCGTTCCCGCAGAGTTCAAGTTGACGATTCCGTGGGAGTTTTCCTGGACGTCCAAAAAAACGTAGATTTTATGGCGTCACGACGCCATCTTAGACGCAATCGAGATTAAACTCCCAAACAAACTTAAAGGCAAACTTAAAGATTTCGTGGGAGTTTTCCTGGACGTCCAAAAAGCGTAGTTTTTATGGCGTCACGACGCCATCTTAGACGTAATCGAGATTAAACTCCCAAACAAACTTAAAGGTTCTATGGCCGATCGAACGGCATCGGTCCGGTTCTGATCCGTCAATTTGCTCGGACGCCCTAGGTATCCCCGGAAAACGCCTCTGGCTTTTCTCCCTTTTTGCGCATTTTTCTCTTCAAACTGCCGCAGATTCGCAAAAAGTCGTCGCAGTTTAAAAATTCTTGCTGGAACGGCTGCGGGCGAGTCTTCCGAAGAAAACGAACCCGACCGGCGATCCGGAGCCCATCAAATAAGTCCTGGGCGTACGTGGAAGTGATGTATGAAAAAATGTATTGCCTCTCGCACCAGGTGAACGGGACGTTGCAGGATGGCGAGCGAGGGCTCTAAAAACGTGGCGCGGCGGCGGCTAAGGGATCCGGAAAAAAATTGAGATCCGACGAAAAATGCGCCTCAAAAGTAAAATATCGTGATTTCAGTTTTCGGTCTGGTGCGTCCGAACCTGGGGGAGTCGAGTTGCGAAAACGGCACCACTCGACGGGGATCTCGGTTCTACACCGGAAAAATGTACAATCCCATTTTGCGCCGCCGAAACCGCTTCCGTCGGGCCGTTTCCATAAAAACTTCGATTTTCGGGTTGGTTTTGGACCCTCCGGAAGGGCGAGGCAGGACGGAGGACGAAACTCGGGGATGCGCCACGTGCGGACGGACATTAAGTCGTCGAAGACGCGCGATTAAAACATCGAAGATCTGCCGCCTCCGGAGGCATAAAAAAGCCAAATTTGAGCATTTTTAAAACCCACGCGGTGCGGACCGCATAAAAGTTAAGCAAAAATGTAGAAAAGTGAAGTGACGGTCGGACTTGTGGCGACGTTCCGTACACGTCGGTGCCGTTGGCATATCGGTGCGACGGAAACGGTCCGAGTTGTGGGTGAAAAGGTGAAAAACTTGTAATGGTCTACGCAGCAGCCCCCGGAGACGGTAAAGAGTTGAAAATATTTTTAGAAAATAGTTGCATCTTTCAAAATTTCGAGAATAGTTGAATTTTTGAAGTTGATAAATTTTCGAAAAATGTATGTTTTTTGCCCCCTTTTTAGTACAGGGAAGGCTCGTTACTCTTTTAGTATAAATAAATATATTTTATATTTTAACTAAAGCTGTATTAATGACTTTCTAGACAGAAACAGAACAGCATCTTTTTGCGTCTGCAGCTAGTACTGCCACTGCGCGTTGGCATAACTCGTCGTGTTTCTTGGTTTTCTAGATATTCCTCCTAATATTGTCGATATCAATGTTTTTGGCGTGCATTCAATGTTGAACATCGGATGCAAATAAACTTGCAGCTTTTAAAACGTCGTCAAAAGTCTGGCATGCGGCAGGCCCCGCAAGCTGAGGGGTCGCGCAGGATTCAGAGGGGTCGCACAGAATTCAGGGGGCGACCCACGCGGGATAGGAGCCAGTGGCAAACGCCACCTCAAAATGCCACCTTTATGAAAAAAAATATCCATGGCTATTGATCAGTTTGAAATCATTTTAAATAAAAAAAAATTCTCTTAAGTTTATATAAGTCTTATACTATAAACTTACGTTAGTATACTAACCTCACCTAACCTGACAACAGGTCACACCCGCGCAAACGCTAGACGGCCAATGTGAACACAAACTCGCCAGGTCTACCGCGCCCGCACCCGCCATCACGCCCGCGCGTTCTAACGTGAACAAACACTTCGGTGGACGCTCGATGGAATACAATTTTCTACATGTTAGAATCAATTCATTAGCTACATCAAGAAATCTTAAACTTATTGAGCGACCATAATAAAACTCTTGGTGAGAAATTTTCTCAAAACGTCAAAAAAGGCTTTTAACAGAAATTATAGACTTCTTGCGCCCATTTCAATCGTACACACGATTATTATCTGGCTCGAAGTATCCCACTTTGCACAAGGTTAAATTAAAAATTTCACACTTTTAGATTATTTATGCTTAAAGGTGATAAAAATGCTATATTATATATTATTTTTTTTTAACATTATACTGTAGAATTTTTTCTTTAGGTGTTTCCAGTTGTTACAATGCTGCAGACATATTTGTCAGATACATTGGAAAACGATTCTTTCGATATCGTTGTCTCCAAAAACAATTGACTTCGAAATCAAGGTTGCAAGTTTTTCTTGCAACAAAAATTCATTTTAAATAGTCTACATAAATTTGCTGCGGTCTTAAATCCACAGATGAAAACTTTAAAAAAGCTGACAAATTCAGACTATGCCTCACTAGAAATTCACAAACAGTTCGATGAATTTATTTGCAAACGTTTACAAAATCATATGGTGGCCATTTCTCAACCAATTTCGCCAAAAAAAAAACCGAGGATCGAAAAATGTGTAAATGTATATAATTTATCTGACGTTAATGATGACTGTTTTCAGGATATTGCTTATCAAAACAATATTATTCATGATGAAATGAAATCATATCTAGGTAGAACATTCCTACTGCAAAATTACATTAGAAATACAGAAATTGATGTGTTAAAATTTTGGAAAGATCAATCGAATGTTTACCCGAACTTGACAAAAATCAGCCGCTTTTTACTAGCAATTCCAGCCAGTTCAGTTGCCAGTGAAAGTGATTTTAGTAAAACAGGATTTACGCTGAACGATCGCCGTTCACGGCTGGATCCTGAGACTGTGAATAATTTAATGTTTTTGCACAGCAACTTGGATTAAAAGGAATGTTACATTAGATTTTTTGTTATAATGATTGTATTCTGAAAAAAAAATGAAATAAATTTACTAAGCTTGTTTTGAAAAAAACCAAATATAATAAAATATATGACATTTTATCTATATTGCAAGTCTTTGGGCAATGGGATAAATGGTCCCTGAATGGGAAAATGGATCCTGAATGAATCCCATCCCGGTGACACGGGCCGTGTAACCGGGATGGGATGGGATGAATGGAATGGAATGGGAGGAAAATTGTTGGAAATTTAGAATTGTTGGATGGGACAGTGTGACGAAAATATGATGGAATGGGACAGTGACAGGGATTCGTCCCAAGGGATGGGATCTGGAACGAGAAACTCGTCCCATGCTCATCTCTAATCTTCGCGAATGGATTGAACCCAACTTAACAGAAACAGCAACATTATCCATGAGAGTCAACAAGTTAGAACTAGCCTATCGACTGACTAAGAACTCCTACTACAAGAAATACCTGTCAGCCAACCTGAAACTAAAGCACTACACATCAGTCTTACGACCAGAAGCCCTGTATGTCATGGAGTGTCTTTCCTTGAACCGAAGAGGTTTGGTAGAGAAATTGGAAATTAGAGAGAGGAGAATCCCCAGGGGAGATCCTAGGAAGTTGAGGAATTCCGAACACGACATAACTCTGAGCTCTACGAACATATTGAGAGGCTCCCTGACTGTGCAAGGAACAGAAGGGTAGCTTTCTATAGCCACGTTGCAAGGTTGCCTCCAAACCGACTAACCAACCGTCTGTTCACCTTCTGGCGGAACAAGAAGGTTCGTCCCAGTTAGTTGGCAGAAACCGAGAAGGATATTAAAGAACTGAGAATAACAGATATCCAAAACAGTCTGTGCAAGGAACCCTGAAGGAAAAACCCCAAAGGAAAGGTACCCCCTGGACAGACGAGAGAAAGGAGTTAAACCGGCAGAATATTTGACAATACTAGGCAAAGATTAAAGCACAGTTGAACAAGCGTGGTCCAAAGTAGGCCTATTCGAAAGAAGATCAAGAATGAAAGAAAACGAGAATTCGAAAAATGATCAAACTTGCATTACTAAAGAAAAATCTTATTACTATAAACCAACAATATTGTAATCTACTTTTTTCCCGACCCGATGAAAATACCTAAATGCCCTCCTTGCATTTCCGTGATAAATTAATTATTTCATTTCATTCCCTTTAAACACAACGGCGACAGCGATTTTGTATTGCTTTTATTGTCCCGACAAAAAAAATATATAAAAAACCAGAAATGCATGCGACGACAAACATGTTTTTTGTATATAATAGCCGGTCTCCGTGCGTTCGACACATTATTTTTATCCGGAATTCGCGAGAGAAACGCACCAAAGACATGCGAAACTAATAAATAATATCATTCGTATGCAACGTTACACGCCACAACCCTCACATGTCTGCAGCCCGAACTGAACTTATTTTATATGCACTCATAAAACGCATCGATCCTCCTCTATTAAGAATCTTTATTATTAAAGAACGCTTTATTGGACACCAAATCCGACGTTTATTACTAAATCCAGAAAGGGTTTATTGTTTCCATCCAGTGCAATATCCATTAAATCTTTCACTTTTATAACATAAACGAGTTAAAAATTTATTATTAAAACCTTAATTACTATTAAGGTGTATATACTGAAACGAATTATGAATTCATAATGTAAGGAAAACTCTGTTAATTATGAAGTTAGGTTTTTTTACTCCGTAGACAGAACAAAGGAAAGTTTAAAAATGGCAAAGAGTTTATTTTATAAATTTTTAATTGTTGCTTTTAACGTTTTTGTTTAATTCCAATTTTAATACAGAGAGATAGAAAGCTCTCAAAAAACGAAACAAATATTAATTAATATTCTGCTTTTTCGACCATAATTTCCCAAGTTTGCAAAATAAAACCATGAAAATTTGAAATATTTTTCTTCTTCTGTTGCCTTACCTATTATATACCTATATGCATTGGCGAATTAGCATTTATTGAACAATTGTTAATGTTTATTGCTGCTTGGCTATTGGCATACATCGAATATCGGAGTCTTCTACAATTTTAAGTAAACTATAAATAAAACCATGAAAATATGAATTATTCTTCTTCTTCTGTTGCCTTACACCTATGTGCGTTGGAGAATTAGCATTTATTGAACAATTGTTAATGTTTATTGCTGCTATTGGCGTACATCGAATATCGGAATCTTCTACAATTTGATTGTCTCAATTTTAAGTAAACTAGAATTTCAAATAACTAGTCTGTATTTTGAGATACATAGTCTGAATCTCAAACAATCTTAAACTTATAGGCCTGATAATAATAAGTAGTAACTCGAGTTGGAATTGAAGAGTTCAATGGAATTATAAGGTTTTAAATAGTGTTTGGTTTGTTAGAATTGAACCACGGGTTCTGAAGTTACAAGACGGCGAAGTTGATGATTGTCTGAATAATGAGCCTTGTGGTACCGGAATATCGGAATCTTCGACAATTAGATTTGAAATGAATTACTTCAATTTAAAATGAACTACAATTTCAAATAACTAGCCTGTACCTTGAGTATCATCCAGTTTTCAGTCCTGAACATAGAGCCTTGGGGCAACCCAACTTAATATAAACAAATCACAGCCATATCGAATATCGGAATCTTCTACAATTTTATTGTCTCAATTTTAAGTAAACAAGAATTTAAAATAACTAGTCCTTATCTTGAGACACTTAGTCTGAATCTGAAACAATCTTAGACTTCTCATTTAACTTTCAAAGCATGTAAAAAAGACTGGAAACTACACCAATTAGTTTAAATTGTTTGGATTAGTTGAAAGATTCATGACTTATTCCACGTAAAACCCATCCAGTTTTCAGTCCTGAATATAGAGCCGTGGGGTAACCCACAACTAAATCACAACCGCTTTATCTGTCTTCAAGCAGCAAGATGAATGAAACCGCTGTTCTTACTATCAACAAAATATTGCTTTTAGATTCCGTTCCAGTTCCTGATATTCCTAAACCATGATAGCTGTTCACGTCCGATGCCCCTTCTGCCTTCTATCTTTCCTTATAGTATGAGCTGGGGAATTCCATATTTTTCTCCCTTAGTATGTGATGCATATACCCGATCTTGCGCTGTTTTGCGTATTGAATAAATAATCTGTCAACTACTGCCCCTCTCAGCACCTCCTCGTTGGAATTGTGGTCCACCCATGGGAAACGGAGCTTTCTTCTGAGTGTCCACATCTCGAACGCCTCGATCTTGTTAATGGATGCTACTGTTATCGTCCAGGTCTTCTTCTCCATACAGTGGGACTAGCCAAACGTGGCATTTGACTATTTAGGTTTTCATGGCAAAGCAAAGACGTAGTTTGTTGAATGCCTGCCTGACTTGTTTTACCCTACTCTTGATCTCTTGTAGTGGGTCCCATCTGTCGTTAACTAGTATGCCTAGGTATTTCGTGATCCCCCTCTATCGCGATGGACGCTCCTGCCAGATTATTACAGCTTATAACCATGAATACAGCTTATAAAAATGAATTTTGTTTAGGATCTGTTCATTGTTAGTCCGGCCTCTGACCTCTGTTTATGTTGTTCATTAGTAGCTGTAGGTCTTGCTGGTTGCTTGCCATAATCACTGTGTCGTCTGCGAATCTTGTATTGTTTATTGTGGTACCGTTCACTTATATTCCGATTTCTAGAGCATCGAAGGCTTCTGAAAGTATTTGTTCGACGTAGAGATTAAATAGCATTGGTAACATTATGCATCCTTGACGTACCCCTCTTTTTACCCCGATACCTTCTGTCGTAAATTCGTTATTAATTTTGACGTTACGGACTGTTTCCAGTACAGGTTTTGGATTATTCTTACGTTTTTTCATCAATACTAGCTCTTTTTAGATATTCGAGAAGGCGCTCGAGGTTGATACTATTGAACGCTTTTTCATAGTCAATAAAGCACAAGATGTCCTTTCTTTGATCATAGTAGTTTTGTACCAACGTGTTTAGGCAGAATATTGCTTCTGGTGTAACGGTGCCGTTCTTAAATCCGAACTGAGTGTCTCCGCTAAGCCCTTCAAGTTTATTAAATAGCCTGGTGTGTATGATGCGTAGGAATAATTTTAATGCGGGACTCATTAGCGCGATTGTCCTGTGATCTTTGCATTTGGCTGCTGTATGCTTTTTGGGAAGCATTATGAACGTAGACTTTAGCCATTTCATTTGGAAGTTGACCTGTTCGGGCCACTTTTGTTAGTCTAATTGGTTTTCGGCCTCTAACCAAAGGAAGACAGGTATTCAGAACTGGGTCGATACCGCGCTAAATTAGCATCAATTACGTCGCGATTTTGGGTAAGTCAGTGTATTTCGAGCGTTCGGTGAGTCCGCGATAGGTTCGCGCGTCTGACTTCAACCGACGTGTTGGCCACGCTTTGTTAGTTAATTTGAAGTAAATCTTTATCGGGTGGTTCGATCACCGCATGGAAGGCAGCATCGACTTTTCTTCCATCCGGAACAATTTGATTTAAGGGTTTCCATCCGTGTATTTCCCTGCTTATATTATTTCTTCCTATTTCCTCCCTTAAATAGGCTACGGAAGAACGTTCCACGGAGCGGGTCAGAGACGGTTGCAGCCTTAAGGTAAGTGACGGAACCATCCCGATTTGATATACAAACGCTCATAGATATATCATAGATATTGCTGTATGGTTTCAAAATTATGTTGATGTTTCCCTCCTGTATCTGCTTGAAATATTCTGCGTAGATATCGTCTGGACATGGTGTTTCGTTATTCTTCATTGGCGTGTACTGATTCGGTTTTTAGAATGCTTGGCCCTATGAGGTCATGTTGCATTGGGATGGTTGTTGTCTCCGGCTTGTCATCATCGGAGAGCTTTTTTGACGTATGCCCGCTTCATTTGCATTTATTCATGTCATTAGTTATTGCTTCGTGAGACTGTGGTGGCCTAGTAGTCAAGGTGTCGGACTACGGAGCTGCGAGTCCCGGGTTCAAATACTGGAAATTGTGAAAAATAAGCCATCGTTCTCCTGTAGATGGCTCTGGCAAAGTCACCGCAGTAAAAATCTGCCTCGGAACCCTCTTGATTAGTGGCTCGCCATCCACGTTAAAAACTGTCAGGGCTCCCCTACACTTGTAGTGTCAAGATCAAGACACCAAGCATAGGCCGTGCAGCCGAGGAGGTCTAGATCCGTCCTGGGCTATAGCGCCATGGGTTTGTTTGTTTGTTTATTTATTGCTTCGTTTTGGTCATTTGTGATGTGGGTTGGCTTTCCCCTTTTGCGTGGTCCTGTTATTTCTTTGACTTTTCTGAGTAGGTTGAATACATCGCCTTTCGGTTGTAATTCCTCTACTTGTTCTACATCTTTGCTGCATATAGGAATCCTTTTTTTATTCTGATTGCCCTGCGTATTTCCTTATACATCACTTTAAACTCAGCGTGATTTTGCTAAGTTTTTAGCGCTGTTCCATCAGCAGAAGGATTTCTTGTGTCATCCAGTCCAGTTTTTGTTACTCCGGGCATACCCAATGATGTTGTGTGCTTCCGATATTATCACTTCTTTGAGGTGTTGCCATGTGTCGTCGACTATTTCCACTTTAGGGCTTAACACGAGAGTCTCGTTTCTCATATCCTTCCGGGCAGCCGTAACATTTTCTTCATAAACCGAACCCGAGCAACCCGAACTTGCCCGAACTCGACCGCCGAGATCAGAAACGGGACTCTCGTGTGAAGCCCTAAAATGGAAACAGTCGAAGACACATGACAACACTTCAAAGAAGTGATAAAATCTGAAGCACACAACATGCCTTTACCAACAAAAAACAGGACTGGATGACACAAGAAATCCTTCTGCTGATGGAACGTAGAGAACATATTCCAGTGGTCTGAAAACATTCAACTACGAATAATTTGATGAAGACGACAAATCTAGATTTAGTCTGTTGACTGGGTTATGGCTAAATGTTTTGGGGTTTCAAGCTATGAAAATCAAAAATACTTTGGTGTTTCTCCAATTATTTCCGAAATTTGCAAAACATAACTTTGAAAATTTACATTACTTTTCGCAAAACAAAAGCGAACAAGTTACTAAAGTCTTTAATAACATCTTCGTTTTAATTCGATTTAATCAATTAATTGAGTTTCGGCTCAATTTGATCTTGCAAACTCTCTAAAGCCAAAACAAAAATGAATCAACAAAATATTCACAAAACAACAACGAACGGTTTAAATCACTAATCTAGATTTAGTCTGATGATTGAGCTACGGCTCAATTTTCTTGATCTTCCTAGCAGCTCAATGATTTTGCTCCTTCAAACTTTCAAAATCCAAAACGAAAATTAGCTTATGCTTTGGTTAATCTTATTGCCGATTAACCAAAGCATTAGCTAATTTTCTTTCTGGATTTTGAAAGTTTGAAGGATCAAAATCATTGAGCTGCTAGAAAGATGAACAACATTGAGCAGTAGCTCCAAAGTACCTTCCAAAGTTTACCAACAAAAACCTTGAAAATTTTCTAATATATTCAAAAAACAACAATGAACAAGTTGGTGAACACTACAAATTTAGACTCAGTCTGTTGTTTAAGCTACGACTCAATGTTGTTGGCCTTTCTAACTTTAAAAACTTCCTGCGGTGAAAGTTCCTAAGGTGAAGATTCCGCTGTGACATGTATGCGGTGAAAGCTTACTGAACCGTCCATCTTGGAGCCGTCTTTGTACCAGAATAGATATCCTTGGTCTCCTCTCAGTCATTACCTAGTCTAAAACCATTAAATTGCTACTCAATCAACGAGTAGTAAATAAATGATTTTGATGTATCAAACTCTCATGCTTTCTGGTAGAAAGAGGTACGGGGAGATACAGTTCGAGGTGAGAGGCACAATAATACTACCAACCAATTGTGCGAAATATCTTGATGTCGTAATAGATAAGAGCCTCTTCAAACAAACAAACCCATGGCACTACAGCCCAGGACGGGCCTTGGCATCCTCCCACAGCCTACGCTTGTGCTTGGTGTCTTGATCTTAGACACAAGTGTATTGGAGCCCTTACAGTTTTTAACGTGGAAATAAGACTCCTAGCGACTGTAACTCAGTCTATCATTGGGAGTTTAACATGGGGAGCTTTTATATATCAAATATACAGACAAAAACTGCTACGCGTACAGAGAACTCTCGCAATGCGCATCTGTAGAAGCTACAGAACCGCCGCAACAGAAACACTGTTTGTCATGAGAAGGGTAATCCCACTCAATTTACTTGCCAAAAAAAGGGGAGAAAAGTACGGCTTGAGCCTAGAGTATAGGAGGAAAGATAGCGAAGATACCATGGAAGGGTGGCAGGAAAGCTGGGAAAATGCGACAACAAGCTCGTGGACGCAAAGGCTGATACCAAAACTTAAAGACTGGTACTCAATGGAGAAGGAAGAGTTATCATTCCACCTCTCGGAAATGCTCACCGGTCATGGCTGGTTTTAGGCCAATAAGAAGAGAATAGGGAAGAGCTAGGGTTTCTGGTTCCGATATATCCGAACCGCAAAACCGCGGTTTTCTGTGCAAAAACCGAAACCGCATATCCGTCATAAAAAACCGTGATTTTCAGTTTTATCCAAGGATAAATAAAATACATTAAATTAGTTCTGTTTCAAACATTGCAAACTGTTGTTGCAAAAATGGCTACCATCGATGGTATATGTGTTCGAGCATTTTCAAAATCTGCTTTTATTCGGAAACCAACAGCTGGCCGGTTTCCCAATCAAGTCTTGCCAAAATGTTTTTCAGGTCTTATTACCTTAATTCAAAAGAAATACGAAGAAATGATTTTAAAGTTTCAAGAATTTCCCTTAAAAGCAAATGGACAAAAAAATTAGTAATTTATTAAAAATAATCATTCAACGCTAGTTGAGTGAACTAGTTTGAGAAGCCTAAGATACTCATAGACAAAACAATTTTTAATGCAATTCAGGCTTTCTGCGAATTGAAGGAACTTGTTCTGCCAATAATATCGTAATAAGTGTAGAAAAACATTTAGTTTCATTTAGTATCAGCTTCAGAAATGATATTGTAGGTGACTTGGAATAGAAAGTTGAAGTTCGCGGTGACGTCGCGACGCCGTTGTCAAAAATTTCGCAATGCGTTTTTTAGTCGCGCTTAACACAAACTTTTCCTTCACCAAAACATCAAATTTTTTTCGCTATCTGCAAAAACGCGAAAACTACAGCAGAAAACCCACCGCGAGTACCCGAAATTCGACTTAGATTAGCAAGTTGAACTTTGCAGCGTGGTCGCGATGCCGCTGTCAAAGATTTTGCAATACGCTTTCCACCACCGCTTCCTGACAAGCTTTCCTTTCCACAAAACGTCAAACTTGTTTCGCTAGCTTGAAAATTTCGCATTAGTCGCATTAGGAAATTGAACTTTCCGGTGGCGTCGCGATGCCGCTGTCAAAGATTTCGCAATGCGGTTTTCAGTCTCGCTTTCCTACCACGTTTTGTTCTAACAAAACGTCGAATTTGTTGCGGCAGCTGCGAAATTTCGAAAAAACAAATGCAACCAATCCTCGATAGATCTAACTTTGACGGGCCGTCGCGGCGTTAGTTATCGAGCGATTTCAACGCGGTTTTCAAATCTGGTAGCAAAAACCTCAAAGTTTGATTGAGTCTGGGATTTATTGCCGTGGGATTATAATTGAGTAAGATACTACACATGACGATGTCCAGGTAATTAAAAAAATGGTACAGATTGTAATGCTGAATCAAAAATTTGCAATAACCTACATACAATTCATCTCGCTGTATGTGACACTTTTTACAAGAAATCATCTCAAGTAGGAAATAGCAGCAACAGTGAAGATGAAGATTTATTTCCTGAAGAATCGCAAGAAGAAGATATGGATCATGAGTATTACGTCGAAGAAGATGAAATTAAAAGTAATTTACAAATGGTAAGAAAACTTGTGATCACGGGACTTCAAACGTTCTATGATATTTTTCATTGAAGCTTTGCTTATATCAGAAACAATTAATATTTTTTCCACGAATCCTATTATACCTTGTGGCGTAAATATGTTACAATCATCGCTGCTTAATGTTGTTACTGCTACGCTTACTGGAGATTAAGTTTCATAACAATTGAAAATTAACATTTTCAATTAAATGCACTGAATTTATATCTGATAGAATCTCTGTTAGAATAGAATTTAACCAGACAACAATAAGGTTGAAGTCGAAGGTGAATGTTAGGCAAATTCAGAAGAATTAAAAGAAGTGACCAATTCCTTGCAAGACGAAGTACAAAAAGTTATTCAAGAATAATTGAACAGAAATACTTATATGCAAACAAATCGCTATCCAAATTCTATGAAAAAGGAGTTTGCCAAATATAAAAGAACTTCTGAGAGAACAAAAGGATTATATATTTTGTTTCAAGCACTCTCTACAATTAAAGCTACATCAACCTACCCCGAAAGATCATTTTTCCTAAGCGGCAACTTTTGTATAAAACTAAGATCTCGTTTAAATATCAGACACAATTACCAAAAGTTCTTAAAAATCGAACCCGAAACCGAAACCGCGGTTTTTAATTTTCAAAAACAGAAAACCGCGGTTTTGAAAAGTGCGGATATTCAGAAACCCTAGGAAGAGCCAAACAGCAGAATGTAAATACTGCGGTGTTGAGGAACACACAGCAGAGCACACGTTCTTCAGCTGCCCGCAGTGGAATAATGTACGTAATCGAGCTGAATGCCTAATTTATAAGAAACTAACACCCGAAAACTTATTGCCTGAAATGCTAAATAGCCGAAACAGGGTAGAACATATAGGTAAAATGGCGCAAGATATCCTACTAAAGAAAGAATCGGACCAGAGGGACAATGAATAACAAAATATGTTAATGAATAGAGACTACTCACTGCCATGAAGTAATACCGCAAGGTGATCTTGTGGTAGTGTGATTGGTTAAAATACAAATCGTGCGCCAAAGCTCTTTTTCACACACTTGTATCATAAACTACTCTTTTAATTTTGACAGGAAATGTTTGCGTACAGAGCAACACTTCTTGATGTCTAATGCAATGAAAGGTGAAAATGTCTATCTTAAAACTGGAACTTACTTTTCTCATATAATTTAAACATATCGCAATTATTTTTTCTTAGTCTCTCAATCTCTATTTTACAAAATGAATGTTTGATTTGTTCCAATAAACTTAAAATACATGTTATGGATGAGTTGAAGAGCCGAACCGCACAACATAAGAAAAAAGAATATAAGAAGACAACATAAGAACCGCATGCGGTTCGCAAGTCGAATGTTGCCGACCTCTGGTCTATTCAAACAAATGCGTTATAAACTCAAATCGTTATAAGCTCTAGGCTACGATGTCACAAATTAGATTAGACCTTATATCTGGATTTAGTCTGTTAATTAAGTTACGACTCAAAGATTTTATTCCTTCAGTCTTCAAGTCTCAAAATCAAAAACTACGATTAATTAACTTTCTTGATTATCGACAATAACGTGCAAATTTTACAAACTGAAGAATTGCACAAAAAAATCACAAAACAAGTTGGTGAGGACTGAAAATTTAGTTTATCGATTGATTTTACGGCTCAATCATTTTGAAATTCAAAACAAAAATTAACCAACACTCGATTTCTCTGAAGTTATTTCCTATTCTATTCACTAAGCATTTTAGCTATATGATAGGTAATAATACTATTGAATTGGCTAAAAATTAGGTTCGTTTTTATGGGGATGAAAGGTCGAAATAAAAGGGGGGTTGCTTGGGTTAATAAATCTTGCTGAATATTCTTGTCTGTTTTTATCCCTTTTGTGTTCTTATTCTAATCGATGATATTATCACTGTAATAAAAGCAAGAAAGGCAGGACCATCTCGTGGCCATTACGGCTTAACCTTCTTATACATATTTCCGATTTTATTGCAAATAAAAAAAAGGCGTTTGTTCTGTTTATTCGCTTTTAATATCGCTGTTATTACACCGAATTTTCCGTCTGGAATAATCCTGTTTCAACATAATCTTACCCAATTATTATTAATAACATAATTGAAGAAGCTAATTATTACAATAGACCTTTTCATAATTGAAATTTATATGTCCGCATACGTCAATTTCCGCCATGCTTTTCGGGCACTTTTTGACGTATAGTGATCTAAACTAGTCAACTAGGCTAGTAAACTTGGCTAGTTTTAAATAGTATATTTTGTAACTAGGGCAGTAAGTTGTCAATTTCACGCGAGACCGAAATTGACAATACCGCCCGTGTTACAAACAATAGTTTTTATTACTCATGCGAGGGGATGTATGCTAGAAGTTTGGGATCTATGGACCTTCAAAAAAAAATTGAATTGTCTCTGGTGGTGTGAATTCGTTATAAGAACTCTCCTCAGTCTCCGGTATCACCATAGAATTTACACTCACTTTAAAACGTTTTATTGATTTGGTTTTTTTAATGTAACCTGGAGATATTGAATATATGTGTGTTACCCAGCTTATGTAGAAATACAACGAGAGGTGACGTTTCTCGTATTATTTAACGTTTGTCAAAAAGTACTTTTCGCGCATGAGTAATAAAAAAATGTAATCTAAATTTGACCTTAAAAATGAAAATTAGTTTAATTAACAATTTTGTTTTCATCAATAAAAACCTTTGTTACCCTAAGGTGTAAAGATATAATAATAATTTTGACAAATTAAATCTGTTTCTTCGCCGAAGTTTGAGCTTTTAGTACAAATTTTTTTCACAATTTGCTCAGCCAATAAATAACAATCAGACGGCGACAATTCATCATCACAAATCAACGTTCACAATTCACACCACCATCATATTTAACGGTCAATCGCAATCCCAACGATAAATCTATATTTATTATAAATAAACACTGCGATTCCTTTATCCCATTATATAATTAATTAGTTTAGAAACCAAAACTAAATCTTCCACACGTATTTATTAAGACTGGCAGATCTCTAATTCAATTATCTAGTTTAGTGGAAAAGTTGGTAAAACCGCTTCATTTATACACTCGATTTTAGTGCATTAAGTGAGACTACATGGGGAAAATCCATATATGTCACAAAATATATATAATTACCAAAATTGTTGGTTTTGTTATTAGTGTGTTAATGTTTTATTCATATGTAAAGTTTGTGCCGGAAAATATAAATACCGTAGCCTAAAGTAAGGTATATTGGTGTGATTTTCGTGAAAATGTGGGAAATGTGAATCTGGAAATTGAAATACAAAGTAAAATGGAGAAATCCCTGAATATTAGAAGTAGGTATGGAAAGTGTTCTGAAAATAATTTCTTCTCGAGTTTATTTGTATAATGTTCGCATGGAATGTGTGTGTGGGAAGACTGGGAATGGATTTAAAGAGCAAAATTATAAAAACATTTTTAGAAGCTTTTTTGAATTAAAAATATAATTCAAAAAAGGCTTTCAAGATTATATTTTTATGTTATACAGAAATTATCCAAATTTGATCGGATTGAATCCCTTTACCCCAAATATCTTACTTCAAATTGAGTCATATCAATAGGATTTTATTAAACCATTTTTTTTATCTGTAATAGTGATGTGACTCACAGAATTTTGATCTAAATCGCGACAATCTAAAACTTTCCCACACAAACTCAACCAATTCTAAAACTTCTAAAAGTCTAAATAATAACTTATCTGCAAATTTAATCTGTATTTATGGAAGAGATAAAACTTGAATGAATTGAAAAGAATAAATAACAAAAAAAAAAATCCGAGAAAATTACACTTGCAGCGTATAACACTAGAAAATGTCCCCCTCGGGACCCAACTTTGCTCTACCCCATTTCATGCAAAATTTCCATCTCT
Source organism: Phosphuga atrata (assembly GCA_944588485.1). NCBI lineage: Eukaryota > Metazoa > Arthropoda > Insecta > Coleoptera > Silphidae > Phosphuga > Phosphuga atrata. The sequence continues at coordinate 7,960,877 of OX155893.1, read as the reverse complement.
ATCACAAAAACAAACCTTTAAAAAACACTAATTTCCCGAAATTCTAATTTACATAAAATATCGCAACAATTAATTTAAAACTCTTATATTTATTATACACATTCTATAAATCATAAATAATTAACCAGCCTTGACAAACGACTAAAATGTAAACTATACAGACAAGGCAAAGTAAATAGGATTAGTAGGTGATTATATAGTGATTAGGTTACGTTATTAACCTAACCTAATAAAAGCTACATGAACACCACTCGATAGACAAAAGTGAAGCCCCAAAACGAAAATAGACTGATTGTGAGGTGAACAGAAAGCAATAGCCAGGGAAGGCACATCTTATCTTTCCTGTCTTGTTTGCCTAGTCTTCTAAGCCCAGTCTCCTCTATCTAGGCCTGGCTGTCTAGGCTTGCATGTTTAGTCTTCTCATTCTAATTTTGTTTACACCATTTTATCTATCTAGTCCAGTATTGCCTATCTAATATTTTATGTCCAGTAATGTCTGTCTACTCTTATGGCTCGAATACATCTAATCCGTCATCGGCCGAAGTTCAACACGACCGTCATCATCATCGTGTTTGTGTACTCGCTCTCTTCCTTTTACAAGTGTTTGATTCCATCGTCCGAGTTTCGCCGCCGTCGCCCGAGCAAACTTTTGTCGATGACGGATTAGGTGTACGCGAGCCAAAAGAGTAGACAGACATTACTAGATTATAAAAGATTATACAGACAATATTGGACTAGAACGACAAAATTGTGCAAACAAAATTAGAATGAGAAAATTAAACAGGCAAGCCTAGAGAGCCAGGACTGTCTGGACTTGCCTATCTAATCGTCTAGTCTTGCCTGTCCAATCTTATGTGTTTTGTCCAGTCTATCTATCTATGAAGTCTTCTTGTCCGGCCTAAATTTACAATATTTAGACCTGTACTGAAACCCCTCGATGTAATAAGCTTTCTAGGAAGCTACCACGTACCGCAACTAAGAAATCCCACAGCACCAGTACATCGATCCGGCGGAGGACTTATACATTTTAAGTCACCGCTCGGTCAATTTTGAACCGATTTCCACAAATTTGGTCTCGAACGATGCATGAGGAATGGGGGTAAATTATTCTGTAGGAAAAAGTTGCAACTAGTGAGAGAAAATGGAGAGAATGGCACAATAAATGTAAAATAGGTCATATCTCGGGCATTTTGAGCAATTGAGCGATATAAACCGGAAAATCGCGCATGCACTTTTAACGAACCGAAAAAAAGGCCCTAAAATTTTTCAAGAAAATCGAGAAAAAATCCATCGTCTGATCAGGAGAAAAATACGTTCTCGGTTTTTTGTATTTTAATTTCTCTAAAACTACAAATCCCAGCGAAATCATTTCCGGCACACTGAAAGTAGACGACAATTTGAACAAATAAATGTGTAGATTGTTTGGAAAGATTCAAGTTTTCATGGCGAAATTCGAAATTATAATTTCGAAGTTAGTCTATATCTCGAGAACGGTTGCAGATAATTAAAAACCGATTGCGGAAATATTTTCAGCGGCCATTTACCTATGGATACACTTAGATTTCCTTAAAATATTAATTAGTTTCCGTGTTCTGTGCTCGGCGGGCCAAATTTTCCGATATTTCGCTCGTTTTTGCGAAACACATCAAGTCACATATCGCGAACGGAAGCAACAAGCGAAATGCAAAGTAGATATTTACAACAGGCAGCAAAATCACTTTCATACGCGCATTAAAATTTTCCATTCACGTGATAAATAACGGCTTAACACGTTAAGCCTCGGGTGACGCACACACAGTTTACTCTGCTAGACCTCAGCAATCCTCACACCGATTGAAAATTCTGTCGGACCCCGTGGGCCAGTACAGAATCACGGTTCGTTCAATGCCATTTATATGGCAAATGAATGGATGAAAAGACGGCAAATGAACATTTTAGAAATTTGATGAACTAAAAAGAAACATTCCATGATTTCGCATTGACTTGCAGGTATATTTTCTTTTTGGGCATTTTCTTTGTGCTTCAAATCTTCCAACTGCTTCTTTAATTTTAAAATAACATTCGGTATATCTTGTGCGTTTATTTTCTTCTAGCTTGGTGCTTGAGGTTTCTCTCTCACGTGCTAAAAAATTTACCTTATTTCGATTCAGTGATTGTAAAGCAACTTATTTTTTGAATTCGGTAATGGAAAGATTTGTTTGTGTTACTTCTGTGTACAATATATAAGCATTTATCAATGCAGATCCAAAGAGAAATTCTATTGCCAACTTCCTATACCATTTGGTTCCTCTCCATAGGCAATGAGAATAGGATTTCATCTGATCTGAAAGATCAATGAAAGACTTAAATTCGTTTAATCCACCACTGCTTTACGCTTTTAATCTCCTACCCATCGTTGAATTATTGTAGTTTCATCAGAATGTTTGGTTATCAGCATTGGAAATTCTCTTTTAGCATTACTATACTATCGTTATTCTGACGAGCAAATATTTCATTTTTTTTCAATTTTTGCTTTCTTACTTCAGTAGAATTCAATTTTCTGCTAGACCTTATTGTACCTACAAGATGAATTTGTCATTTCCAAACTTCTTTGGCAAGAACCATGAAGATGCGTACCGTGCTTGAGACCATATCTGTGACACGCTGTCTAATGAACGGAACGTATACGCGGTGGAACATATATAGTTTATTGGACCGCGTGACACAGACCCTGCGTCTCTTTTTTTTGTCTATAAATAATAAATTTAATAATGAAATTTTAATTAAAAATGTTCATTAAAGCCATGTCGTCTATGTACGCTTAAAATTTACAGACTTCTAGTTTGCACAAGTCGATTCAACGTCCCGATATTGTTCGGTAAACATAAACAGCATTCCAAGGAAGCAATCGCAAATAAGAAATCCCACCGCACCAGCCATCGATCCGGTGGAGGACTCAATTTTCAACAGATTTCGACAAATTTAGTCACAAAAGATATCTAGCTAATTTAGCTGAAATATTCTGCAAGTAAAAGCTGCAATTAGTGAAAGGAAACGGCTAAAACGGCCAAAATAAATGTAAAATAGGCCGTACAATATACATTTGAACATAATAAACCGAAAAAGCGTATTCACCACAACCACTTCCTTTGGGCAAACCAAAAAAAGCCCTCAAGTTTTTCGACAAAATCGCGAAAAATCGTTTTGATCAGGAAAAAAGTGCGTTCTCGATTCTTTGCCAATTTCTCTGAAACTACTAATCCCAACTAAATCAATTGGGGAACTCTGAAACTAAACGAGAGGAGGAGCAAATCGAGATATAAATTGTTTAGAAAGATTCATGTTTTCTTGGCGAAATTCTGAATTCAAACTTTCCAGAATTTTGACTTATTAAGTCTATATCTCGAGAACGGTTTCAGGTTTTCAAGAGATCATTTCCCAACGGATGCGCTTAAATGTCCTTAAATATATTAATTAGTTTTCGAATTCTGTGCACGGCGATTTCGATCGTTTTTGCGAAACACATGAAGTCATATATCGAGAATGGAAGCGGCTAGCGAAATGCAATTTACATATTTACACCGGACACTGAAAACACTTTCAGATGCGCCTTGAAATTACCCATTAACTGATAAATAACGATTTTACTTACTCGCATTTTCCTCGGATTTCATGACCTCGCAAAATGTATCGATTCAACGTCCCGAAATCACTCGGAAAACATATACCGCGTTCGTATGAAGCTACCGCAACTAAGAAATCCCACCGGCTGATGCGATGGTCGATCCTGCATTTTAACCCTACATTTTCTTTTACATTCTAACCCTTGACTGTAGCTCTGGGTCGATTGGACCCACATTCAATTTTTGTTCTAGGTATCTAGGTAACTTCTAGGTATCTTTCTGCAGTAAGCCGAAGCACGCGCAGTGGGAAGGAAGTGTTCCGCGCTCTACTCCTAAGGTCAGTATATGCGTGGGTTCAATAGACCCACCACTATAGATAAGTTACTTTTTTATTTTTATTATTCATTTTGTATTTCTGTTTTATTACAGTTATTTCAGATGGCAAACCACAGTCAGACAGTTGGGTTTCAAATCCTCACAGAACCAACAAAAAAACTAATGGCTGCAACCCATCACACTCTATTCCTCAATCCGGATTAGGCAACCGTGAGATCTCAACTGCCTAATGCTAAACGTACAGCAAAACCGATTTTGTCGACCGATGACGGACAGAACTACCCGGACGAGTAACTCGCACGTCTATGTGCTTACACTGCAACAGTGTTACCACTTGTGCCGACAACCATAACCGTATGGAAAAATCTCGATAATTGTAATTTTTTGAATGTTTATCCCACAGGCTTGGTCTATTATAAACACAACTAATTTTATAAACGCTTTGAATTTTTCAATATTCATAGTCTTTTAGGTAGATAACCACAAAATTTAACTATAAATAAACTCAATTTGCACTGTAGACGGGGGCAGACTGGCGAGAAATCCCAACAAGTTCGGATAATTGTGATGATCGGCCGTTTTCGGGCGTCATCGGACGATGATAGCCGTGTTTATGTACGCGCTCTCTTTCTTTTATAAGTATTTGATTTAATCGCCGTCGTCGCCCGAGCTAACTTCGGCCGATGACAGATTAGGTGTACGCGAGCCATAACACCGCTAGAAATTTATCGTTCAGATTAGACGTTAAACTGTAGGTTCCCCATATTCAAATCTTAGTGCTGAGGTTGGATATGTGGCAGAGAAGAGGGCGGTGCCCAAGATTGGGACATAAAGGCTGATGAGGAAGCAGTAATGATGAAGACACGGACTAAAATTTGCAGCTTTTAGCCACACATTCAGACAAGGAATGTTCGGATAACGACGAAGATTTTGTTTGATAACGACTGCCTATGACACAAAGTTGAAACAAATGAAGAGACTTCCTCGGGAACATTTTTATTGGAAGAAATAGACATAAATGGGCCAAAACACCACCTGCAAGAAACATTCGTGTGAGGGGGTATAAAATCATCCGATTACCATATACTGCATCTCAATCAAGACCTATTGAGCCATTTGATCCATTTGATCCAAATTCAGCATTCGAGAAGATATTTGATGCGAATATCAAGAACAAAATACTATTCTGGACAAACAAAAAACTAGCTGCGTTTATTTTGAAATACAAGTCTCAAGACACGACAGAATTGAAAGAATGCACTCAGCAAGAACTGGATGCCTTATTAGGTCTATTGATCCACTTTTATGTGTTCAAGTCTAATCACGAAGCCGTAATTTGGTTGTTTGTTACAGATGGAACTCGACGAGTAATTTTGCTTGACTATGTATGTCATCATTGAGATTTTATATACTTCTCTTATGCCTTTGCTTCGATAATCCAGAAGAGGGAGAAGAACTGACCCAAGTTGCATAACAAGAGATATAATTGATATCTTCAATAAGAATTCTCAAGCCAATTACTCAATTGGTGCAAATGTAACTATAGATGCGTTGTTGATTGCATTTCGGAGACGTTGTACTTTCAAAATGTATATCCCTACCTAACCCAACATTTTTTTTATGAATAGGATGGTTGCGACAGTTACTACGTGGTAATTCATACTTACATGTTTTTACCACATTTAAGGCCGATTCTCATATACGCGACACTCAGCTACGCGACGTCACGCGACATCGCCTGTCAAATAATGATTACATTGTTTTAAATGAACATATTCTCACTATGGCTACGCGACAGCTACGCGACGTGTTGAGAATGCAATTTCTTGCTAACTCCAAAACTCATTATGTGCTCAATATACATTTGTACAGTGGAAAAATAATGACGGTCTCACTTTGACAGAAGAAGAGAGAAAACATCCAATACCGGCGCAAACTTGTTTGCGATTATGGCAGCCCATTTTAAACTCTAACCGTAACATTACCACAGACAGCTGGTATACTTATCAATGTCATGAAATCCAAACGTCTTACTGTTGTTGGAACCTTGACGAAAAATTAGAAAGAAATTCCAAAAGAGTTTCTGCCACACAAAGATCGGTCAATGGAATCATCAGTGTTTGGGTTTACAAAAAATACGACAATTGTAAATTTTGTACAGAAAAAGAACAAGTCTGTCATTATTGTGTCTTCCATGCACCACGACAACACTTTTGATGAGTCTACTAAGAAACCTGAAATTATTCTTTATTATAACAGCACTAAAGGCGGTGTAGATTCTGTTGACCAAATGTGTTCGGTATACTCCTGTAGGTTTGTAAAATAGCAAATATATAATTATTATAGTTTATTAACAATAATGTAAATAAATAAAAAAAATAACAAAAATATTCACCAACCAAAAAATAAAGCCGGCTCCACACATTGGCTCGCACGGCCAGGCCAATGTGTGTTCCAACATTTCCTGTTCTTTCACACACCACAACTGGGCGTCTACATATTGGCTACCAAGCGCCAACTTCTCGGTTCACAAGTTACAATATACAACATACAATGAAAATAAATATATGGCCAATGTGTGGTGGGAGAACTTGTCGTGTGGGAGCATGCGCCAATTCCTTTTAAGCGGGACAGAAAACCAACAACCCTTTGGCCAGCCGTCAAAGCAATGGGTCAAACTCCACCAGCCCATTCACAAGCGCCAACTTCTTCATCTACAAATTGGTCATGTGATTTGGCATACGTCACATGCTTAACACGACTTAAGTTAAGCCGGCTTAACACGAAATCGTCTGTACGCTGCCACCTTAGCAAAAAATCGACTACTGCCATTACAATACCTTTTACATCGAGTTACAGATTCCTACACTCCTGCAGTCGTAGAAAACGTCGCTGGCCAATGTCTATATCAGTGGTTGGGGAACCGGGGTAATTTACCCCAAATGGTTTTTTTTTTTAGGGGTAATAAGAATTCCTTTCTAATTTGCTAATTCATAACCGTGTTAGTATTTGTACAAACCAATCTTAAAACTTAAACAATTCAGCGAGATATACGGACCGGGCCACCAGACTCCCCACCACTACTGAAAGAAGTCAAAGGGCGCGTCTGGACCATCGCGCATTAGGTGATCGGCGCGAACACGCAATCGTGCACATGCACGTGCATACAGTATTATAGAGACCGCCGTGATGCTCACACGTCTTCGAGCGCTTGAGTTTATAGTTGACGAGGCAGAGCATATCATCACTAATTTCAACGATCAAGGTAAGCTGCCATTTATAAATTTTATTTAATGAAAGCGTTTTTCAACCGCTGGTTCTGTCACCTTTCAGATGGCAGCAAATGGAAATAGGAAAAGAACATACCAGGAAGAATTCCTTAATTATGGTTTTACACAAATAGAAGACAAAGGTACAATGAGACCACAGTGTGTTTTATGTTTGAAAGTACTGACTTCAGAATCTTTAAAAAAAAGTCAATTGAAGAAACATTTCGTTAATTCACATCTGTCTTCCAAACCGCGAGAATACTTTGTAAATTTAAAGGAAAAATTGGACAGCAAATTGTTAGGTACCTTTGATCAGCGTTCGGTACCAAAGGCTAGCTTTGAAGTAGTCTGGATGATTGCCCGAAACAAAGAACCATATACTCTTGGTGAAAATTTGGTTAAACCAGCAGCTGTGAAAATGGCAGAGTTCATGTGTGGTCAGAAAGAGGCGAAGAAACTGAATTCAGTGCCCTTGTCTGCAAGAATTGTAAAAGAAAGAATTTGTATATTGGCGGAAAATGTGAAGAAACAGGTTTTTTTCTCGCTAAAACAGGCTAAATATTTTGCTATTCAGCTTGATGAGACTACAGATGTTAGTAGCAATTTACAGCTAATGGTGTATGTTCGCTACAAAGGTACAGATGCAATTAAAGAGGAATTGTTGTTTTGTTCTCCTCTCGAGTTGAGATCTCGTGAAATTGATGTATATAATAAGGTAAATGACTACTTCAATACTGAAAGAATTAATTTAAAGTGGGAAAACTGGTTTGCTGTGTCTGTTAATGGAGCTCCAGCTATGCCGGGTCATATTAATGGTTTTTCGGCTATTGTGAAAAAAAATAACCCAAATATTGAAGTTACTCACTGTATGATCGCCAGGCACTTCTTGTGAAATATTTGGAACCTACACTGCAAGCCCTCATGTATGATGTCATCAAGATTATTAATGCTATCGAAGGACATGCATTAAACACGCGACTATTTCGTGAATTATGCCAGGACGGCGAAGCTGAATATACGGACCTATTTTATCATACAGAAGTGAGATGGATCTCTCGCGGAAATGTTCTAAATCGAGTATGGGCTGTCAAAACTGAACTCGAAATGGTTATGTTTGATTAAAAGAATATTCTCGCATATAAGTTTAAAAACACCTCGTGGGTTGCACGTCTCGCATATTTAGCTGACATTTTTGAGAATATAAATATATTGAACAAAGGGTTGCAAGGAAAAAATATTAATATCATTTTAGCCAGATAAATAGTGTCTGCGTTTGGATTAAAGCTTGAATATTGAAGACAGAAAGCAGAACAGAACAAGATAGCTATGTTTCAAAGTTAGCTTTGTTTTTGGAAGATTGTGAAAATATTACTTTTGATGACATCAAGGACACAGTTATCAGACATCTTACCAAACTCAGAGAGCGTTTCTCTGATTACTTTCCAGATCTTGATATAAATACAGTCAGTTAGGTTGTAGATCCTTTTAAATGTGACATTGCTAGCGTACCAGAAGATCCTCCAGGTTTGGCAGAGGAAATTCTTGAACTTCGATCTAATACCGAAGCACGTATTCAATTTGAGAGCCAGGAGCAAGACAGACATCTGTCTGTCGTGTTTTTTGGTTGTCAAAAGCTGCAAAGGCCTTCAAAATTGGACATGAGGAGGCGGTAAAAAAGTTGCTGGCATTTGCAACAACCTACCTTTGTGAACAAGGCTTTTCTACTTAAATGAACATAAAAATGAAGAACAGAAATCGATTAAACGCCGAAGACTGTATCCAAATTGCTCTTACATCAAAAATCCACAATTTTGAAGTTATTGTATCAAACATGAAGCAACAGCATTTCTCCAAAATATGAAAGGGCAAAGTTTTCAATTAATTTTACACACTTACTATTTTGATGTAACATTTTTTATTTGCCGTGGAAATTAATTCAATAAATAAAGTTTAATTTAAATTTACATTGATTTTCTTCTTTTCAAAATAGGTTTAAGTGGCAGCTAATGCTCACATAGGCCTCAGATGGGCCCGTTGTGTTACCACAGTACTTGCAGTACAACCCTCCTCAGGGGATTTTGTCAAACCATTTAGAGCCGTGGATGAACCTCATGAGAGTCTGCGCATCTAGTGATGCGAGGTCAGAGAGATCATCCAAGAAAGGTCGGCCTAAGAAGAGCAATCGTGTTGCGGTCAGAGAGGGGCATTGGCATAGGTTCTTTTCAAAATGAGGGGGTAATATTAACTTAAGCAAAAATATTTTGGGGTAATGGTTAATAAAGTTCCCCGACCGCTCGTCTATATTATACAGGCTATTAGACATGAAAACACTGAATGGTTATATCATCCAGCAGACTAATGAAAACGCTTGTGAAATGACAACGCTTTGAAATTGACATTATTGAAAGGACTTGGAAAGACCTTAAGTGAACCTTACATGAGAGAGAGAGAGAGATGCTACAACCAAAGGCTTCCCTTACAACTCAGGTCGAGCATTGCCACAGTTCTCGAGATACAACCAGCGTCAACACAAGAGAGCCGAAGCAAAAGAAAAAGATGCACATTATGCCCGTCTAACAAGAGAGCAAAGACTGCACTTATGTGCTAAGTGCAAGCAACATATTTGAATAGGTTGCTATGAACCTGTGTGTAATTCGTGCCAGTGACTTGGCCCATTTTGACCAATGTCATTTTTTTAAAGAAGTTTTTAAAGAGAGTCTTTAAAAACTTAGTCTCAAAAAAAGAAGTCTTTAATTTTGAAACAAAGAGTTTTTTTAACATTTGGTACCTTTCTGTTATTTCTTTTAATTTTTGTTCAATACCATATTTTTATTTGTATTAAAAATGACTGATTTGTGTTAGGTTAAATAAGAAATAGAATAAGTGCCTACCTACTGTTGATTTTGAATGTAAAAAGGTTTTTCTATTTTGCGTCTGTAATGGACTCATAACAGCATTCATATTGGTGCGGTTATGGCTCGCCGAGTGCTGTTATGAGTTAATTTTTAAATTTTTAAAGGTTGGTACAGAAATTCTGAGCTGTCAGTGACAAATCTTCGGCGAGATAGTTTTGAGGTTATGTGATGTGTGGAAATCGTGAATACAAAAAGTTAATTAATTAATGGTAATAAACGACATAACACATACTAAACTTAAATTCTGACCATCAATGGTACACTGGAACAAGGTACAATTTAATTTTAACCTTTAAATTAATCTCAAGTTTCAGTGAAATTTCATTTTTTTACTTAGAAATGGCATAAAATGGCATAAAAGGGGGCAAAACTGAAAAACTAGTATAAAAAACTCGTTCGTAAGTCGTTTTTCAGCGCTTGTCCATTAAAAAATTCCTCGCTACGCTCGTCGTTTTGGACGCGTGCTGAAAACTTAGACGCGTGCTGAAAAATCTCGATTACTGAACTCGTCCTTTAATATACTATTAAGTATGAATGTTAATTAATAAATGTTTGTAAATTTATAAAAAAAAAATATATTATAACATATTTTATTTGTATTATCTTTTTAATCTAGGTTGGTTCATCTGTAGAAGTGTGCTAATTTACTACAAATTGTGCTAAATTATTCTGCAAGAAAAAGTTACAATAAGTGAGAGAAAACGGCAAAAAATGGCAAAATAAATTTGAAATATTCCATATCTCGGGCACTTTTAGCATTTCAACGAAATAAACAAGAAAAACGACGAAACGAAAAAAGGCCCTAAAGTTATTGTCTGCCTAGTCTTGTCTGTCTAGTGTTTTCTGTCAAGTCTTATCAATACCAAAAGTGATATATAATACCAAAAGTGATTACAACTGGAATTTAAACTAGTTTATAGGAAATTGAAGTATGAAAACATCAACTTTGAAATCATCAACTTCATCCATCAATTTTTTAAAACAAAAGGGATAAGGATGACAGTGTAGCTGTCATTTTGTGGTGTTTGTGCTCCGCGCTTTTCCAGAAATTTCCTAGGAAAAACTCGCCCCGTCGGTGTGAAAATGCTCTCAGATCAAGGTAACCACCCCTAGTTCAACCCAAACGCATTTGCAGCCCCCGGGAACTAACAGAAACATCGAACGTTGTTAAATATTTCTCGGCGATTTTTCGGTATTCATTTTGACATTTCATTGCAGCCGTCAATGGGTGGTGTTTGTGTTCCGCGATTTTCCAGAACTTTCCTAGGAAAAACTCGCCTATTCGGTGTGAAAATGCTCACAGATCAAGGTAACCACCGCTAGTTCAACCCAAACGCATTTGCAACCCCCGGGAACTAACAGAAACATCGAAATTTTTTCAATATTTTTCGCCGATTTTTCGGTATTCATTTTGACATTTCATTTCCATCGTTTACGTGATTTCAAATTCAAAATTAACATATACATTTCTAGTATTATGTTGTTTGGCAAATGCCATTAAACAAGATGAAATTAAGGTAAACAAGGTCTAACTGTTATTTCACCGAGTGATCATCATGATTCCAGTGTTTCTCAAACTTTCGATATATGTGTACCCTGTAGAAGGTTTCTGGGATATACAAATAAAGAAAAATACTGTACTCATATTTTTTTATTGTAATTTATAGTCCTTCGGGTTTGCAGTCTTAAAAGATAAGAACATTTTTTTATTATAAATTTTTGAAAAAATGATAAGAGTTTCTGCTTGTCTTCAAATACCCTATTCCAGGGTGTATGTGTTCATTATTTTTCATTGTTCACCGTTTCCAGAGGAGCCACTTGATTACGCAGTGACTAGCTGCCAGCTACCCCTCAAAAATAGAAAGTTACAAACACTGACCCAAATCGTCTTATTGTTAGTGATAATAACATTTTTAATTTTGACCCGCAATCAAAAAACGTTGTCGACGGCTGATCTAGATTATATTTTTTAAACTAGCCATCGAATTTATATACAAATTTTATTAAACAAAAAGTTCCATCTGGGCTAGACGGGCGAAAATTGATGTGTATTTTAATGCGCTTTTGTTAACTTTATTTTTAAACAAAAAAGTTTTTACGACCAATAAAGTGTAAAACGACATGCAACAGTGAAATTTGTGGAAATCTCCGCACAGATTGAACGCATGAAATGTTGCGGAACAAAGCCGGTGCAGTATCTGACCGAACTATTACATTATCAAAGTTTTCTGAGCGTAAAATGGGATTGTTGTCGGATCGATTGATAGACACACACACACACTCATACACACTCCAGTTATGTAATTCAATTACGATTCGCGCACACTTAACGTGTACGTGGTGCGTTTGCAAACACCGAGTTTGCCTCGCACCTATTTTCGCGATTACGCTAATGGTTTGGTTTCGCGAAATTTTGGACTCCCGTTTTCCTAATTGCTGCAATAATTAATTGTAATAGCTGCTGCACAATTGCATCGTGTGGATAATTTTATTAAAAAGTTAATTTAATTCTTGTCTGAAACAGCTTTTATCAAAGTTTTAAATACGCGACTCTAAATAATTCTTTAGAGATGAGTCTACGACCCATAAGTTTCGATTGAAAATGGATTCTTTTAAAAATCGAACAAACATTGTTTTAATAAAATTATGTAAATATTATTATGCAAATATTAACTTGTTCAATACGTAAAGCTAACTTCAATAGCATTGGCTTGTGTGTCTAACATTGTAAACAATATAAATTGGCGGGTTTCGCACTTCAACCCACACAGCACAGGATATTTCAGGGATATCCTGATTATATCCCAAATTGCCTAAAGATATCAAGTATATCCTATGGACATCTCTATGGATATCCCGTTTGACATTTTAATTTCAGGATATCCCAGAGAGATAGCGGGATATCTTATGACATTTGTGTATATCCTAGGGATATCTTAAGTAGGATATTTTTCGTCTTCGACCACAAAAAGTTTCGTAGTTTAAGTGTTTATTCTTTATGTTTCGTAGTTTATTTTCTCGCCGGTCCGAGTATTTAATTGATTTGAGATTTAATCACAGCTGTGGAATCAAAATTGGATGAATTTTATTTGCGATTTTCCCAATTTATAAATTTCGAAATGGATCGAAATTTTAAAACGCATAATTTACCCACGATAAAGATGATAAACTTGATTTGGAAATTTGTGAATGTGAAGAAAAAAATTAATTGCAATTATTTTAACAATTTCTTAATTGCAAAACTTTAATGGCTCAGCAGAATTATAGAAAGCAGTTTGATACAAATATTGTATTATTTACTCTTCATCTGCTCACAATCCGGAATGTTTTTCTAGCAACTTTTTGGCGCCCTTGGGAAATATTTAAAGTAGACATTTATAAATTTACGAGATCCACTGTAATCTACTGAGATCACAACAATTAGGTATTTGAGCATGCTAACAAGTCTTATTCTTATATTTATGACAGACATCATGACGAATCTGTCTATTGAAATATAATATCTATTTAAATGTCTATTTAGTTTAATCAACTTACTATAAATACCGTGTTTGCCGGTGCATAAGGCGCCTATAACGCGGACCTATGTTTTAGAGCAGTGTTCTTCAACCTTTGTCATCCCGTGGAACCCTTTTTTGAGAATTTTCTTGTTATGGGACCCTTTGTTTAGTAGCACTTTGATTAAAGGAGGGAATCGCATTACATGTTGTGAACAAGGTTCGTCCCTGCATTTCTAATAAAATTTTTGTAAAAGTCTCATAATAAATAAATTTGCATTTATTGAAACAAAATTATAACTTCATATAAAATATTTGTACTATACATTCTTAGAAATGAAATTATAATCCAAAAAAAAAAACCTTAAAAAAATTAATTCGTTGTGCTTGTTTATGACTGCATAATTTATCAATATCTGGTTGGATCGGTGTTAATTGGAGACGCATATCATTTTCGACATCAAGTCGATTTCTATACTTAGTTTTTGTAGCGACGTATGTGGAATAGGATTTCTCACGGAGATAGATTGTTTCGCAAAGCATAAATTCCTTAACCGCGCGTTTGGAAATTTCCCGATATTATTCTCTTAATTTTGTCCAAAACGGGCCAATGCCATCCGGTCCAAATGTAAATTGTAATGCAGTGTCGGTACATATATCTATAAATTGCTCTCTTTTCTTAATTGGCAAGGTATCCACATCACAACACTCATTAATAGTATATTAAAGGGCGAGTTCAGTAAGCGCGATTTTACAGCACGTGTCCAAGTTTGGAAAACGACGAGCGAAGCGAGGAATTGTCTAATGGACAAGTGCTGAAAAACGCCTTACGAACGAGTTTTTTATAGTATTTTTTCTATTTTGCGCCCTTTTAAGCAGTTTCTAAATAAAAAATCGCCGATACATATTGAGAAAATTGTATCGCACTCGGCAAGCCACAACCGCACGCATATTGGTGCTGTTATGAGTCCATTACAGCCGCAAAATAGAAAAAAGGATTTTCGATTTAATTTAAATTATTGCAAATAGGGGGAAATATTCGAAAAATTTCTTTTGCAACTCCGTTAAATGTTCCAAAATATGATTTTTTTTTATTCTGGCCCAATGCGATATTACTGTTTGCCAGGAAATCATTTAAAATAGAAAAACATTCTGTATTACTTGATGGTGATTACCTTTATTAACTTTTGGTGATGCATTCATCCCAATGCTTGATTTTCGATTTGATTGAGTTTACTTTGCTATTGACCCTAAAAGCAGCAGTATTTGTTCCTTGGAAGTGGATCGATTAACTTCGGATGGAAGTGAAAGATTAACTTCGTTTATATACGAAAATATATATCCAAGGTAGGCTAGATTTTGAAGCCAATTAGTGTCATTAAGTTTTCCAGAAAATTCACATTCAGATAAAAAGATTCGAATTTCATGATGCAATTCCCAGTCTGGTCAGAACCTTTCCACTGGATAACCATCTTACTTCAGTATGAAGAAGGAGATTTTTGTGTGAGTTTCCCAGATCATCATGCAATAGGACAAATACCTTGGTATTTAGGGGTCTGGATTTTGATAAAATTAACCATCTTAAAGGCCTCATTGATAACTTCTGCAATGCTTTTGGCGTTCGTTTAACAGCGAGAGCATGACGATAAAGACAGCAATGGCAGGCTTTGATGTCTGAAACTATTTTCTTTAAACGTGTTATTACGCCCTTTATACTACATCAGTGCAAGAAATTGAATGTTTTTCAAAATATGCATTAAGTAAATAAAATACAAACAACAGGTTTTCCTCACCTGTTGTTTGAGTTGGCAGAGCTTTGCGCAAAAAGCATATCTTCCTGAAAATTGAATTCGTGTATATATTTCACGAAAACTAACAAAATTGCTAATCCAGCCATATCTGTAGATTCGTCCATTTGCAGAGTGAATCCATCTTTAAGATTTTTCAAACGACTTACTAGTTCTACTTTGCAGTAATCTGACATATCTTTAATTCGTCATGAAATCGTCGTATCAAATAATGGGCGGAGGTCAATTTTGTTTGCATTTTTTTCACCGATCGTGCATTTGATTAAATCTTTTGTACAAGCTGTAATTAATTTTTCTGCAATCATATGAGCTTCGCACAAAATAACTAAATATGATGCTTTTAGAACATTTTTATTATCATCACGAACATAAATTAACTTTACCTGAATACAAATACCTGCATTCTTTTTCTGCTGTAGTTCAAGACATTTTCTTTTAAAATATGCGCTTTTACCTTTCAGTCGGTTGTTTATTTTCCAAATGACGCTTTAACTTTGCAGGATTTAAACGGCTGTTGTTGACTACTTGCTTACATACCACACAAAATCCATTTGGATAATTTTTACCATCAATCCAGGTAAATCCAAAATTCAAATAATCTTCATCATATTTTCTAATCTTCATCATTTTTCGGCTAGTAGATCCTGATTTATTTTCTTCTTCAATATTATCCGTCAGATCCAATGTTGGCGGAAAACTGGTGGAATTTTCAAGAGAGCAAGAAGCTTGTTCTTTGGATTTTGATTCCAATTTCCCAGTTTTAAGTCCTCCTCCTCCTCCTACTTCTTTTTAGGACATTGTCCTGTTTCTTTACGCATCTCTCGTCTCTTGCGACCTTGAGCTACATGACTCGTTCCATCGCTTCGGTGGTCTTCCCATGGGTCGTTTTGTGTTGGGTTTTGCTACTTTGGCCCATTTTGCCAGTCGTTCTGGGCCCATCCGGTCGACGTGTCTGTCCCACTCTCTTCGTCTGGCTCTGGTCCATCGCACCACGTCCTGTACGTTCAGATTTTCCCTGGTTTCTTTACTTCTTTTTCGATGAACAAGAGTCACGCCTGATATTGCACGTAGTGTCTTCATTTTGGGTGGTGCGCATTTGTTGTGTAGTTGTATTGGTTTCTGCCCTCGTTTCGGCCGCGTATGTTAGAATGGGACGAACACAAGTTTTGTAAATTCTGACTTTGCTGTGTGAGGACATGTCTACTTATCTATTTTTCAGTTTGTTGATGTTTAACGTGACGTCTTCTTGAGTAATTATGCAGTCTTCGTTTGTGGTGTGGTTGAGTGGTATTCCCCCTGTTTCTTCTTGTTGAGTATTGTTGATTTCGTATAGTGCTTTGAAGTACGTTGTCCAGCTTTCGGGTGTTATGTTTGTAGTCTGTACGGCTTCATCGACAGGTTTTTTGTACTTTCTTAGTAGTTTCCAGACTTTGCGCTGAGCACCATATAGGTCGTGTTCCATCTCAGACGAGAACATTTCCCAGTATTCTGATTCGATTGCTCTTACTTTGGTGTTGATTCTGTTTCTTACGCTTCTATACTCCGCCATCTCTTCTGCTGTTCTATTGTTGCGGTATTTCTTGAATGCTTGCTGTTTTTCATTTGTCAAGTTTTTAAGTTCATTATTAAACCATGGTTTATAGTTTGAGCTATGTTGTGCACTGCACTTCCTGATTCCTAATGCTTCTTCTGCGCTTTTTTGGATGTTAGGTTGTATTTTTACCCATGCATCGTTAGCGTTGTCGTCATCTTCGATTTTGTTTTCTTGTAGTTTGGCTTGCAGTCTTCGTTCAAATAGTACTTTGGTGCTCTCCGTTGTTAATGATTCCACGTTGTATTTATATGTGGCTGGTCGAGTCTGCTTTGGGTTCCGCATAGCTTAGTATCTGTATTTGCATAACAATAGGCTGTGTTCTGTGCCTGCATTAGCTGATGAGAGTGCTCTCACATCTAGGATCTTGCATGGGTAAACCATTCTATTCGTTATTATAAAGTCTATTACGGATGTTTGGGCTCTTGTATTTTCGAACGTATATTTGTGCTATGGTTTGTGTTGAAAGAAGGTGTTATTAATTCTTAATTCTAGTTGTGCGCACATGTTTATTAGTATTTCACCGTTTTCATTAATTGTTTCCTCATTCCAGTGATGCATTATTCCTGGTATCGGAGTGTTCACTATCCTTGCGTTAGTATCGCCAATTATGAATATTTTCTCATGTCTGCTGATGTTAGTAATGACTTCTTCGAGTTTGTCGAAGAATTCCTCTCGATCTTCTCTCGGTTTGGCAAAAATCATGGAGAGTATTTTCAAATTTTGTTGCGGAGAAATTTAGTTGGATTGGCGGCAAAAAAAAATTAATATTCTCCGACTTACTTATATCCGCTCTATCACCTTAGCCCCCGGTTTCTTCAAAATAATACTTGGAACCAATTTTTATTTACCATTTCGTTTGTACTTGAACGTACTGAGAGTAATTTTCTTTGTACCTTTACCAAAAAAACCAAAAATCTTCATTTAGAAAAAGTGAGCACCCCCTTTTAAGGGAGGCGAATATTTTCCAAGGTACAAACAATTCAATTGAATGTACTTTAATGTACTTTTAACGATTTGAATAAAAAACAAATAGTGATAATGATATTACAATTATTTACAAATACAGCACCCCCTTTTAAGGGAGGCAAATATTTTCCAAGGTACAAACAATACAATTGAGTAGGGAAAGATCCTTCGTTCTATTCCCTCCTCACCCATAAGGATTTACATAATACGTACTCCCCCGCCTTATGGGAAATTAAATGTAAAATCTAAGCTCCCCCGCCGTATGGGAAATTATATGTAAAATTTAGCCTACCCCTCCGTATGGGGAATCCTATAGAAAATAGTTCTGAACGTGGCCGAGCGTGTATGTGTAGATGGCGCCAGCGTTAGGGAGGAGGGTTAGGGTTGCGGGGTGGACATATTTACAGATAGGGGTTCAGTTGAGATTATGAGGTTTAGATTGACAAGACTTGACAGATAAGACTAGATAAGACTAGACAGACAAGATGGGACTGGACAGATAAGACTAGACAGACAAGACTAGACAGGACTAAACGGTAAGACTAGACATACAAGCCAGACAAGACTAGACAGATAAGAGTAAACAAGACTAGACAAGACAAGACTGACAAGACTAGACTGACAAGACTAGACTGACAAGACTAGACTGACAAGACTAGACTGACAAGACTAGACTGACAAGACTAGACTGACAAGACTAGACTGACAAGACTAGACTGATAAGACTAGACAAGACTAGACACACAAGACTAGATAAGCGGTGAAAATTGCGGGCGGGTAGCGGGGAATCGTGTGTGCATGCATAATTGGTTGCAAACATATTACGGGTTGATTCAATTGACATTATAGGATTTGGGACAAGAACATATAAGACTAGATCACGTCCTGCGATATTTATCTGAAAAATTTCCTATGTGTAAGCGAAATTTCTTAAACTTGTCTATGAACTCGATCATATTAATTATTTTAAATAAAAAAATATATTTCTGCTATTAGGTTTCATTTTGAGTGTGTCATGGTATTGTTTCTTTCTTAAGTTTACGTAATCAGTTAAGTATTTGAACTTGAAGATTTTAAATGTGTATCAAGAAAATAACATTATTTTAACAACTACGACAGTGAATGTTTATGTAACCGCACGCTTAGAACCGGGCGCTTAATAAATAAACAATCGTGTAGAGTTGAAAAATTACAACCGCTGCATTTAAATACAACTACCGCAGTAAGAAACGCGGTCTAATTAATTTAGTATTTGATCTCGTAAATGCATGCGAGTATGACATATTTAAATCGTAAGATAGGAAACGCTATCAGTTTCATGTTTCATTTTATCTGGATGCTAGTTTGAACTTATTCGATGTATTCTGAGAAATTTGGATTAGTCATACATGCATAGAATCGTGGGAAGGTTAAAACCGTTGTTGAAAACCAGCAGTTGAGTCAGCAACCAGCAGTGAGAGTCAGCATTTTCCTGTTTCAACCGGTCTGGATGAGTCATTGAACACGTGATACATCCGGCACATTTTGATTGGCTTATTGAGTCTACATACTGAATATTATCCACCCTAAACCTCCAAGAAGATAAAGTTGGAGCCGTAGGCAGTCAAAAATACCCAACAAGGTTAAAGTTTGCGGGAGATCCTTCGATTACAGGAAGAAACACAACAAAGCAACAGTGAAGCTGGTCCAGCAGAACATCATCCAAGGTTGTGTCAGCTATAGAATTGATGGTTCAAGGATTGATGTAGATAGCTTTATTAGTAAATTGAACAGCCGTTGTACGAGAAGCCTCATTCTAGCCATCCACTTTCCGTCCACTGTCCATCCACTTTCCGTTCACCGTCCACTTTTTTCCGGCCACCGTCCACTTTTTCCGTCCACCGTCCACTTTCCGTCCAATTTAATCAGCTTTTAATCAGATTTTAAACAGCTTTTTAATCAGCTTTTTAATCAGCTTTATAATCAGCTTTTTAATCAGCTTTTAAACAGCTTTTTAATCAGCTTTCAAACAGCTTTTAAACAGCTTTTTAATCAGATTTCAAACAACTTTTAAACAGCTTTTTAAACAGCTTTTTAATCAGATTTTTAATCAGCTTTTAAACAGCTTTTTAAACAGCTTTTAAACAACTTTAAATCAGCATTAAACAGCTTCTTCTCTTCAGCAATAATCTCATTGGATTAGTTGGGGTAGGATAGGTTAGCATTAGGTTAGGTTACGGGGGGTTGGGAATAAAGCGCGCTTCATTCCCAACCCCCCGTAACCTTATTTTTATCAATTTTCCAAAATTTTATATAACGATATAAGATAACGATATAAGTACATTAAAGTACATTCAATTGAATTGTTTGTACCTTGGAAAAAATCGTCTCCCTTAAAAGAGGGTGCTTACATATGTAAATAACTGTAATATCAGCAAGACTAATTATGTTTTATGAAATTCGTTGAAAGTACATTAAAGTACAATCAATTGAGTTGTTTATACCTTAGTAAAAATTTGCCTCCCTTAAAAGGGGGTGCTGTATTTGTAAATGATTGTAATAAGAGTAACAATAATTGTTATTTATGAAAACCGTTAAAAGTACATTAAAGTACATTCAATTGAATTGTTTGTACCTTGGAAAATATTCGCCTCCCTTAGAAAGGGGTGCTGTATATGTAAATAATTGTAATATCACTAACACTAATTGTTTTTTATGCAAATCGTTAAAAGTACATTAAAGTACATTCAATTGAATTGTTTTTACCTTGAAAAATAATCGCCTCCCTTAAAAGGGGAGGAGGTTCAAAAAACTTCAACTTTTCTACAAAAAAGTTACAAAAAAATTTACTCTCAGTACATTCAAGTACAAGTGAAATGGAATATAAAAATTGGTTTCAAGTATAATTTTTAAGAAACCGGGTGCTAAGTTGATAGAGCTACTTATATCGAGTGTTATTCTAGATGCGTTTAAAAATGTATAATTATTATATATATATATATATATATATATATATATATATATATATATATATATATATATATATATATATATATATATATATATATATATATATATATAATATCATTTTAATTTTACATTTCACATACATTTCAATTAAGTTGTAACTTTATATGAAATAGAGTGTATTCTTATAATCGTTTTCATTTTATATTTAATTGCAAATTTTTGGTGGTCAGAATACATGAACCAGAGGTGACAGATCACACAATTTCCCTACATATTAAGAACTGACTGAGACACGCTAAAGAAAGATTGAATCGGGAGAAATCATAAGAATTACTATATAATTTATTTTAGGGGATCAGCCAGTTTAAAATCTAGATTTTTTTTCAGGCACAGGCTATTAGCAGATATAGGGGATGGAAATGGAACTCAGGTAAGTAAAGGAAGGGAAGATGAAGCAGCATGATTTTTTTTTTACATAATACATTAATTAAAAATTAAGGATTTGTTTTATTTATTCACCTTTTTTTGGTCGGTGTTGCCACCAGAGAGGTCGCGGAATGTCCCATAAGGGATATCCTACAATATCCTCAGGTGATCTACAATATCCCGTGCGGGATATCCTATAGATATTGTGTGGGCGGACATTTTTGTATCATAGGGATATCCCACAGAGGTACCATAGACATCTCGGGATAATCCCAGGATATCTTTTTAAGTTCAATACGATATCCATAGGATATTCTCAGGATGACCCTGTGCTCTGTGGGAAGATGTACCTTGCTTAACTTTGACAACTTTGATAATCTTAACTTTAATTGATAACTAAAGCTAATAAGTTTAATGTCAGTTTTCTTTATTTTGTGAAAAGCCTTGAACTATTAAAATTAAACTATTTAAAATGAACTATTTAAAACTGCAGAATATCAACAATAAATATCTTGGAATTTTTTGATTCCTTAAATAAAAATTTCTACAAATCCTCCATTTCAATTATTTCTAAACATTTTTCTAGCAAAACCGTCAACGTGTTTGTATTTGATTATTTTTTTGTGGTCGGAAACGCTTTTATTTTTTGTGGTTTCCCGTGTGTGTGTGTATGTGGAAAGGAGAAGAAATATCAAGTTGCTTAAGTCCGGGTCGGTTCCGTGTTATCCGCCAGATGTGCAAATATTATTCTTCCCGAAAGGACTGGAGCTTATCTTTTTCCTAGTGCCGGGAATGTCTCACTATAAACAGCCGACCGAACGCGACGGATACAAGCAAAAAAGACGCGACAAATAATCTTGGATAACAGGGCAAATATTGCGCAACAGTCGGAAAGATGTTTCTATTATCAATAACAACTATTTGTATCTACAGACAGATAAGATTTGACGAAAACACTAGACAGACAAGACTAGACAGACAAGACTAGGCAGACAATAATTTTAGGGCCTTTTTTTCAGTTCGTCGTTTTTCCTGTTTATTTCGTTCAAATGCTAAAAATGCCCGAGATATAGAATGTTTTGCCTGACGGTTGTAAATATCTAAATTGCATTGCGCTAGCCAGTCCTGTGAAGTTAGCAACCGAATTTGCAAAAATATAATATTACATCGGAGTTCCCGGCAGATATGAAATAGTTCTAGAGTACTTTGTGCAAAATTTCAATAGTTCTGCAGAATTTCACGAAAAAAATGGAAAATACCAAGATTGAGTTAGCAACCACTTTTGAGAAAAACTGTGCGTTTTTTACATATTCCTGTAACTCGACCATAGTTCTGGAGTATTTGATCAATTTTGCAAAAAGTTCTGCAAAAATTTACATTTTGCAAAAAAAAAATGAATTTTGAAACTTGCAAAAACAGTTCTATTCGCGGATCTGAATAGTTCATGAAGAGTTCTATCAAAGATCCCTTTGTCATTTTTTGATAAAAACCTTAATTCAAAATATATTTGTAATAATGAGGGACCCGTTATTTTGAATGTAAATTTTAAAAAATCGCGGAACAGTTCTGTTTGCAGTTCCCGATAGAACTCTTAGAGTTCTATCGATAATCCTTATAATTTTTTTCTGTAAAGTTAAAAATTAGGAAGATTTGCGAAAAAATAGACAACCAATCCGACGAAGTGAAGATGAAAAAAATCGCGCGACAGTTCTGTTTGTAGTTCCCAGTAGAACTCATAGAGTTCTATCGAAAATTCTTATAACATTTTTCTGTAAAATTAAAAATAGAACATTTTGCGAAAAATTGGACTTTACCGACGCAACGAAGTGAAGAGAAAAACATGGCGCAACAGTTCTGTTTGCAGTTCCCGGTAGAACTCTTAGAGTTCTATCGAGAATCCTTATAACATTTTTCTGTAAAATTAAAAATAGAAAATTTTGCAAAAAATTGGACTTTACCGACGTGACGAAGTGAAGAAAAAAAAATCGCGCAATAGTTCTGTTTGCAGTTTCTGGTAGAACTCTTAGAGTTCTATCAAAAATCCTTATAACATTTTTCTTCAAAGTTTAAAATTCGAAAGATATGCGAAAAATTATACTTCACCGATGCGACGAAGCAAAGAAAAAATAATCGCGAAATAGTTCTGTTTGCAGTTCCTGGTAGAACTCTTAGAATTCTATCGAAAATCCTTATAACGTTTTTCTCCAAAGTTAAAAATTCGAGAGATATGGGAAAATTTTTCACTTCAATGGTGAATTCGAAATTCAATCGTGAACTTTTTTTTCGTATATCTTTCCAATTTTTAACTTTACAGAAAAATGTTAATAAGGATTTTCGATAGAACTCTAAGAGCTCTACCAGGAACTGCAAACAGAACTATTCCGCGATTATTTTCTCTTTGCTTCGTCGCATCGGTGGTCTAATTTTTTGCATATCTCTCGAATTTTTAACTTTGAAGAAAAGTGTTATCAGGATTTTCGATAGAACTCTAAGAGTTCCACCAGGAACTGTAAACAGAACTATACCGCGATTATTTTCTCTTTGCTTCGTCGCATCGGTGGTCTAATTTTTCGCATATCTTTCGAATTTTTAACTTTGAAGAAAAATGTTATAAGGATTTTCGATAGAACTCAGAGTTCTAACAGGAACTGCAAACAGAACTATTGCGCGATTTTTTTCTCTTCACTTCATCGTGTCGGTAAAGTCCAATTTTTCGCAAAATTTTCTATTTTTTATTTTACAGAAAAATGTTATAAGGATTTTCGATAGAACTCTAAGAGTTCTATCGGGAACTACAAAATTTTGGACAAAAAAACTTCAAAATTGGAACTACAAAAGTTTTGGAAACTTGAAGAACTGTCGCGCGATTTTTTTTCATCTTCACTTCGTCGCATTGGCGAAGTCTAATTTTTCGCAAATCTTTCTAATTTTTAACTTTACAGAAAAAAATTATAAGGATTTTCGATAGAACTCTAAGCGTTCTATCTGGCACTGCAAACAGAACTGTTCCGCGATTTTTTTAAATTTTCGTTCAAAATAATGGGTCCCTTGTTATTGCAAATATCTTTTGAACTAAGGTTTTTATCAAAAAATGACAAAGGGATCTTTGATAGAACTCTTAGGGTGCTATTCATATCCGCGAATAGAACTGTTTGTGCAAGTTTCAAAATTCATTTTTTTTTGCAAAATGTCAATTTTTGCAGAACTTTTTGCAATATTGATCAAGTACTCCAGAACTATGCTCGAGGTACAGGAATATGTAAAAAACGCACAGTTTTTCTCAAAAGTGGTTGCTAGCTCAGTTTGGGTATTTTCCATTTTTTTCGCGAAATTCTGCAGAACTATTGAAATTTTGCACAAAGTACTCTAGAACTATTTCATATCTGCCGGGAACGATGTAATATTATATTTTTGCAAATTCGGTTGCTAACTTCACAGGACTACGCTAGCCGCTTCCATTCGCGAAACATGACTTTATGTGTTTCGCAAAAACGATCGGAAAGAACTCGGAAACTAATTAATATATTCAAGGACATCGAAGTTCATCCGTTGGGAAATGACCTCTTGTGAATGATGCCGCAATCACTTTTTAATTATCTGCAACCGTTCTCGAGATATAGACTTAAAGTACTAGACTTAAAGTTAAAGTGAAGTAGAAATTCTAGAAAATTGGCATTCAGAATTTCCCCATGAAAACTTGAATCTTTCCAAACAATTTATACCTCGATTTGCTCCTCTTCTTGTTTAGTTTCAGTGTTCCCCAATTGATTTAATTGGGATTAGTAGTTTCAGAGAAATTGACAAAGAACCGAGAACGCACTTTTTTCCTGATCAAAACGATGGATATTTTTCGCAATTTTTTCGAAAAATGTTAGAGCTTTTTTTTGGGATCGTCCAATGGAAATGGTTGTGCTGTAGACGACCTTCCGGTTTATGACGTTCAAATGCTCAAAATGCCCGAGATGGGCCTATTTTAAATTTATTTTGCAATTTTTGGCCGTTTTCGCAGTTTTCTCTCACTAATTGCAGCTTTTACCTGCAGAGTAATTCAGCTAAATTAGCTAGGTATCTTTCGCGACTAAAATTGTCGAAACTGTTGAAAATTGAGTCCTCCACCGGATTGATGGCGGTGGGATTTCTTATTTGCGATTGCATCCTTGAAATGCGGTCAGTGTTGAGCATAATTCAATTAATTTTTTAATTGTAGAATCAAACAATTACAATTTCAATTGCAATTAAATCAATTGCAATTAATTTAATTGAATTAACTGTTTAATTGTGAGATGCAATTGAAATCAATTGCAATTAAATCCATTAATTGTGGTTTACAATTAATTTAATTGCAATTAAAATTTTAATTGTTAGTTACAATTAACTTAATCATCAATTGTTTATTATTACAATTAACAATTAATACTATTTGATGAATGTAAAAACTTTTCCCTCTTGTCACCGTGTATCCCTCCCTTGTGCTTTCCGTGCTTTCCCGCATTGTGCCAAATAAAATAATTTCCAATATTGTAAATAATCTAAATAGTTGGGAAAGATGGTTCGTTCTGGACCCTGCACCTCCACTTCCGGCCTCCCACCTCACTCCTACTTGCGGTTAACACCCCACTTCCTGTTCCCACCTCCACTTCCGGTTCACATTCACACTTCCGGTTCCCACTTACACTTCCGGTTCCCACCCCACTTCCAGAACCAGAAGTGAGAACCGGAACTGTGAAAATTTTTGCAACCGGAAATAGGGGGTGGGAACCGGAAGTGGTGAAAATTTTGGAACCGGAACTGGAGGTGGGAACCGGAACTGGGTGGGAAACAGAGGTTGGGTGGAAACCGGAAGTGGGTGGGAACCGGAAGTGAGGGCGAGACTAGGGGACCAGAAGTGGTATATTTCCCTACGTCCGGTTCCCACCCCCACTTCCGGTTCCAAACATTTCCCTACTTCCGGTTCCTACTCTTGGTTCGTGAACCGGAAGTGGGGTGGGTACCGGAAGTGTGAGTGGGAACCGGAAGTGTGAGTGTGAACCACAAGTTGGGTAGGAACCGGAAGTGGGAGCGAGGTTGAGTGCCGGAAGTGGAGGTGGAGGGTCCCGAACTAACCATCTTTCCCAACTATTTAGATTATTTACAATATTGGAAATTATTTTATTTGGCACAATGCGGGAAACTACGGCTACAATGCGGGAAAGTGACTTTACCGCATTGTAGCCGGACTTTGCAACATAGTGAGTAAAATTCTAGTTTCGCTTGATGTATACACGATGTCAAAGCTAGCTTTACAATTCAGGAGGCCAAAAAAATAATTTCCAATGTTGTAAATAATCTAAATAGTTGGGAAAGATGGTTCGTTCTGGACCCTCCACTTCCGGCCCCCAACCTCTTCCGGCCCCCAACCGGAAGCAGGGTGGGGACCGGAAGTTGAGGCGGAGGGACAATTTGTTTCTTAAATAATATTTGTCGGCAAAAAAAATTATACAAATTTCGTGCGGAAACGATTTTACAGTGCTCCAGCTAATGCGGAACTCGCCCTTCGGGCTCGTTTCCCAAACGAGCTGTCGCGTTGTAAAATCAAACTATCCACACTCTAATGTAAATAACTATTTCAGTTACGCATTGTGGCAAGTGATACATTGGAGTATAATAAACATCTTCTAACCGACATTTATTAATTGTTAATTGTTTTTTTTTTTTTTTTATTATAAGTATACCGGTTCTACAGAATTAATCTGTCATTCACAGTAGTGTTAACAATTAATTATTTTGACTTTTGGTACTTAGCGTAAGCCGGCTTTGTCCGCTGAGAGTTCTAGAGTCCTGTGGGAGTTTTCTTTTGAGTCTGTTGTGGATGTTACGTTGTCCGAGTTGGTAGAAAATGACACTGGGGCATTGGTGGATTTTTTCAAAAAAATTTACTGTTGTTTTTGTAATATACTCCTTGACGGTGGGCACATTTAATTCCTGATGTATCTGCTTGTTTCTGATAAACCAAGGGGCATTTAAGATTATTCGTAGTTTTATTCTGAACTGTCTGCAGTTTTTTGAAATTGGTTTTTGATGTGGTGCACCAAATGGGGCATGCGTATGTTATTAAGGGTCTTATAAGAGATTTATAGAGGAGTAAAGAAATTTTTTGTTGTAGGGCTGTTTTTCTATTTATTAGAGAGTATAATTGAGACAGTTTGGCGTATGCTTGGTTGATCTTTTTATTTACATGAAGTCTCCATGTTAGACGAGTATCTAGGTGCACACCCAGGTACTTTACAGCTTCTTGATTATATCTTATTACATTTCCTCCTAATTCGATTGGCGGTAGGTTTTTTATCCGTCGTAGTGTGAATACTTTTATCTCACTTTTGGTACAGTTTATTTTTACGCGCCATTGAGAAAACCAGTCGTTGATGAAGTTCAAAGCTAATTGGAGTTGTTCTGCTGCGACGTGAAGGTCGTGTTGTTGGGTTATAATTGCTGTGTAATCAGCATACATTGAAAGTAGCGCTCGAGAAGGAACGGGGATTTCGTGCATGTATATATTAAATAAAGTTGGGCCAAGAATGCTTCCTCGTGAACCCCTGCTTTAATGGTTCTGGCATCTGAAAGTTGCGCGTGGATTTTTACTGCGAAGGTTCTGTCTGTGAGAAAGGAATATAGCAATTTTAGCAGGTAGCTTGGTAGATTTAGCTGTTGAAGCTTGAATTTTAGGCCGTCAATCCACACTCGATCGAATGCCTGAGCTACGTCTATAAATGCCACAATGGTGTATTACTTGTCCTCAAATCCTTTCTCGATAGTTTCAGTTAGGCGAAGCAGTTGATGGTACGTTGAGTGTCATTTCCTGAATCCAAACTGGAAGGGTGGCAAGATGTTATTCTCTTCCAGGAATTCATTAATTCCCTGAAGAATCGTTATTTCCATCACCTTAGATAAAGTCGGCAGGAGGCTTATAGGTCTATAGCTTTCCACTTTTTGCTTTTCTTTGACAAGTTTGTGAAACATGAGAACATGTGCATGTTTCCAGTTTTATGGAAAATAGCCTTCTCTAAAGCTCGCGTTGAGTATATTGGATATATATGTTATAGCTTTGTCGGTAAGGTGTTTTAGTACTAGATTTGAAATAAGGTCGTCTCCGGGAGCTTTTTTGTTTGGCAGATCTTTAATAATGCTCTTAATTTCGGTGGGTGTTGTATAATTGATTTCGGAGTTTTCAGTAATAGTTTCCAGGTCGTTCGTGCGGTTTTCGACTTGTGTGGGTGGATGTGTCATGAATACCTTTTCTAAGTAGTTAGCGAAGAGTTCAGTTTTTTCTTCGTCTGTTTTATAATAGGTGTTGCTTCCTTTGTGTGTGTTGTTACCGTCAGTTCGGGTGGGTATTTCATAATGTTGTTGCAGAATTCTTTTGGTGGTTCTCCACATTCCTGGATCCTAAGGTTTTTTCAAGATTTATGACCAAAAAAAAAAAAATTCCCAGCGATTTTTATATACATAATCTCCCAGAGCCCTGCTCCCGGCGAGTGTTCCATTCACTCTTTGTATCATAACAGACCCTCCAGCTTTGATTATTCTTTCCCGTTCGCTGGGCAAATGCGGCTTGTGGTCCTGTGTGAAGAAAACAGGACTGCCCGACCTGCAGAGTACAGCCCTGAAATCCCCACAGTTCGCCACGTAGATCTGACTGGGCGAGACGAAGGCACAGACCGCTGTCGTCCCGCTTTTATCCTCACCTGAAGATAATTCCGGCAGTTCCCTCATGGTGTTGTCCAGCTGCAGGAATCCATTGTGGATTCCCTTGGCAGCATCCTCCTGGAATTCACCTGTGGTCGCGATCGTGTCAAAAAGGTGTTCAGCACAATGTGCAGACACTTTCACACCTGCATGCCCGTCGAAGACGGCAAAATAGGACCAGTCCTTGAACGCACCCCTAGGTCAGTACGTACCATGTGCGCGTCCTCCATTTCAACCCTCCAACCCTGCATACTCGCGACTCCATAACGCAATCCATTTCCTTCTCCATGTTCTAAAATTTTTTCTGCCTTTGGCTTATCTAAGAATGCACCCATTGCTAGTTATCTTGGTAAAACGGTCGAGGTATTATCGAAGCTTCATATTTAGACAAGCGGAACGAATCTGGAAAACAGAGAGAGTCGATTAAGATCCCTGCTCCAGTAAAGTCTCCACAAAATTTTGACACAACACAGAAAGCAGCGCTTTCTGATGACTTGAATACGTTTCAAGTCATCGACTAGCTTGTCTTCAACGACGATGCAAGCCTTATGAAAGAAGTACTCGACCATGTCGAATAATTTGGGGTTCTCCAACGTTGGCATGTCCTTGAGCCTATCTGGGATCTTGTGGTCAGCATAGTTTCGGTTCTGGAGCGCTGGCAGGGTCACTTGGAGGATTTTTCCGTTGGCACAGGACCAGAGAGGGGCGATGGCCCTTGAGAGCGACTTCAAGTGAAACATCGTAGGGCTCATTTGAAATTTATATCTGCGTCTTACTTGATCGAATCTGCTCAACAAATTGAACAGTGAAAACGTACGACTGTCACAAGATGAGACGTGACGCGTATTACTCTGGATCCTTGGTGGCTAGCTTGTTAAGCCTAAGACCTTGTGGATTGTTGACTCTACACCCCCAAGCTATATTCTTGGAGTTTAGGTCACCTATTATAATAGTGGGGTTATCGCTATTAAAAATTGATTTTACATCTTCCTCGTTTATTTTTTTGTTTGGTTGTTTGTAGGCACTAAGTATTCTTATGTTTAGATCATGTCGAAGATTAACTGTGACTTCAACTGTTTCCAGACTAGTAAGTATTTTTTGTTGGTTAATAAAATGCTCGAGATGTTTTTTATCAATATCGCTGTTCCTCCAGAAGCAGTTCTTGCGAGTCTGTCATGTCTATATATTTTATATCCGGTCACTTTTAATTGTTCGCCATGTACAAAATGTGTTTCACTTAAGCATGCCATGTTAATGTTATATCGGGCTAAAAAGGCTATAAATATGGATCTCTGTCTATTTAAACCATCTGCGTTTCAGTTAAGGATTGTTATATTTTGGAGGAAATTGCTTCTATGGGCCACTGAAGAGGCTTGGAAGGAGATGGGTTGTAATAAATTGTTTGATTTGAGAAATAAAGGGGGTTATAAGGTCTATTAAAAATTGGATAAGGGGATGGGTGTTGGAAGTAGGTGTTGGGTTAGAATAATCATTCTCTGCAGCTTGTTGTGTTACACGGGTTCCACCGGCGGCATCGGCAAAGGTTCTACTATGTTGCTGGTTGTTCGTTATGTTATTTCTGCTCTCTCTGATTGTATGTATTGGCCTTGTGTGGTGGTTTGTGTTTCTCGAATGGTTTTGTTTTTCGTAGAGTGATGTATAGTATTTACAGCCCCTATAATTAGCTGGGTGGTTTTCTGAGCAGTTAACACAAATTACTGGATCTTTTGGTTTTTTTTTTACAATCCTTGTATGAGTGATTTCCGGGGCACTTGAGACACCTTGGCTCCAATGAACAGTAATTTTTTGTGTGGGCAAATCTTTGGCAGTTAAGACATTGTGGAATGCTTTTTGGTTTACGGCGCGGTTCTACCTTAACTACCGCATTTAATATTCTGTTGACTTTGAGAATGTCACTTGCTTCTTCGTTTGACGTTAGCTCTACAGCACAGAGTGGAATTGGTTTTTTCTCTTTATTGAACAGTCGCGTAACTGTCTTAACTGGTAATTTTAGAGCTTCCAGTTCCTCGCGGATGTCTGCAGTTGCGATTGAGATTGGAATATCTCTAATAATTACTGATAAAGGCTTACCAATTGGGTTTTGGAATGTGTGGTACCTGATATTATTTTCATTATAATATTTTGATAGTTTGCGGTAGTCGTCTTCTGTTGATACGTTAATTCGTAGGAAGTTAGTTTTATAGTTTGTTGTAAATTCTCCTTCAATGTTTTTTAAAATATCGCTTCTGACTTCTTCATAATTGTCTGCTTCGTGTAAGAAGATTGTTGGAATCGATAATTTCTTTGGTGGAGTGTTACTAATACTTTCCTTCGTTTGTGTGGAAGAAGTTGTTGGTATATCATTTAGCGGGTCGAATCTATTTTGTGCTGTCACAGTTATTTGGCTCTGGGGCCATTGATATCTTTTTTGTGTGTTAATAAGTGGTGGTGAGAGATGACTTGCAGTCCTTTTGTTGGACATTGTTATATATTAATAGCTATTTACCCGAGGGTAAATAGCAATGGCGTACACCTATAGAGCGTTTTTTGCGCGAATTTTTATATTTTATCTATTCTAATTTTAACTCACGGTCACTGACCGATAACACTGTACTCGCGCTCACACGTCCGTCTGCTTTCACGATCGCGACAGAACTCCAATTGTTAATTGTAAAAGTGCATCAATCAATTAACAATTAATCAATTGTAATTGCAAAATTTTACAATTAACAATTAATTAATTTTTAATTGTGATATATTGTAATTACAATTAATTATTTTAATTGTTAATTGCAATTAAATCTCGCAATTTAATTGTTAATTGTTTTCACAATTAATTTTTGCCCAACTATGAATGCGGTATACGTTTTCCGACTAATTTCGGGACGTTGAATCGACTTGTGCAAACTACAAGTCTCTGCAATGAGCCGTTCAAAAGTTCGTTAATCGGAGATCGTTAACTCTGCGGAAAATGCAAGTTATTAACAGGCCTCGGTGTACAAGAAAAATTTCGGGTCCACCGGACAGGGAGTAAATTTTAAGCGTACATAGACGACATGGCTTTAATGAAAATTTTCAATTAAAATTTCATAATCAAATATATTATTTATAGACAAAAAAAAGAAACCCAGGGTCTGTGTCACGCGGTCCAATTAACTGTATATGTTTCACCGCGTATACGTTCCGTTCATTAGACCGCTTGTCACAGATATGGTCTCAAGCTCGGTACGCATCTTCATGGTTTTTGCCACAGAAGTTTGGAAGTGACAAATACATCTTATAGGCAGTGTTCTCTCTAATTTTTGTTAGTGCTGGGCGGTCCAAAGTCGATTGTGAGCAAAAAAAAAATTAAATCAAAAATATATTGCGCATTTTTTTTATTCTTTTATTTATTCTAAGCATAATATCAAATAGTGTTTGTAACTTTTTATTTTTTTTGGGTGGGGGGGGGGGGGTGGGTAAGCGTAGCTGGCAGCTAGTCACTGCGTTGTCAAGTGGCTCCTCAGAAACGGTGAACAATGAAAAATAATGAACACATACACCCTGGAATAGGGCATTTGAAGACAAGCAGAAACTCTCTAGAAGAAAACTCTAATAAGGAACAATTTTTTTTCAAATATTTATAATAAGAAAATGTATTTATCTTTTAAGCTGCAAACGCGAGGGACTATAAATTACTATAAAAAAATATGAGTACAGTATTTTTCTTTGTTAGTACATCCTAGAAACCTTCTAGGGGGTACTAAGTAAGTAAACAGTACGTCAAAATTAATTCAACTGAGAAGATAGGATTGTCAAAGGCTAGCGTTGTTAACGTGGGTGTCCCTCAAGGGAGTATTTTAGCACCTGTGCTATTTTCTCTGTATACAGCAGATACGATAAAGTTTTTTGGTCAAAAATACTGCACATTATACGCTGATGACGCAAGTCTGATAATCTCGGAGCGATCCTTGGCACAAATTACCATACAAACAAATACAATTCTATGAATAGGATGGTTGCGACAGTTACTACTGTGGGAGAAAAAATCTTCTTAAAGTTTATTATGCCGAAATCCACTCCGTTTTGTCCTATGGCATTTTGGTGTGGGGAATATCGACTGCATCACATAGAGTATTTCTTGCTCAAAAAAGGCTGCTCAGATCACTAGCCGGACACAAAAGTACCATTTCCTGCAAACCCTACTTCAAAAAGTTTAAAATTCTTACCGTTCCTTGTATATATATATATATATATATATATATATATATATCTGGGAAGCCGCTTGCCATGTATACAAAAACCGACATACAATGAGCACTAACGAGGATAGTCATGGGTACAAAACTAGAAATTGCCAGAATCTTAGAACTGTGAAAAGCAACCTAAGCATTTCAAAAGGAGCACCCAATCGTATCGGCATCCAGATCTTCAATCGTATACCTAGAGATATTAAAAATAAATCAAACTATATATCGTTCAGAAGCAGTCTAAAATTGTTCCTAATCGACAACTGTTTCTACAGCGTTAATGATTTTTTTGATAGTATATTATAGTTTCTCTTTAATTGTTTTTTTTTATTAATCTTATTTTTTATGCTTGTTTTATGTATATTCTATCTTGACTTGTCTCATATGTAACATTTTCATCCTTAGAGAAATTAAATTGATTTGATTTGATTTGAAGTGTTAAAATATATTTGAAAAGGGTACACATGGACCGAAAGTTTGAGAAACACTGGTATCATGGTGGTCACTCGGTGAAATAACAGTTAGACCTTGTTTACCTTCATTTCTTCGTGTTTAATGGCATTTGTCAAACAACATAATACTAGAAATGTATATGTTTATTTTGAATTTGAAATTACGTAAGCGATGGAAATGAAATATCAAAATAAATATCGAAAAATCGGCGAAAAATTTTCGATGTTTCTGTTAGTTCCCGGAGGTTGCAAATGTGCTTGGGTTGAACTAGGGGTGGTTACCTTGATTTGAGAGCATTTTAACACCGACGGGGAGAGTTTTTCCTAAAAATATGTATCTGTTAGTTCTCGGGAGTTGAAAATGCGTTTGGGTTGAACTAGGGTTGGTTACCTTGATCTGCGAGCATTTTTGCACCGACGGGGCAAGTTTTTCCTAGGAAATTTCTAGAAAATCGCGGAGCACAAACATCACCCGTTGACAGCTGCAATGAAATGTCAAAATGAATACCGAAAAATTGCCGAGAAATATTTAAAAAATTTCGATGTTTCTGTTAATTCCCGGGGGTTGCAAATGCGCTTGGCTTGAACTAGGGGTGGTTTTCTTCATATGCGAGTATTTTCACACCGACGGGTCGAGTTTTCCTAGGAAATTTCTGAAAAATTGCGGAGCACAAACACCACCCGTTGACAGCTGCAATGAAATGTCAAACTGAATACCGAAAAATCGCCGAGAAATATTTAAAAAAAATCGATGTTTCTGTTAGTTCCCGGGGGTTGCAAATGCGCTTTGGTTGAACTAGGAGTGGTTACCTTGATCTGAGAGCATTTTCACACCGACGGAGCGCGTTTTCCCTAGGAAATTTCTGGAAAATCGCGGAGCACAAACACCACCCGTTGACAGCTGTACTGTCACCCTTATCCCTTATGTTTAAAAAAATTGATGGACGAAGTTGTTGAATCTAAAGTTGATGATTTCATTTCATGATGAGTTTAAAAATTCCAGTTGTAAACACTTTTATAAATATATTTTCGGGAATTAAATAAAATTCGGGTTCGTTTAAAAGAGGGGTTGGCGACCAAAAATTTTTAATTGGCCTCGCGTCGTCCATGAAAACAGGAAAAAGGTTTTACCTCAACTTTCCGACATGCACCGAATTCAGCGACAACGCGCAAGAGATACGAATTGAAATATGGAATACTTTGTCCATCCATAAACTCGCCGGCTTTATTTCGCGGATGTCGGCAGGAAGGAAAAAAATTAACGAGAAGTTTGTGCGGCGAGAGGGAAAAACCGGGTTCTGTGTGTTGCATAATGGGCCGCGAGCGTCTTTTCGCCTAGAATTTATTTTAAATTGCTGCAACAAAAAGGGTAATTGGTCCGCATGGGCGTACTGGAGGGAACCGTAAAAGAGAGATTATTAATATTTAATGTTTGCTAATGTACTTTTATATAAATAAAAGCATTTTAAAAATTATATTATGTAATTTGTTTACATGTTAAACGCTTTTATAGTAAAAATGGAAATCTTGACTTTAAAAGACTATGTTTGCATATTTCTGTGTTGTTTAACTTCGCAGTTAAATGCAAATTGCTTTTATAATTAATTTCTTCTCGCTTATTAACTATAATCACATTTCTTTCGCAACATTTTACAAATAAATAATTTATCTTTTTCCCTTTGATTTTTCGCCTCTTCCCAGTAATTTTAAATTTAAATTACTTAATTAAATGTCTCTCTTAACATCCAATTTATAAATACAAATTCCTATTTAATGTTTCTTTACGAAATTAATCAACAATTTTTAATTGAAAAGCAAATTAAAAATTCGTTTTGATCCATAAAGTTTAACCAATTTAAAAAAAAATGTGTAAATTGTCCCAAGAAATGTTAAACCAACCCAAAAAAGAATCCAATACATTCCCTTTATTTATCATTTCACCCATCGCTTGTGCCTTCGCCATCCTAATAGCATATGCATTAACCATCCAATATATTTCCTTCTCTCCGATAAAGCAAAAAGAACCTTGAGCCCTTCGCATTCTTTAAGTGGATGTGAAAACAAATGTATTGCAGGGGATGGAATCATTAAGCACCCTTTTCGGAAAGCTGCGAGGGGGTGGATTTCGTTTTAAGTTGCATTTTTCTCCTTCTAAAGAATTGATGAAGCGGATAAGATACCGAGGACATTCCATTCGATGGACTTGTCAAGTGACACTTCAAACGAAAAGTAAAAATTGCCTTGATATTCGAGGGTGGAATGGAAAAATGGATTTAATCTACTGAAATGGTGATAACTAAACCAGATACATTCAGATAGTAATAGACACGAACACACAGCCTTGTTTGAACATATTGAAATTCTGCAATCTTTCCACCAATAAACTTTGATGGGTATAAGCATTAATGCTTTGAGCTTTGAATAGTTTTATTTTTGTATATAAAATGTACGTTTTATATTAGAAAGACTTGGTAGTTGCATGTAGTTTTATCTGAAAAATATAAAAATTATCTTTGCAATTTTATGCTGCAGTCCAATAAAAAGCTTTTATTACCCCCTTACTGGACTTATCTATGAAGTGGAGTGAAGTTACAACTTTAAAAAGTAGCGAGAACTAATACGTAAAAACCCAAAAGTTATTTTGCTTCCATACATTTTATAATCCAAACTTCACTTGAATTTTGTAATATTAAGCCTTAGACAAATCGTGTGTTTTCCCCACTGACAAATTCAACGTTCCCGTTGAAAACGCGTAATTTATTTCCCCCAAACTTTTCCCGTTATATTAATATCACTTCTCAAACTCGCGCAGAAAAAAATAATAAACAAGCAGATTTTACTATAAAACTCTTTTGTCGCGTTATAACCACATAAAAAGAGTAAATATGTCGGGGCTGAAGTCCGCAGCAGCAAGCAAAGATTTATATCGGGCCGTAACTATCTTTCTTGGGGTAATAAAACATTCTCATTATATTGCTGTTCCCATTGATTTTATTGTTCGGGGTGAAGCTGTCGAGTGGAGTGGTTTCGGTGTTTCGGTCAGGGATTATTTCCTTTTATATATCGTTCTTAAACTACTCCAACGCCACAATCATAAATATATAAATTAAATATATAAACAAATAAAATAAATAAATAAATATAGAAAGAAATTATAAAAATAGATAAATTAACCAATTGGTTTTTTTTATTTGTTACTTTTTATGCATTTTACTCAATTTTACTCATTGATTGATTTCAATAATAAAATCGATGGTTTTATTATAAATATTCATAATGTTATTCAAATCAAATGGAATCTGTTCATTTTCAGTAATAGCAGAATACACAAATTCGTTAATTTCATTCAATTTTCACATTTTCAAATTAGCAAATTTAGGAGATTTGTGTAGACCAGGCAAGATTATCAAGGATTATAAAGGGTCTTCAAATAAGAGGTTTCATTTTCAATAGCCCTCCATTCTAACAGTTGCCATGAATCAAGCTGTAACTACTTGACATATGACAAATAAAAACTACGCAATTAATAAAAATGGAACGATATGTGCTTCTACAACGCATTGAAATTATTAAAATTCAACAAAATTGGTGAAAACTTTGCGGTCACAGTTCGCAAAGCTAAAGCACTTTTAGGTCGTCGTAGAAATTGTGAAACTGGTGGAAAAACCTAAACTGTTGGGACAAGTTAGTGATGTGAAGAATCACGTGCACGTAGCCCAAGAACATTGCTGTCGCAGCCCAAAGGGTTAAGGAAAACCCAGGTTTGCTCATTTCTCCTCGATCTTTGGAGTTGGGCATTCCACAAACGACATTACACCGTATTTGGCATAAAGAGTTAGGTCGTAAGGCCTTTAAAGTTCAGTTAACACAAGAACTCACGCCTATCGACCATCAATAACGTCGTGTCCTTGCTGATTGGGGCCTGAAAATGCATCGATCAAACTGATCCGGAATTTCATCGAAAAAACATCTGGAGTGATGAGGCCCATTTCCACCTCGGAGGCTACGCTCGGAGGCTACAGAATTCTCGAATTTAGGGCTCGGAAAAAACAAGAATTACTGTTGAAAAACCTCTTCATCCTCAACCTGTGACTGGTGCGGTTTTTGGTCTTGAGTGGTCACTGGTCTTTACTTTTTCGAAAATGCTGGAGCAACTGTTACGGTGACTGGGTTGCGCTATCGAACGATGATTAATGATGCATGTCCTGTATGATGCATGTCCTTTACATGTCCTGTATAGGAAGATATTGATGTGCACGACGTTTATTTTCAACGACGGCGCTACGTGCAGTAAACTTTGTAACGTGTAACTGTGTAACGTGCCGTTACAAGTAGTGACACCATCGCTAGTTTCCTGACCGTGTGATTTCTTGAAGAGGCGATCACAATTGGCCACCGAGATCTTGTGATTTAACACTTCTAGACTTTTATCTCTAACGCTACGTAAAAGATAAGTTTACGCCAATGGCCCGAAATCGATTCAAGACCTCAAAGATGGAATTCGTGAAGTTATCGAGGACATACAGCCTCAAATATGCGAATTGGTGATGGAAAGTTTCATGAAAAGAATATGGTCCTGCAAGCGTAGCAGTAACGTCCATTTGGCTAATATTCACATTTTTAGCTGTTTCCTTCCCTATTGGGTATAAGCCTCCCACTCTTAAGGGAAGGGTTTAGGCAGTTGAGACCCGATGGTTGCCTAAGCCGGGTTGAGGAATTGAGTGATGGGTTGCAGCCATTAGTTTTTAATTGAACTGCTTTAGTTCAGCATGGGATTCGAACCAACGCTGTTTGACTCGAGAGCCAAGTGGCTAATCTCCTTTGGCTAATATTATTTTTCGTTACTAATGGCATACCCTCTTTACAATTAAACAAATATCCAATGACTTCGCTTAAAAATATTATTTTATTACATATCGAAATGAAACCTCTTATTGAAAGACCCTATATAAGATTAGGCAACATTATATAAGATTATACAAGAGTAAACGACACTAAACTTAGCTTATATAGTCTCCTCTAGTCTCATCCAAATTTACATATTTTGTCAAATCTTGTCTAGTTTTGTCTGGTTTGGTCTAGCTGTGGTCTGAGATGCGTATAGGATTTCCATCAGAAATCTGAAAACCCACCAGCCAAACCTCCAACTCTAGCCAGACAAAGCACATGAAATAATAAACGCGCTCCTCGCGATCCATGATCAAGTGAGGTGGAAACAACGGACAGTAACAGATACAGAACAATTATCAAAAACGGAAATGAGAAATGCTTGCAACCATCTCCGTGTCGATTGGACACGGTTCGGACCTGACGAATTAACCGCTGAGACTATAAAAAGGACAATCCTACTTCATCAGCAATACATTCTAAAAATTATGAACAATTGTTTCAGGACTCGAACCTTCCCAGAATTGTGGAAGAAAGCAACGTTAGTGCTGCTAAAAAGGGGGACAAGAGCAAACACAAGAGCCAGGATCTTACAGGCCAATTTTCCTGCTAGATACAATGAAAAAACTAGTAGAGCATATGTTACTGGGCCGAATTAAGAAGCGGTTAAATACAGCCGGCAAGGAAGTCTTTAAACGGCATTTCGGTCGGGCTCAGAGAAGGTAGATCAATTTGTGACCCAGTACAGGCAGTTATAGATATAGCAGAACAGGCATGAAACGGTACACGACGAGCTCTGCGAATGTGAATTCTTATAACGCTGGACGTTCGAAACGCATTCAATTCTGTATCTTGGCAACAGATCATGGATGGAATGACAAAAAAAGATATGCCACCCTATCTCTCACGGATTATAAGGAGTTATCTCAGTGACCGCAAAATCATCTATGTTTCAAATGGAGAGCTTAGAGAATACAGTGTTAACACTGGTGTCCCACAAGGATCTGTACTAGGTCCCACACTTTGGAACATCGTCAATGACGGTGTGCTTAAACTGGCTCCAGCGGAAGGTGTAACAACGACAGGTTTTGCGGACGATCTGGCGCTTGTCGTTACAGCGAAATCTAAACAGGCATTTATGGAAAAACCGAACGCTGCCATAAATCGCATAAACTACCGGATGGAAGGAAGGACCTGCAACTGCACCGGAAAAATCAGAAGGCGTTCTTTTGACTGGAAGAAGAAAAGTGCTACCAATGTGCCTCAAAATACAAAATGTGGTAATCAAACCCAGGGAATGGATAAAATACCTAGGCAAAATAATCGATAAGCAAACAAATTATGAGGCACATATTGCGAAAAAGAATTAACAACAGTAGCTGCTCTAAAGAAAATGATGCCTAACGTCGGAAGACCAAAGAGAAGTAAAAGAAAACTGCTCAGCTCAGTAGCGCAGTCAGCTATGCTATACGGTGCTCCTGTGTGATCAAACGCACTGATCCTGACAAAAAACAAATAGGTTCTTGCAAGCGTCCAAAGGTAAGTGGCTATAAGAATATGCAGTGCATATAGGAGTGAATCAAGGGAAGCGGCCTTGATTATTGCTGGAATCCCCCCAATAGAATACACAGCTAGTGAAAGGAAAATATGCTCTAAAGCACCTTCCAGAGAACATAGACAAATTGCAAAACAAAAAAACTATAGAGGACTAGCAAAGAAATTGGCAGCATACGTAAAAAGGACAACGGACGAGATTGATAATTCCGGATACATCTAAATGGATAAACAGAAAACATGGGGAATTAAACTACCACTTGACGCAAGTTTTGACTGGACACGGATGCTTCAAATACTATCTACATAATATTAGAAGAACATCAGACGTACAGTGCGATTACTGCGAACAGAACGACAGTGTTTTGCACACCATACTAGAATATGTCAGATGGGAAAAGGAAAGAACGACAGCACTGAAAGACGCTCCTATGGAACCCAGAAAACTAGTAGATTTCATGCTAGAAAACGAAAA
Source organism: Phosphuga atrata (assembly GCA_944588485.1). Lineage (NCBI taxonomy): Eukaryota > Metazoa > Arthropoda > Insecta > Coleoptera > Silphidae > Phosphuga > Phosphuga atrata. The sequence continues at coordinate 7,920,196 of OX155893.1, read as the reverse complement.
TAACTGGGACACCCAAAAGTTATTATTTCTGAACACAAACTTATTATTTCTGTTTAAATATAATATCATTCCAAGACAATAACATGGTTTTTGTAACAAAAAATCCACAATCACGGCTATAGAAGAACTATACGGAAAAATAATCTCACAGGTGGAGAGTGGAAGATGTCCAATTGTCATTTTCTGTGACTTGAGTAAAGCTTTCGAGTGTGTTTCACATGATAAGGCGTTATGGCATGTTTCATGATTTTCGTTAGATAAACTTGTCAGGTATGCACATACGAGTTAAAACTGAGAGGTGGTTTAAATCCTACCTAACTAATAGAAAACAATTTGCAAGGGTGTGGCAAATTAATTCCAACACTATTTCAATTGAACGGGGGTCCCACAGAGAAATGTGTAAGCACCCATCATGTTCTCGATATACACGGCCGATCTGATTAGTTATGTGAGAGGAGACAGGATTACTCTTTTATGCCCTTGATGTCAGTGAAATTGTCTCAAATAACAACTGAGAAGTACTACAATTGGAAGCCGCTGACGCAATAAGTAAGTTATATACGTGGTTTTCTGCCAAAAACTTACTTCTTCTTCTTGTTTCGAATAGGCCTACTTTGGACCACGCTTGTTCAACTGTTGGGCTTTCTTTGCCCAGTATTGTCGCATCTTCTGCTGGTGTAATCCCTTTCTCTTTTCTGTCCAGGGGATCCCTTTCCTTCAGGATTTTTCCTGAAATCCACGGACTTCCTTCAGGGTACATCTCACAGACTGTCTGTTTTGGAGATCTGTTATTCCCAGTTCTTTAATACCCTTCTCGGTTTCTGTCAACCAAGTGGTACGAACCTTCTTGTTTTGCCAGAAGGTGAACAGGAGGGTTGGTTAGTCTGTTTGGAGACAATCTTGCAACTTGGCCATAGAAAGCTACACTTACACAGTCCTTGCAGTCAGATAGCCCCTCAATATATTCGTAGAGCTTAGAGTTATGTCGCCATCGGAATTCCCCATCTTCCTTTACCGGGCCTAGGATCTTCCTGAGGATTCTCCTCTCTTTGACTTCCAATTTCTCTACCAGACCTCTTTGGTTCAAGGAAAGGCACTCCATGGCATGCAAGGCTTCTGGTCGTAAGACTGATGTGTATTGCTTAAGGTTTAGGTTGCCCGGCTTGTTGTAGTTGTTCTTGGTCAGTCAATAGGCTAGTTCTAACTTGTTGGCTCTCTTAGATAATGATGCTCTTTCTGATAAGTTGGGTTCAATCCATTCGCCGAGATACTTAAATTTCTCAGTCCTCTAGATGTTTCCCTGCTCTAGTAACATCTCTCCGTTTGCTTCTTTGATGTTGGTGAAGAAATCTGTTTTCTCCAGCGACACCTGTTTTTTGAGGCAATTTACTTGCATTGTTGACATTAGGGACTACAGATGCTTATAAACAAAATCGGTGACGTGGGCGAGACACAAGGTCTAAAAATCAATATAGGAAAGACCAAATTTATGGTATTCAGCAGGCAACCACACAAAGGCACTACACTAGAACTTAATGGAAGCCAAAGTGAACGTGTCTCTAAGTTCAAATACCTTGGTAGTATTATTACAGAGGATCTAAACCCGGACTGCGAGATAAAGTGCCGAATAGAGATTGCTCGGGCAACTTTTAAGAATATGAGATCCTTTCTTTGCAATGACAACCTGAATCTGAAGCTAAGACAACACATGGTTGAGTGCTATGTATGGTCGGTATTGCTGTACGGAGTAGAGACGTGGACTCTGAAGGTCAGGACGATGAACCAACTGGAAGCATTCGAAATATGGCTTCACAGAAGAATGCTTCGTATTCTGTGGACAGAACATGTTACAAACGAGAATGTACTACGAAGAGCAAATATCGAAAGGCAACTTTTGACGACCGTAAAATGCCGAAAGACATCATATCTTGGACATAATTTGAGAGGTGATAAATATCGTCTATTACAGCTCATACTAAAGGGCAAGATTGAGGAGTTGGAAGAAAGCAACAGTCGTGGCTCAGAAATATACGGGACTGGACCGGCAAAAGAAGGGCTGTTGAACTTTTTCGCTTGGCGGAGGACCGTACAGCTTTTGCCATGGTGATCGCAAACGTCAGGGAGACCGGACAAGGCACATGAAAAAAGAAGAAGTTGACATCTCAGGAGAATCAGCAATCAGTGGTATGTCATCTGCAAAGGCCAGGCAATCTATAATCAGTCCATCGTTCTTACGGCTCAGGTAGATACCACTCTGAACACCCAAGATAATCAGTTCCTTGGGCCATTTTCTCATAAATTTTCCAAGGACACAGTTGAAGGGAAGTGGAGAAAGTTCATATCCTTGCCTCAACACAGTTTTTGAAAAAAATGTTCTAAATTTTACCTTGGAATGGGTGTTGGTCAAAGTTTCTAGGATGAGTCTGCGGGTTTTGTTGTCTAGCCCTAGTTTCTGTAGTGCTTGGTTTAATGTTTCTCTATCAATGGAATCGTAGGCCTTCTTAAAATCAAAAAAGGTGACGACTACCTTGCGGTTTCTCATCTTGGAGTATGCAAGTACAGTTTTTAAATTGAATATATGTTCAACACAAGATCGGGTCTTTCTGAAGAAATATCTTCCAATTAGAACTTGTCTATTATTTTAAAACGGATTATAGTTAAGTTAGTCTAGTTAGGAATCGATAGACTAAACCGCATATTACTTATTAGACAAAAATGACCAGACGAACAAAATTATGACGAAGAAGCAAAACTAAACGAACTAGCAAAACCAGACAAACTAGCAAAACTAGATGAAGTATCAGGATTGAACGAACAAGCATTAGTTGACGAGCTAGTAAATCAAGATCAAGTCTGAAGAATTAAATTGTAAACATTTATGCTTGAACTACGTTGCCCATTTTTTGAAACAATTGCCTAAAATTTGCTGAATCTATAAAAAAGGCATAAAAACGATGTGAATAACTATAGTCCAATTGCACTGCTGTCAGTATTCTCGAAAATTTTACATATATGCCCCAAAAAATGTCAAAGCGTTAATATAAGCTGATCTTCGCACAACAACATGGTTTCTGCAAGGGGAAAACTACAAACACAGCGATACTAGAAGTAATTACAAGGCAAGACCGTGGAAGAAGGCCGATTGGTATATTTTGAGATCTAAGGCCTTCGATTGTGTGTCACATGACCATCTATTAAATAAGCTTTATAGCTGTAGCATAAGGGGGAAAGCAGGAAGATTGTTAAAATCACATTTAATAGATCGAACTCAATTTGTTGCAGTACACTACAACAACAATATAGCACATTTCTCTGCCGTACGAACAAACATAGGTGTTCCTGAAGGTAGTATCATAGCCCCAATTCTATTTTTTATGAATATAGCAGACCTGCCAGCATATATAAATGGTTATCACACTGTACCTCCTATGCAGACGAGACTTCTACTAGCTTCAGAAGTCTTCAGTGTCTGAAGTAAAGGGCCCTGACAATGAAACATGTGTTAAGATACTTATGAATAATATAGTTAAGTGGTTTGCAGCTGACAACTTATTCTTGAATAGAGAAAAGTCTGTGTACTTTATCTTCCAAACTTCAAGGAGCGATTATTCCGAAGATCTCCAATTAACTATAGGAACCTATCCACTTCAGAGATCAAAACATACAAAATTCTTAGGAGTCATTATAGAGAAACATATTCAATGGAATCACGCCGTAGAACATATGTGTGCAATTTTAAATAAAAAGACTTTTCTAATACGATGCCTACGAAAAATAGTATTGATAGCTGACTTCAACTATGCAGTAAAATACAGTCAATCTTATCCTATGGAATTGCAGTCTGGGGATCATCCCCACGTGTACAAACACTACTTAAGTCACAAAAAAGTATTATTGGAGCCATAATGGGATTGAAGAAAAATGAATCATGTAAAACATGTTATACACAACTAGGCATACTTACGATACCCAGTTAATATATACTGGAAGTGTCTACAATCATCCATAAAAATAAACAAAACATCGACAAAAATATGGACAAACACAACTGCAATACAAGAGCCAAGGAAAAATTGTATATGGCCAAATCAAATTTAACTTTGTGCCAAAAGAGTCCATATCAGCAAGGAATTATAATATATAATAAGCTACCATCAGAAATTAAAGAAGCTAAATTCGTAAAAATGTTCAGAACACTTCTTCCTCACACGTTATATAGTGCTGCAGATTTAAATATTATTTCAATAAAAATAATTGCTACAAATATTTAAAATTAATTTGTCAAACACTTTATCTTTACTTTAAATCTTGTATTATACTTAAATATCTGTAATGTTTTGTATACTTAGCCTAAAGTTACTCTTAACTCACAGGTGAATAAATTAATAATAATAATAATAATAATAAAATTTATTTGCTGCAGTATTGTTAGTAGTACACACAAATGAAGAAACAGGACAAAACAGTAAAGTGTACAGATTAGTGAGTTATTACAAAAATACAAACATACATATCCCGCAAAGAGGGAGTGAAGTCAGCTGTACAGCTGTTTTTCATTCATACCCTTTAGTCTGCTGTCTATTAACTAAGTAAATCTTCAATTCTTTTTTAAAATTAATAACGGGCATGGTCTTAAACCTAGGTGGTAAGTGATTATATGCTGTGCATTTACACGTGAATGAACTCTTAAATTTTTCTCTGTAATGCTTGGGAATTTCTATCTGATCTGTATGTCTCGTCTGCAAATTATATATACAATGGCGAAATCTGATTTTATTATGCAGGTAGGCCGGTGAATGATAGTGTAAGATCTTATGCACATCTGAAAGTATTGCAAACTGTATTCTACTACTTATATTTAACCATTCAGACTTAGCTACATACGGTACAATACAACAGTTTTGTATCTTTTGTAACTTATACACATCTCCTTTATTTATACAAGATCCATATGCTGAGATGCAGTAGTTGATTAATGATAAGACTAGTGCTTCACATAACTTAAGTTTCAAGGCTGTTGGTAGAAGATTTTTATGCGGGTAGATACATCTTAGAGTAAAGTAACATTTTTGACATATAAGTGATACATGTTTGGAAAAAGACAGCTCGGTATCCATTGTTACACCTAAGTTCTTAACTGATTGTTTTACTTCTAATTTATTACCACTAATGTTAATGTTTTTTACAGTTACCATTATTTCTTCACAGGTTTTCTTGGGTCCACATAATAGTACCGCTGACTTAGCTGCATCTAGTCGTAGTCGCTGATTTTGGCACCATTGTGAAAGAGAACTTAGATTAGCGTTTAACAACTGCACTTGGGTTTCAACATTATTTTTATCCACTGGCACATATAGTTATGTGTCGTCAGCATAGCAGTGCGTGACGACATTCGTGAGGCACGTTGATATGTCACTGGTATAAATTAGAAACAATATGGGTCCTAGTATGGAGCCCTGTGGCACAACATTTATTAATTCACGAAAGTTAGAGACACAAGTACCTTAATCACTGTTTATTTGCACTCTTTGCTGCCGTCCGGTTATGTAGATGTTGATCCAGTTGGTGGCATTGGTGGAAAAGCCAAAGTAACCCAACGTTGAGGCCAGTATGCGATGGCTAATGATATCAAACGCCCTGGATAGGTCGAGCAGAACTAAAATGGTTCCCTGACCGTTGTCATGGTGTCTCAGGATGTCGTCTGTTACATTCCATATTGCTGTCGAGGTACTGTGGTTTGTTCTAAACCCTGATTGAAATTCGGGTAATATGTTTTCTTTGTTCAAATACTCCACAATTTGTTTACAAATAACTTTCTCTAAGATTTTTGATAGTGCTGGTAGCAAGCATATTGGTCTGAGGTCCTTGATGTCGTTAGGGCTAGGGACTTTTGGCAGAGGAGTTACGCTGCCTTTTTTCCATAGCTCCGGGAATGTACACTCGTCAATGGAAGAGTTGATGATGTCTACCAATACATCCACTATATGTTCTGAGATCATATTGATCATCGCAACCGAGATGTTATCAGGGCCTACCGCATTCGTTTTGATACCTTTTAAGGCGTTTTCTACTGTGTCCCGAGGCACGTGTGTAAAGGAAAATCTCGCTTCAAGTTGTTTGTAGCAGTGATGGTTATAATACTGCAGGACATCTGCTTCGTTGGTTGGTGGGATCGTTGCCGACGTGACGAAAAAATCATTTATTTCGTTTGGTCTGATTAGGGCATCTGGAATCACAGTTTTTTGTTTGTTGTTTATGGTTGTTATTTAGCGCGTTTATTCCGTTCCATATCTTCTGCGAGTCCCCTTTGGCAGTTCGTTCTGTGTACGCTGCATATGCTATCTTTTCTTGTCTAATGGCCTTCGTGAGGTATGCGCCCTGACTTTTTCTTTGCAATTTCTCAAAACTTTGGGTTTTGACTTTACCATTTCTTTATGGTTGTAGGTGAACCATTCGGGTACCGGCTTTACTATTTTTACAGGTTTGAGCGGGGCGTGCTTATTAAATAATTGTGTTATCAGTGTGCTTAGTTCTTCAACTTTTTTGGAAACTTCGTCGATATTATAGATTGCATTCCACGGCATTAAAGTAGCATCATAGAGTAAACAGTCCATATCAACATCTTTCAAATTTCTGCAAAGTTTACTTTGGGGGATATATTTCGGTACGTCAATGTTAAATTTACATGTAATGAGGCTATGGTCGGTCAGAGTTTTGGAGTCGTCGATAGTAATTTCATTCATCCGCTCAACGGTAGAATCAATCAGAAGGTCATTATTGCTAATATATAGATGGTCTATCAGACTGGCACTGGTGTGGCATATCCTGGTGGGTGTGGTAATGATTTGAGTTAAGTCAAAAGGTTCTACCATTTTGTATAAATATTCTCCGGAGACGGTCCTTGCTGGAGATCAATATTGAAGTCACCTGTTACCATTATTACATTGACTTCCGCCGAAAAACTTGACAGCTGTTCTTCAATTGTCCTTAGGATTTTGTAACTTATGTCCGGCGGTCGGTAGATGACACCTAGGCCAAGTTTATATGTGGGTTTGATTGGCACGATGCACCATAGCTGTTCGATTTGTGAGTTTTCAGCCTGTTCTAAAGTTTCAAACCTATACATTGATTTCACGTAGATGGTTACGCCACCACCACGTCTTTTGTCGGAGGTGGTTGAGTCTCTGTCTTTTCTAAGTAGACTGTAGCCCGGGATGGTGATCATTTTGTTAAGATCCGATGATGACAGCCAAGTTTCGGCGACCGATACGATATCAAAATCTCTCTCTATAACAATTTCCAAAAAAGTTTCAAATCCAGATTTAAGTGATCTAATATTTATGTATCCAATATTTAGGAATTTTTTTCGGTGACTTTTTGATGAGTAGTTATTTGTTTGTGGTGCTTTCTTATTAGTTATCTTTGTTTGCTATCTCGAGAAGTTGTGGTACTTCTTCTTTTGGCTATCTATTACTTTATTCAGGGTTGAGCAGTTTCTGCTCCAGACTTCGTGATCGGTGGTTAGCTGTAGATTATACTTTTCATTTGCCGCTACACAGTTTACGCATTTCATAGTAGTACTTTTACATTCATTCCGTTGGTGTTTGTCTGAGCATAGAGGACATGCTAATTCGTTTTTGCATTCCTTTGTGATGTGTCCAAATCTATTGCACTTATAACATCTAATTACCCCATAATCCTGGATTATGGGGCATCTATTCCAACCAATGTTAAGTTTCTCTTTCATTATTAGAAGATCGTACACGTAATTATTTATTTCTATAATAATACTAAATTCCTTTTTAATAACTCTCGTTTTAAACAAGATTTTAATTTCTGCCCTATCTTCCTGCAAGTCGTTTTGTTTTATAATTTAGTTTATAATGTCTTCATCTTGTTCATGAGTTTCGTTTTCGTGAATGCCAATTATTTTGATCCGGTTTATGCGTAATTCTGTTTTTTTCACTTCGTTATTTTCTCCCAAGTTTTCCTGGACAATCATATGGACAGCATTGACATCTTCTTTATTATCGCAGCGTAATATAATTCCCCCTTTTTTGTCTGTTGTGCCATCGTTACTCCCACGCCTATCGTGGATGGGTTTACTTTAGATCGAAATTCGTCTTTTACTTTCTTACTATCTGTCGATTCATTTATGGGGTTAAGGACCAAGGTTTTATTTGTGTTGATAACATTTGCGTTTGTTTTGTTTTCTGAGTTTATTGACATTTTTTCGGCTTTCAGTTCGTGTCTCTCTTGCGCTAGGTTTTTGTTCGCCTCTAGAAGGTGATTAATCTTATCCTTCATTTTATTAGTCAAGGATGTTAAATTTTTCACTGCTTTGATTAATTCTACTAATGTGCCTTCATCTATATCCCCGGAGTCATCTTCCTCACTGCGAGTTCTTGTTTTTCCTGCATCAGCATTTGTCGTTTTTTATACCTGTAGTTTTATTTGAACGTAACTCTCTAGACATTTTGCTTGTAAAATGTATCTCGCTGTCGAATTTAAATTCTATAAATCTGTCTCAACGAGCTCTCGCTCACACGTTCGTCCGTCACGAGAGATATCTCTCGACTCCTTGAAATTATTTTATTTGATTTTAACTGTTATAATAGATTAGGCAAAATATACCCAATTGAACTACACAAAGCCAGACTAGCTTACTTCTATTGTCAGCCTAATCTTCTTCTTCCTAGGCTCTACATTTCATTCCATTCTTTCCTGTTTCCAATTACCCTCTTCCAGTTTAATTGTCCGCTTAATACTGTCCCTCTAATTCTTGCGATGTATTCATCAGTATGTAAGATAATACATTTTCTTTCACATTGATGAAAACATCTTTTTTTTCTTACAAAATTATGAATAGATATTCCAACAAAGCGCAGAAGAACAATTTCCATACGGAATAATAAATTTCTATTCCAGGATTTTTTCGCGATAAGAAATGTACGCGTCTTTTTGCCCCGAAACCGTTACATAAAGGAAATGTTCTCGAAAGATATGCATTTACTATGCAAGAACTAAATATATTCACAGTGCACGTATAAAAGGTAACCAGCTGCGTTATGGATGTAAGTTATTACGTTAAAAAATGACCCGCAAAAAAAGCATCCCTATTATTCCATGATATAAATCTCACGGAGCTTTCCTGGAAGGAGACTAAGTGAAATTGCTAAATCTATTAAAACGCGAAAAAAAAAATCATTAAATGTCATGGAAATATGTGTGGGAACTTCATGGGAAAGCTTGGGATGAAATGGAAATATTAAATAAATTAGTTCGAGAATGTCTCATTAAAAATCGGGGAGTAAAACAGGAACGGTTCAGTGATATCAATTCCCATTGAATTATTCAATGACAGTAATGAGAGACTAACCCTTAAATAATGCATGTCGTTTGTAGTGCAATTATGGAGCACCCTCGATGTCGTATGGGAAAGTAAGTACCATCGCGTTGCCCCTCATTTACTCTTGTCGGGGAACGTTTGTACCTCTTGGGGCCAACCGAAAAAAAAAACCTCCCCTACGTTATTTCCGAAAAATAATAAAAGCAAATATAAACACGCGAAATGCATAAATTCATATAATTACTTCCTGTTTATTTTAAAGCCATAAAAAACTATTTCATATATATTCTTTTTACTATTATTTATATACAATTTGGTCGTTAAATTTGTGTTTTTTTTTTTCGACGTCGGGGAAGTACGGGCTATAAATTCGGTTCTAATGACAGTGCTTCGCAACCAATTTGGCCACAGCATTATTTCAAGACGACAAAACAAAATATAAGGGGAGTTTCTTTATTCGCCGGCGGTTTATCAGAGGAATAAAGTTGGCCGGAGCGAGGGGCGGGCGACGCCGCTGAAGCACGTATTTTGCGGACTGCTATTTAAAACGCTTGGGGCTATATAAACAATTAATTGTTTAAAACAACAGTTTTTTTCAATGTAATGTTATTAGGGAAATTTTTGCTGTTTTTGCTACGCAAGCGGGGGTTAATTAAGTTTTCTGCTGCTTTTTTCAGTAATAAGTTTAGTGGAGGGTGGTAAAACGCTTGATTTTATTGACGTGTTTGACTAACCAAAAATAACAATATTTATAAATGAGTGAAGACAGATAATGCTATCCAGACAAAACCAGACAGACAAGACTAGATAGATAAGATTAGACACAGATAAGATAAGATTAGATAATTGTTCATTTAATAACGAGATATATCCAACAGCTCTTAAAATATCTGTGATTATTCCCGACCATAAAAAGGGCGACAAAACAAACGTTGAAAACGTCCAGCCAATATCTCTAGTATCTGTAATCGCTAAACCACTGGAATATTGCATGGAACGAAGATTGACAAATACAACATAATACAATAGGCACAACATGGCTTCAGAAAAAACAAATCCATAACCACAGCTGTACTCGCCTTCTACAACAGAGTACTCAGTGAAGTAGACAAAAAAAATCTACGGTCGGGATCTTCTGCGACTTGTCGAAGGCATTCGACAGCGCCTCTCACGATGTACTGATGGACAAGCTTTACATCTATGGGATTAGAGGAAAAGTGGGCAGAAAGGTGGGCTCTGTTCGTTCTTTAATAATACACAATCTTATGTAAAAAATTTACACTAATGAGAACTAATGAGAGTGGCATATCTGAATCCATCGTGGTATTCCACAGGGCGGTGTGCCAGCTTCGTCATTTTTTCTTTAGATATAGCGGACATTAAAATGGATTTCACCCATGGCTGCTCAGTGCCTGCGTCAGGTAGTAGGTATCTTTTCCGTGTCTTCTTAAGACCCATGGATACAATTTTGGAATCAGGAGTCTCGTCCACTCACCCCTCTCAGAGCTTTCCCAGTACTCTTGCCCACTTTCAAGCATCTGGGTCCTTGCCTTTTTTCTCAGTTCCTTTTTGTTTTCACTACTCCTTTCTTTATAAAGCGTGTTTTTCTCTTCCACAAGAAATTTTATAGGAGCTATTCCGAGAATAATTCCCCAATAACGAGAACAGCGTCACCTGTGACGCTCCTATATGAACTGGACACGTGTAGCGCCATTTTGCGTTGAATGGATTGCAGGTTTTGCCTTAGATTTGCTCTCTCCATGGCTCGCTTCGACAACTGAAGACAGGAACAGATTCGACAACTGAACACAAAAGCCTTCGTTTGGTGCTTTTAGGGCCACCTACAGTTGGCATAAGTTTTCCAAGTGCTGCTGAGGTTTTTAATGCCTTCCTAGCTGCAAGAACAATGTGCTGTCGAAAGGAGATATTTTTATCCTTTCTTCTTCTTTCCTGGAGGGAGCTTTAGCTGTTTTTTCTCCAACCAGTTGTCTATTAGTGCTATGGCTTTTTTTGCCACGTTGATAAAATAGTTCTCTGATAAGCCGGTGACGATGAGGCCAAGTCGTCGGTGAAACAGACAGCTTCCACTCCCTCTGGCAACTTCAGTCTAAGGACTAAATCAAACAGGATGTTCCACAAAGTTGGTCTCATTACTGAGCCTTGTGGAACACCACTGTAGATTTGTCTTGCTACGCTTTCACCCTCTGCCTCTATAATAATTTTTCGGTTGCAGAGGGAGCTGCTTACAAACTTCAGGAGATATGGAGGGGTGTCTCTTGCTATTAATTCTATAACAATATTTTTCCAAGCGACGGAGTTTAAGGCGTTCTTAACGTCTAACGTTATAAGTGCGCAAATTCTTCTTTTCCCCTGCAATCCTTCTCCAGCCACCTCTGCCACCTTTAGTACTCTCATTAATGCGTCTATAGTTGAGAGTCCCTCCCTGAAGCAGAATTGCCTTCTGGACAGATCTTTGCCTTTCATAGGCTCCTGTTTTATCCTCCCTAATGTAGTTCACTATCGGAACTGCGTTCCTTCTCACTATACTCCATGTTATCCTTTTTTTCCTTCTGCTAGCGTTATCTTTCTATTCTTCTTTCTATTTCCTTACAATCAGCCCCCTTTTCTCTTTCCCGTTCTCCTGGTATAATTACGTGCCTTTTTGGGGTTTTCGTGGCTCCTTTCGTCGTGGGGCTGCGCTGGAATTTCGAGGGAAATTCAACTACACTTTCTGCCAAACCTGGAACCTAAACACATGTCCCGATTTGTGGCCCAAAAGAGGCCCACAAACCGCATCGTTCGCTGATTGAAGCAAATCTCTCAGTGGTCCAAGAATAGCGGACATTATAGAATATATAAGGAATAAGCAATGCATTATATATGCAGACAACGCGAGCTTCATTATTTCTGAAGAATCTCCGCGTAAAACTGAAGTCGAGTCGAACCAATTGTAGAAAATGGTCCATAATTGGTGCTCTTCCAATAACATGTACCTATATGTAAAAAAACAATTACGTAATCTTTCAAACACATAGGAATACGGTCGCGGAAAACCTATCTCGGCTAATTGGTAAAGAAGAGCCCAAAACCTACGATTCCTAGGAACATTCTTTGAAGAATTCCTCACCTGGAATATTACGACGTATAATATGATTAAAACACTGAATTGCAAAAACTACCAACTTCGAATGCTCAAGAACATTGTTAACAGTTCAGTGCTCATTAATATATACTCTGCAGATACATTCTGAATTAGCATGTGGAATGCTGGTTTGGGGCTCCTCTCCACATATGCACAGAGTACTAAAAACACAAGAAAGAGCAATTAGATGCGTCACAGGAATTACAGGCAGAACCTCTTGTAAGTCATACTTTCTGGAGATAAAACAGATATTGGAAACAACAGGCCTATCAGTATCTTGTCAGCATTCTCCAAGATCTTCGAGAAGCTTGTATATTCGAGGGTGCTAGCATTTGGAAGTAAATTTCATTTAATTAACCAAAATCAGCCTGGTTTTCTTGAAGGGAAAGGTGCTGACACTGCACGTTTCCAGTTTTATATGCGGTAAGTGACAATCTAGAAAAATATATAACTGGCGGTTTTGCTCTTGGAACTCTCCAAAGCATATTAACTGGTGGACCATGGTATACTGTTTGACAAATTATTGAATTATGGTATTCGAGTTGTCGCGTTAAATTGGTTTAAATCATTTTTGAGCAACAGAATACTAATAACTATACTAGTAGTAACTAGGCTAATAAACGTGGGTATTCCACAAGCAAGTACTTTGGGCCCACTATTATTCCTTACACTATTTTCTCTTCTCTATTGTATTGCATTTTCTCTTCACTCTTGTACTTTCTATCAATGATTGGTACCAAACGCAAATAGCCCCTCGTCATACCACATTAAACTATGCAGATGACACTACAAATCTAAATAAATAAACCTGAAGAAGACATTACTAATAATGTGAATTTGGCAGTGATAAGGCCTTTGTAAGCGCGGTTCGCTCAAAATCAGCTAATAGTAAACAAAGACAAAACCAACTCAATAATATTAAAAAAAGGTATATAGCCAGCTACCCAACGTAATTTCAAATTGAAATTGAGCCTTACTTAGTTTAAAAACCGCACGGCTCCTGGGGATCTACATCGACAACAATTTAGATTGGTCCACACATATAAACACACTCGCAATGAAACAAAGTGAAACGGTTTATGCGCTAAGAATCCTGAGCAGGTATTTAGATACAAATATCTTGAGGATGGTGTGCTTTGCGAATTTTCAATCGCGCCTAGGATTTGAAAACATGCTCTGGGGGGAAGGAATGCACGCAAATAATGTTTTTGGAGTCCAAAAGCAAGCCTTAGGGATTCTCCTTCATCTACCCTTCAGGGAATCGTGCAGAGGGCAGTTTAAAAATGCTAACATTTTAACGACTACTGGCCTATGTATTTTTGAGAGCAATTTTTTTTTAGTTAAAAATAAATCCTTGTTTAAGAAATACGCAAATCCCAACCAAAGGGAGACAAGATTCAATCAAAGAACTTATGAGCTACCTAGACATAATTTGACAATGGCCAATATAATTAACAATTAAAACCCACCCTACAGCAACTGAACTACACGACCGTTACCCACCGATACCAACCCTACAGCAACTTGAGCATATCGCATATAAAGTTCATAATCTAGGAACCTGTATAACGCACAAAATCAAGGGGACAAATAAGAGCAACGTCTCTGAAGTGCTTCAAGCAAAGGACTGTGGACCAGACATCTAATCCCAAATTTGTTACCATGAGTGATACGAAAAGACACGGAAAGGTAGGCTATCACATTACCCAGACGCTAATTGGCTACGGATGCTTTAAAGAATATTTCCGTAATTTTGGCAGGGTACTAGACAATAGCTGCGGCGTCACAGATAGTGCTCGACATATGCTTTTCGAATGCGAGAGATGGGCGACTGAGAGAAACCTATGGATAACCAAGACATATGAAAGATTCCAAAGAAATAAAATGATGGACGTGGTACTAAGGTCAGAATAGGAATCGCAACGGAAGCCGTGAACAATAGTAGGTATTATAACCCAAAAGAAAACAGACGAACGAATGAAAACAGAACCTAAGGAAAGATATAAAGAAGGGAAGATATAAAGATGTTCGTCACAAAGAACTGGATAAGAGAAGGGAAGATATATAGAACACATAAAACAACTGAACCCCTAATCACCACACGTGGATGGATGATTGAGGATGGCTACTCTCAGTTCCAACTACAGTCGAAACACATAATGTGAGATGCCACCATCCTGACGTAATGCAAGGAGCAGTTCCAGGATGTTTGAGCTTTCAGGGGGTCCTCTTGTTCAAGTTAACTAAATGGTACTTGCTACGTGCCGGCGCAAATTCCGTTTTGACAAAACTTGATTGACAATCTTGACACACAAAACTTTGTTATACAACTTGATAGAGAAAACCGGATAAATATAATGAATTTACAAAACCTGATAGCTACACATTTGTGGACAAAAATAGGAGTGTAGTGTTAGTTCGCCTCCCCGTGGTGCACCCTGGATAGCGTTTTACGACATAAAACGTGAAGTAAATGAACAGTAGTTGGCAAGCAGATAATCCTATGGATCTCTTGGTTCAGATCAGCACATGCCTGAGAACAACCGCGGAGTTGTAAGACAACTTTTCCTGCAACATTATTAAGGATTTTCATCATGTGCTAGTAGACCCAATTTTACATATTGTAAATCATCATCATCAGCCTTTATGTCCCACGGCAGGGCACCAACCTACCTCTTCTCTGCCACATATCCAACCTCAGTATTAAGATTTGAATATGGGGGACCTACAGTTTAATGTCGAATCCGAACGACAAATTTCCAGAGAAGATGTTAGGCAGTTGAGACCACACGGTTGCTTAGGCCGGATTGGGGAATTGAGTGTGATGCAGTCATTAGTTTTTCATTTTTGCTGCTTTGGGTCTGTGTGAGATTTGAAATATATATTGGAAATGCACCTTTTGAAATGGAGAAGTCTCCCACAATACTGAAAACATCTCGAATTATCCCCATTCACAAAAAAGGAAATAAAACGGACGCAAACAACTACAGGCCCAATGCACTGGTGTCACTATTCTCAAAAATTTCTCAAAAAAGGCTGACATCTTTTGTGGATACCAAGAAACTTATTCCTCACCAGCAGCATGGTTTCCGCAAGGGAAAATCTACTAAACCGGCTATTTTGTAAGTCACCAACAAAATCATGCTATTCAATCATCCTATTTAATTTATTTGCGATCTATTAAAAGCGTTCGATTGTCTACCACATGACCGTCTCCTAGAAAAGTTATGTACCTATGGCATACGAGGAAAAGCAGGTATGGTAAAAATCCTTTCTGATAAACCGCACCCAATTTATTTTAGTTAAACACGGAGACAGCTCAGTGTAACCCAGAACCGTTGAAAGAAATCTAGTCGTTCCTCAAGGAAGTATACTGGCACCCATGCTTTTTTTAATTTACATCGCTGATTTGGCTACCTACGTCAACGGAGGCCAGTGCACCCTATACGCAGACGATTCGACATTTATTGCATCCGAAGGCTGAAGTCCACATAATGAAGTCTCAGCACAAAACCTTATTCATAAAACAATGAACTGATTTGCAGCCAACAATCTTTAATTAAACAGGGATAAAACAGAATACATAATATTTCAAACTGAAAGATGTAAATATGCATAGGACAATAACATATATATGGTAGTTAAAGTATATATGCTGAACACATTAAACGAACAAAATGCACAAAACTTTTGGGGATCGACATAGAAGAACATTTCAAATGGAATTACAATATTTGCGCAATAAGAGGCTATATCTAATAAGATGCTTTATCAGAGGGATGTTCTCTTAACATAATATTTTTCGAAAGTGGAATCTAGTACTTGATATGGGATAGACATATGGGGGTCTTCTTCACAGATAAAACCATTATTGGAATAAATAGGAGTGTGTCATGTAGAAAATATTTTGGTACCCTAGGCATCTTGACTATCTCGACTTGATAATCATGAAGGCATTAGTATCTAGAAAGATACCCGATAACTAGAGAAAGATGATAGACAGCTACTTGACCGGCCAATGGTTGATATACCACACGGACGAAGGGAAAGATGGGATAGCGACACAAGTGGACGGTGGACACACAGCCTTATCCCTAACGTAACAGCATCGTACGACGGGGCACACGACATATGAGTTACCATCTTACACAGGCGCTCACTGAGCATGGGTGCTTTAACGCATACCTCAAAAGGTTCAAAAAAGGGATAGTACGGGGTACTCCTACTGCAGTAATATCCAAGACGACGCACAATACACTATCGTATGTAGAGGATCAGAGAATGAAAGAACTGGACTCGTGGAGACATTAGACCGTACAAGACGTTTTCTCAGAACACCATGGAAGTTATGTTAGTAAGTGAGCATAACTGGGATGCGGTACAAGCTTACATAACCGGCATTAGGATGAGAAAAGAGCAAATGGAGAGGGAATAGAAAGCAACCATAGTAGCGCGCGACACACAGGGAAGGTAGCATGGACGGCTAGACATGCGACGAAAAGACGAAAAAATAGTACACGACTAATTACACGACTAGATAGCTAATACGATAGAAGACGAAAGATGAAAACGAGATGAGGAAAGGGCAACAACAAGAGGAAAAATAAAGTAAGTAAATATAACAAACATCACCACCCACCCGAAGTAATGCTCATGCGGTTACAGCTGGAGTGTAGTGAAGAGACAGAGGAGGGGTTTAAGTGGGTATGCTGGTCACGAGGAACTCTATCAGAGAGCCCCACACTGCACGGGTACGATGGTCCCGGTGTGCAATAATGCATGCCCCCTCCTCCTTAAAAAAAGGTCTTTATGTATTGGACGTAGATGTCTAATACACCAAAACAAGTCAAATATCGATAAACATAAAGATAAGCATACCCACAATACCAGAGGCACAGAAAACCTATATAAGCCGAAAACAAACTTAGTACTCTGCAGCAAAGGACCAGAACCACAAGGAATAATGATCTATAACAAATTACCTCCCACAATTAAAAATCGAAAATCACAAAAGACATTTAGGAAGAGTGTTAAAGAAGAGTGTTTAAAAATACAGCCTTCAAGAGTTTATTCATATTTTTTAAATACAAGTTCACATTTATGTACAGCCAACAGTAATATTGTTATTTACAGGCGAATAAATTATTTTATTTGATTTCATTTGAAGACAAACCATTGACACATTCAGGAATGCCCACTGAGGTCCTAACGAGAACACCGTAGGAGCTCCTGCACGCAACCGTCAATGCAATCCAATATATCCAGTGATATTTTATTTGTATTTCTATCAATATTGTTATGAGCCATACTCCATTTTCACAAATTTTAATAGATACGCTTTGATAGACAATACTTGATGAATATTCTGTTTGGGAGAAACTTGAAAACCAGGAAACTTGAAAATTTTAAAACTCGAAAGCTTGAGCATTTGAAAACAAACTTGAAAATTTTAAAACTTGAAAACTCGAACGCTTGAAAGCTTGGACACTTGAAAACTTGCGATACGTTTGAAATAAAATAATAAATAGTTATTAGAAGCTAGTTTTAGTGCAGCTTTGTATTTTATGTGCTTGGATTTATTACAGTCTATTCTTAAATGCTTTTAAATCTTTCTATATATTTAATACGTCAGTATAAATCTTTTATGATTTACAGATATTTTAAAAATACCCCGCGTTGTAAAATAAAACATGAGAGCTTTTTTAATCGGCATTTAGTCTTTGAATGGCCCCTACGTCCATTTAGTTTCTGCCATTTGTGCCCTACGGACTGATAGTTAAAAAGTTATTTGGATTTTATCGTTTTTTCTTTTAATTCGCCGAATCCCGTTTATAAATTTATTGCGAAACATAGAGATTTACTAGTGAGATCATAAAATAAAAATATTTTTACAAAAAAAAATATTTTTCGGAAAAAAATAATAGGAAAAAAATTACTTCGTGAATTTTCATATTATAGGAAAATAATTAAGGAAACTATGTTCCTTAATTCACAAATTGACTAATAACATAAATAAAATATAATTAATAGTACGGTTTGGCTCCTGCATTTTACTGCTAAGAGAGACCACGAGGTCACAAGAAATGACATAACTTGATAAATGAAACAAATTATGAACATTTATCAAGTTATGTCATTTCTTGTGACCTCGCGGCATCCCTTAGCAGTAAAATGCAGGAGCCACACCGTACAAATAATTATATTTTGAATATGTTATTAGTCAATTTGTGAATTAAAGAACATAGTTTCCATAATTCTTTTCTTAAACTAATTTAAAGTATTATAATTGCCTAGATTTAAATTGCCATACGCCATCAATTATGCCACAGTAAAGTTTACTTTAATTGAATGGGATGTGCAACCATTTTTCCTGGCGGAGTTCGAGAAGTCGCGGAGTTTATAATTTTGAAATTCCATTTTCCTTGTACGAAACTTAACATCACTTTGAATCTTCTCAAAGTATCATTTCCCCGTATATTGAAATCCCACCCTATCAGTTCCCGTCTAGTATTTCAAATTGAAAAGTTTGTGTGCAAGCTTTGCGACTTTAATGCAATCTTCTAAATTATAGTCCATCTCTAGATTGCTCAGCTTTATGCGAAACTCCTTTCCCATTTTCTCTACAATATTACACTTACTACCGATGATAACCTGTTACATCAACATCATAAACTTGTTTGTGTTTTGCTTTATTTTTTATTTTGTATACTTAATTCGCTTCAAGAAAAGGAATTTAAAAGAAAAGTTTCCTTTTTTGAAGCAAATTATGTATAAAAAATAAAGCAAAACACAAAAAAAGTTTATAATGTTGATGTAACACGTTATTATCGGTAGTAAGTGGAGTATTGTAGAGAAAATGGGAAAGGAGTTTCGCATAAAAGCTGAGCAATTTAGAGATGGACTATAATTTAAAAAAAATAAAGCAAAACACAAATATTAAACTTCAAGATATATTAACACGTTAACGCCGGCATGTACCACCGGTGGTACATGTTGACAGCTAAACTAAAACACAAAACCGAGAGCCGGCGTCAACGTGTTAAATAAACTACACAAATATTAAACTTCAAATACACAAATAACATTATAAACGCACTTATTTCACAACGAGACACAATTTATATACTAAATATCTGACACATTTTAGAAATTCATTATTTGTAATTAAAAGTTGCGGTGGTTAAGCATTGATATAAATCCATCGAGTAAATGCGTTTGTGGTTGCTGTAAGTCAATCGGTAATGTTTAATATACGGCTTCTTACGTTAATCCCAACTTAATGCTCTCCCGGTAACGTAGATGGTGCACACGTGCATCACGTGCACTTTAGCATAATCCGCTAGGAATTTTATCAATGGTGTCGCGACTAATTTATCGCAATTTGCACGATCGATAACTCATTTCGCGTCGGATCCCCGTCCCCGAATCTATTTGAATTTCACTAAGAAATTTCATTTTGAAAATCTATTAATTATTAACTGGATCCCTTAATCACATTACAACGAAGTTATGAGGAAATTTCAATATCATTTAGGTGTGCTAATTGATTTATTTCTATAGTCGCAATTATAACTAACATTAATCTTTACTTAGTCGAAAGCTTTATTAGAACATAAAGATATATTTTATTTTTAGACTAGCTTGCTTCAGACTGTGGCGCGCGTGCCCTGTCCGACGCGCGAACGGATAAACAATTACAGTATAATCTCGGTAATTCGGCCGTTGGGTAATCGGACGACACGGCCAGTAATCTGGCGGTCTGGAGAAAGCTTTATTAGAACATAGATATATTGTATATGTAGACTAGCTTTCTTCAGACTGTGGCACGCGTGCCCCGTCCGACGCGCGAGCGGAAAAACAATTACAGTATAATCTGGGTAAATCGGCGGTTGGGTAATCGAACGACACGTCCAGTAATCGGGCGGCCTGGAGACCTCTCGCGCTCTACCCTCCCACCAGTCTTATAATCCGGCGGTTGTCTGGTCCCATATGTGACGGATTATCGAGATTGTACTGTACTTTATTTGTAATAATTATTCTTTTAAACTGAAGTGTAACACAACCTAACCTAACCTAGACCAACAAAATTAAAAAAAAATCTTCTCTTGGCACTACAGCCTTAGCTGTGCTTTGGCCTAACCTCCCCTGCCTTAAAAAGTTGCGCAAAGTAAATTGGCGAAACACGTGAAAAAATCCCGTTCGGGAATAATTGCGGCGAAGCTTCTGCCAGATGCGGTGTCTGACACACAAAGTCTATAATAATTCTTTGATCTGCCATTTAAACGCACGATAATTACATAATGCACGGCTTAATACACGGATATACATTACAATAGATGCGAGTATTAAATAATTGGAAGGAAGAATGGTTGGAAATTGAAAAGGACACGTTGTGCGCCAGCCAAGGATTAATCTCTCCTCCATTTAAACATGTTTCAACGAATGGATGTGTGAACACATAGGTACGTGATTTCAGCATTATTAAATGAATATTCGCTCAGTTTTAAATAGATTTGCATTATTTATTGTCTTATATGACATTTACTTACATATATAACACGTAACGGATGTTCTTCCGGAAGGTAGAATATTTTGACAGGCCTTCCTTCAAATCGATTTATATTCGATATATACTGAGTGAAACATGTGTAATAACATATAAAGGGTCTTTCAATAAGAGGTTCCATTTTCAATAGCCCGTAATTCAACCTGTAACTACTTGACAGATGACAAGTAAAAATTACGCCATTAATAAAAATGGAACGCTATACGCTTCAACAATGCATAGGAATTATTAAAATTCACTACAAAAATTTCGCGGTCACATTTTGAAAAACTAACGCATTTTTGGTGAAAGAAAATTTCATGAATAGAATATGCGCCTACGAGCGTAGCCGCGGCGGCCATTTGGCTGATATTGTTTTCCATTAATAATGGCATACAGTCCTCTTTACAATTCAATAAACCTCCCATGCTTTCACTTAAAAATACTCGTTTTGTTCTACATATCAAAATGAAAGCTGTTATTGGATCACCCTATATTATCTAAGTTTTATTTTTATTTATTATTACAAAAGTTAGTTTACCTTCCCGTAAAATACCCAATATAATGAAAGATGTTAATGAAAAGAATGTTTTATTAGTTCAATTAATATTTATTTCATTTTGTCTAGGAAATTGTATTCTCTAAGACGTAGATAACAGCAAAGAAAGTCTCAAATTGCTGTCTAAACTAATCTAAACTCTGTAGACGTAAGAAAACGTAGACGTCTAAACTGTAGAAAATGTAGACGTCTAAACTCTGTAGATATTGTATCTAATCTATTTTTTTGTTTGAAATTTAACTTAAGTTACTTTTAATGATCGAATAGCTTGATGATGTTAAACAAATAGTGGTTGTAATCTGGACGATGCTGCATGTGTTAGTCCGCAAGTGTCTGTTTTAAAATCTCCTAATCGCCCGTCGAAATAAAGTACTCCTATCTGTAATCCCATCAGCCGATAAGTCTGTTAATAAATCTCTCGATACACGCTGCTTAGCTATACGTAATCCGAGGCTGTTTATAAATCTGCCAATCTGTCTGGAGGTCTGTCTATAAATCTCGCTATTTTTCCAATCCCCCGACCGTAAAATCATACCATCAAGGAATAACTGATACCAATTCGTCTACCTATAGAAACCGCGCACTAAATAGAACAGCGAAATCAATATTTATATTTAACAAGACAAGTATATTAGATACTCACATACATTGAGGGGTTCAAGTGGGTGTTCAGTGGAGAGGGATATAAAACAACTAGTTATATATATATATATATATATATATATATATATATATATATATATATATATATATATTAAAAAAACTGGACCTTGTAATTGTATATTAAAGAACTAGTTCAATAAGCGTGGTTTTGCAGCACGGGTCCCTGTTTATAAAACGGCTAGCGTAGTGAGGAGTTTTCTAATGGACAAGTGCGAAAAATGCCTTGCGAACGAGCTTTTAACCTATTTTTCTGTTTTGTGCCATTTCTAAACAAAAAAATCGCCGATACATATTCAGAAAATTGTATCGCACTCGGCGAGCTATAACCGCAGGCATATAAGTGCTGTTATGAGTCCATTACAGACGCAAAATCAATTACGGACGAAAAAAAAAAACGTCTTGAGACTTCGAAGGATAGGGGCAGAGAGACCAAAATCTCGCCTACGACCACATGTCTCTTATCTCATAAAATACAATACGCTCTGGAGGTGGGCAAACGGACAAAAATACAGGTTAAAATACATTACATTGGTACAGATACTATTTTGCATTTTTTAGAAATTAAAATATTCTTTCAACAAAAAGAAACCATTAAAGTTAATAACCATTTAATCACTATACATTAAATTTTATCAAAATAATATTTAAAATTTTCTACATCAATTTGTCTGATTTTAATTCAAACAGTTTAAGCAAGTCTATTTAAGTTGAATTAATTCCACTCGAAGACGCTGCTAAAGTTTAATGATCTAAAATTGTAGCTTTGAGTGAGAAATCTAATTCGTATTTATAATAGCAAATATTTGCAATTATAATATAAAGGGAGGCTCATCAAAGGAGGGTGCTTCATCAAAAGAGGCGACATAGGATCCGCTGCGGACTAGAGACACAAGACCAAGCAGACACAATTATACAGGCAAGACAAGATAAAACAAAATAAATAGACGGATAAGGTTGGACAGGCTAGACTAGACTAAGAAGATTAGACATTCAAGACTAGACATACAAGAAGATTAGACAGGCAAGAGTAGAGAGACAAGACTAGAGAGACAGGATTAGACAGATAAGACTAGACAGACAAGACTAGACGGATAAGACTACCCAGACAAGACTAGACAAACAAGACTAGACAGACATGACTTAACAAACAAGACTAGAAGACAAGACCAGACAGACAAGACTAGACAGACAATACTAGACACACAATACTAAACAGTCACAACTAGACAGGCAATACTAGACAGACAAAACTAGACAGCCTATTTTATTGTTTTTTGACATGCAGTCATATGAAAGCTGTGAAGAAACAAGACCAACGTGTCGTAAAACTGGTGTGGGACGAGATCCCGGCAGGAAAGCGGGCGCTGGGAAGGCCAAGAATGCGGTGGAAAGATTATATTGCAGCGGACTTACGGACCCTAAATGTCCAACTACCAGAAGAACTTATGATGGATCGCAGCAAGTGGAGGCAAATTGTAATGTCAGCAAAGACCCACCCCGGGTTGTAAGCCACAGTGAGAGAGAGAGAGAGAGAGAGCGTGAGAGAGAGAGAGAGTGTCATATGAAAGCCAGCATTTCGTCAAATACGACACTATGCTGGCGGTAACGATTTCTATTGACTATTTACAGGGGCGTCTCTTGACCCAAATTGTTAACACACAATTGGTGCAGTCTGGACAATTTGTTGGCGTGTTTATCGAATGCATACCGCCACTTTTCGGATGTTCCTACTTTACTTAAAACATCCTCATTGTCGGGCCAGTGAGTCCATGCTATTGCGTTTCTGTCACTAAGGATCGTCTCCAGAGTGCTGTATCTGGACACGAAAATATAACGTGTACCGAGTCGTCGTGTTCCCCACATTCGCAGAGGGGAGAATCTTTTTTCCCAAATCTGCGGAGATACGCCTTGAAGTTGCCATGGCCTGTGACAATTTGGAATGCATGGAAGGATAGACCGACGTTTAGGCAGCCTTTATTGATGGTATATACAGCTTAGTGCAGAGGCCTGTTGTAGTTAGTTGCATTTCATCTGTCCTACCAGAGTTTCTCAAAATGTCCCTTGGAAGCAGATTTTAGCGTTTGTTTAAGCAATTTGTCGTATGAAATTGGCAAAGGAACATTGCTTGCTGCGAGTTTTGCGAGAAAATATTCTCGCCCATTGCCTTTGACTCGAGTATTTAATTCTTTCGACTTCCTCCAGTATTTAATTCCTTCATTCCAGCTTTAATCCAATGCCATGGGATCATATTTTTCCTTGAAACTCTTGCAGCTGTCGTCCATGTGTCCATCAACCGTTCAGTGGCTCCTTTCAAACTCTTCAGTGCATAGACGGACATATGGGCTGTCACATATTATCTAGTAGGAACTATTGCTGTGATTTTCAACATATTTCAAGGCATGTAGTATGTCGATGATGTAGTAAGCAACGAATGCAGCTCCAGCGCCTTTCCTCGAATTCGAACCATCTTTTTTCCAAAGGTGAAATGCAGAGGCATCCATCACGTACTGAATCTTATCAGCTGACGACTTTTCCCTTGACTTACAGCAGACTTTATTACAGATTTAGGTTTAGTAGGGGAGAATTATTTAGATCTATTTGCTCGTTTAAGATGATTATAATATTTTTTATAACCTTTTTTATAATATTTGTTAATTTCTGAACTTCTTTCACGTGGAAGTCACCTTGTCGCGGTGTGAGGGCTTAGTTTCGCAACATACCGTTGGACGTCACGACTGGAACAACTTCGGTCGGGGCGTTCGGCGGAGGGCGAACAACCAAGAACTTCCAAACCCTTAATCCCAAGGTGTCATGCGACCCGTGCCAAAGGGACTGGTTGATGGCCAAGGGCAACCGACCATCGCTTACGGAGCCCCTCTGATACCTGGCGACCTCAGAGGGTATCCAGCCTTACCACTATCAAGCGGGGCTCTGATGTGGTGGACCTTTAGTTCCCTTGCGACTCGTGGGATTTGTATGAATTCCAAAAGTAAAAATAATCCATGTGTACGGGACCTAACCGACACAGAGAACAAGGAAGTCAGCCCGGATTCCCGGGAAGACGACCTTGACCTCACACTCGTAGACATGAGCAGTCCAGCCATGTCTACAGAGGCAGAGGTAGATGTTCTTGTAGGGACAGAGGAGGACTTGCCGCCTCCTGTCACAAAACAAGAATGACCAGCAGGCGCACCAAAATAGCCCAAGTGAACATCCATCATGCCAAAGCAGCTTCAGCTGTGATGGCTAGGATGTTCAACAAGCAGCACTAAGGGCTAGCGCTGCTTCAAGAACCCTGGACCTACGGAGGTAAGATCAGAGGCCTTAGCAACAGGGAATGTAAGTTGGTATGGGACAGCCGTGAGGTCTACCCTAGAACTTGCATTATTGTAAGAAATGGCATAAATTACTTATGTCTTTTAGAATTTTTAACGCGGGATTTAGTACCGATTCAGGCCCTCAACAAGATCGAGGGTCTCCACCGCGAAGTAGTGATCACATCAGCATACTTCCCTGGCGATGGTAACAGCATACCACCCATTGAAGTACAAAAGCTGGTGGAACACTGTATTAGGAGAAGGCTGCCACTCATCCTGGGATGTGACGCGAACGCACACAATGAGATGTGGGGCAGCACGGACACTAATAAGAGGGGTGAGTACCTTTTAGAATACCTCTTTAAAGAGAACTTAATTGTGTACAACGTTGGGAACACACCAACATTTGCCACTAAAGTCAGAAATGAGATACTGGATATTACGGTAGGTAGCGCTAACGTAAGTAAACTAATTAAAAAGTGGAGGGTTTCAAGTGAGCCCTCAATGTCAGATCATAGGATCATAGAGTTTGAGCTGGAAGGAGCGAGTGAGGAAAACACCCACATTCGAAACCCCAGACAAACTGTGTGGCCTATGTTTAGTTCCCAACTAAAAGAAAACCTAGAGCAGTTGACAGTGCGGGGTAGTATCAAACACTACACCGTGCTGGAACAGGCTGTAGGAGAAATAAATGTAGCAATCACCACGGCATTTGAATCCAGCTGCCGCTGGAAACTAAGCAGGAACAAGCTCAGAATTCTAACAGGAGCCCTGACGGGACACTGCAGACTTAGGAAACATCTCAAGGCCCTAGGCCTAGAGGAGGATGATGGATGCAGATTCTGTGGCTCAGCAGAGGAAACCCCCATACATCTGTTCAAAGACTGCGGAGCATTACTCCGCAAGAGACAGATGTACCTTGGGGCTCACTGCTTGAACACAGAGAAGCTGCAGGCCTTGAATCCCACCCAGATCCTGAAATTCCTGAAGGAATCAGGATTAGGGGAGGCGCTCTAAATGGGTAAGTACACCAACACTTGGAGGAGGAGGGTGGGGTACAATAGATCTATAAAGGTCGCAGTACAAGTCGTCACCACCATATCTACAATCTACAATTTCTGAACTTTCTAATAAGTTAAGTTTGTTACTTTAATATCAAATGTATTATTAAATTTGTGGTTGTTTTCTAAGCAGTGGTTGGCGAAAGTAGAGTCAGTTTTCTTCGAGATGTAACTTCTTTCGTGTTCTTTTATCCTGATCCCAAACGACCTCCCTGTTTGTCCTATATAGACTTTATCTCAATCTTCACAAGTTAGCCTATAAACCCCCGAGTTTGACTTTTTATCTATTTTGTCCTTATTATTTTTTTGTGTTTTATTATATTTTCCTATTAAAAATGAAGTTTCAACAAGTAACTCCACAACTAATCAATTATCCTCTTATAAATTTTCATCCGGGAGAAAATAACGTTTCTTAAGTTATTTGGCAGTATGCTTGATTTCAATGTTTTGATAACAAATATAGTTTAATAATGGAGCAAATGTTCGTATGAGAAAATTAATTAATGAATAATTGTGTGTAGCATAGTTTTTTAATTAATTAACTTTTATTTCAATGAACTGATTAAAAATAACAATGAAAATTAATCATTTTCATTATCATCATCTGTGAAAAGATGAAAAGAAAAATTATTAGTCCGCGTGTATAGTAAAACATGATCATATGAAAAAATAAAAATATAAAAAAAGAATTGATACCTTTTTCAGGCTGAATGGTTATCTCCTCAAACGACGTTGGTAACAGAGTCCCAGAAAACCAATCAAATTCGAATCGGTTGTCTATTTCTTCCCAACCATAGTCTGTAGGTTCTTCAGTCGTTGGAACTTTAAGGTTAGCGTGAGAGCAAATTTGCACAATGTAACACGCCCTTAAATATTGCTTGTACAGTTCTGATTCGCATGGTGGTAGAGAAGAACCGTCAATACCGTTTTTAGACAACTTAAATTCATCATTATTATCCAAAAATTTGTAAGTTTTTTGGAATAATGCAACCCTAGCGTCGTTAATTTTTCTTAACCAATTAAGGCCATACATCTGACAAGCATACCCTTGAATTTTGCCAAATAGATCTTCCCTGTTTTCGATGGCTCTGACATTTGTACGAAACACTTCGTAAAAGCTTCAGATTTTGACATTATCGAAAATGGACGCTTCTGGCCTTTTCTAAAAAATCTTCTTCTTCTTCATGTGTCATGCCCTCCAAGGGCGTTGACGACCAATTTCATTATTTGAATTTTATCTGCAGCTTTTCAAAATAGGGATCTTGTACTTTGTCCAAACCATTGGCGAAGGTTCTAGAGCCATGTTGTGCGGTGGCCTGGACGCGTACGCGCAACCTTGTATTTTACCCTGTATTATTGTCTGCTGTAACCTGTACTTATCATTTCGGATAACATGACCAAGGTATTCCAGTTTTTTTTCTCTTCTCTTTATTTTTTTTTTCTTCTCTTTATTGTGTTGAGAACTTCTGTTTGCTTATTGACTCTTTGCAAGACCTCGACGTTAGTAATTCGATCCACCCAAGAAATTCTCAGCACTCTACGGTAAGTCCACATCTCAAAAGCCTCCACCTTCTTACACATAGCCTCCGTAAGTGTCCAAGCCTCGACGCCGTAGTACAGGATACTAAACACATAGCACCTTAACAATCTGATTCTGAGGGGGATTTCCAAGTGCCTGTTGTTCAGCACTTTCTTCATTTTGGTGAAAGCTCCTCTTGCCTGTTCGATGCGGCTTCTAATTTCCGATATCATGTCCCATTTGTCGTTTACGTTACAGCCAAGGTACTTATAGGAGTTGACGCGTTCCACCACCTCATTTCCAACTCTTAGATTCAGCTGGTTATTTACGCTGGTTTTATTTACGACGAGCCATTTTGTCTTATTAACGTTGAGTTTAAGACCCATGGACAAGCTGTGCTCTGTAACGGTTGTCATTAGTTCTTGTAGGTCTTCTATCTTCGTAGCCAATAGAACGGTGTCGTCAGCATACCTCAGGTTATTGATCACTATGCCTCCTACGATTACTCCTATGTTCTTGCCATTTCTTCTAAAAAATGCAGGGTTTTAATCTCAACCTGTAAATGCATGGAAGTGCTGCGCTCAAATTCGATCCCAAAAGTTTCAAAGAAGTTCCCAAAAGTTTCATAAAGTTTTCAAAGTTTCATAAAGTTGAGTCACATTGATGAACTTCATATGTTTTCCAACACCGACTTCCATAAAAACGTTAACATGTTGTGAAACCTGAGCCATATTAGCTAACATTATAACCAATACAGTATCAGAACAACATGCTAGATGTGCTTTACACAACAAAAGGCCTTTGTACGCAGTCATGGGTAAAACTTATCCCCTCCAAGTGTACCTTTTGTTATAGCATAGCATCTGGAGAAGGTAATTTTAATCCACAATCTAGCTGCAATATAGAAAGGAAGAATAACTTAAGAAACGTTATTTCCTCCCGGATGAAAATTTATAAGAGGATTGTTAACATACTCAAGGGAAAAGTCGTCAGCTGACAAGATTCAGTAGGTGATAGATGCTGCTGCGTTACACCTTTCAAGATACCGGCTGACAAACTTTCCACTGAGATACATCAATTAATTTTCATTCATAGTAGCATACAAATGATCAGCAGGTAAATTTTTAATTGAGAGGAAATCATTGAAAATATAATTTTTTTTCATGTTCCAACAGCCAGCTGACGTATAAACCACCATGTTATGGTCATCTGACTTACTTTTTCTTTCAAAATATTAGGTAAACTATAATCTAACGAATTTTGAAATGGGAGGAAATGACTAAAAAAACTTTTTTTTTCTCCATGCGTGGGGGCTGCCACTGCCCGCCCCACCAACGGAGTCGCAGCTGACGCTCGCGAGTATTCATAGTATAAGTCCCTATTGCATTTTACGAAGTTCTGCTCGAGAAGAAATAATTGACCTAATTTGTACCTGGCTCCCGGACTACTTAGATAGGTATGGCTAGATGTAAAAGACTAGATTGACAAGATTAATTTATTTTATTTAGATTTATTTATTTATTTAGAGAAGAGTTGACAGAAGAAATCTACCCTTAAGATAAGTAAAACTAGATGAATAGTTTCAAGAGACTAGATCAAATAAAATACATATAAAAGTTTTAGCAGTACAAGGCTGATATTTGTATTTCTATATTTATCTCTAGTCTTCTGTTTAATCATTTGCGTTTCTCTTATGAACCAGGATTTATAATTCATTGATTTGTAGATTGTAGATATGGTGGTGACGACTTGTACTGCGACCTTTATAGATCTATTGTACCCCACCCTCCTCCTCCAAGTGTTGGTGTACTTACCCATTTAGAACGCCTCCTCTAATCCTGATTCCTTTAGGAATCTCAGGATCTGGGTGGGATTCAAGGCCTGCAGCTCCTTTGTGTTCAAGCAGTGAGCCCCAAGGTACATCTGTCTCTTGCGGAGTAATGCTCCGCAGTCTTTCAACAGATGTATGGGGGTTTCCTCTGCTGAGCCACAGAATCTGCATCCATCATCCTCCTCTAGGCCTAGGGCCTTGAGATGTTTCCTAAGTCTGCAGTGTCCCGTCAGGGCTCCTGTCAGAATTCTGAGCTTGTTCCTGTTTAGTTTCAGGCAAGCTCCTGTTCTCTTCTGGTTAAAAGATCCCAGCATCACTTTGGATTGCCTTAGCCCTGGAAGTTTTTTCCAGGTTTTCATCCATTTTCCTCTTATTTCTTCATCTAAACTTTTGCGAATGGTGTTCACGCTCATACCGCAAAAGGGTTCCGGACCTATAAAGGGGCTACTGGATCCCTTGTTTGCTAGGTGATCGGCTTCTTCGTTTCCGTCTATACCAGTGTGTCCTGGTACCCAGTATAGCGTTACTTTATTATCCCTGCCAAACTTGTTCAGCTTCCCGACACAGTCACATACCAGTTTGGATCTGATGGTGTATGAGCTAATGGCATTGATGGCTGCTTGGCTATCTGACAGGATAGCAATTCGTTTTTTGCGGTAATTCCTGTCAAGGTTAAACTGTGCACATCTTTCGATTGCGTGTACCTCTGCTTGGAAGATACTTGGGGATGTTCCCATGGATTCGAAGTATCTGGTACGAGGTCCAAACACTCCTGCACCAGTGCCTTCCTTTGTCTTCGAACCATCTGTATACCACTTAATGGCATTTTGCTTTATGTGGTATGCTGAGGATTCGTCGCTCCAATCGGCTTTACTACTACACATTGCTGTGTAGTTTTTCTCGAAGTGGTATTTGCATACCATTTCGTCTTTTGGTACTTCCATCCAGGGGATCTTGGCAGCGAGGCTGTTTCGGTCTTTGCTCCCGATTATTTTACCTCTGCCCATTCCTTCCTTGCTGAATCTTACGATCGCCGATCTGGCGGCGCTCTCTACCACAAGGTGCAGCGGAGTCAGATCCAGCAGCAGCTCCAATGCTGCTGTCGGACACGACCCCATCGCCCCCGTGATGCAGACACGCGCCAGTCTTTGAATCTTCTCAAGCTGTTTCCTCATAGAGGCCAGCTTGATTCTACTTCCCCGCGCAACTGCCCCATAAGTGATTGCAGGTCTCACTATAATGGTGTACATCCATCGCAGGATAGTGGGGTTACAACCCCACGTTTTTCCTGCCAGATTTCTGCACACCATTAGGGCGCGTTTGGCTTTACCTACCACTGCCTCAGCGTGTCTATTCCATAGGAGTTTGCTATCTAGTGTGATACCCAGATACCTTATCTCCTGTTGGTATTCTACTGCCTTCCCATCTATGAGTATGGGATGTAGGCAGTTTAGTTTTCTCCTTCTAGTAAATAGTATCACCGTGGTTTTGCTCGGGTTGAGTTTCAGTCCCACTGTTTGACACCATCTACTAGTTACATTGAGGCCTCTCTGAACAATTTCACAGAGCGTTCCCTCAAATTTCCCTCTAGCTATTATGACTATGTCATCGGCGTAACCTTGACATTTGATGTCTAAGTCGTTCAGCCTAACCAGTAGTTCATCAACTACCAGGCTCCACATTAGCGGTGATAGTACACCTCCCTGTGGGTCTGTAGTCCGTCCACACCTGGGGCCTTAAATGGCTGGAAAGTGCCGATAGCCCATCTGATTCGGTTTTCCGTACAGATGGACGCTGCCCTCTTCCAGTCGGCCCGACTTGGTTTCCGTGGTTGCATCAAGCCCTCGGTCTCCCTGTATCCTCTACATCCCGGAAAATGGGTTTCTAGTAGGAGGAGAGCTCTTTGCTCTTCATCCTCCGTGAAGGTCCCATCCGGTTTCTTGAGAGTGGTTGTCATTTCCACTCTATCCTTCGCTAGTGCTTTGTGCAGTCTAGCTGCCACCGGCGTGGATTCTATGTTTTCACAGAAGGTCCTAAAATTTTCCCTTTTTGCCCTTCTGATCTCTTTGTTGTAGGTGGTAAGCACCTCAGAGTATTCTAGCCAATTTCCGTATTGCTTGGCTTTGTTTGAAAGCCTACGTACTTTTGCTCTTAATGTAGACAAATTTTTGTTCCACCGTTTTTCGTCCTTATGCTCCTTCACGGTTTTTACCGGGCAGCTGGATTCAAATGCCGTGGTGATTGCTACATTTATTTCTCCTACAGCCTGCTCCAGCACGGTGTAGTGTTTGATACTACCTTGCACTGTCACCTGCTCTAGGTTTTCTTTTAGTTGGGAACTAAACATAGGCCACACAGTTTGTCTAGGGTTTCGAATGGGGGTGTTTTCCTCACTCGCTCCTTCCAGCTCAAACTCTATGATCCTATGATCTGACATTGAGGGCTCACTTGAAATCCTCCACTTTTTAATTAGTTTACTTACATTAGCGCTACCTACCGTAATATCTAGTACCTGATTTCTGAACGTTCCCAACGTTGTACACAATTAAGTTCTCTTTAATGAGGTATTCTAAAAGGTACTCACCCCTCTTATTAGTGTCCGTGCTGCCCCACATCTCATTGTGTGCGTTCGAGTCACATCCCAGGATGAGTGGCAGCCTTCTCCTAATACAGTGTTCCACCAGCTTTTGTACTTCATTGGGTGGTATGCTGTTACCATCGCCAGGGAAGTATGCTGATGCGATCACTACTTCGCGGTGG
Source organism: Phosphuga atrata (assembly GCA_944588485.1). Lineage (NCBI taxonomy): Eukaryota > Metazoa > Arthropoda > Insecta > Coleoptera > Silphidae > Phosphuga > Phosphuga atrata. The sequence goes on along the minus strand of OX155893.1, from coordinate 7,887,450 downwards.
AGACCCTCGATCTTGATGAGGGCCTGAATCGGTACTAAATCCCGCGTTAAAAATTCTGAAAGACATAAGTAACTTATGCCATTTCTTACCATAATGCAAGTTCTAGGGGAGACCTCACGGCTGTCCCATACCAACTTACATTCCCTGTTGCTAAGGCCTCTGATCTTACCTCCGTAGGTCCAGGGTTCTTGAAGCAGCGCTAGCCCTAGGTGCTGCTTGGTGAACATCCTAGCCATCACAGCTGAAGCTGCTTTGGCATGATGGATGTTCACTTGGGCTATTTTGGTGCGCCTGCTGGTCATTCTTGTTTTGTGACAGGAGGCGGCAAGTCCTCCTCTGTCCCTACAAGAACATCTACCTCTGCCTCTGTAGACATGGCTGGACTGCTCATGTCTACGAGTGTTAGGTCAAGGTCGTCTTCCCGGGAATCCGGGCTGACTTCCTTGTTCTCTGTGTCGGTTGGGTCCCGTACACATGGATTATTTTTACTTTTGGAATTCATATAAATCCCACGAGTCGCAAGGGAACTAAAGGTCCACCACATCAGAGCCCCGCTTGATAGTGGTAAGGCTGGATACCCTCTGAGGTCGCCAGGTATCAGAGGGGCTCCGTAAGCGATGGCCGGTTGCCCTTGGCCATCAACCAGTCCCTTTCGCACGGGTCGCATGACACCTTGGGATTTAGGGTTTGGAAGTTCTTGGTTGTTCGCCCTCCGCCGAACGCCCCGACCGGAGTTGTTCCAGTCGTGACGTCCAACGGTATGTTGCGTAACTAAGCCCTCACACTGCGACAAGGTGACTTCCACGTGAGGATTCATGGATTTAGTTTTCAGAAAATATCCGCTGCATAGTGTATCCCAGGTCCCGTGTATTTCAGCAATAAATAGAAAAAAAGGACAGGACTGTGTAATCTTGTCGAAAGTAAATATACAGACCGAAATGATCATTGGAGATCTCAATTAGCGAAAGTAGTTTCGCCCACGTTTATTCTGTCTCGGAATCGGAAAGTTTAGTTCCACTGAGTTTACAAACGAAATAAAAAAATAATAAATTAATTCATGTCAAACTTAATAAAGTCCGAACACAGCCTGAATATATAAATATATTCAACCTTTCCGGAGCTCGGTAACAGTATTGAGTCTTTTTAGGACTACAATGGTAGGTTATTATGTTTATACGATTATCTATAATGTAGTATGGTTTTACCAATATTAATTTATGTCAATTTATGTTTATGTTTAATTGCGTAAGCAATCAATAGTGAAAGTTATGTGGAGACATATAGATCATATATGTCTCCATCCAGTATGTGAACATATATATATATATATATATATATATATATATATATATATATATATATATATATATATGTATATATATATATATATATATATATATATATATATATATATATATATATATAGCATGAAGCTATAAACGTTGTTAATGGATGCCATCGCTTAACTCCGATTACCAATAAACAATATTTGTTCATCAGCAAGATTGTGAAAGGTCTCATGTATTCAACATATCTATGGCAGTGTTACGAGAGTTCTTTCCTGGTCGTATGATTTCCCAGCGTAAGGATCATTTGTGTGCTCCTCGCTCTACGCATTCGTCGACTTTGGATTATTTCTTATGGGGTCATATTAAATCTGAAGTTTATCAGAACCGACGTGAAACACTGGAAGACTTAAAGCAAAACATTGGACAAGCTATTGTTGTTATTACAAGTTATTGTGTAATGCATTGCCACATCGGTCTCAGTCATGCATTAAAGCAAACGGAGGTCATGTAATCGGTGTAATTTTTAAGCATTAATTGGTAAGTTAGGATTAAGCATTTAATTGGTTAAACTTTAGATTGTACTCTAAGATGTTCAATCAAAAATATGGTGTTCAGCTTATTTCGTTTCATGATAATTGCAGTTTAAAATCAAGACACTCGCACTATATGTAGTAAGAATCGGAGTATAGAACTTTTTACGGCTAGTTAACCGCATGTGTGTCCGCCATGTTTAAAAGGCGAGAATATGAAAGTTTCGGGCACATTATGCTATTTTCACTGGTTATATGTCAAGACGTTATACGTCCAGTGTGTGGTTGCTAGTCCTCCATCGGGCACCTCCCCAGGTGGCGGATATGGGAATGCCTCCTATATATAGGTGGTACAGGGAAAATAAAATACCTTGGGCGAACCAATACTAGCACTAGCACTAGCGTCTGTCTTAGATTAGGCGGCTGCAAGCAAACCTATACCGCGTTTGTACCCAAAATGGGCGGCGGTCAACAGCGTCTGCACCCAAAATGGGTGGTTGAAACCAAAACTCGCCAAGCCGCCTAACTCCCGTATAACCCGTATAACTTCCAACATGACATGTCGAACTTTGAAACACTTATACCCCAGGCAAGTAGAGCCAGTAGCACAGAATCTTGCCCTGATAGACCAAGCAGCCTCATGGACTCTGGTGGAGGCGAAAGCTGGAATAATAATCACCAACAACGAAGAATACGGAAAAGAAAAGAGAAACTTTACATTGCAACATACAACATCTGAACGCTAAGACTTGAAGAACATATGGAAAGGCTTAATGAAGAACTACATCATATAAAATGGGACGTCTTGGGCTTAAGTGAAACTAGATTGAAAGGAGAACTAAGCACATCTTTAAGTCCGGACATCTACTCTACCAAAACAATTCAGAAACAAACCATCACGTAGGGGAAGTTGCTCTATTGATAAATAAACGTCTAAAAAATCGAGTTACAAAAGTGAAATCAATATTAACTATAGTCATATACATCATGATACAAATTAAGAACAGATATAGCCTACAAATAATCCAGGTCTATGCACCGACCAGCACATCAGAGTATGAAGAAGCGGAACAGCTATATGAGGACATATCAACTGCGAAAAATAACGAGAAAGCCAAATTCGTCATAATTATGGGAGATTTCAACTCCAAAATTGGACAAAACATAGACAAGAATATCCCGAACATCGGAAAACTTGGACTGGGTAAAAAAACAGCAGAGGAGAAATGTTAACTAACTTCTGCAGAAACGAAAACTTTTCTATATGAACTCATTTTTCCAGAAACCTCCACACAGACGATGGACATGGAAAAGTCCTAATGGCACCACCAAAAATGAAATCGACTATATCTTAACCAACAGAAAGAATATATGCCAGGATGTAACCGTCCTCAACCGATTCAATACTAACAGCGAGCAACCATACTCCTCGTAGAGCGAGGAGCACACAAATGATCCTTACGCTGGGAAATCATACGACCAGGAAAGAACTCTCGTAACACTGCCATAGATATGTTGAATACATGTGACCTTTCACAATCTTGCTGATCAACACAAATTTCTAGAGAAACAAACTAATCCATAGACAAAAATTCCCCATGGTGGAAGTACTGAGCAACAACAGAGAAGCATTCTAGAGCACTCTAAAATCTAAATTAGGAGAACCCAGAGCACTAATAAACCTAGGAATCGACGAACTCTCTGAACACATAGCAAAAAGCATTCAAGTTGCAACAAAGAAAATATGCTCCGAGAAAAAAGAAAGCTCGAGGAAGATCAGCGCACGAACAAGAGACCTAATAGAATTAAGGAGGGGAATGAATCTAGAAGCACAAGGCTATAAAGAAATCAATAGAACTATAAATAAAAACATGCGGAAAGGCCTGAGAACCTGATCACAAAACCAAGATGATTATGAATACAATCGAAGATAATAGAAATATGAGGGTTCTCAGATCTAAACTATCGAACGGAATACCGAAACTTACAAAAATAAAAAAACAAAGAGGGCATTATAGTCAGCAATATAAAAGAGATCACAGAAACTATCGAGGAATTCTACAAAAATTTATACACTTCTACATCTCTAGGTAACTGTTGAATTCACGACCCCTGTGTCCCCTCTCAGATGATCCAGAAGCTTTTTCGGCTCTCACTCCTGGACATTTCCTCATTGGTGACGCCCTCACTAACAATCCGGAACAATCTCTCTCATCTGTACCAATATCACGACGATCACGATAGCAACTAGTTCAGAAAAATTTCAACAATTTTGGTCTAGATGATCCTCCGAGTGTCTTCAACGTCATCTCTCAATTTCCAAGTGGCATCATCCCTCAAATCAGATCAAAGAAGGATCATTGCTGCTTGTCACGGACGAAAGATTTACACCATCAAAATGGACACTTGCGAGGGTCGTATCTTTACCCTGGATCGGACAGGCTCACCATAGTGGTATGAATCAAAACGACAACAACTACTCTTGTTCGACCAATTACAAAACTCTCCGTGTTGCCAATCTCGTAAGACAATAATTTCGTCAACTCAGTTGTCGAAGGCGGGGGGAATGCTTGAAGAAGAGTCAATTCAAATCTTCGTCAATTTTCACCTGGATGGTCGCGTTTTCGTAGATCTGCTTGATGAGATTTGATTACCTGGAGTCGATTCTCGCATTATCGAGGGATCTTAATATTGCCCATGTTTCGACGCAGTCAGGCAACCAACATGTCAGGCAACCAACGACACTTAATTTTTTGTCCAGGAAGTGGCTCTTCTTTGTATTTTATTTCAACTAATTTTGATACTTTAACATCACGAGCGTCAATTACTAACAAAAAAAGCGCATATCGGTTTTAGAACAGAAAAGACAGATATCTTTTCCTTTACACAGTTTTATCATAGATTTTTGTTTTTCTTGACTAAATTCCATAATTTGTTCTTAGTTTTTTAGTTTACTGTTCCATTGTAGTGTATTTAAAGTAAGTGAAAGAATTAAAAGTTTTATTGTTTCGGCACGTGTCTCTAATTAATTCCAATCTCCACCAACACCAGACAAAATTAGTAATTTATCTCAAACAGTAACCAATATGAGAGATATAAAATTCAAAACGTAGGATCGAAAGAAATTCCCGAGATAGACCCGAAAGAATTGATGGCAGCACTAAAGCAGATGAAAAACAGGAGAAACCCAGGTGAAGATCAAATCACCATCGAAATGATCAAAAGGGGCGGAGAAGACCTCCTTCAAAGCGTACGATTTCTACTGAATAAGTGTTTTATAGAAGGAAAAATCCCAAACAAATGGCAAAATGCAGTAATTATACTACTGTACACAAATGGAGACAGAAACACTGAAAATTGCCGCCCTATAAGCTTGTTATCGCACTTATACAAGCTACTAACAAAGATTATAAGTAACCGGCTAACACACAAAATGGACTCATCTCAACCATGCGAACAAGCAAGATTTCGGAAAGGATTTGGTACCACAGACCACTTGCAAACACTTCGCACTCTCATCGAAAAAAGTGCGGAGTATAACATATCAATTCATATAACCTGTGTAGACAACAACAAGGCGTTCGACTGCGTTGAAACATGGGCAATATTAAGATCCCTCGATAATGCATGCGACTCCAGGTAATCAAATCTCATCAAGCAGATCTACGAAAACGCGACAATCCAGGTGAAAATTGAAGAAGATTTGAATTGACTCTTTTTGATTTATTATTAAAATAATGAAAGGGTCCTTACGATGATTGTAAAGATTCAGGTTCAACACGTTTCTTCTTTAATTTAAATGTATCTTTGTATATTTGACCGCCTTCAGCCAGTTTTGAATCTGTAGTTTGAAAAATTTATTTTTTCTCTGTCGATACTCTTTTTGACGCTGTGTTTGTGATTTCACTCTGGTCTCTCTATAATGTATATGGCGCAGCGCCTCTGCTCCACCAAGCGTCCAGTCCGGCGTCGCTTTCCCTATCTTCAACTTAAACGCTGAGTCCTTTGTCCTCAATAGCCTGTCCAGCTGTATAATGTATATGGCGCGGCGCCTCTGCTCCACCAAGCGTCCAGTCCGGCGTCGCTTTCCCTATCTTCAACTTAAACGCTGAGTCCTTTGTCCTCAATAGCCTGTCCAGCTGTATAATGTATATGGCGCGGCGCCTCTGCTCCACCAAGCGTCCAGTCCGGCGTCGCTTTCCCTATCTTTAACTTAAACGCTGAGTCTTTTGTCCTCAATAGCCTGTCCAGCTCCGTCTCAACCTCCAACCCCCGCACCGGTAACCTTAACCCCACGCCCGATCCCATCCCCGGTAAGGACGGATGCCCCCGGCAAAAACAAAAACCGCAATAAATCCAAATCGGAACTAATCCCCAAAACAAAAACAAACAAATTCCACGAGTACAAAGCAACACAACCCCCACCACCGCCCGCCCCCCCAAAAGAGTTCCTTCCCCAACAACCCCTCCCCCGGCAGAAGCTCTTACGACCTCCTCCTCCTCCAATTCTAGCTCCAACTCCAACACAAATACCCCAAATCATCCTCTCCGCAGAAAATAACATAGAAAACAGTACCACGAGCAACCCAGTACCAACCCCAGCTCCATCAGACTCCTCCGTCAGCACAAGATTAATAGGAAGATTGGAAAACATGAAGGTGGGCGATCTAAAAGCCGAGCTTAAGCGGAGAAACCTCCCTGTTTCCGGTTCCAAACCCCAACTCATAGAACGCCTTAAAACCAACATGATAAACGGAGATTGCTCCATAGCTTACGGAAGCGACGACTCCTCCCACAACTCCCCCCAACACACCGACGTCAGTTCATCCAGCTTAGCCGAGGATCAAGAACACATTATGATGGACCCGCAAAGTCCCCAAACTCTCCAATGCGATTTGAAAACGTAAGAGGAATTAATTCGGGATCAGCAGAGGAAGATTGGGGAGTTAACGCTATCCCAGATGAAGCTTCAAGCTGCCACCAGGGCTGAGCCCAAAGCGCAGACTTTGGCGTTGAAGAAGGCTATCGTTCACATAGATGTTAAAGGATTTGCGAAAATATCTGTCATATATGAGAGATGACGTATGTGGTTGAGTATTTGATTTAGGTCAGGAGGAAGCGACGACTCCTCCCACAACTCCCCCCAACACACCGACGTCAGTTCATCCAGCTTAGCCGAGGATCAAGAACACATTATGATGGACCCGCAAAGTCCCCAAACTCTCCAATGCGATTTGAAAACGTAAGAGGAATTCTTTCGGGATCAGCAGAGGAAGATTGGGGAGTTAACGCTATCCTAGATGAAGCTTCAAGCTGCCACCAAGGCTGAGCCCAAAGCGCAGACTTTGGCGTTGAAGAAGGCTATCGTTCACATGGATGTTAAAGGATTTGCGAAAATATCTGTCATATATGAGAGATGACGTATGTGGTTGAGTATTTGATTTAGGTCAGGACTGTCCAAACTCGCAAGACAAGTTACAATGCGGTTTCAAAGAGAATGGTTAATTTATTGAACAAATTCAAACTGAGCCTCATGCGGACAAGTTGCAATTCGGTACAACATTTAGTAAATAAATGAAAAACAAATTGTCAAACTGGGGTTGAAATGCGGCCCGATACAAAAGCGTCAATTTCATAAATAAATGAAACAAGTTCCAATGCGGCCCAAAACAAAACCGACAAATTTTTTCATTCATTTATTTCAGACACCAAATTGTAAGTAAAAGTTTGCAAATTTCGCCACGCAAGCAGTTAGTCTTTGGATTTAGAGTAAAGTCCACCAATTATTTAGTGTATAGACAAGTTTATTATATTACATCAAAACTGGCGGTCGCAAAAAATGTATGCGAAAATAATCTAGCCTGTCATAAATGACAGATAACATGTGTAGTTGAGTATTTGATTTAGATCAGGAGTGTCCAACTTGCGGCCTAAGACCAGTTGCTATGAAAAACAAAACATCAAAATAGATAGAAACATCTTTTCATAGTTGACATTTTTTTGTGCGTATGTGTCAATTTCCGCCATGGTTTTTGGGCACTTCTTGCCAAAAAATAACAAAATGTGTCCGAAACTTTCATATTCCCGCCTTTTAAACATGGCGGACACGCATACGCTTAACTAACCGTAAACAGGTCTATTATCTAGTCTGTTATAAATGACAGATGACATATGAAGTTGAGTTACTAACGTACTAAAATAGTTACAGCTTGGAAACTAACTGCAAGTTTTAAACAGTTAGCAATTGCTTCAAATTATACAGTTTTTTTTTTTTTTGTTAACTTACTTTTTTCAGTATTTTGTATACTTTCTTGAGATTCCATTTCTCAAAACCTAATTCAAATAATGAGTGTAATATAAACAATATATGGTATGATTTAAAACGTCAAAAGAAAAATAAGTTTGAACATTTTTTTTTTGTTTAGTTTTAAGGTTATAAACCGACCACGCTCATCTGTCACTCTGCGAAAGAAACAGAGAAAGCACGGGTAATTGAAATATACACTGCGAGAAAGAGAAAGAGAGAGCGCGCGGTATAGAAATATACACTGAGAGAAAGAGATAAGCGTATATCGTATCGTAACGTTTTCTGCTGAATCACTCCTACCGAGACCTCCCTCAAGGAACTTCGTTCTAAAAAGTTCCAAACATTTATTTTTGATTACAAGTCTAAATTATGAGAAGGTTCAATCAGAGTCATGATGATGTGCTACGAACTGTTATATGTAGTTGATGTTACATATAATTTTATAATCTTGGAATTAAACAAATGTATTAAGTCATAAGGCAATGGAATACGTTCATAATTGGTGAACTAAGACAAAATAAATATGTTTTCCGAATATTTTTGCAACATATAGCAAAAAAACGATAAATAATCAATCCCTATAAGAGGAAAAAAACTATAAGAAAAATTAATTTGATTTACTCATTAAAAAAAATCTATCTTTTTTAATATTTATATTTGCGTTGGGTAATTGCTTTTTGAAATCCGCACGGAAATATATCAAAGCAGTTTAAACCGGCAAACACATTTAATACATAACATATTAATGCCGACTCCATTTTATCGGTCAAAGGGCCTTATTGCCTATTAGGGCACGTAAACTCGACTCGCGCGTGCTTGAATCCACCTCGGAATCTACTCCATTATATAAATATATTTAGAGAGCCCGTTTTTGTGCTCTTCCGCGTTCATCTAATTTCCTGTAAGGCAGACCCCAGAGCTCTAATATATATTTACCGGTGTCAACTTAAAACTAACGACGGACAAACTAAATATTTGCCCGGGAATGAGGAAATTGATTCGGGGGAAATGGGAACGGCGCAGCGAAAAAAAAGGTAAGAAAAGGGAAAGGTCTTGATTACATCAACATTCTATTAAGGGACAGAGTTTTAAGTACGGTTTGATAAATGGTGTGCTTTCGCCCATATGAGTTACTGTCTGTGTGTTCTTTCCCTACGGATTAAATATTTATGAAATACAAATAATTAATTAAGCTCCTTTTATTGTGGGGATGTTAAAGGAAAACTCGTTTTGCTAATTGAAATCGCAACTTGCAATAAAATTACTAATTACCAAAGGTGAATGACTTTTTTTTCTTGCTCCTCGGTTATCGATTGGGTTGTGGAAAGGGAACATTATGACATTTATATTGAAAAATGTGTCGCGATTAAATTTGTATGAGCGAGAATACACCCAGTCGGTTTTGCAACGTGTATAAATGTCTTTCCGTCGCATCTATAAATATTTAGTTTTAGTGTCCTGCTGAGTGGGTGAGTAGTCGGGACATAGGGAACTCGCTCACCCCCTAGGAATATCATTTTTCGAGAACGCCAGGAGAGAGCGTATGATGATAGTCTCCCCTGGGCCCTTACAAATGTAATACAAATACTCGACTGCTTATCACCCCGATCATCAATTATTACACTGGAGATGGGGCGGAGGGTTGCATTCTGCTCTTTTTTGATGTCGCATCCCTTTTAACTTTTAAACCATTTTTCTTTCTCAAAAGTTTTTTTGTCCACGCGTAAATATTTGCATTAATTATTGCCCTCTGCATTACAACCCCAAATCAAATAATTAGTTTTATCTACTCAAACACCAAAATGAACACATGAATAAATACATTACTGTATGTGAAGGATGACATTATTATAATCGTGTTTAAAACTATCCAAATCGTGCGTAAAAGTCCAATGTAAATGAAATGGAGTCTTTATTTCATTCATTGCGTTTAAACCACTCGCCTTTAAAAGGCTCGTGCTTTAAAGTTCGTAACTCATGCACAAAAGCCCTTCTTCACACACTTGTATCATAAACTACTATTATTTAATACATAGAAAACAAACTTCGATCAATGTTCTGTCTATCTTATCTATCTGAACTATCTTAACTTCTGTCTATCTTAACTCTTGTCTGTCTAGTCTTCTATTCATGTCTAATCTTGTCTGTTTAATCCTCTATTTATGCCTAATGTTGTTTGTCTGGTCATATCCTCTCCCGGTCATACGTCTCTCTAAGGGACTCTGTTGCCTCCTTCTGCCTACACTTGTGCTTGGTGTCTTGATCTTACAATTAGACACAAGTATAGTATAGACACAAGTATAGTAATAGAGCGATATATAGGTATAGTATAGAATGCTTACAGTTTTTCACGAGGATTTCGAATCACTCTTAGGGGAAGTTTCGTGGCATATTTTACTGTGATGGTTTTGCCAGAGACATTTCACAAGAGTACGGTGGCTTATTTTTCCATACTTGTGCCCCAGGATTTGAACCCGGAACTTATATAATGTACTTGAACCCTGATAATATAATGTTGTAGTAATCTGACACCTTGACTACTAGGCCACAACCGCCGCTAGTCATCTATTAAGGATTTTCATTTTGTGTATCTCGCCTGTGTTGCAACAACTGTGTTGCAGATTACAAAATTATTATATACATAATTAATATACAATATTATTTGTAAAAGAGTGAAAGAACAAACAATCAAATTCTATTTGTACAAGCAATGTGAGATATGTAGTCGTGTGGGTAGCTTTGAATGCTAATAGTTGCTTCATGTAAATGTCCTTTGTCTTGAACGAATGTCTGTGTAATAGAAGATCTGGGCCACACGTGCAAAATATTGATATTCCCGAGGGAATAGTTAATAAGAATAAAAGAGTTGGAGCACGTATAAGATTATGAGCGTCGGAATGGGAAGTAGCTGCAAAAAAAAAGCGTAAATGATCCAGTAAAATCCCAAGCGGAGATAAAATCTCAACTATCACAACAATAATTATTTCAGTTGGGAGTTGAAGCCGGATCGAGGACGAGCAGGTAATTGTGTGCCGAAGCGGGTCATGTAAATATATTGGAAGCTCTGTCATTCCAAGTTTAATTTAATTAGTTGCAGGAAATAATATAGAGGGTAATATCTGCGGCTTGGTATTTGATAGAAGGTGAAACCGCAATCAAAATGTTATTTGGCTTCCACGTAATATTAATTATGCGTGTGTTTATCATAAAAATAAAATGTTATTTCAGTTGTTGGCCTCAAGCGTCTATCACGTTCCCTGAAGAAGTTTTCATCGAAATAAAATTTTTAATAGACAAACCAAAATTAACTGCATTTTAAATTAGTCGTGATTTTCATGTGGAAAAACTAATAGTGGTTTATGATACAAGTGCCTGAAGAAGGGCTTTTGTGCACGAGTTACAAAGTTTAAAGCGCTTTAATCGCAATGAGTGCATAATAGCCTTTCACATACGTGTATCATAGATTATTTTATCTAGGAGGCATGTTATCAATAATATGTATTGAAGTGGGTGCCCAGTGGAGAGGTATATAAAACAACTATATAGGCTTAACAACACATCCGTTAACAAGACTAAGACCTTGTACGAGTACGTCTTGACACTACGATGGGTGAGAGCAGAGAGGGCGAAGTCTCGTCTGCGATCACCTGACTTGACTGTTATCACTTAAAATACAAAGCACTCTGGAGGATGAAAAACGAAAAATATTCAGATTGCAGTACAATACAGTTAAAATGCTGTTGAATCTACAAAAAAAAAATTGTTTACAGTAGATGGCGGAAAACTTGAAGGTGCACTTTTACAGTGCACCCGATAGAAGTTCCGATCAGTTTTTTAGATTCCCGTATTTATTCTGCGCGATGCGAACCCAAATTTTCGCCGATGACCGTCGAACTCGCAAATTGCGGGCCAAAGAGGAGGTTGCGGATTTTTTTTGGAATTTCGGACACACCGTGTGAAGGGAGCGACGCAGGAAGCCGCGAGTGGTACCGAAATACGCGTATCGGAGGGCGGCATCGCCTCGTACAAAAGTTGGATTCGGCCGCGCGGAGAGGGGGTAAATGTCAAAAAATCGTGCAAAAAAAAAGTGATATTTTCCAACGTCGGCAGCTCGACATAAAGTGGCGCGGGCGTCCGTGCCGAATCGCACGCGTGCAGTTTCGTGTCGCTGTGCCCAGAAACGGCGAAACTGCAGAATTCTCGGAGGGCCTCATTAGGTGGGAGTTAGGACAAAGATTTGCCGAAGTTAGGCTTTCCTAATTAGGACGGCACAAGATTCGAATGAGGCTTGCCATAGTTCGGCAACAGTTCGGAAGGCCTCATAAGGCCCGAATAGATCTTTCGGCATGCCTCACTATTTTCCTAGTCGGGAAGGAGAGCCGATACCTTTCGAATTGTGGCGGGCGACTTCGTAGTCGCAGCGACGCGGCGCTGGTCAAGTTGGAATTTCAAAAACGCGACATCCTGGTGCCCCAAATCGACATTTAAGTTTTTCTCTGTGCAGATTAACAGTTATAAGTGGGCGTCGCGACGCGATTCCGCGACGTCCAATTATGGGTGTCGAAAGCCAAAACACCATTCTATTATCCACTGAAAAATCAAGAACATTCACCGGGGGCAGCAAAAATATGGACGTTTTACTTACGTCATTTGTTTCCTGCAATACGGCGAGTTTCGGGCGTCGCGACGGTTTAAAACGACGCAGCGCGATGTCGCTTGCATTAAAAGATAAAGCGTTTAATTTTCTGCGAGAATCGAGAGCAATCGTTCCCACAGAGGTTAATTTGGCGATTCTGCGGAACGTTTTCCTGGACGTCCAAAAAACGTCGTTCTTAGGGCGTCGCGACGCGATCTTTAACGCAATCGGGATTAAACTCTCAAACAAACTAACAGGTTCTATGCCCGATCGAACGGCCCCGGTCCCAGACCGACCCGTCAATTGGTTCTGACGTTCTAGGTACCACCGCAAAACACCCCTGGTTTTTTTTCACTTTTTGCGCAATTTTCTTTAAACTGCCGCAGATTTGCAAAAAGTCATCGCAGCTAAAAATTCTTACAGGAATAGCTATGGGCAAGTGTTCTGTAGAGAACGAACCCAACTTGTGACCTGGAGCCCTTTAAATAAGTGTAGGGCGACCGTAGAAGTGATTGCAAAAACGGCAAAAAAAAAGTTGCAATTCCTCTTGAACTAGGTGAGTGGGATAGCCAGGACGGCAAGCGAGAGCTCCGGAAATGTGGCGTGACGGCAGCTAAGGCGTGCGGGAAGAATTTTCAAGATCCTACGCAAAATGCATCTAGGACGCCAGAAAAACGTCGTTTTTATCGCGTCGCGACGCCATCTTCAACGCAATCGGGATCAAACTCAAAAACAAACTAACAGGTTCTATGTCCGATCGAACGGCGCCGCTCCCGTACAGACCCGTCAATTGGTTCTGACGTTCTAGGTACCACCGTAAAATAAAACCCCTGGTTTTTTTTCACATTTTGCGTAATTTTCTCTTTACACTACCGCAGATTCGCAAAAAGTCGTCGCAGCTTAAAATTCTTAACGGAATAGCTACGGGCCAGTGCTCTGAAGAGAACGAACCCAACTTGCGACCTGGAGCCTTTAAAATAAGTGTAGGGCGTCCTTAGAAGTGATTGCCAAATCGGCAAAAAAAAGTTGCATTTTCTCTTGCACCAGGTGAATGGGACAACGCAGGACGGCTAGCGAGAGCTCCAAAAATGTGGCGCGACGGCAGCTTCCGGAAGCATCCGGAAAGTATTTTCAATAATAATTATTTTACGCAAAATGCGTCTAGGACGCCATAAAAACGTTGTTTTTATGGCGTCGCGGCGCCATCTTCAACGCAATCGGGATTAAACTCGAAGACAAACTAACAGGTTCTATGCCCGATCGAATGGCCCGTGTCCAGGACCGACTCGTCAATTGGTTCTGACGTTCTAGTTACCACCGCAAAACGCCCCTGGTTTTTTTTCACTTTTTGCGCAATTTTCTCTTTAAACTGCCGCAGATTCGCAAAAAGTCATCGCAGCTTTAAAATTCTTACCGCAATAGCTACGAGCAAGTGTTCTGAAGAGAACGAACCCAACTTGCGACCTGGAGCCCTTTAAATAAGTGTAGGGCGTCCGTAGAAGTGATTGCACAATCGGCAAAAAAAAGTTGCATTTTCTCTTGCAGCAGGTGAATGGGACAACGCAGGACGATGAGCGACAGCTCCAAAAAGGTGGCGCGATGGCAACTAAAGCGTGTGGGAAGAATTTTCGAGATCCTACGCAAAATGTTCCTAGAAGATAAAAAATCGTGATTTTAGGTTTCTGTCTGGTGCGTCCGAACCTGGATAAGTTGAGTCGCAAAAATGGCACCGCTTGACGGGGTTCTCGGTTTCCACCAGAAAAATGTATAATTCGGCTTTTCGCCATCGCCTCCGTTTCCGTCGGACCGTTTCCTCAAAAACCTCGATTTTCGGGAGGCTTTCTGGACCTCTGGGTGGCAGGACGGAGGACGAAACCTGGGGATGCGCAACGACGAACAGTCGCAATTAAAGCATTGAAGACGTATGGTTAAAGTAGCGAAGATCTGCCGCCTCCGGCGGCATAAAAAAGCCGAATCTGACCTTTTCAAAAACCAACGTGTTGGGCTTCCCCTAGGTGAAATTCCTGAAACGCCGCACGTCAGTAGTCTCAGAATCGATCGAAATTTTCGATTCCGTCGAGACCTGGCGATTCAAAGCTTTCCCACACGGACCTCAAAAGTTTGCTTTACAAAAATTAACACTTTTACGGATGTCACGGCGAAGATGCCCGGGCAAAATGAAATTCAAGAAAGAATTACGGTAGGAAACTTCGAGACGCGTCCTCTAACGCCACTCTCGTCGCTGCGCGACTTTTGTCGGCGACGTCATTCACAATTTTCTGCGAATCCGGGTGCTCCGAAATCGTTTAATAATGAATCTCCATTGTATTTACATTGGACTTTTACGCACGATTTGGAAACTTTTACACACGATTAAAATAATGTCCTTCACATACAATAATTTACTAATTAATGTGTTCATTTCGGTGTGTTCATTTTCGGTGTGTGAGTAGGGGCGTTTCTGGTGCCCCAAATCGACATTCAAGTTTTTCTCTGTACAGATTAACAGTGATAAGTGGGCGTCCCGACGCGATTCCTCGACGTCAAATTATGGGTGCCGGAAGCCAAAACGCCATTCTACAACCCATTGAGAAATGAAGCGTTAAATTATCTGCGGGAATCGCGTGAAATCGTTCCTGAAGAGCTTAAGTTGACGATTCTGCGGGACGTTTTCTTGGACGTAAAAAACGTCGTTTTTATGGCGTCGCGACGTCATCTTCAACGCAATCGGGATTAAACTCGAAAACAAACTAAAAGATTCTATTCCCGATCGAACGGTCCCGGTCCCGTACCGACCCGTCAATTGGTTAAGACGTTCTAGGTACCACCGCAAAACGCTTCTGGTTGTTTTTTCACTTTTTGCGCAATTTTCTCTTTAAACTGCCGCAGATTCGCAAAAAGTCATCGCAGCTTAAAAACTCTTACCGGAATAGCTACGGGCAAGTATTCTGAAGAGAACGAACCCAACTTGCGACCTGGAGCCCTTTAAATAAGTGTAGGGTGTCCGTAGAAGTGATTGCAAAATCGGCAAAAAAAAGTTGCATTTTCTCTCGCACTAGGTGAATGGGACAGCGCAGGACGGCGAGCGAAAGCTCAAAAAATGTGGCGCGACGGCAGCTAAAGCGCGCAGGAAAAGCTGTCAAGGTCCTACGCAAAATGCGCCTAGAAGGTAAAAAATTGGTGATTTTAGGTTTTTGTCTGGTGCGTCCGAACCTGGAAGGAGTTGAGTTACACCAGAAAAATTTATAATTCGGCTTATCGCCGTCGCCTCCGTTTTCGTCGGACTGTTACCGCAAAAACCTCGATTTTCGGGGGGCTTTCTAGTCCTCTGGACGGCAGGACGGAGGACGAAACCTGGGGATGCGCAACGACAAACAGTCGCAATTAAAGCATCGAAGACGTGCGGTTGTCGGTCGATTTCTTGAGTGAAATTATGTAATTTTCCTGTCTGAATTAGAGTATTGACGTTTAATGTTCTGATGAATGTTTTCTTCTTGTAGGGAAGTTTACCAGATATTCTCTGCTGTGCTTGTCTGGACTCCCCAGAACCCGATAGTCCAGCTGCCGTCTGCCGACGGTTGGATTGCGTACCAGCTGGGGTAAAGTTAAATTTGCTTGCACAGTTCATGTTTGCTTGTGTTTCACTGGTTTGGCCCAGCTGGTTGATATCAGGACTGGATAGGAACATATTATTTTCAGTCGAGCTCACTGAGCTAACAGACGCTGACCAGAGTACCGGTGGTTTCACTCAAACGTGTCTGGATTTTGAGTTTGTGTTCGTGTCTACTGTTTTAGACGATGGTGTTATGGTTCATCAGCAGGGCTTCAACCCTCTTTTCCGGTATCTTAGGTCGAAAAAGGGGAAGAAACAAAATTTGGCAGAGCAATAAATATATGTATGTCACTTTGACAATAAACCAATGGATTAGTATTATTATCATTATTTTTAATAATGGCGCACGTTTTTTAATACAAGAAATGCCATTTCGCATTGTCTTTACACATAACCTGGCTAACGCACGCAAATATTCAATATCGATAGGTTACATTTAAAAAAAACAAATAAATAAAAATAGAATAAAAACAATCAAGACCTCGATATTAAAAAAGGGAAGTGAATTGACATCAAGAAATTTTTTTCATTACAAAATAATAATAAAAATTAAAGAAAACGTTTTTAAATGTGTACAAATTTTATGGTGATACCGGAGGCTGAGGAGACTTCCTATGATGCATCCACCACCACCGGATACAATTCAAAAAGCAAATTCTTAATTTTTGATTAAATTTTTTTTATGGCCCCTGGATCCCAAACTTGTAAGATAGAACCCCTCGCAAGAGTAATAAAAATATTGTTTGTAACACGGGCGGTATTGTCAATTGCCTTCTCGAGCCAATTTCGCTTTCGCGTGAAATTTACAACTTTCCGCTCTAGTTACAAAATAAACTATATTATTATTATTTTTCTCTTACAGTTCGTCCCTTGCCGTTTGATGTAAATTTTCGGACAGAGAGAACAAGGTGCATGTTAGAGGTCAAAAAATTCATTTTGAACTTGGCATACCGATCACGAGCGGTTCTTTCAGCTATGACACCCTCTCCATACACAGCACAAATATAGCGAGTAGCTTATGCGGCCTTAGAACCATGATTAAATGAAAAAAAGGAGTTGAAAATACTCATTTTTCTCAACATGATCTAATGATCAGAAAATTATCAGAAATTAACTTAAGACAAGACATTAGATTGCGGTAGACGAAAACATCATTTTTTCGAATGATTTGAAACATTATGCCAAAACATTTAATGTTAAAATTAAAATAAAACTTAGGTTAGGTTAGAAAACTAGCGAACTAGGCTTCGAAAACTAGCGAAGATATACCGCCTCTGGCGGAATAAAATAGCCGAATTTTAACTTTCAAAAACCCACGTAGTCGGCGTCCCCCAGGTGAAATTTATGAAACGACACACGTCAGTAGTCTCAGAATTAATCGAAATTTTCGATTCCGTCGTGACCTGGTGATTCAAAGCTTCCCCACATGGACCTCAAAAGTTTGCTTAACAAAAATTACCACTTTTTCGAAGGTCACGGCGAAGATGCCCGGGGAAAATGAAATTCAAGAAAGAATTCCGGTAGAAAACTTCGAGACGCGTCCTCTAACAACACTCTCGTCGCTGCGCGACTTTTGTGGGCGACGTCATTCACATTTTTCTGCGAATCCAGGTGCTCCGAAATCGTTTAAAAATGAAACTCCATTGGATTTACATTAGAATTTTACGCACGATGTGAAAACTTTTACACACGATTAAAATAATGTCCTTTACATACAATAATTGACTTATTAATGTATTCATTTCGGTGTGCGAATAGATAAAAACGTTTGTTATTAAAGAAAGTTTGTTATTAGGAATAAACACTGAGGTTGAACTGTGTGATATTACTTTCTGTAAAGCGTTCGTTTTTCTTTGCTTCCACCGCATGAAAATTAACGGGGTTTGAAAGAATAATAAACACACATTACATTCGTGCACTTCTACATATTTTTTATCGCGATTTCAACCCGCATTTACATGTTCGTGGAACCCTAGAAGAACATGCATCCAGCGATAACAAAATAATATGAAATTTGTTTTGCAACTACAGAAAAGTTATCTAAGTAGCGGTATAATTGCAGGAAAATTGCGAGATTTTACACAAAATATATTTCACAAATTAATGGTCATTTAATCCAAACACTCTAATTCTTTCAAAAATTGACATTTGTGCAACAAATTAACAACAGTGCATTATGTATCTATCTGTCCATATATAAATGTCTATATCTCAAAAACGGAAGATGTTACAGATGTGAAAATTGGTGTTTAGATTCGTTCTTCAGGAGTAAAAATAAGGAGACAAGTATTTTACCATTTTTTGAAAATACGTTTAAGGAGCCTTAAAATTGGGGGTTTAATAATTTTATAACCTATATATTTGAAGCCGAATAGAAACTTTGAAACCACAATAGTATAAATTGGCAGTTAAATTCCTCCTAAAAAATAAAAAAAACCGGTTTTACCATTTTCCGAAAATCTAGCGAAGCGAGCTGCAAATGCGGGATACTTTTACTCTAAAAAATTGAAGATAATAGAGAGGTGAAAATTAGTAGCGACTATATTTAAAAAAAAACCGGCCAAGTGCGATTTGTGACTCGCGCACCGATGGTTCCGTACAAACTTGTAAGTAACGTATCTTTAAGAGGACCTAACTGTATGCAACCCATATGCTTCTGGTGCCTGACAATACCACGCAACACATTAGTGTATTCTCATAAGTTTCTAATAGTAAATTCGCATTTTTCTTGTAATTAAACTACATATTTACATTTTTCCCTTTACATGTGCTATAAGACACCGCTTCTTGCCAAATTTCATGATTCTAGGTCAACGGGAAGTACCCTATAGGTTTTGATTCCCTTGTGAAATCGCAAAATATGCGACATAAACGGTCATATCTTTTGATCGCCTTGACTTACAAGTTTGATTTTTTCACAGCTGAAAGATACCGCAGACCCGAGTATTTGATACAAATTTTAACTTGTTACCTCTACGCGTTCCTGAGCAAAATGGTCTTGACAGACAGACAGACAGACAGACGGACAACAAACTGATGCTATACGGGTTTTCGGTACGGAAGCCTAAAAACAGTATCAACCAGTGCAGCTCTCAACCAATCAACGAATCAAAAACCAAAAGCACATGTGTGCTATCAATCATAACTTATCATTAATCTCGGACTGTTACATACGTGAGGGTTATGATGTATTTACATAGTCCACGAACTATACGATAATGTGCATTTACAATAGTGGTCGTAGATAAAATAAATTACATTTCGTTTTACAATTTCTTTATGGAAAATTTAAAGCTGTTTGTTAAATTAATGTGGGAAAAATAATAAAATTAATGAAACATTCGGCGTTGAGATGCAGCACATTGGAGGTCGAGCTTTGTTCCGTTCATGTTTTCCGGTTTTATTTTTTTGTGTTTGCTGTGTGTTTAGTGCAAGCGCCTGTTGAAACATAAACAAGTATTGTGGAGCAAAAGCGTGAAGAAATAGTAACCCTCGCGTTTTTTTATCGCGATTCCCGCACGCGAACATTTGCATATCCTCAGAAAGCTCTCAGAAGAGAATTCATTGCACATATAAAATATAATTACTTTCCACATTCCATTTATGTAATCCGTTTACTTGATTAACTGCTTGTAAAAATCAATATTTTTTTAATTAAAGCAAACGTTTATTTTTGTTGTTCTTTTTCAAGGAATATTTTTCTTGTTTATCTGGAGAGGTAGTGCGCGTTAAGAAACGCTGCGGCGACGGCGATAACGATTTTAATATGTTCTTGCCATTTATTACTGCTTAGTGGAGGAGAGTTTATTAAATTATGCAGACGGGATTATAACTTGAATGCACCTTAAAAACCGGTATCTGAATTTCGCCCAGGAAACGTAATAAACGAAGCCGGCGCAGGCGGGCAAAAAATAACTAATTACGTTTTACTGCTGCGGTGCACGTCGGTTCGCGGAATTGTTGTAATTAGCAGTTCAAATGTTCGGGGAATTAATACTGTAAATAAGGGGAGGTTTTTTGCTGTTGTCGTTGTTCGGCCGGTTTTATGTATTCAGAAGAGGTTCGGATTTGATTCGATCTGTTTTGTTATCAATCAAACGGTTTTAAAAAGTTTACAAATTGGATTGTGTATACGTTCACATCATCGACGTTTTCATAAAAGCTACTCTTTCAAGACTAAAGTTATAATATTTTACAATATTTTAAATATTTTTATCTACGACCATATAATGTTTATACATCATAACACAATTAATGATAATAATGGGATTAATGATAAGTTATGAATGAAAATACACACGTGCGTTTGGTTTACGATTCGTTTATTGGTTGTGACCTGCTACTATTATTAAATATAGGTTTAAACTGGAGTGCTCAGATATAACCAATAATACTAATAGATATAACCAACCAAATGTCACTTTGCGGATGCAAGACACATAGGTGTAGGGAAAATAAATTTGAAGGCGGTATATAAAAATATATGTGGTCTTGATTTATCTGCTCTTAATATAACCTAATCTAACCATCCATTTTGTTCAAGTCTGTAGCTACGTTGGGCTTTCTTACGCGCCATTAGAGGTTTTATGTCAATTCCGTGTTGTGTATGTTGTGATGCCGGGTTTACGATGATCTTAACGTAACGGGACGCAATCCGACGTGAAGCGACTTGACGTAAACTTAATGGTAAGGTATGTTTGTGAAATTACGATCACTGTAACGTGCCGCAAAACAGCGTGAAAAAGAAATTTGACAGCGCTGGTAGTCAAAATGAATTCTGTTGTGAGATATTATCAATTGTCCAATTCAATTTTGGCCGCATATTTGTGTCTTAACCCATTAACGCACAGCTGCGTGACACCCACGCTCCGAATTTACTTGCAATATTGTGCAGTTACGTGAAAATATTGTATATTAGGTGGTTGAAAGGCGGAAGAGGCAACGAGTACGAACGGTTGCTGGGAGAGAAATTTTTCGGAGAAGAATCCAGTTTAGTGACTCAGACCCTCATCTAATAAAGTGTAGTTCGTCGACTTATAAATGTCACAACATACAACACAATATCAAATGTCACTCTGGAATTGGAGTGCATGCGCGCAAGAATCGAAAGCGTTGATTGTCTGAAGGAGTCACGTGAAACAGACCGACTTAACGTAACTTGAATATTGAATATTACGTTAAGTAACGATACGTCACGTCGCGGCGATCGTATTCAGCGGCATATAAAACATTGTATTTAAGTTTTACGTCACGTGAAGACCCGTTACGTCCCGTTACGTTAAGTTCATCGTAATCCCGCTATGACTCTTGGTTCTATACGATATCGCCGCGTGCACATGGTTAGTCAGTGATGCCGATTCGGAATTGCATGTATGCTGTGAATCATTTTCCTGCGTTTTAGAGACGTTTTTCGTACAACCATTCCAACACTGGTTATAACTTTATTGTGTTAGGTCATATCATTGCAATGCTTGCTCTTACTGCTTTAGATATTATTGTAGTGGTTATGGGTCTATACATTTTTTTGTTCTATTTTTGGAACACTAGGCACATACACGTCGCAATGCAACGTTGCGCTGCAATAAGAAGCTTGGATGATTACATAGAGCGCCTTTTGGACTAATGTATTTGTCGCTGTTTATGTAGTGAAACCCGTGTATTGAACAGGTCCCAACATGCGGATAACACGATCGTTACATGAAACAACTGACATGTCATACAACCACCTGAAACTGGTCAAAAATCCGCGGTCTTTTCAATGGATATTTTCAGATAAATAAGAGAAAGACCCAAGCTCAGCAGCCAAACATGATCAAATTGTAGAATCAGTTTATGGGAGGAGTGGACAGAACAGATGCAATAGACCCCTTTTACGGTTAGTCAAGCGCATGCACACCCGTTAAGCTTGAAAGGCGGGAATATGAAATTTTTAGGCAAATATTAAGGTTATACGTCAAAAAGTTCGGGCTATTTTTGACGTATAACAGGCGGAAATTGACACATGTGCACAAGAAAACTTCAACTATGAAAAGGTCTATTGAAGAGTTTCGAGCAATCCGTGGAAAGGAATATATTGAATTCAGCTTCAATCAGCTTTAATCAGCTTTAATCCACTTTTAACCAGCTTTAAACAGCTTTCAATCAGCTTTAAACGGCTTTCAATCAGCTTTAAACAGCTTTCAATCAGCTTTAAACAGCTTTCAATCAACTTTCAATCACCTTTATACAGCATTCAATATTTATGTGATGGTTGTTTAAACACTTTTTTCATCAGAATCGGATTTTATGAAACACAGGGTAACCAATTTCTTGGAAATAATCTGCGTTTTTATTTTGATTTACCGTTAGACGTGACCGAATGTCTGCCGTCGATAGCAAACCCCGTATCTTATCAGCTACATACAAGCGTGGAACCAATAAATAATGCTGGTCTAATTAATTTCTCGGAAATTTATCTGCGTCTAGTCTGCTGCTGATAACAATTTATCCACTACAGCTTTAACCCACTTTTATTCAGCTTAATCCACTTTTAAACAGTTTGCAATCAGCTTCAAACAGCTACAATCAGCTATAAACAGCTTTCAATCAGCTTTAATCAGCTTTAATCCACTTTCCACCTAATCGACAAACCGGACAGTAAATGAAAATTTGGATATGCTTATTATAAAATAAACGCACAATTTCTACGAAATTCAAATTGTTATCAGCAGCAGACTAGACGTAGATAAATTTCCGAGAAATTAATTAGACCAGCATTATTTATTGGTTCCACGCTTGTATGTAGCTGATAAGATACGGGGTTTGCTATCGACGGCAGACATTCGGTCACGTCTAACGGTAAATCAAAATAAAAACGCAGATTATTTCCAAGAAATTGGTTACCCTGTGTTTCATAAAATTCGATTCAGTTGAAAAAAGGGTTTAAACAACCATCACATAAATATTTTTTATCACGACGAGATGATTATTTCGCGCACCGCTGATGAGATAGCAGGGGTTTGTTATATACGACAGACATCCGGTCGCGCCTAATCGACAAGCCGGACAGTAAATCAAAATTTTAGCATGTGTATTAAAATAAACGCAAAATTTCTAAGAAATTGAAATTGTTATCAGCAGCAGACTAGACGCAGATACATTTTCGAGAAATTAATTAGACTGACATAATTTATTAGTTCCACTCTGTATGTAGCTGATAAGATAACAGTGGTTGCTATCTACGGCAGACATTTGGGTCACGTCTAACGGTAAATCAAAATAAAAACGCAGATTATTTTCCGAGAAATAAATTAGTTTTACATGCGTTTACAGGCAAGTTGGTAATGAACGGCCCTCCTCACCGCGCATTTTTTAATATATCCTAAAGCCATCTACACATCTACGCTCGGCCGCATTCAGAACTACTGATAAATCGCGGCGCCATATATACATACTAGCTCGGCCGCGTTCAGAACTAGTAGGTTAGGTTAGAGTCAGTTCAAGCCCAGGGTCAGGGTCAGAGGTCAGGGCCAGGGGTCAGGGACAAGGTAGTGGTCAGGGTCAAGATCAGGGTTAAGGTCAAGGTCAGGGTTAAGGTCAGGAGTCAGGGTTAAGGTCAGGAGTCAAGGTCAAGATCAGGAGTCAAGGTCAAGATCAGGGGTCAGGGTCTAGGTCAGGGGTCAAGGTCGGTGTCATGGTCAAAGTCAGAGGGGGAGGTGGGTCTAGGAGGAACCATCTTTCCCTACTCCTGCAGTATGGCCTATCGGTATTAGTTCGGTTGTCTGTAATGGGATCTGCAGTTTCTCAAAGCCTGATTTGACAGAGGTGAACAACCACTTGGCTTTGGACGCCTTTCCCCTACTTGTCACTGTGAGGATCCTCTTGGTGAGCCAGGAGTGATTCAGGCGGGTCATGTACCCATAGAAGGTCAGTCGCCTTTTCCTCACAGGTGTTTACATACCTCATGTTTTCCTGATATTCGTAGAGCTCATTTTTGTGCCTGATTCTGTAGGTATCGTCCTCCTCTCTTATCGGTCCTAGTATTCTCCTCAGGATCTTCCTCTCTTTAAGTTCTAGTTCCTTTCTAGTTTCCTGAGTGGGCCATTTCGATTCATCACGAGGCACTCAAGAGGCATAGAGTGCAGAGGGTCTTACTACCGAGTTGTAGTGCTTCAGTTTTATGTTCTTTGATTGGTATTTGGAGGTATACATGTTCTTACAGGAACTATAGGCCCTTTTTAACTTGGCGCACCTGGCGTCTATGGTCAAAGTTTCGCTCTCGCTGCTGAGATCCATTCTCCTAAGTACTTGACTGCAGGAACTTTACAGATATTATTGTTTCCTAGTGGGATTGTAGAAGAAGCCTGATATTGGTGATGAACGCAGTCTTGTGTATGTTGACCCTCAAGCCGGTTTTTGCCGCAACATTGTAGAGGCTTTGTAGTTGATAAATAGCCTCCTCTATCATCATCATAATTCAGCTCTCTGTGTCCACCGCTGGACATAAGCCTCCCCCATTTCTGCCCATTCCCTCCTGTCTTGAGCTCTCTGTATCCAGTTGCCTGCACATCTTTTTAGATTATCCGTCCAACGTGTAGGGCAGGGATCTCCAACCTTTTAGCACCCAAGAGCACATTCTAGAAAGCCGATCGCGCGGCTGGCATCTTATTCTTTTCAAGAAGTCCTCATTTGATTTTAGCAAAATGTCGTTTTGAAGGTCCAAAATTTCTAGCTCCAGTTCTTCTGTCCTTACTGCAATATATGCTGCTATTTTGGTTATGTTTACTTGCGGCGGGAAGGCGTAAAACGGTCGGCGGGCGCCACGGTGCCCGCGGGCATAGGGTTGGGGACCACTGGTGTAGGGGGTCTTCCCTTCCCACTTCTTTTATCCAAGCGCGTTCTCCACTCGAGCAGCCTTTTCGCCCATCTCCAGTCCGTGATTCGTGACACATGTCCAGCCCACTTCCACTTGAGTTTGCGAATTTGGATAACTACATCTGTGACGCCGGTTTTTCTTCGTAAATCTTTATTTCTTATATGAACCCTCCAGTAACACACCGAGCATGGACCTTTCCATCTTGCTCTGTGTTACCATAAGTTTCTTAGCACTTGCTGAGGTTAGTGTTAAAGTTTCAGCTCCATAGGTCATGACGGGCAACACACACTGAGCAAATACCTTCCTCTTTAAACATTGTGGCATATCGCTTTTAAAGACTTCCGCAAGTTTACCATAAGCTGCCCAAAATAGTGTAACTCTTCTTTTCATTTCGCACGATTTGTTGTCTCGTGAGATTTGGATTTCATAACCAAGATAATTGTACTTATCCACCAGAGCTACTTCCTCATCGCCAATGAGAATTTGATCACTGGGAACTAAATTTGGCCTCCTCCATGCTGTTGGCCAATAGGGTGAGATCATCAGCAAAAGCTAGAAGGGTACATTGAGGTTCTCTTTCTTGTACCCAAGCTTCAATCCTGCTTCTGGTGACAATCTGGAAGTCCATTCTCTGATGGGGCCATCCCTCTGCCTGACTCCTGTCTGGATGGAAAAGCTCGCGGAGAGTTCACCCCTGAACTTTGACTTTTTATTTCAAGTACTTATGTTATAAAATTATAAAAACGCAATTATTTGGCCTAGTGGTCCATTTTTAGAACACCTTATAACTCGAAAACTGGATAAAAATAATTAATAATACAATCCTTCCAATAGACCTTTTCATAGTTGAAATTTTTTTGTGGGTATGCGTCAATTTCCGCCTGTTATACGTCAAAATTGACCGAACTTTTTGATGTATAATTATATGAGCCCGAAACTTTCATATTTCCGCCTTTCAAACTTTTTACATTATTCTACCAAATATGCGAATTTCATGCGAAAACTAACGTTTTCTAACCTCTGGCATGACTGGATTAAAACTTAAATTAAAACTAAGATAAATTATTAAATAAAATATGTATTATATTAAAATGTAAATGACTATGAAACTAACATTCTAGTTGATGTTTACTCCGTCGAGGTTTGTTGAGAGTTTAAGTGTGTATATCAGCTGTTTAAATTTTCTTCTAGTTAGTAAAAGCTATCAAGTTGCTGAAATAAAGTTTAAGCTCGGTTCAAGTTTGCTGCCACGTTTTTACGTTATCCACATTTTATGGCGTAGTCTGGCTTAAATTAAATCCATTATTATGATTGCTGCCGTATAATATTTTGTCAGATTAAAAATTTAAGTTTTTAAAGGAAAACTAGACAGAATAGTTTTCCACAGCAAATTACACATACCAGACTAGGCAGACAAATTAGAGAAAAACTAGAAAACAAATTAGACAAAACAGTATTTGCCAAGATTCCAAAGAAGAAGTGTATTAGGGACGTTCTGGTTTAGTGAGTGAGAGCCTCACACTCAGGCTGGGAGAGCTTCCCCCAAACCACCATAAAAAAGGGAAGTTCAGGTATTACATAAACAAACTTTCAATGATTTTAGATAATGTTATTTGATATCGATTAACCCCTTAACATACAATAACATCTGTAAGACGTCATGTATATTTGATAAGATCACATGTATATGGACACGTCAACGCGCATTTTATTCCTATGTCAAGCGGTTAATAACAAAATTAGCTCGTAGTCTTTGCTTTAATGCGAGTTCAACCTTAAATGATATACACAGAAATTTATTTTTAGACGGCGCAAAAGCGAAACGTGAATTGTGTAACGTTTACATCAATCAAAGTGTTTAACGCAGTAACAACGGTAGAAACTTGAAATCATTGAAATGTATACATTTTCCATAACTTGTCGTACAGAGTTTATAAAACCGTAATGGAATCATTAGCTTCTAATTTGTATTCCCTTTGAGAGATTACCTCGGCTTAACGTTCCCTTTAAAAAAGAGCGAACGAAATTTAATTAGTGGATTAGCATTATGTAAAGTTTGGCTGAAATGCGCGCCCGATCGTAACAAGTATTCACAGTGCATCCTCGAAAAAATAAAAATAAAACCGGGATTTTTTATTTGTCCGTTTCAAGCAGTAAAAGGTAACGGCGGTCCAGGATGTGTATATCGGTAATTGGCTTGATATTCTGTTGATTCCATCGGAAAAAGGCAAAGTTGGTAACGTTCTCCCAACGGTCGAAAGGAGACAGAACTTGCAGCAAACGCTCTTTTCCTGCGAACTTTTATTTTTATACATTTCTTCCTTCCTTTTTTTTTCTCAATAATTCAGTAACACGGAATGTAATGGCTCTTACAATCCAGTCCTTTGATCTGATATCATCGCGCCATGTTCAATCCGAACACTTGGTGTATCCCCCAAAACGTGGGCACTTAACCCCCGATTTCAATTCACGTTTCATCTGCTTAGTTTTTACAGCAGAAGGGTCTGTCCGCGACGCTGCAATCGTTTACTTAATGCGGGCAAATAATATTTGCAAAAAAGTCTAGAACCCTTTTATTCCCATTCCATTTTATAATTAACGCCCACGAAACAAACAATAAACATTCTGTGATTTATTTCAAACAAGACTAGACAAACTAGACTAAACAAACGAGACTAGACAAACGAGACTAGACAAACGAGACTAGATAAACGAGACTGGACAAACGAGACTAGACAAACGAGACTAGACAAACGAGACTAGACAAACGAGACTAGACAAACGAGACTAGATAAACGAGACTAGACGAACGAGACTAGATAAACGAGACTAGACAAACAAGACTAGACAAACGAGACTAGACAAACTAGACTAGACAAACTAGACTAGACAAACGAGACTAGACAAACGAGACTAGATAAACGAGACTAGATAAACGAGACTAGACAAACGAGGCTAGACATATGAGACTTGACAAACGAGACTCGACAAACGAGACTAGACAAACCAGACTAGATAAACGAGACTAGAAAAACGAGACTAGACAAACGAGACTAGACAAACGAGACTAGACAAACGAGACTAGATAAACGAGACTAGACAAACGAGACTAGACAAACGAGACTAGACAAACGAGACAAGACAAACGAGACTATATAAACGAGACTAGACAAACGAGACTAGAAAAACGAGACTAGACGAACGAGACTAGATAAACGAGACTAGACAAACAAGACTAGACAAACGAGACTAGACAAACTAGACTAGACAAACGAGACTAGACAAACGAGACTAGATAAACGAGACTAGATAAACGAGACTAGACAAACGAGGCTAGACATATGAGACTTGACAAACGAGACTCGACAAACGAGACTAGACAAACGAGATTAGACAAGCGAGACTAGACAAACGAGACTAGACAAACGAGACTAGAAAACGAGACTAGACAAACGAGACTAGACAAACGAGACTAGACACACGAGGCTAGGCATACGAGACTAGACAAACACGACTAGACAAACGAGACTAGACAAACGAGACTAGACAATTGAGCCTAGACAAACGAGACTATACAAACGAGACTAGACAAACGAGACTAGATAAACGAGACTAGAAAACGAGACTAGACAAACGAGACTAGACAACCGAGAGTAGACAAACGGGATTAGACAAACGATACTAGACAAACGAGACTATATAAACGAGACTAGACAAACGAGACTAGACAAACGAGACTAGACAAACGAGACTAGACAAACGAGACTAGACAAACAAGACTAGATAAACAAGACTAGACAAACGAGACTAGATAAACGAGACTAGACAAACGAGACTAGACAAACGAGACTAGAAAAACGGGATTCGACAAACGAGACTAGACAAACGAGAGTAGACAAACGAGACTAGACAAACGAGACTAGACATATGAGACTAGACAAACAATACTAGACAAACGAGATTAGACAAACGAGACTAGACAAACAAGACTGGACAAACGAGACTAGATAAACGAGACTAGACAAACGAGACTAGACAAACGAGACTAGACAAACGAGACTAGACACACGAGGCTGAACACACGAGACTAGACAAACGAGACTAGACAAACGAGACTAGACAAACGAGACTAGACAAATGAGAGTAGACAAACGAGACTAGACAAACGAGACTAGACAAACGAGACTAGAGAAACGAAACTAGACAGACGAGACTATACAGACAAGACTAGTCAGACAAGACTAAACAGACAAGACTAAACAGACAAGACTATAAGATGTATGATAATGTGGAGAACTTTAAACAACGCCTGCAAGAGGAGACCTGGTCTCAAAGTTTGCAATGTTGCGAGCTGCAAGTTAATTTACAGTGGAATCTTTTCATGAATGTAGTTTTATTGTATTTCAATGAAAGTTTCCTTCGTGCCCCAAAAATTAAATGCAAGTGTGTCCACTCTATTTATAATAAGATCGAAATAATCCTAGCTAAAAAACGTATAGACATGCTACAAATCTTCTTTAAATACAGCCTAGAGTTAAAATAGTATATTTTGCAACTAGGGCGGTAAGTTGTCAATTAGTCCCGAGAGCGAAATTGGGCGCACGAACGACATTCGCTCGAGAGGGCAATTGGCAATACCACCGGTGTTGCAAATAATATTTTAGTAGATAAGCTAGGACAGTTCTAGCGCAAAATCCCATAATACTTTACATAGGGGTCTGAATTCACATTTCTTCCAATCACACGTCTGGTCCTAGCGTATGCGCATACCGCAAATACCTGTTAATTAGCTGATTATACCTGTTTACTACCTGTTTAAACCTGTTTATTAGCTGATCAAACCAGTTTATTAGGTGATTAGTACCGTATAAACCTGTCATAGAAAATAATGAAAATAACAAACCTGTAAAAAATAACAGGTATTGCGCATGGGCAGGTTTGCGCATTCGCTAGCTAGGTATTGCGCAGGCGCAGCTTTGCGCTAGATTTTGCTAGAACCAGACACCTAACCGGAAGAAATGTGAATTCAGACCCCTAAGTAAATCCTTATGGGATTTTGCGCTAGAACTAAACTAGCTTATCCATCATTGCGTATAGAACGTATAACTAATCTTTCTTTAACAAACTTTCTTAAAAACAACTACTGCACTGGCAAATACCTCGACTGACATTGAATTACATTAAGAAAGTTTTTTTGCTTATCCACTTATTTTCACGTCACTTTTTTAATATTGAGGTCTTGATTGTGTTTATTTTATTTATTTAATTGGTTTTTTTTAATGTAACCTAACGATATTGAATATTTGCGTGCGTTGCCCAAGTTATGTTGTAATATAACAAAAAATATCATTTGTCGCACTAAGAAATGTGCACCAAGATAGTACTTTTAAAACCTGACAGCGGATACACCGAACCCAATGCAAACTTATCATGACTGTTTGAGCCGTATTATTTACGTTGAAGCATCAACAAATTGTTATTTTGGAACGTGCTCTGAGTGTCCTGGTGCAACTGATTTGATTGACGAATTAGAAAACATTTTCGAGTTTAATTACATTGACGAAATTACTTACAGACAATGGGCTAACGTTGATAGGACCACTTTACAAGTTATGATATCCCCAGTGGACGAATATTTACAAAAATTAAAAACCGCTTTAGAAAAATTACTTGCACTCATACCTTGTTAAGAAACAAAACGATTTTATGAAGAATAAAAAAACGAGTTGACATAAAACGAGTGCATTGTAATCTGTGATTTTTCTGAGAACTATACTTTTGTTCAAAATGCCGTACAAGGTATTCACTGGAATAATAACCAGGCAAGAGTGCACCCATTTGCAATCTACTACAGGCACGCTGACGGCGAAAAAATGAAAAGTTTCGTAATTATATCCGAATGTTTGCACCATGATACAATTGCGTTTCACGCGTTTCATTTAGTAGCATTTAGTAGATTTTATAAAGAAAAACTTTAAGAAAATTGAAATAATTACATATTTTTCTGATGGGGCAAGTGCACAGTACAAAAACAGAAAAAAATTTGTCAATCTCACTCATCACGTAAAAGATTTTGGTTTAGCTGCAGAGGCACTTCTTTTAAACTTCTCACGGCAAAAGTGCCTGCGATGGCGTGGGTGGGACTTTGAGAAGGTTAGCTGCTAAAACTAGTCTTCAAAGAATAACCAATCCAATCTAAACGCCGAAAGAATATTCGAATGGGCAACTGAGTCACTCCCTAACATTTCATTAAAATTTGTAGAGGATAAAGAATATAATGAAGAAGAATAAATATTAGAGGCAAGATTCAAAATGGCTCTAACGGTGAAAGAGACGTTAACATACCATTGCATGATACCGATTACAGAAAAAAAAGCAGAAGCAAAACATTTTTCTTCGCAGGAACATTCAACGGAAGTTAAAATTGTGAAATAATTACTTTCTTTGTAACATATCGTTGAAGATTAAATAGTATTTTGTATATCGAAAATAAATATGTTAAGTTAAATAATTATATCGTCTCTTGATCTATCTTATTATATTATAATTATAAGAATATTCAGTAAAATAATGAGGGTCACTTTTTATTTGTTATCTTTCTGAATAATGTATATTCTATTCACATGACGTGACGTATTAGCAAGAAATGAGCGCCAATGTGATCAAGAATCCCTTGCAACTATATCCGCACGCTTGAAATTATTTAATAAGTTTTGATTGAATAGAGAGCCTTTTTAAAACATACGTTTTTTAGATTAGGACCTAGCAAATATTTTTTTCAATTTCATGCGACTTGGAGATGTGCATGAAAACATCATTTGAACAATTCAATTGTTTGTATTATATATTGATTAACAATAATAAAATACTTCCACCATGTGATTAAGAAGCTGACCTAAACACCTAAGGTGTTAAATAGTGGAAGATCGAGAACGATCCATTTAGTAAAACTAGAGATAATGAATGTTAAATGTTACTGAATCCAGCAAACTACCAAAATTAAAAATGTATATATTTCTGAAAATACACATATACGAACGAAATCCCGGTATAGGTGTCGACTTATTTCATGTAAACAAGTGACAAATAAAATTTCTGACGAATCCAAATATAGAGTCAAAATAGGTGTACGATTTGTAAAAGAACCCATCATATCAATGATAAAAGGGTATATGGGAAAACTGGATTTTTATT
This sequence comes from Phosphuga atrata, assembly GCA_944588485.1. Classification (NCBI taxonomy): domain Eukaryota; kingdom Metazoa; phylum Arthropoda; class Insecta; order Coleoptera; family Silphidae; genus Phosphuga; species Phosphuga atrata. The sequence continues at coordinate 7,855,027 of OX155893.1, read as the reverse complement.
TGAATATAACGGGTTTGGATACAAGCAAAACTTTTTATAAAGAATAAGATTTTCTCCTGAAACTCATATTAAAAAAGTTTTCCCCGTAGGAAACCTCATCACTTTACACACTGACTTCTCCTAAACCATAACATTTCACTAGGTAGATTCGCTGCTCTAACGTTAGCAATGTTTTCATATTAAGCTCGCCGAACTGTCAATAAATGTCACTTGTTAACGAGTAATACATGAGTAACGCGATACAAATGCATCGTTCGGACTCAGTCATATTTAAAATCAACAACTCGACTTAATTTCAAGTTTTTGATCTTATCTTAAGTGATTACTCGTTTTTTCTTTGATTTCATTTTTCATTTGATTTCACACGGCACCAACCTGCTTTGGCAAGCGTGGTGCTAAATTGCCAAAACCCCTACAAAAATGAATAGATACAAAAAGCAATGGCTCTTAGTCCCCAGCAGCCGGAAAGTTCCCTACAACGACAGCTGTAGCCAGAATGGAACGGCTGAGGGTGCGAAGAATATCTGGAAGAATATCTGGCTGCTACACGAAGTTGAACATAGCTACATATGACATAGGATCGGGGGACAGAAGAGGAGAATTTGAAACAGAATTGAAAAAGATTAAATGGAACATCATGGGTATAAGCGAAACAAGAAGGAGATGCGAAGCCTATATTGAACTAAAATCAGGACACAAACTCTACTATATGGGATCCAACACCTCCAGCATAGGTGGAGTAGGCATATTAGTCCACAAGTGACTGGTTAACGGTATAAGAACATTAAAAGCCATCTCCGAAAGAGTAATATACATTACATTAAACATAAACAAACGGTAAACACTAAAAATAATACAGGCCTATGCTCCTACAACCAAAGCCAAAGGCGAGGAGATTTCCAAATTCTATGAGGATATCTTCAAAGGAATGCGCGAAAATAAAAAAAAACTTTAGTCATATCAAAAAATTTAGTCATTGGAGATTTCAACTGCAAGATCAAGGCAGGACGAAGCGTACGTTGGAAAGCATGGACTAGGAAAAAGAAACCCATAGCGTCAAACTTCCTCGAGGATATATAACGCAAACATTTTTTTCAGAAAAAAACGAAAACCGGAAATGGACTTGGGCAAACCCGGATGGCAGAACCTTAAACCAAATAGACTACATTCTGACAACGGACATACGGGTAGTACCGAATGTCGAGGTACTTCACTGTCGCGATCACTGTCTTGTAAGACCAACAATTCACATAAACCAAAAGCTAGAAAGAAATAGGAGGATGAAGAAAACCACACTAAAACAGGTTGATAGAGAAAAACTCTAACAAAACCCAGAGGAATTCCAATCCCGACTAGAAGACATCTTCATAAACAGCCATACAACTGCAATAACTGACATAAACGACCTTAACAAACAGATCAAACATTCCCTGCATTAGGCAGCTGAAAGTTACGCTGTAAAGAATTCCAAAAGGACAAACAAACTGAGCTCCCAAACTCCCGCAATGCTGGGGCATAGGCGGAATTTGATTGTATGCGGAAAAAGAGCAACAACAGAATACACCGAGACGAACAAAGCAGCCAGGCGAATGGCAAAGGAAGACTTCAGGAAGCATAAAATCTAAATAGCACAAAAAGGCTAAAACAACACCAAGGCCCGAAGGTGTTCAGGGGGCTAGCAACAGACACAAAAAAAGAAATAGCTAGAATCAAGGTCAGACATGGAACGGAAAGGCATAGAAGGCACGATATCATAAGAGCAGCACAAGAATTTTACATAAACTTGTACGAATAAAAATTAGATAGCGACATATCAGAACAAGATAGATTTAGGCAAGGAAGAAAATCATTAACGTAAACTCCGAGGATATTAATGAACGCCAGAAATTACACAGGCCTAAATTAGAGCAGCGCTACACTACACAAAGAACAGGAAAGCGCCCGGGAACGATGGGATAATAGGGGAAATGCTTAAACAAGAGGGAGACACGTTAACCACACAATTGCTATTGCTTTAGCAAATGCCTGGAAGAAGAGAACATTCCTGAAGACTGGACAAACGCGTTAGTGATACTGATTTACAAAAAGGGAGACACAGAAAACCTGGAGAACTACAGACCGATCAGCTTACTGTCCCAAACCTACAAACTGTTCACAAAAATAATATCCACTCGGATTACTCCGCAACTGGACTACTACCAACCCAGCGAACAGGCAGGATTTCGTAAGGGGTTCAGTACAATCGAGCACCTACAAACATTGAGAAGACCACAGAACACTATGTGCCGCTCTGGCTAGCGTTCATAGATTTCCGAAAAGCCATATAATATCCATTCGGATTACTCCGAAACTGGACTACTACCAACCCAGCGAAGAGGCAGGATTTCGCAAGGGGTTCAGTACAACCGAGCACCTACAAATAATGAGAAGACCACAGAATACAATGTGCCGCTCTGGCTAGCGTTCATAGATTTCCGAAAAGCCATATAATATCCATTCGGATTACTCCGAAACTGGACTACTACCAACCCAGCGAAGAGGCAGGATTTCGCAAGGGGTTCAGTACAACCGAGCACCTACAAATAATGAGAAGACCACATAATACAATGTGCCGCTCTGGCTAGCGTTCATAGATTTCCGAAAAGCCATATAATATCCATTCGGATTACTCCGAAACTGGACTACTACCAACCCAGCGAACCGGCAGGATTTCGCAAGGGGTTCAGTACAATTGAGGACCTACAAACATTGAGAAGACCACAGAACACAATGTGCCGCACTGGCTAGCGTTCATAGTTTTCCGAAAGGCTTTGACACAGTAGAAATCTGGGCAATCCAGCAAGCCCTAAAAAATGCCAGAATTGACAATAAGTACGCAAACTTGATCTACAATATCTACCGCAACGCCGCACTACAAATCCAACTGCACGAACCATCTGACACGAAAAACCATCCGAACCATCCGAAAATCAGGAGAGTTGTACGACAGGGAAATCCTTTATAGCCGAAACTATTTACCCTGGTCTTGGAAGACGCATAAAAAACAACTGATTTCAGTAACCGAGGTATCAACATAGCGGGTGAGAAACTCAGCCGACTAATGTTTGGTGACGATATAGCACTGATAGCCAGCAACAAGGAAGAACTCATCACACTCATCGACGATATCTACAAAGCCACGAAACGCATAGGAGTGGAAATTAACTTTGGAAAACCCAAGTACATGACGTCAGATAGAGAAGATGAAGAACAAATTACCATCGAAGGCAACTTAAATGAGAAAGTACAAATATATAAGTATCTTGGGCAAACACTAACAATAGGTAAGGTAAATCATTAATCGCCATAATTGCACGTACTGGGGTCCTGTAAATCAGTGCGCAACAGTTAAACACCATTTAAACTTACCACGAGTAACAGTGTCGTGTGGGATATCCGCATTGGGCATCATAGGACCATTTTTTTTAACGGAACTGTCACTGGTGGGAGTTTCTCACTTTGCTGAAAGAGTTTGTCAGTCCACACATTACAGAGGTGTTTCGTGATGGCGACGAGATTTACTTTCAGCAAGAGGGAGTACCTCCCCACTATCAACACGATGTGCGAGCTCAACTCGATGCAGTTTTTCGCGACACATGACCCAGACCTCACGCCCCTGGACTTCTTTTTGTGGGGATACCTCAAGAACAGAGTTTATGGCACCTAAACAAGAACAATTGATGCATTGAAATTGGAAATTGAAAAACAATGTCACGATATTCCAAATGATCAGTTTCGTGACGTTTGCGAATCCCGTGGTGCGCGTTATCACCGTTGTCTGGACAATAACGGTCATCAATTCATCATTTTCGAACATGATTCTTCAATTTCATTTGTCTTCTGTACTTCAAGCCTTTCGACTTCTCTGTATGTCCATAAACAAAGTTTTTCTCGTCATTCGAAATTTTTTTGACACCCTGTACATATTTAACGGTTTATAAAAAATTAAACTTACAAATAATACAAATTACTTCAGGTATAGAATGTTTAATCTTTTTGCATTTAACGTTCATTTCGTGGAATTTATAAGGGGCCATCCCGAAAACACCGGCGAATATCTTCAGAAGGTACAAAAAGACAAACAGGTCTTGTTTCATGATGCGATCTTCATGCACAGTTGACATTCAATAAACTAGATTTAATACCATTAAGTATTGCTTAATGATAGATCATATAATATATTATTCATATTAAAATTGTATTAAAAAAGAATAATCACAGTATATAAAAAATAATCAATAGTTTGTAACTTATTATTAGACAGGATTTGATTTCAATAAGAACTAAATACTTATTGATCACAGTTGGCAAAGGCCTCATAAGTTTATAAAAGTTAATAAATTAAAAACCTGTCGCGCACTTTGTTTAATTCGTCTGCAACAGTGAAATAACATTGTTAAGTTGCGTAAACAATTCCCAATTTTCAGCCAGTATAGTCTCCTTATTAACTCGTTCCCTAAACGTAATTTTAAATTTGCTGTTGGGTTTCTTTGTAGTTCCTGTAGATGTAACTCCATTTTTGGTTTAATCCAAAATAGCACGCGTTTCCTCTACATATTGCTGGAGTCTTCAAGTCTATTTTCATATGTATCTTTTCATATGTATCTGTAAAGATATATATCTTTCTTTAGTATAACTGCTTGTAAATAGATGGTTTGAACGATTTTGTACCAATCTCGTAAATTCTCATCCAATTGGATATATGCTAGAAAGCACTCATTTTCCAACAATTGTTTCATCCTTCTATTAGTCTCTGTTATTTTGATTCTCTCCAATACATGGAACTGTTCGTCGTTATAACTTAAAGATCGAGTAGCTCTATCTCTAACTAAATGTTGGCAAGAATCTCTCAGCCTTTCTATTAAGGTTTTAGCGCGTTCTGGGGCTTTGTTAATGGCAGGATATTGCACATAACGTAATGATGACTCCCATTCTAATTGCAATATATTTTTTGAAAGATTTTTTTCGTGGACTTAACCTACCCTGGGATATGTTCCTATTAAGAAATCATTACTTAATTTATTAAGTTCCTCAAAATAATCATAAAGGGTATAGTCATATCAATGATCTACCGCCATCTATAGAAGATACAAATTTGAAGATGGTTAACTATGCTGACTACACGTTTAAACCAAACTATAACAGAAGTCCACCTAAATTCGATATCAGCAATGGAACGTATTTCAAACTGGTTTAGTATGAATCGTCTAGTCATCAACAACGACAAAACAAACATTATAATTTTCAGGACCAAAAGAAGTCTGAGTTAATACCCTAAGGAAATCAGTATAGGTTATCTAATAATAATAATAATCTTTTTGAAGTTAAACAATCGGTAAGACTACTAGGAAGACTTGTGGACGAACCTAAACATAAAACGACGAACAAACAAACATTGCAACAATTTCATTTTAATATTAATTGAATGCCACTTATTACAGCCGGGGATTGTACAACCCTGCCCTGTTTTAATTAGCACTATACATTAGAAACTACTTCACAGAAAATAGAGAAAACGGACCGTTTAAACTAATTTATCTTAAATTAAACTTCCATTTATTAGGTTTCCTTTCCACCGGCCAAAAAAAACTTCCAGTTGACTGTTTTAATTTATTATCTTGTGCACGGTCTTATAAATTGTATTTAGTTTACTAAATGTGTTTTTACTTCTTTCATTCCATCCACACAAAAAACATGAATTACATCGCAGCAAAAACAAATTGCTTACATGTAGTTACATCTAATGCGCAATAGATTTATTCGTTATTTGAAATTGCTTACTTAATAATTTATAAATTATTAAATTTAAATAGCTCAGTTTTAAGCGATCCAAATTATTAAATGTGTTTATTTGGAGTGATGTTCACGTTACATTCAAGTTTAAATAATTGGGATCGTCGAATGAATATGACGCGGACAAATGTAAATAATTCAGTAATTCCGATTGAATATAGAAACTAATTAGATCTATTCAATTTAATTAGTAATCAACACGTTACACAAACGCATTTATTGCTATTCAATTTTAAAAGCTGGAATATAATAATTGGCGTCGACGGATAATCCGAGTTCGCAATTTGTCTCCCGGCCAATTCGCCAATATCACGTGTAAAATTTGATACTCTCTCAATTTTACACACATATTTGTTCAATTTATGTCAATAACACAAATATACAAATATTAGAACTCGTTTTACACGGTTCCTTTTTAACACATTCTATAATCAACAAACTATATGCAATTAATCAACTCAAAATTAATCAACAACTATATGCTATATTTTTAATAAATCTTACATAGGGTCTTCCAATAGGGACTTCCGAACTTTGACAATTGGTAGCGGACATAATATTGAAGCTACACCTGTCGAATTGGCTGTCATTTATGCACTGTGTTTTGCCAAATCACCATGGATGGATATAGCTTGCAACAATACGTGCAAATGATAAAATTGTTTTATCAAAAAAGGTGTTCTCTTCGAGCAACGTTTCTCGCGCTGCCACCATTTAAATTTAAAGATAGGAAGCGTTTAATGAAAGACCCTTTACCATATTAATTTTTTAGTTAATTTTTTTAAAACCACGAGAATGCGAGGGATAGGTGTATTATACGTAAAACGAGGGAAAGGTGTATTATACGTTAACCGATGGATATTTGTATTATACGTAAAACGGGGATAGGTGTATTAAGGTCGATTCCCATATAATAATAATAATAACCTTTATTGGCATAATTAAAATAATTTACATTTCCATACAAAATATACAAACAAAATAAAACAATAAAAAAAATAATAAAAAAGTTGTGAAACTAAAACCCCATTAAAAAGAAAAAATAAATTTTACCATCCTATAAACCTATACTTCCTCACCTGTACATCGGACATAAGCTCACAAACTAAAAAACAAAAAAAAAACTAAACCGCAACACTCAAAAAACTACCCCGTCGCATCAACTCTTTCCATCTTTTCACTCTGTGTAAAAACGACAGTCCCTTCCCGCTCTCGTCCATACACTCCCTCCAATCTTTTCCTCGCCTTCTCTCCGGATCATTCCACTCCGCCATCGTGCATTCTTCCAACCAATGACTCCACATATCTTCCTTCAACCCACACACCAAACACCTTCTACTTTCCTCCCTCATCCAATGTCTCCTTCCACGCTCTTCATTGCCACACCTAAATCTCGCCAACACTGACTGGTCGTTCGACCCTTTACTTTTCCTCAAATAACCAGGAACACGACCGTGCACTTATATCTGACTGTAGCCTTGGTGATATTTACTAGCCTCTATTTTCGATTGGCGCTCTTGGAAGTCCACTTCTAATAACCTCTCTTTTAGCATCCGTTTCCACTGAGCACCCGCACTTTTTTCCGTTTCCAACCCCTCGGATGATAACCCGCCTCTTTCATACAGTTTCCTTTTATTCAACCCCCAACCGCTCTCTCTTCTACCACTTAACCCCTCTTTATTCACTACTCGAAAGATTTCCTTTATTATCCTTTCATCTCCTAACCCATCCACCCTATACTCGAACTTTATCACTCTTTCCGCAGCTATTACCGCCACCTTACACGCACTCACTTCCTGAAGCACAATGTGACCAGGCGTCGACCTATCAAGTTTCAACACTTTCTTATAAAACTTTAGCTGCAACCTTTCGATCTTGTCTTCCTTTTTCGTTCCCCAGACCTCGCATCCATACAGTAACACGCTTCGCACACATGCCTTCCATATGGTCTCTGCTGCTCTAAAGTTTCCATCAAAGTTCCTTTTCCAAACCTCCCAGATACGACCCGCCGCCACCCATGCCTTCTTTGTAACATACTCTATGTGTTCTTTATTACTGTATCCAGTCCCAAAGACATACCCCAAATACTTAAATTTACCAAGTTCCTCTATTTCAGTACCCTGCCATTCAAACCTTTCTTTCTTATATCGCCCACCCCTTTTAAACCGAATCCATTTTGTTTTACCAACATTCACCCTTAAATCCCTCTTTTCGAAATACCTACAGAGCCTTTCAATCACGTCCTTCATCTCGTTAGCCGACTTTGCAAATACCACCATGTCATCCGCATATGCCAAGCTCCACACCTTCTTTTTCCCAATCACCACTCCTCCAGCTTGCCCGGCCTGTAGAACCTTTTCCATATCCGCCACATACAGATTGAAAAGCGTGGGACTCAAAGGGCAGCCTTGTCTCAGGCCCTTCCTCACCTCAAAATAGTCCGATTCCCATTCATTCGCTACTACCTTACAGACCGTTTCCTCGTACAAATTCCTGATGTTCCTTCTTACCTTCTCTGAGATACCTAGCTTGCCCAAACACTCGTCCAGTCTCCTTCTGTTCACCGAGTCATATGCGGCTTTCAAATCAATGAAAAGAGCAAACGGGCATCCCTTTCTTATTCCTTGGTCTATGATGACTCTCAAGGTCACCAGGTGTTCCACCGTGCTCCTTCCTTCTCTGAATCCCGCTTGTATTTCCAGCAAAAGCTTCCTTTCATTAATTTCCTTCCTCAAGCGACAATCCAGGATTTTAGCAAATATTTTGTATGAGGAGTTCATCAAAGTTATACCTCTATAATTTTCTAGCGCGTCCCTCGTTCCACTCTTAAACACCGGTTGAATTATCCCCACTTTCCAGCTGACTGGTATTCTTTTGTCTCCTCTCCCTATCCTTCTCAATTCCTCCGTAAACTTCTCCTTACAGATTCCAGGTGCTTCTTTCCACGCTTCATTTCCGAGCCCATCCAAACCTCCCGATTTTCTTGGCTTTAGGGAATCAATAACATCCTCCACCTCCGTCACGGTGATATCCTCGGCGAGCTCTTCCTGCTTTCTCTGTCGATCTCCTGAACTATCATCTCTTTCTGACCGCATCTCCACCCCTCCTAGCATTCTCATGAAGTGGTTTTGCCATTCTTCTATCGCAATGCTCTTGGGTAATCTTTCCTTCCTTTTCCTATTCTCTCTCACGTATTTCCACAGCTCAGCTTCCGTCTTGATTTCTCGTACCCGCTGGTTCTCCTTCTCCTCCCAAAGCTCCTTTTTCTTCTTCTCCATTTTTTTGCAATTCTGTCTTCGCTTCCAGCGCGTGCACTTTGAGCTCTTCTCCCTTTCTCCATTCTCTCATAGCTTCTCGAAACCTTTGCTTTGCGTTCCGCACTTCCCCGTCGCACCATGCTCGGCCTGGAAACGCTTCTTTGATTTTCTTTTTCACAAGTGCAGATTCCATTTTCTTTGCCATCATGTCTATATCCTCTATGGCGTTCCACTCTACCTCTTCTAATTTCCTTCTGTATTCTTCTGTCGCCTCCTTATCCCATCTAGCCACCCATTTCTCCGCCTTAACATCTTTCTCCCTTTGCTGCTTCAACGACACCACTACCGGCATATGATCCGACTCACTTCTTATTCCGATTTCCATCAGTTTTATTTGCCGTCTTTCCGCATCATTTGTAATTATTAGGTCAATAACTGAGGTACCCATTGCACCCACAAACGTAAATTCTCAGTCGCCCTCAATACACCCATTCAAAATATCCCATTGGTTCTCTAACACCCACGGCAGCCAAACATTTCCCTCTGCATTTTTAATTTTGTCTTTAGAATTCCTTCTTATCACATCACCCGTCTTATCCACCGTATTGACCTGCTCTTTTCCTATCCTAACATTCCAATCACCTCCTAGTAGCAAGTTTGTCGTTACCATATCTTCTAAATTCCTCTTTATACCCTCTTTAATTTTTTCCAGTCCCTTATTATTATAAACGGTTGCTATTTACCACCACTCCCCCTCCAGTTCTACCTCCCTAAAAACTAGATCCTCCACCTCTTCTAGAATTCTCTCCGATTCCTTGATGCCTCTTCTTCCCATATTCCCATATGCGCGGCACTCACGTTTTAGGCATTAAGGCCGATTCTAATATACACGACACTCAGCTACGCGACATCGTGCAACATCGCCTGTCAAATAATGAATACATTGTTTTAAATTGGCACGTCGCGTAGCTGTCGCGTAGCCATAGTGAGAACGTGCCCGTTTAAAATAATGTAATCATTATTTGACGACCGATGTCGCGTGACGTCGCGTAGCTAAGTGTCGCGTATATGAGAATCGGCCTTGGTGCCTAAAACGAGGGATGAATGAAATCGTGGATGATGAATCTTGTCTGTAATAAGTTATCGAAACAGCAGAATTCCCATTCTTGTGTGGAACGATAAATAGAGTGACAACTAAGCAGTACTGTTTATTCCACAGGATTCAGTAATAGACCCTCTTCTGAACATCTTTAGCCCTTTCACTGCCATTCCGGTAGATGTGACCCGGGGCCCTGAATTTATACAGCGCCGTCCCGGGGTTTATTTTTTTTCCCAGCGTCTTCTAGTTTGCGCTGGATTACTAAACGAGCGCAGCGGCTGGGCGAATTTTTACAGGTTTTTCACTTTTTCACACACAACGCGGACAGTTTTCGTCGCACGTTCCGGCGCCGGTGTGTCCGGAACGTCGCCGTCCATCCGACTGTCACCTCACTTTTCGACAGTTTTACTTAAAATTTTTGGGACGTACGAAAAACTCCCACTTTCTTGCAAAAAAACGTCATTTTTGGACGCTTAAATGACGTCATCCGGAAGCGTTATCGAAAATCGCCATACGTGGGGTCGTTCGTCGATTCTGGTTACAAGAATCTGATGCAACGCCGCTGCCGGGCGTCGTTATAACGTTGCCGTGACTTCTGTAAAAGTGGTAATTTTTGCAATGCAAACTTTTGTGATCCGTGTGGGGGTGCGTTCGGCCTGAATTGCCAGGTCACCACGAAATCTGACGCAAATTTTGATCAATTCTGAGACTTTCACCTGGTGGACCGCACCACGTGGGTTTTTGAAAAGGTCAAATTCGGATTTTTTATGCCGCCGGAGGCGGCACATCTTCGCTGGTTTAACAGCGCGTCTTCGATGCTTTAACTGCGAATGAACTCTGCGCATCACCAGGTTTCGTCCTCCGTCCTGCCGCGCCCCTTCAGATGGTAAAACCGAAAATCGAGGCTTTTGCTAAAACGGCCCGACGGAAGCGGAGGCGGCGGCGAAAAATGGGATTATTCATTTTCTGTTGTAGAACCGATAGCCCCGTCGAGCGGTGCCATTTTCGCGACTCAACTCCCTCAGGTTCGGATGCACCAGACCGAAACCTAAAATCACGAATTTTTTACCTTCGAGGCGCATTTTCCGTCGGATCTCGAAATTCTGGGCGGACCCTTTAGCTGCCCTCGCGCCAGATTTTTAGAGCCCTCACTCGCTATCCTGCGCCGTCTCGATCACCTGGTGCAAGAGAAAATGCAACTTTTTTTGCCCGTTTTGAAATCACTTCCTACGGAATACGGACGCCCTACACTTATTTAAAGGGCTCCATGTCGAGGGTTGGGTTCGGTCTCTTTAGAACACTTGCCCGCAGCTATTCCTGGGGGATGGAAGTTGTTACAGGAGGCTTATGTCCAGCAGTGGACAAATATAGCTGGATGATGATGATGATATACTGAGGGCTCGCCGAAGCGTTGCTGTATACATCTGAATGCGAAATTGTTGCTGTATACATCTGAAGGCAAATTCCATCTGAATGCGACTGTCTGACTTTGCGTCGTGCGCTTGGTAGGGAATGGGTTCGATGGTTTGTCCGAGTCGCTACTCTTATCTACATTTAGTATATGAAGGCCATCCTCCATCGGCAGAATTTTTAAGACTTTCGGCGAATCTGCGGCGATTTAAAGAGAAAAGTGGGCAAAAGTGAACCAGAGGTGTTTTGCGGTGGTAACTAGAACGTCCGAACCAATGAACGGATCTGTACGAGACCAGCGCCGTTCGATCGGGCACAGAACCTGTTAGTTGGTTAGGGAGTTTCATCCGGATTACGTTGAAGGTGGCGTCGCGACGATATAAAAACGAGTTTTTTTTGGCGTCCAGGAAAAAACAAATGTCGAAAGTAAAACCTCCATATTTTTGCAGCTCCCCGGTGAATGTTCTGGATTTTTCAGTGGATTGTAAAACGGTGTTTTGGCTTTCCGTATCCATAATTGGACGTCGCGGAATCGCGTCGCGACGCCCACTTATAACTCTTAATCCCACCAGCCACCAGGATGTCGCGCTTTTGAAATTACAAGTTGATCCGTACGTGGGCCCCGCCGAGCTGTGCATTTTGGTACCGGCGGCACGTCGCTGCGACCACGGAGCGGCCGTCACAGTTCGAAACGTATCGGCTCTTTTTCGCCTTAAGGTGAGGTCAGTCTGACCGTGGCAGTTTCGTCGTTTCTGGGCGCAGCGACTCGAAACTGCACACGTTCGATTCGGAACAGACGCCCACGCCTATGGTTTCGGCATCCGAGCCGTCCCCGTAGAGCTGACGTTGGAAAATATCACTAATTTTTTGCACGATTATTTTACATAGGGAGTAAGTGTAAAATAATCGTGCAATTTCGCACCGCGCGGCCGAATCCGACTTTTGCGATGCCGCCCGCCGATACGCGTCTTTCGGTACCACTCGCGGCTTCCTGCGTCGCTCCGTTTACCCGGTGCGTCCGAAATGCCGAAAAAAAATCCGCATCCTCCTCTTTGGCCGGCAATTTGCTAGTTCGACGTCATCGGCGAAAATTTGAGTTCGCATCGCGCAGGACAGATGCGGGAAACTAAAAACCCTATCCGCACTTCCGTCGAGCCCCCCGATTCGGAAATATCTCCATAAATGTGCAGGGTGCACTGTAAAAGTGCACCTTCAAGTTTGCCGCAGTCTGCGTTCAACGTACCGCGGCGGACTCGCAATTTTTCGACGCAGTTCTTTAGATTGAGCGGCAGTGTAACCGGAGTATGGAGGAGCAAAGGATTGGTGATCAATGTGAAAGGTAGTTGCATAACTACCGTCATTTTTATAAATACTGGCGCTGTGTATTATTCCTGAAAATTGACATGGCAGTGAAAGGGTTAATCATAGAAAAAATTAAGCTGTGGATATAAGAATGTTTTGTTTCATCTTTATCGACCGGTGGTCCAGCAAAAGAACTTTTAATGAATTTAATATTTTTTTAATTGATTTATGAATTTCGTCGGTGGCAGCGTGTGGCCGCGCGTCACGTCGGGGTTGGGGCGCAGATGACGCGGATGTAGGTCAGTTACCATAAATAACGTAATTTTTAATTAAAATTTTAAATCCGCAAGTCGACATGCGTGCCACGTTTCCACAATTAATTCAGTAATAAATTCGAACATCGGAGCCGAGTTATTATATATCCGAACTGAATTATCACTCCGTCCCCGCCGCCAATCGGAAATCGCCCCCATAAATTACCCAACAATTACGGATCGATCCGCATAAACTCGACCACAAAGGAACTCAAACACTCTTGTCTGCATCCATTCTATCAAACTACGCAGATTTCAACTACTTTAATTTAAACAAAATAGATTTAATAAAATTAAAATATTGGTAGTTTAGTATCACCACTACCAATATGGAAAACTGTCAAGCATTGAATCTCTTGTCGCATCTTTATAAATTACTTACAAAGATTATAATAAACTAACTAACAAAAGAAATTCGACTTTTAGAAAACCAGTCGAACTGGCTGGTTTGCCAAAAGAGTTTATCCCTACAGACCATCTGCAACTAAACGGCACAAGTGCTGACTACAAACGACCCCTTCATTTGGCATTTATAGACTATCACAAATCGTTTGATTCAATAGAAACATGTGCACTCATAATAGGCGCTAATACTTTCATAAAATACATTTACAAAATGCCACACTGCAAGTTTCAATTGACGAGGATTTCAAAAATAACAGATCGAATACCAATCTGCAGAGGCGTTCGTCGAGGGGATACCATCTCACCCAAATTATGAACATTGATCCTGGAAGATGTATTTAATAAGTTGCATAGGGAAGCAAAAGGTATATTGTGTTAATAAGCAACGATCTTGTCTTGACAAAAAAACGAGAGAAATCGTCAAACAAACCCTGACGAATCTTCTTCTTCTTAGCGTTTCAGGGAGCAGATTTCTTGGTCAATGACCGCCATTTTGCGGTTTTGTGCGTCATTTGGTTTTAGGCCCACGTTTAGGCCCACTTGCATCAGAAATTTCCCCGAAGAACTTGATTTTCGAGATGGTGTTCGCCAGTGTTTGTTTGAGCCTGTTGCGCTATATGGAGTCGAATGTCGACCATCTGACAAGATTTCTGAACGTCATCTTCATGCCATGGAAATGAGAATGCTTCGTTGGAGAATGGGCAACTCCCTTATTGACCATGTCAGAAACAACACAATTCGAGAGCAAATGGGCAAATGGGTTGCACCAATTGTGGACAAAATGAGAGAGAAACGACTCCGATGGTATGGCCATGAACTGCGTGCAGCTCCTGGTACTGTTGTCGATTCTGTCCTCCATTTTGAGATTGAATGCCAACGTCCCAGAGGAATACCGAAGCAGCGATGGCAGGACACGATTTCCGAACGCAATCAAACGAACCCCATCTCGAAAATCAAGTTCTTCTGGGAAATTTCTGATCCGTTTGAAATTAAGACAGGACTCAGACAGGGAGATGGATTATCCCCAATTGCTCTTCAACATCGCAATGGAAAAAAATGAAAACCTGGGAAGAGGCCCTGAATTTGGAAAGAGTAAGAGAAATACGACTTGGGAGGGAAAGGAAATACATGGAAATCAAATGTTTAGCTTTTGCCAATGATCTTGCTAGCTTAGCCAATAACCAAGAAGAAGCAGGAAAGATGGTTGAGTGTCTTGATGAAATTGCAGTAAAAACGGGTCTTCAAATAGCCTATCAAAAGACAGAATATATGGACTACAAGCACCAAAGTGAGAGGAACGTGGAGGGAAATCATGGGAAGATAAAGAGAACAGAGAAGTTTAAATACCTGGCGCAATGGATCCAACCCAACGGACCGCATAAGGAAGAAAATAAAGGAAGAGCCAGAAAACTAGACCTGGCCTACAAGCTAACGCAGAACAAGTACAAAAAATGGGCATTATCCTACAAGGACAAAATCAGACACTAAAAATCGGTAGTACAACCTGAAGGATTGTACGCGGAGTGTCTTATTTTAAATAAAATGGTATGGGAGTATCAAGGACTCAAAAAAGAAAGAAAGGAAAGGAGAAAGGAGGATTCTGCGGAAAATACTCGGATCTCAGAAAACTACTGATGGGACCTTAAAGATGAGGAAAAACAAAGAACTCTAATACACTGAGATATACACTCTAATACACTCTAATATACACTCTAATATACAAATACACTGAGAAGATCACATACACAATGAGGAAGCGGAGGTTGAAGTTCTAAGTACAGCTACTAAGAATGGATGAATGAAGACTGACCAAAAGGATCTTCAACTACATTATGGGGTTAAAGGCCACATCTAAACGGGTGGATTATGTAAAAGGGGATGCGGCAGAAGTTGGAAACACAATACAGATGGCCTACAACAGTTTAAAAGCAGAGCAGCAGTGTTAAAGCATTCCAGGAGAAACCAACAATGAGGAGGCCCAAACGGATCAGAAGTTCTTCGCGGTCCATAGTTGGCCAAATTAAAAGAAAAGCAGCGAACTTAATGAACCAAAGTGTATGATGACAGAACTATATGAAGTGAAGCGTCCCAGCGAGTGGGACTAAAAATGGTATGAAATACCAAGATTACGAGTTGGGACGATTTACACATAACAATAGAAAACCACGTTTTTTGTCGCCGCAGAAGAATACGTGTACCTAGGTCATTTAATTAAATTGTGCAAGGAAAATCTGAGATAATCAGAGGGGTAGGAATGAGCTGGGCGGCGTATGGAAAGTTAGGACACATTCCTAACTAGAAATTAAAACCTTAAAGCCAGCCACTGCTGATCAGTTAAACTGATCAGTTGAACTGACGTACATCCAAAAACTGACCGTGAGTGTGAAATTTTTAACTGATCGCAACTCACGAAATTTCGGGCGCACCATAAATCCGCGGGCTTAAGTTCGTTTTTAACACGCGCATGCGCTTAGTCAGTCGAAGTTTCACCGCCATGGCGTCAACAACTGAAGAATTTATAAAAAATTCCACGCGTGCGAATGTTTGTGGAAATCAAACGACTTAAAACGTTTCATAGAGGACTAAACGCTTCACATCTTATTCCCGATGCTAAAAAACGAAGAGTGGCAGTCTGGCTTTCATTAGAGCTAATAGCTTGTCTCATATTTGTATATCGTTTCATAATATATGGAGTCACAAGTTCAAGTAGCTTGAAATATATAGATTCCTCCATTCTCAAATAGTTATGCCAGTCACTCGGTTCCAGTGATATCTCATTTAACAAATTAATATGAGATAATTTGTATCTCTTTTTCAACCATTCTTTCGTTCATTTTTTCTTGGGTTTTCTATTGATTAAATGTCAACAAGCAACAGCCGTCATATTCTTCAGAATCTTAATCCATTTTTTTAACTTTAACTTTAACGCGGTGAGAAATTGGCTAGCCAGATGCAATAGAGCACGCGACCCAGACAATCGAGAAATGAAGGCCGGTTTGAAGCCAGTGCGTGTGCAAATCGTTTTGGCTGACATTCGTTTTAACTGATCAATTAAAGACGTCAGTTCAACTGATCAGTTTAAATGACTGTGAGTGGCGGGCTTTACAGAGAAAATGCAGAACGCCTAAGAACAACACAAAGAGCAATAAGGGGAAGGTCCATGCTTGGAATTACTCTACGAGACAAAGTACGCAATACAGAAATTAGGAGTATACCTATGGTAAAAGACAACATTGAACGTGTAGCTGAATTTAAGTCGAGTTGGGTTGGGAATTTGGCACAGCACGATACCAATAAGTAGACAATACGTCTAGTAAAATGGTGGCCACGAATAACGAAAAGGAATATCGGAAGACCCCAAAAGATATGGCTTGACGACGTCAAGCAGTCTGAGGGCTGGATCTGGGACCCACTTGCCATAGATATAATGGAAAAATTCGGAAGATGCGTATATCCAGTAGTCTATGAACAAAGCCCGACGAAGAAGAGAAAATGAAGAAAATGAAAACGTTAACTAGTTAATTTCCTTAAAACAAACAAAACTCTAACTTAAGTTTATTCGGTTTATACTCCAATATTTTGTATTCATCCGACTAATTCCAAATAATAATTAACCCAATTTGTACCTACAATCAACTATTCGAATGGGATTTTCATTTCGCAAATTTGATAGCACTCGCCGTGCTTATTATTTGGACTGAACGCGAACGCGGCGCTTAAATCTTATCTAAATTAAGCGAACGGTAGCTACCCGAAGGATTAAAAACATTTATTACACACCACTTGGCCGTTTGGCACTCTCCCTTTCGCTCACTCTCTCCTTCTCTCGCACACACCTATCCAAATATGATTGCGCATAATTAAAACATCAACGCCCTCTTATTAATATTTATAGCATTACACTACATCCTAAGTATATAATTATATTTGGATGCGAATTACAAATTTAACTGTATATAGAGTCATATATAACAAAGAAGACTGTAGTGAATAGACGATAACAAAGATAATAAATAGGGGAATGTTGCAAACGTTACCATTTCCTTTTTTTTTCTTGGACATAACTATTTCCATCTAACCTTCTATTCTATATTTTGCACCTTGGTAAAAAAGGGGCCAATGTCCTTTTTTGGGGATTTCGAGTAAAGTCGAATATTGAACGCAGAATAACCAATTTTGCAAGTAGAAAAATGACCAATTCCATGTGTCCAATGTCCCAAAACGCGACAGTGGCTTAAAGCATCGGCCAATGTTCTGTTTTCTACTTACATAACTCATTCTGACTTCAATGGCAGACTTAACTCGAAATCCTAAAAAATGGACATTGCACCTTTTTCTACTAAGGTACAGACAGATCTATTCTTTTTTGCATTACATATTAATTGTATTTTGCATTACATATTATGTTCCAATCTTGTTTGTTCTACAAATTCAGTCATCTGATGTAATTCATCCAACCCTAATTTCGTAAAACTAAAAAAAGAATCTAATCTATCTTTTCTCGTCCAGTTTTATTCCTATCTTAATTGCAATGGTAGCTACTATGTACAGGGTGATTCGGGAGAAAATCAAAATATTTTAAATTGTTATTTGATTTTCATTTGTTACAGAGGTAATTAGGGTTTTTTCAGTTAAGTTAAATTTGACAACGTTGTTCGGACTTGGTAAAGATTACGGGATTGTTTTGAAATTTAGTGTTGCTGACTTTTTACTCTACGATCCGAAAGCAAAAATTAAGCTTCTGCGTTGTCTACGTTGGTTCGATAAATATTCGTGTTTTTGTTGAAAATATTTGTTGATATTTTCAAGATGACTAATAGTAGATGCGAACGCAACTAACTCGACGTTGCCACGTTTATTATTTTTAATTGATTCAACGGTCCTTGTCACCTTGTCATATATTGGGTCGAGTGTTGTCTAGATCTATCTGCCCGCTTCGCGGCGGACAGCCTAATCTAATCGGGATTAAACCAACGGTCTTTGGCACATTGTCCTATATTGGGTCGAGTGTTCGCGCTGCCGCGCGAATGTTGTCCTAATTAACCTTCCCGCTTCGCGGCAGGCAACCTAATCTAATCAGGGTTAAACCAACAGTCCATGCCACATTGTCCTATATTGCATCGAGAATTCGCACTGCCGCGCGTAAGCTGTTTTGATTTATCTGCCCGCTTCGCGGCGGGCAACCTAATCTAATCGGGGTTAAACAAACGCTGCCGCGCGAACTCTCGATCCAATATAGGACAATGTGGCAAGGACCGTTGGTTTAACCCCGATTAGATTAGATTGTCAAATGCAATAATTGTTTGTTTGCAGGATTGGCGCGATAGCCAGTTGTTGTCGCGAGGATTCCCCATCTGGCTGGGCTATTTGCCTACAATTATGCTGGCGGTTGTTATTACGTTGATGGACGAAGTATACTTTAAGATTGCCTTGTGGCTCAATGACAAAGGTAACCTTCCCACAAATCTTTGCTTTGTTATCCTCTCAAGCTTTTATCTCAAAATACATATACCGGGCGAGTGATGTCTACACGTCTTGCAGCACCCATGACTATTGACCGCTTGAGTGATATGGTAATTCATATGCGCCCTGACACGTTAGAGATAAGGCGTTAGAGCTGCGTCCACTATCCTCCAGTGGCGCTATTTTATCGCTCGCCCTGTACATGGATTTTACCGACCGAATTTTCTCTACTTTCCAAAAACTGTTTCTGTGCTTAGTTAACTGAACTCCCTTAGTTTTCGTAGTTATCAGGTGATGGAGATAATTGAGTTGTTTGTGTGTTTACCGGCTTGAAACCAAGTACGAAAACAATCTGATCGGCAAAGTGGCTTTGGTTTGTATCTCTTTGCACGTATTTTCTCTCGCCCACGTTGCACGGCCTCGCCTTCAACTTTTCTTCTTTCAGTTCCAATTCATCAACTCCTTCCTCTCCTTCTTCTACATCGCCTTTCACTTGCAAGACCAGGCCCTACTCAAAGAGGTAACCGCTATTCAACAATCCCACCACTTGCTAACAAGCACCGCTGTTTCTAGCAACTCGCCGCGCTGCTAATCTCCAGGCTGGTGATTGATAATCTGAAGGAATCGGCCTGGATCACATGAAACTGGCCAAGATCAGCTTTGACCTCTGGAGGGTGCTGAGTCCGACCAGCGACCGGCTTGCGCCCGGCGACGAAGAGTCCGGAAGCGGGACAAAAGACGGCGTTAATAAGGATTCGCCGGTGGACAAGCTGAGCATGAGTCAGGCCGAGCTCGAGAGTTCCCTCTACAAGGTGAGTCGGATTCGGGCTTTAGACACGATTTGAGTAATAAATGTTTATTGTTTCTTTTGTGACAAGTTGTGCGGAGTGGTATGTCTGTTAAATCGCAATAGTTTGTAGATTTAGATTTGTATTTAGTTGTAGATTGTAGATTGTAGATATGGTGGTGACGACTTGTACTGCGACCTTTATAGATCTATTGTACCCCACCCTCCTCCTCCAAGTGTTGGTGTACTTACCCATTTAGAGCGCCTCCTCTAATCCTGATTCCTTTAGGAATCTCAGGATCTGGGTGGGATTCAAGGCCTGCAGCTCCTCTGTGTACAAGCAGTGAGCCCCAAGGTACATCTGTCTCTTGCGGAGTAATGCTCCGCAGTCTTTGAACAGATGTATGGGGGTTTCCTCTGCTGAGCCACATAATCTGCATCCATCATCCTCCTCTAGGCCTAGGGCCTTGAGATGTTTCCTAAGTCTGCAGTGTCCCGTCAGGGCTCGTGTCAGAATTCTGAGCTTGTTCCTGCTTAGTTTCAGGCAAGCTTTAGTTCTCTTCTGGTTAAAAGATCCCAGCATCACTTTGGATTGCCTTAGCCCTGGAAGTTCTTCCCAGGTTTTTATCCATTTTCTTCTTATTTCTTCATCTAAACTTTTGCGGATGGTGTTCACGCTCATACCGCAAAAGGGTTCCGGACCTATAAAGGGGCTACTGGATCCCTTGTTTGCTAGGTGATCGGCTTCTTCGTTTCCGTCTATACCAGTGTGTCCTGGTACCCAGTATAGCGTTACTTTATTATCCCTGCCAAGCTTGTTCAGCTTCCCCACACAGTCCCATACCAGTTTGGATCTGATGGTGTATGAGCTAATGGCCTTGATGGCTGCTTGGCTATCTGACAGGATAGCAATTCGTTTTTTGCGGTACTTCCTGTCGAGGTTAAACTGTGCACATCTTTCGATTGCGTGTACCTCTGCTTGGAAGATACTTGGGGATGTTCCCATGGATTCGGAGTATCTGGTACGAGGTCCACACACTCCTGCACCAGTGCCTTCCTTTGTCTTCGAACCATCTGTATACCACTTGATGGCATTTTGCTCTATGTGGTATGCTGAGGATTCGTCGCTCCAATCGGCTTTACTACTACACATTGCTGTGTAGTTTTTCTCGAAGTGGTATTTGCATACCATTTCGTCTTTTGGTACTTCCAGCCAGGGGATCTTGGCAGCGAGGCTGTTTCGGTCTCTGCTCCCGATTATTTTGCCTCTGCCCATTCCTTCCTTGCTGAACCTTACGATCGCCGATCTGGCGGCGCTCTCCACCACAAGGTGCAGCGGAGTCAGATCCAGCAGCAGCTCCAATGCTGCTGTCGGACACGACCCCATCGCCCCCGTGATGCAGACACACGCCAGTCTTTGAATCTTCTCAAGCTGTTTCCTCATAGAGGCCAGCTTGATTCTACTTCCCCACGCAACCGCCCCATAAGTGATTGCAGGTCTCACTATCATGGTGTACATCTATCGCAGGATAGTGGGGTTACAACCCCACGTTTTTCCTGCCAGATTTCTGCACACCATTAGGGCGCGTTTGGCTTTACCTACCACTGCCTCAGCGTGTCTATTCCATAGGAGTTTGCTATCTAGTGTGATACCCAGATACCTTATCTCCTGTTGGTATTCTACTGCCTTCCCATCTATGAGTATGGGATGTAGGCAGTTTAGTTTTCTCCTTCTAGTAAATGGTATCACCGTGGTTTTGCTCGGGTTGAGTCTTAATCCCACTGTTTGACACCATCTACTAGTTACTTTGAGGCCTCTTTGAACAATTTCACAGAGCGTTCCCTCAAATTTTCCTCTGGCCATTATGACTATGTCATCGGCGTAACCTTGACATTTGATGTCTAGGTCGTTTAGCCTAACCAGTAGTTCATCAACTACCAGGCTCCACATTAGCGGTGATAGTACACCTCCCTGTGGGCACCCTCGAGTTGTGGAGATCTTAATGGTGTCTTTTCCCACTTGTGTCTCCGCCGTTCTAGTTGTATTTAGTTAGTTTTCAAGGTTTAAACTTTGACGTCTGAATTGGCAACAAAGCAAGATTTAGTTTTGGTTATTTGTCGGTTGTGCGAAAACTAGTTGCACTAATTATTGTTTGCAAATACATTTGTAATCTAGACTAAACTAGCTTTAATTCGCAACTTAGTTTGTAGATTTAGACTCGGTATTTAGTTAGTTATCAAGGTTTAAACTTTGACGTCTGAATTAGCAACTAAACATTATTTCGTTTTGGTTTTTTTGTCAGTTGTACGAAAACTAGTTGCAATAATTAATTTTTGCAAAGACATTTGCAATCTAGACTAAATCAGCTTTAATTCGCAACATAGTTTGCAGATTTAAACTCGGTATTTAATTAGTTATCAAGGTTTAAACTTTGGTTTCTGAATTGGCAACTAAACCAGATTTAGTTTTGGTTTTTTCTCAGTTGTGTCTGAATTAGCAACAATGCCAGATTTAGTTTTATTGTAATGTAAATTAAGAGAGATAACGTACGTCTTTTATAGCTAGATTAAGATCAATTTAACAACTATTAGATAAATCAAGACCACATACGCGCCGGCAGCGCGAACTCTCGATCTAATACAGGACAATTTAGCAAGGACCGTTGGTTTAACCAACTCGGCTGGTATCAATTTACATTCAAGTAATTTTTGAATTGCTTAGTCGGGATTTCTTCAAATATTCTGAATATTCATAATAGACAAATAACACAGGCCTACATTTTTGTTTTCATGAAAAAGTGTGTCAAGTTTAATAGGTGTCCTATAGTAAATGGGGTGTGCTGATCACGAATCTGTGCTTAGTATTTTTCCAGCACGTCAGGTTTTCAGGAAAAGTGTGTGTTTTCATAGAAACTGACAAAAATATTGAGAAAATATTTATGGAAACTATATTTAATAGAAAATTACACTGCAAAATTGAGTTATTCATTAAAAAAATAATGCAGTATAATCTACGTTAGACAATCGTTGGGTTTTTTTTAATAAAATCGTTCTCTTTTTCCCTCAAAACTGCGTTTTGTAGTTTTCTTTTTGTGGATTTTTGTGAGCGAGTCCCTCTTCAAGGTCCAGCAGTAATCAGCCATCATTCTAATATCCCATCTTCCTTGGTAACGTCGCTCCATCTCCTTTATGTCTTGATGAAACCTCTCTCCCTGTTCCTCGCTGACAGCTCCAAGATTTTCGGGAAAAGAGTCAACGTGGGAATCCAGAAAATGAAGTTTGCCGCTCATATTGCATCCCAGTTTTTTATAATTTTCGACCATGTTGGCTACAATTTCTCTGTAGTTTAGAGACTTGTTGTTTCCAAGGAAACCGTCTATGATTTCTACGAAAGAACTCGATGCTTCAGATTCATCCTGGGTCATTTTATTCTGGAACAATCTATCCGATTTTAAGGTTCGAATTTGAGAGCCTACAAAAATTCCTTCTTTAAGTTTAGCTTCAGAAAGTGCAGGAAATTTGTCGCACAGGTATTTAAAGCAGTCACATTGTTTATATAAAGCTTAGACAAGCTGCTTCATCAATCGTAACTTTATGTGAAGGGGAGGCAAAAGAACTAATTTTGGGTCAACTAATGCATCACGCAGCACATTATTTTGTCCCGGTACAACTCTTTCTCTGAGTGGCCATTCTTTCTTAACGTAATGTAAATTTCGTGCTCGACTGTCCCACTCGCACAAAAAACATTGGATACTTTGTGAATCCAGACTGCTGACCCAAAAGCATGGATATTATTTTGAGGTCTCCACAGAGTTGCCAACGATATTCGCTATACTTTATTGTATTTAGCAACAGCTCAAGATTCTCATACGTTTCTTTGAGATGCACGGAGTGAGTAACAGGCACCGAGGCATAAGTATTACCATTGTGCAACAAGACACCCTTCAGACTTCTCTTAGAAGAATCAATAAATAACCTCCATGATTTGGAATCGTAATTATCAGCTCCCAGTTTCATGACTACTTCAGGAATATTATTACAACACACCAGTGAACCTTCTTGAGAGAAATATTCCGCGAACTCTTTTTCACGATGCCTATACCACGAAAATGTGGTTCCTGGAGCCAACAGATTTTTGTCTTTCAGCCGTGATCCTAAGATTTGTGCAGCATCCTTCGATAGGCCCAAGTCTCTCACTAAGTCATTTAGTTCAGCTTGGATAAACTGTTGAGGTTGGTCTATACCAGGATTGAATTCGTCTTCATCAGTTTTTTCGTTTGAACTTTCATCTGATGATAGCTGTTGGGTGGTGTGAAGAAAAGGTGGAGGAATGGGAATTCCTGGTCCATTAGGTACAGGTCGTTTAGCAGACGGTAAATCAGGATACTGAATAGTATGTTTATTTTTCGAATTGAAACCCTTGACATCGAAGGAGCAAAAGTAACAGTCGCTTCCATGGTTTTTTTGTTCCCTCCATACCATAGGAATGCCAAAGGGTAAAGAGCTACGTGTACCTTTTGTCCATTTTCTCAGTAGCTCGACACACTGAAAGCACACTTTGTGAGGAGCACAAGTTTTGTCCTGATCACCAAGCTTTACACCGAAGTAAGCGTGATAAGCTTTCTTGATAAATTCTGTTATGTTTCGTTGATGCTTTGCTATCGTTAAATCACCACACACGTAACAAAATATATCAGGACTGTTTTTGCACTTTCTTAATGACATTATGACGCACTAAACACTCAGAAAATAAAACACAACTCGATAATACAAACAACTGACGCTAACTAACAATTTCATAAAGTACTGCTAATGCTATCAAGTTGACCTTGACAGATGCGAAAATGGAACAGTGTTGTCATTGAAATGAAATAAACATAATATTATACTAAAATATTTTCTATCAATGTATCAGGTATTTTAAAGAAATAATTTTAATGCAATTTAGGAAATATCAATAAAGTACTTCTTTGCTCTATTACAAAATATCTCACAAGGATTTTCTAATTTTGTGAAAAATCTTGACGTGATGGGCTCAAACCAAATTCACATTCAGAATCAACGTACCCGTATTAGCTAAGGAGACTTATCAAATTCAAAACACCAAAATTCATGTCGGCCTGTGTAATTTAGTCAGTTATTTGGTTGAAGATTTTAACAAAAAGGAAAAAGTAAAAAAAAATCTGGTGGATATCCAGGACACTTAAATAGTTAACAGGAGACATTGTAGCTGTTTATGGCGTGGCTGTTCGTTGCAATATGAATGGAACTTCAATTCGACTTTTAAGATTGTATTTATGTTGCCAAAATTATAGTTTTTCATTTAAACGGGTATATAAACAAAAATAAACGTGGCAACGTCGAGTTAGTTGCGTTCGCATCTACTATCTGTCATCTTGAAAATGTCAACAATTATTTTCAAGAAAAACACGAATATTTACCATATATAGAACCAACGTCGACAACGTAGAAGCTTTATTTTTGCTTTCGGATCTTAGTTAAAGAGTGCCAAAGACGATTAACAACAGTTACACCATGTAAAAAGTCCGCAACACTAAGTTTCAAAACAATCCCGTATTCTTTACCTAACCCACGTTGTCCTAAATGCCAATTTGAAAATAATATTAATTAGGTGAATGTCCAACAAGTGACAAATGTAGTTATTTAAACGAGATTATAAAAATGAATCCCATTTTCAGTCATAGAATATATGCAGATATGGTATTTGTTTGTGGATTTTGTAATGGTAATTTCGTTCGCTTAGTTTCGCTTAATTTCGTTTTAGTAGAAGAGTATCGACAGCCGTTTTCCGAATCGAAGAAATCCTAATAGGCAAGTGTTTCAAACTGTTTTTACACGTGCTACCGAAACTGGAATGCTCCCAAGTGCAAGTATTGTTTCTAAAAAACTGAAACTGGAACAAGGAATCGGTTTGGAACTTGAAGAAGATATTCTGGATATTGTAGAAAATAATCCAGGGGTGAGTACAAGGCGCATTGCAATTCAATTTAAAATTACACAAACAATGGTTTGGAAAACAGTAAAACGGGAAGGTCTAAGCGCTTTTCATCTGCAGAAAGTACAAAATGCCCAAGAAGGCAAATTATCCATCAAGGCTACAATTTTGTCAAT
Organism: Phosphuga atrata; assembly: GCA_944588485.1. Classification (NCBI taxonomy): domain Eukaryota; kingdom Metazoa; phylum Arthropoda; class Insecta; order Coleoptera; family Silphidae; genus Phosphuga; species Phosphuga atrata. The sequence goes on along the minus strand of OX155893.1, from coordinate 7,829,026 downwards.
GGGTTCGTAAAAATAGAAGATTACTCAAATTAATTTTAATTACGGATAAAGCTCATTTTACTCGAAATGGTATTAACAATTGCCACAATAATAATCAATAGTCGGACGAAAATCCTAATGCCACGCAAGAACACAATTTCCAACATCGGTTTAGCATTAATGTATGGAGCGGCATTGTAAATGTTAAATTGTTTAGCCCTTTTGTATTGGATGGTCGCCTTAATGGAGCAAGGTTATTACCATTTTTTAGAAGACCATTTAGAGGAAATATTAGACGAAGAACCTTTGATTATTCAACGTATTATCTTCCAAAATGATGGAGTACCTCCTCCTTATGCAAATATTGTGAGAAATTTTCTAAATACACATTTCGGTGATTGCTGGATTGGCAGAGGAAGCCACCTTGGCCACCGAGATCAACGGATCTCACTTTCCTAGATGTTTGTCTTTGGGGATGCATGAAGTCGTTAGTTTATGGCATGAAAGTGGACACAGGGGATGCGCTACTAGATCGCATTCTTAATGCTGCGGCGTTAATTAAAACGAATCATCGTTCACTGAAACTTGCTACCAGGTTCATTTATAAACGCGTAAATAAGTGTAACGAATTGGGGTGGTGGAGTTTTCGAAAATGTAACGTGAATTAATGCTACGTTTTTTTTTGTTTGTAAGTTCAGTAATACATTTTCCATTAATTCTATAAATTACTATCGTTCAAAACACCTATGAAAGAAATGACTTGAATATATGAGTTTATTTTGCTTATTTTAGCTCCCTGGACATGTCTAAAATATTTCCATTGCTCTGTAAAATATTTCCATTTCCTCCCGAATCACCCTGTATACCTATTCAATAATTAGATGCCGATTAATGTATTAAAAAATTAGCTACGGTAATTGGATTAAGTATTGGATATTAACCCTAGAATCTCAATCTACGTCATTTATACCCACTCACACACGCATTGAGCTTTATAGTCAGTAAAATATATTTGGGCTTTTAGGGTTAATTATAAATAAAATGTTTTTTGATTTTTTGAATTAAACCTAATTTTCATCTAAAGTACATGAGCTTGCTAAAAAAATATATCATTTCAATATTTTATTATTCCTCTCCATCTTTATCTAACCTAATCTTGTATTATTTACTTACTTTTTGTATTTTTAGAATTATCTATTTTAATGTAATTTGTTGTAATGAGTGTAAAATGGTGTGGAAACTAACTCTCTGGTACAAAAACCCGCAAAAAAAAAGGATTTGAAAACAACTCAACGAATTGTTTTAAATGAGCATTGGCGCAGTCGGTTGTAAATGAGTTTCGTGTAAATTGCGGATGTTTTCTTAGTTGTCTCTGTCCCCTGTTCTATTTAAATTGTCTGATAGAGTTTCTTCCACAGTCTTGGACGATTTGACAGATACGTTTTACCATCATTTACAAATTTATAGAAAACTTCTGCATTATTGAGTAAATGAAAAGAAAACTAAATAATCATTTTGCAATTTAAATTACAATAAGTCAGAAAATCTTAAATAACTAAACAATTTTCAACGACCTAAAAAAACCATGTTATACCGGGTGTCCCATTTTAATCCGCCAGTAGCGATAATTCTGAAACATTGCATTGAATCAAAAAGTGTTCCAAATGAAAAGTTAATGGTTCTGAGGGGGACATCTGATGCCGTAGACTTTGCCCCCCCCAGCCCCCCAAGGGGGGGCGGGAACAGGGGGCAACTTTAAAATCTTAAATGGAAACCCCTATTTTTTATTGCAGATTCTGATAGAGGGTTAAAAAGTATGTAAGTTTTATCCGAAACATTTTTTTTATTGGTCGAGAGATGGCGCTGCAAATGTAAAAATTAGGTTTTTTGTCAATTAAATTGCGAAAATCGTCACGTAATTAACTGTTATTATTACTTAAGACTTACTCACAACCTTACAAGGTTGTTTTTTTCTCAGCCTGCTCAAATACTACCCCCGCCCCCCCTACAAAGACGTAAAGTACTCAAAAATAGTGATTGAGTACTTATTTTTCAAATTAAATAATGGTAAAATAATTCAAAAAAGAATGTCATTTTTTTTCAAACAGTATTTGACCGGGCCCCCCACAAGGTCACCTACAACGACACCGACCTCGAGCGAATCTTGTGGATGACGACCCCCGCACCATCGCCATACTTGGAGCTGTACACCTTAATCCCCATATCAGTCTCCGAGAAATCCAGGCAGAAATCGGCATACCGAAATCGACGGCTCAACGGTTACTCCGCGCGGCAAAGTTCCATCCGTATCACATCATGCGCGTTCAAGAACTTCATGGAAATGATTTCGCCAATCGTGTGGGTTTCTGCAACTGGGCTGTGCAGCAGATCGACCGCGACCGTTTATTCTTCCACCGAGTCCTGTTCTCCGACGAGTGCACTTTCCAGAATACCGGATTCGTCAACATCCACATGTGGGGGGCCCGGTCAAACACTGTTTGAAAAAAAATGACATTCTTTTTTGAATTATTTTACCATTATTTAATTTGAAAAATAAGTACTCAATCGCTATTTTTGAGTACTTTACGTCTTTGTAGGGGGGGGGGCGGGGGTAGTATTTGAGCAGGCTGAGAAAAAAACAACCTTGTAAGGTTGTGAGTAAGTCTTAAGTAATAATAACAGTTAATTACGTGACGATTTTCGCAATTTAATTGACAAAAAACCTAATTTTTACATTTGCAGCGCCATCTCTCGACCAATAAAAAAAATGTTTCGGATAAAACTTACATACTTTTTAACCCTCTATCAGAATCTGCAATAAAAAATAGGGGTTTCCATTTAAGATTTTAAAGTTGCCCCCTGTTCCCGCCCCCCTTGGGGGGCTGGGGGGGCAAAGTCTACGGCATCAGATGTCCCCCTCAGAACCATTAACTTTTCATTTGGAACACTTTTTGATTCAATGCAATGTTTCAGAATTATCGCTACTGGCGGATTAAAATGGGACACCCAGTATGTACAGTGATATCTTTCAAAGGAAAAAACGCAGGGAAATTAGTTTTAGATTTTCTGAAAGCTTAAAAAAGCTTTAAAATTCAGAATCATAATTTATTATTATTGTTCCAAACAATAAAATTAGATACACTTTGTAACCAACCAGAAAATATAATATGCAAATGTTTATTTTATTTCAATTTAATTTTTCATTTGCGCGGTCTATCTTAGTATTAATCAGCATATTACTCACAAGATAATCAATATTTGGTAAGCATAGTTGACCTGAATTCATTGATATAGAGATACACGCGAACGAAGCCGCGGGTTATAGCTAATAAAACTATTTAGATAGGGCTAAACGGATAGAATCCAACTAAGCTGGTAATACTAAACTAACCACACTGTCTGAATAGCGTCGTCACTAGGTGAATATTCGTATTAAGACTACTGTCTTACGAATATGTATAATTTATGAATTTACAAATTATGTATAATTCAGAAATGAACTAACTTAAAAATAATAACGAAATAGACAGACAAGACTCTTCAGACACTCTTCATGTGAGATTTGTTTTGGTAGTCCTAAAAAGACTCAATAATTGTTATAGAGCTCCGGAAAGGCTGCATATATATTATTATTATTACATCATTTTTGCCCATATGGACAGTGTTTGACCTTAAATAACTCATGATGGCACAAGTTTCACTTCTTTCCCTTCTTTTTCTTCTCTTCCCAAAATCTCTTCATCCTTTGACTGTGCTCCTGTTTCCTTTGTTCTGTCCACAATGTTCCTTCCTATCTTCCTTTCGCTTACTAAAAATCTGGTATTCTTAATTTTGCTTCTGAATTTTTTCCTGTCTTCTATCATTTGCTGATTGATCCCCAATTGCTTTAAGTCATCCTCTATTTCATGAAACCAATTTGTTTTCCTACTTGAACTGTTTACTACATCAAAGATTTTTTTTGTAAGTCGTTCATTGTTCATTCTCTGTATGTGCCCATAGAAACTTAGTCTTCGTTTTCTAATGATATCTGTTAGTCTGTCTGTGTGTTCATATAGCTCTTTGGTAGGTATTTTCATCCATATCCCATCTCTGTGTACTGCTCCAAATATTTTTCTAAGAATTTTGCGTTCAATTTTTTCTGTTTCTATGATGCCAGATGCTCCAATTGTGGTCGTTTCTGACGTATACAATGCTTCAGGCAATACAACTGTTTTGTAATGTCTGAGTTTGGCCTGCCTTGATATGCTTTTCTTATTATAATGTGACCATGTAAGTTTATATGCTCTCTGGAGTTTTTCCGTTCGTTTAATGTTAGACATTTTGTTTGATCCTCCTATTTGTATATATTCCCCTAAGTATTTAAATTTTTCTACTCTTTGTATAGATCCATAAGTCGTATGTATGGTATGTACATTGTTGGTATGTCGTTCCATGTATTCGGTCTTCTCATACGATATCTGTAAACCGGTTTTAGCGGCTATTTCATGTAATCGCTCCAGTGCTTTCTTTGCCTCCTGTGTACTATTGCTGGTTATGGCAACGTCATCTGCAAATGCCAAGCATTTAATGATTGTTTTTGTTTCGCGTGTTCTTCCTAGCTGTATGCCTTTCACTTGTTTCTCCCACTGCTTAATAATTTTGTCCATGTTTTGTCCATTAAGACCATGTTGAACAAAATTGGTGAGAGGCCGTCTCCTTGTCTGACACCTGTGCGTATCTGAAAGGGTTCTGAGATTTCAGCCATGAACTTGATCTTTGAGGAGGTGTCCGTGAGCGTTAGTTGTATTAGTATTCTGGTTTTTTTGTCAATGCCATATTCTTCCAGTACTGCAAAGAGCGTTTGTCTATCAATGCTGTCGTACGCTTTTCCACAAAGGTCCACAAAGGTAACTACAGTGTTATTTGTCTGTCTGACTTTCAATATTGTTCTTAGGTTCCAAATTTGTTCGATGCATCATCTCCCTTTCCTAAAGCCAGCCTGGTATTCACCTATTTGATGATCTGCTTGTGGTTCTAGTCTGTTCAATAACACTTTCGAGAATATTTTGTAAGTGACTGGCACTAGTGAAATACCTCTGTAATTATTTGGATCTGACTTATCACCCTTTTTATGTAATGGGTGGATCAAGGCACATTTCCATTCTTCTGGCATTTTTTCTGTGATCCAAATGTCTGTAATGATCTTATGAATTGTTTTTAAGATGTCTTTATCTTGAAGCTTCCACACTTCAGCAATAATGCCATCTTCTCCTGCCGCTCTGTTATTTTTCATTTGTTGTATGATCTCCTCTATCTCCGCTATTGTAGGTGGAGTAGAATCAGGATTGGATGTGGTTTTTTGGAAGGTCATTTTTTCCTTGGGTTCTTTACAATTAAGAAGAGTACTAAAGTATTGTTTTAGAATTTTACAGTTTTCTTTAGTGTTCGTTTCCAAGGATCCATCTGTTCTTCTAAAACAGAGGCTAGGAGGTTGATAACCCTTAATATTTTCTTTGAATGTTCTGTAAAAATTTCTTGTATTATTTCTCTTAAAATCTTCTTCAACTTCTTTTAGCCTGTTGTTGTCGTGTGCTCGTTTTTCTCTTCTAATTTCCTTTGATGATTTTTTCTGAACTTCGTGAAATTCCTTCCATGTTTCGGATGTTCTGTTACTACTGAACTTCATCCACGCCTGTGTTCTTTTCTCAATGGCTTGATCACAAGTTGCGTTCCACCACCTATGTTTCCTTTTTCTGGTAGGTTGCGCCCAACGCATTGCCTTCTGAACTGAGGTCGCAAGATCTGTCCAAGTGTCTGTTGGATGACTATTAATTTCTTCAATGATTTTGTCTTTGTTTATCCGCAAATATTCTGGATCAGGCTTGACTATTTTGTTTTTTACTGTCTTTTTCTGTCTTGGAATTGGTCTAATCTTAACTTGTAACAAATAATGATCTGACTCGAAGAACCCTTTACGCGTTCTGACATTTAAAATTTCCTGCGTATTTTTATTAGAAATGGCCACATGATCAATCTGGAATTCTCCCCATACGGTGTTAGGTGCTTTCCATGTTGTAAGTTTTCGTCTTAGCTTTAGAAATTGTGTCGACATAATTTTGAGATTAAAATTTTGACAATATTTTATGAGGTGCTCTCCATTTTTGTTTGTGCGATAGTGAGCTGAATAAGGGCCTGTCATTTGTCTGTATTTTCTCTCCTTACCTAATTGCGCATTAAAGTCTCCCATTAAAATTTTAACATGCCTTTCTGGTATGCTGTTGGTTACTTCTTCCATGTCTTCCCAGAAGTCTTGAACTTCTTGTGGTTTCTTCCTGTTATGCTCATTTGTAGGTGCGTGTGCATTGATAATTGTGTAACTTTTATTGCCTGATTTGAAGGAAAGTGTGCAGATCCTTTTTTATATTGAATTAAAGTCAACAATGTTATCCACGACTGATTTGTGTATTGCAAATCCCGTCCCAAACATTGATGGTGTACCTCTTCTAACAGCAGGTTTACCTTTATAAATTCTATAATTTTCCGTGTTGAAATAATTTTCGTCTTGAAAACGTTTCTCCTGAATCGCAAGAATTTTTATTTGAAATTTTTCTAACATATCTGTAAGTTGTTTGAGTTTTCCAAGTTTGAAGAGAGTATTCACATTAAGAGTGCCAATGTAATGCTTGCGTAGAGATTTTGAGAAGCTCCGACTCTTCTCCATATCGACTGCATATATATATATATATATATATATATATATATATATATATATATATATATATATATGTATATATATATATATATATATATATATATATGTATATATATATATATATATATATATATATATATATATATATATATATATATATATATATATATATATTTATTTATATATTCAGGCTGTGTTCCGTTTGTTTTAAGTTTGTATGATTTTATATAACGTAGGATGGTTTCACCAATTCTATCTTATCAGTTCAATCAATAACCTGCTAATTCATGTCTCTCTCACAAAATGTCAAAATTATAAACATCTAACCCTAAACACCACATGGGTTTTCAAGTGAGTGGTTTACAAATTATTGTTCATGGAAGCAAAGCTGTGCTGATGAGAGATAAATCTCGAAACGCGTCCACAGATGGCTATCCACTTAAGGTATCGGAAAGACAAGAGCTTAAAAACAATGTTATTTTTTTGGTTTTTGTTAAATGCCACGAAGGTGGACTGAAAGCTATAAAATAACTTACAAATTTCATGCGAAATTTGTTTTGGTAGTCCTAAAAAGACTAAATTATTGTTATAGAGCTCCGGAAAGGCTGAATATATTTATATATTCAGGCTGTGTTCCGTTTGTTTTAAGTTAGCCTTCAGTGAATAGTTCAAGATGGCGAACAGTAATGTTGATAGCTTCGCAAAGTTTGCTACAATATAGTGATTAGTCCTGTGTTTTTTGTAAAATGTAAACAACTTTTTCATTTGGAGTGCTTGACATACGCTAGGCAAACAAGATCAAGTGCATGCGAGCACGAAATGCAAGAAATAGAAGAAATTTGAGAAACACATGGAACACAAGTTTTAAATAAAATTGAAGAACCAAAATCTTTGCAAGAACAAATCATACTACTAAACATAATAGTTAAAGAAATGAAAGACAAAAACAACTAAAAGATTACGTGAATGAAAAAAAAAACAAAACAAAACAACACCATCGAATGAATGTATCGGAGAAAACGAAAACAGGAATTATAATAATAAAAACAATACCCGATCGTCCAAAACTGTCTTAGAAACTTCAATCTCGATGAGACAACAAAACAACAACATTGATTTTGAGAGATCAACAACACGCAACCAACAATGCTCCGCTAAACAAATCAACTGCTATGAGAACTGTGACATCCGGTACCATATCGATTCAGCACGACGCGAATCACGAATAACCCATCGCGATCAACAGAGGGAGAAGGAATCGCGTCTCAATCGGATGCGGGCAAATAAACGCGACGGAAAAAAAAACTGGATTCACAGGCAGAGAACCGGAACCCAAAAAAATATGGTTACACATATCTAGGGCGAAGGACCATGTCACTGAGGAAATAGTAAGAGACTATTTAGTCACAATTTTCTCACGGGAGAAAAGGTCCTGCGATCATCAGGGGGTTGGGCGTGTGGTTAACAACCAGCACCATAAAACAAAACCTGTTATGAAACCTTCAATAATGCCTCGGAATGGACTGGAAATACGGCAACGACACAAGCAACGGAAAAGGGACAACGATTGGAAAATTGCATCGTGGAATGTTGTAACTTTATCGAGGCCTGGTGGGTTCAGAACTTTAACGGATGCCCTAAAAATCGGCGGAATGGACATAACTGCTGTTCAAGAAACAAGGTGGCCTGGAAAGAACTTACTAACCAGTAAGGAGTACTCATTTTACTACAGTGGTAAAACGGGCGGCAAAAAGGAATTTGGAGTGGGTTTTATTGTCACAGGAAAGGCCAGAGAGGCAGTAATTGGTTTTAACCCAATAAGTGAACGATTATGCTCCATAAGGCTAAGAGGGAAATTTAGAAACGTCACCCTGATTAATGTCCACGCACCAACTGAGGACAAGGAAGAAAACGTGAAGGACCAATTTTACGAGGAACTGCAGACAGCATATCGTGATGCGACAGAGGGAGATATCAAAATCATCTTTGGTGATTTTAATGCTAAAGTGGGACGCGAGGAGATATACCGACCGACAATCAGACTGCACAGTCTTCATGCTGAGACTAATGAAAACGGAAGTAGGATGGTAGACTTTGCGACGACAAACAACATGGTAGTCACTAGCACATATTTCCCACACAAAAATATTCACAAAGCAACATGGAAATCACCAGGTGGTAGAGTAATGAACCAGATAGACCATGTGATGATAGATAGGAGACACTGTTCAAATATCCTGGATGTAAGAGCCTGTCGAGGCCTCAATGTAGATTCGGATCATTATTTGGTAAGGGCGGTGCTTAGGGCTAGAATTGATTGTCAACACACACAACAGCCGGCAGTTAAGAGATACGATCTGGAAAAATTCAAAAACCGATGAGATGAAAGAGAGATTTCAGTACCAAATGCAGGAACGAATATCCAAACGGCCAGAAAACGCTCTAGTGGAGGTCAATGAAGCGTGGCAAAAGATCAAGCAGGACATCGAAGATAAAGCAGCAGAGGTTGTGGGGTGGAAGAAGGGACAAAGGCGTAATAACTGGTTCGATGAAGAATGCAAGGAAGCTCTGACAGAGAAGAACAAAGCCAGAAAAAAAGTACTACAACGAAATACTAGAGCGAATGTAGAGGATTATCGAAACAAACGGAAAGTTGAGAAAAAACTCTTCCGAAGAAAGAAATCTGTATTAATCTGTATTTATACTTGTTATGTATAGCTTTATATAATGAAATAAAATAAATTGAAATTGACTAGACAGACAAGACTAGACAGACAAGACTAGACAGACAAGACTAGACAGACAAGACTAGACAGACAAGACTAGACAGACAAGACTAGACAGACAAGACTAGACAGACAAGACTAGACAGACAAGACTAGACAGACAAGACTAGACAGACAAGACTAGACAGACAAGACTAGACAGACAAGACTAGACAGACAAGACTAGACAGACAAGACTAGACAGACAAGACTAGACAGACAAGACTAGACAGACAAGACTAGACAGACAAGACTAGACAGACAAGACTAGACAGACAAGACTAGACAGACAAGACTAGACAGACAAGACTAGACAGACAAGACTAGACAGACAAGACTAGACAGACAAGACTAGACAGACAAGACTAGACAGACAAGACTAGACAGACAAGACTAGACAGACAAGACTAGACAGACAAGACTAGACAGACAAGACTAGACAGACAAGACTAGACAGACAAGACTAGACAGACAAGACTAGACAGACAAGACTAGACAGACACGACTAGACAGACAAGACTAGACAGACAAGACTAGACAGACAAGACTAGACAGACAAGACTAGACAGACAAGACTAGACAGACAAGACTAGACAAACAAGACTAGACAGACAAGACTAGACAGACAAGACTAGACAGACAAGACTAGACAGACAAGACTAGACAGACAAGACTAGACAGACAAGACTAGACAGACAAGACTAGACAGACAAGACTAGACAGACAAGACTAGACAGACAAGACTAGACAGACAAGACTAGACAGACAAGACTAGACAGACAAGACTAGACAGACAAGACTAGACAGACAAGACTAGACAGACAAGACTAGACAGACAAGACTAGACAGACAAGACTAGACAGACAAGACTAGACAGACAAGACTAGACAGACAAGACTAGACAGACAAGACTAGACAGACAAGACTAGACAGACAAGACTAGACAGACAAGACTAGACAGACAAGACTAGACAGACAAGACTAGACAGACAAGACTAGACAGACAAGACTAGACAGACAAGACTAGACAGACAAGACTAGACAGACAAGACTAGACAAACAAGACTAGACAGACAAGCCTAGACAGACAAGACTAGGCAGACAAGACTAGACAGACAAGACTAGACAGACAAGACTAGACAGACAAGACTAGACAGACAAGACTAGACAGACTAGACAGACAAGACTAGACAGACAAGACTAGACAGACAAGACTAGACAGACAAGACTAGACAGACAAGACAAGACTAGACAGACAAGACTAGACAGACAAGACTAGACAGACAAGACTAGACAGACAAGACTAGACAGACAAGACTAGACAGACAAGACTAGACAGACAAGATTAGACAGACAAGACTAGACAGACAAGACTAGACAGACAAGACTAGACAGACAAGACTAGACAGACAAGACTAGACAGGCAAGACTAGACAGACAAGACTAGACAGACAAGACTTTCATAAAACAAGACAAGACTGTTTAATTTGGTTGATAGTAAGTTTCTGTCCTAGGTACATGTATTCTTCCACCTTTTTGACTTCCTGTTCTCCCACTATTATTGGTTCTGTATTGGCGTAAGTACATTATCTGGGAGTAGGAAAAGATGTCATGTTCTAGATCCACCACCTCCTTATGGGATTTACATGTAATCTAGCCCCTTATGGGGGAATTACATGTAAAATCTAGCACGATGCCCCTTATGGAGATTTACATGTAAATCTAGCACGAAGCCCCTTATGGGGAATCCTATGCAAAATAGTTCTGAACGCGTCCGAGCGAGAATGTCTAGATGACGCTGCAAGATACGTGTACGTTGGATAGTGAGAAAATTCAAAATGAGGGGTGAGGGGTGAAAATTCAGATAGGGGTTGATTCAATTGAGATTAGGGAGGATTTAGATTGATAAGACTAGACAGACAAGACTGGATAGACAAGACTAGACAGACAAGACTAGACAGACAAGACTAGGCGGACAAGACTAGACAGACTAGACTAAATCATTTGATGAGAAAAATCAAATCAGGTGTCACAACGGCTCTAGCATGTGCCCTAAGGGAGATACCGCTCAATAGATGACGTCATCCGCCGCGGCAGATATTGCTAAACTAATTATCTCGATGCTGATTGGCTGATTAACGAATAAATAATTACAGTTGACCTTGTCCCTCAATTTATATGTAATGGACAAGACTGGACAGACAAGACTAAACAGACAAGACTAGACAGACGAGACTAGTTAGATGAAGCTAGACAGATGGGGGCTAAATACATGAGATTAGACAGACCAAGCTAAATACATAAAACTAGATAAGACTGAACTAAATTATATAAGGGATTGTTTAATTTAACTAAAATATATTTTCGATTGTTTTTCTTATAATTTTTAATAATGTTTATATTTTTACTTTCACTAGACATGCGCATCGTATTGCTTTGGACGGAAGAGTTGTTCTGGATGGAATAGTTGAATAGGGTGGAAAAGTTAATGAGGGCAAAACGATTGTTGTAGATGGAATAGTTGTAATACTAACAACAATATTAAAGGAGTAACAACAATATATAAAATAGTAACAAGCAAATTATTATATTCTTGAAGTTCCTGTTACATGATTTTTCATGTTAAATTATTTAGTTAAATTAAACAATCCCTTATATATTTTAGTTCAGTCTTATCTAGTTTCATGTATTTAGCTTGGTCTGTCTAATCTCATGTATTTAGCCCCCATCTGTCTTGTCAACTTGACAAAAACCCTTACATAAATTTAAAACTATATAATTCATTGCCAAGACATCTAAAGCTGATACAAAATCAAAGACAATTTATAAAAAAAAATCCGCAATGTCCTCGTAAACATGGAACCTTACAATTTAAAGGAATATTATGAAAATATAAAAACCCACCCAACCTAAATTATTCTGTCATATTTCATTATTTTTTACAAATGTATTTATACCTGTTATGTATAAAGTGACCACACGTCCCGATTTTGGCGGGACAGTCCCGATTTTTGGAGGACAGTCCCGCGTCCCGCCGATTTTTAAAAATGTCCCGCTTTTTAGAAAATATCTGCATTTTTTCTCTATCTGCAGAAAAAATATTCTATAATCTTCTAAAAAATTTCTATATCTGCAATTCATCTAGTGTAATATATAAAATAAGATTTTTCCACATATTCCCATAACACCTCTTTTTTTTAGTGTCACGCAATGACATTTTTTAATATCCTCGAATTGAACTGTCTATTCTTCAAGATATTCCAAGCAGTTTGTTGTGGTTTCGAGAGTTTCAAACTTACACAAAAAAAAATCAAGGAGCAGGAACTCAATTTCTCTTTAAATTAATAAACAGAAATAACATTGCTTTAAACTTTATTACTATATAAATGGACGACACCCAAAAAAAACTCAACAAATAATGCTTAAAAATGCGTACGTTCTTCACAAAACCTCGAGGCAGAATGCATGCGCTACCAACGGAGCCAGTGATGCCAATTCAAAACAATGTTGCCAAACAAAACAACCACAAATCCACACATTCCAAAACAAAATAATACTAAAAATACAAAAATAACACAGTAAACAAACACATGACAGGCAATGCTCAACATGAGACGCTGTTATTATAAAAATTTCTGACTTCTTTCAGAAAATCCGGTCGTTAATTGGCATCTTGTTCTGAAATTTTCATTGGGTGAAATTAAAAAAGAAGATTTTGTGGGAATATGTGGAAAAATCTTTTGAATATATTAGTAACCATTTTCCGAAAAATAATATTTGCAAAAATGATCTTTTTTGATGAGGCGTTACTGGTAAAAAGATACCTGACGTACAAATAATATATTTTCACTACGTCTATGTTTTTTGTTTAATGACGCAAGTTGTTGCCTTAGTAACAAACAGAAATCGTTTAATAATAAAGCACTATTTGATTTACATTGGACTTTTATGCACGATTTGGATACCTTTACACACTATAATAATAATGGCATCCTTCACATACAATATATACTCATTTTGGTGTAGATACTATATATATATATATATATATATATATATATATATATATATATATATATATATATATATATAAAGAGTGGGGGTAATAACAATCGTTATTAGTTAAAGAGTAAATTTTATAAAAATTACTACGCAAACGGAAGAATTCGGGTAATACGATTAACAGAAAAAACTCAAATTCTTCTTAAGTCGACGTTTCGACTTATTGATTAAATCTTTTTCAAGACCTACAAAATTATTACAGAAAATTACAAAAAACAAGTGAAAGATGTTATTGATTACTTACAAAGAAGGTAATGAACAGTTAATTAAGACGTGTAACATCATATATCTTGACCAACAATGTGGGTTACATAATCGTTGCTGTAAAACGAGCCATGGTGAATTTTAATTTCGGTGTTTGAAATTTAATATTTAGTTTACAAAATGTCGGACACCAACCCGATCGGCACAGCACGAGGAAACCAACAAAACCTTTTCGTTCTCTTAAAATAAATTAAAGTTGAAAAAAACATTTTTTTTTCAATTGAGCTGCGAAGGTGCGCATTGGGAAAGATCGTGACATTAGGACACAGGAGTCACAAGCACACAGGAAAAAGAATATTTAACCAATGTTTGAAGACGTACAGTTCGAAAATTTTTTTGTTTGAAACCGCCACTACGTCGCAGTTTCCCATACACCCAGGCAATCTGGACGATCCCTAGATCTTCTTAGAAAAACAGGAGCTCAACGACCCCCATTTAAGGAAATTGTATAACAGTAGAACCACTAGAGACAACGAAACCGCAGCACAAATAGAAAATAAATAGCAAAACAGAAACCACCCATCAAGTTAACTGTGTCTAGACGTCGCCCAAGTCATGAGGCAAACATACATATTGCTCAACCCGTCCATGTCCTTCCTTGAGTTCATGGCTGCACCGGCGTTATGAATGAAACACATTTCCAAGAAAAGTCTCTTAGATAAGCGTGGCTCCCTTGCAAGAACTTTCAGGTCATCGTAATTGACCCTATGGTCCTTGTCATTGCGTTGCTAAGGCGCAAGAGTGGGGTTTTAGTCTGCAATCACTTCTGTGATTGGCCAGTCTGGATGACAATCTTTGGCCGGTCTGACCAACGTACACAAGCTCACACTCGGCACACGGAATGCGATAGATTACATTTGATTGCATTAACGTGGGGTTTGAATCTTTAAGGCGACTGAAAGATCTGCTGATGGTGTTATAACATTTATCCGCTATAATGGCTGGGCTCTTGTTCTTGAAAATTGATTTTATTCTGGGGGACAGTGATTCTACAAAGTGTAAGCTCTTGAATATTTTCGTGTCGTCCTCTGCGACCACCTCAGCGACAGGTTGTCTTGTAGGATTGGAGAACAACAACTTCCTAAGTACTGTTGTGGGATAGCTGTTCTTCTTTAGGATATTAAACAATCTCTCTAAACTATCATTACGAAGATCTGGATGTACAATCTTGAATATCCTCGTCTTAAGACCCAAAACTACATTCAGCTTGTGCTGAAAGGGAGCGCAGGAAAAATAATTCAGGTATCTGCCCGAACTGGTAAGTTTCTGGTACCAATCTAAATTAATGCGGTTGTCATTTGTCTTGATAATCAGGGTGTCTAAAAAGGGTAGAGTATTATTATTTTCAGATTCAATTGTGAAGGTAAGACGTTCGTTATATGAGTTGAAGGCTCTTAGGACCTCAGTTTTGGACTTTTGCGGGATGGCACAGACAATATCATCCACATATTGCCCCAAAAATGGGATTTCAAAATTAAGTTTGTCCAAAGATACCTTAATTAAAGTGTTCATAACAATCTCCGCTGCCACCGGAGATAAGCGCGATCCCATTTGGGGTTCCGAAAATCTGAAGGAAAAACCTATTTTCAATCGAAAAATACGTCGTATCAAAAATGAATTCAATAAGTTCCAAAAAAACCTTGCGGGGTATTTTGCAAGATGGGCGAATCAACTCCCAATTTGATTTGATAATATCCAAAAATAATTTTGACGGTATATTAGTGAACAGCGATTACACGTCCAGAGACACCAATTCATGACCATCGGGTACTTGGTAATTATTTAAGGCAGTGGCGAATTCAAAAGAGTCTTTAATTCTGAACACGTTGTAGTCAGCGAAGGACGTGTAAAGAATATTCGAAATAAACCTAGCCAACTTTTCGGAGTGAGATTGAACTGAAGAAACAATGGGCCTTAATGGAAAATTTTCTTTGTGGATCTTAGGTAAGCCGTAGATTTTAGGGGGCATAGCATTGTGTACAATTAAGGTTTTGTATGTAGTTTGGTCTATGTAACCTTTGCTTTTAAGTTTCTTAACCAATTCATTGTTTCTTCGTTCAAACCCACAGGTGGGGTCTCTATCTAAGGGAGCATAAGTGGCTGCATCTGACAGAAGGTCGACAATCCTGGATCGGTAATCCTCTTTTTTCAAAATGACCGTTACATTGCCTTTATCGGCTTTGAGAACCAGTAGTTCTGGATGTGTTTTAAGGAACCGGTAACATGACCGTCGAGGGTCTGGCAGTGCCGCCCTAAAGTTCTCCAGTTTATTTCAGCTCTACACAGATCTTTTTTGGAAATGGGTACCTCTTCAAGCAAGTTTTCAATGTCAGACAAGATGTCGTATAAGGGGAAATTTTTAGGGTTATATGGCAAATTGAACTTAGAGCCTAGCGCCAGAAAATTTTTGACTTCTTTGGGGATCGTGACATCGGAAAGGTTTTTTATCCACTTCTCTGGAGGGTCGTTTTTACCAATTAGAGACTTTCTAATTAAATTATCAAGTTTCATTATGTTTTTTTGATTAGTTTTGTTGAAAATAAAATTGTACCGGTTACTTTGCCTATTGTTGAAATCTTGAAAAACACTACGGGGAAATGTCGCCCTAGCGTTACGTATACAATTATCATCGCTACAGTGTCATCGCTGTTCACTAATATACCGTCAAAATTATTTTTGGATATTATCAAATCAAATTGGGAGTTGATTCGCCCATCTTGCAAAATACCCCGCAAGGTTTTTTTGGAACTTATTGGATTCATTTTTGATACGACGTATTTTTCGTTTGAAAATAAGTTTTTCTTTCAGATTTTTGGAACCCCCATGGGATCGCGCTTATCTCCGGTGGCAACGGAGATTGTTATGAACACTTTAATTAAGGTTTCTTTGGACAAACTTAATTTTGAAATCCCATTTTTGTGGCAATATGTGGATGATATTGTCTGTGCCATCCCGCAAAGGTCCAAAACTGAGGTCCTAAGAGCTTTCAACTCATATAACGAACGTCTTACCTTCACAATTGAATCTGAAAATAATAATACTCTACCCTTTTTAGACACCCTGATTATCAGGACAAATGACAACCGCATTAATTTAGATTGGTACCAGAAACCTACCAGTTCGGGCAGATTCCTGAATTATTTTTCCTGCACTCCTTTTCAGCACAAGCTGAATGTAGTTTTGGGTCTTAAGACGAGGATATTCAAGATTGTACATCCAGATCTTCGTAATGATAGTTTAGAGAGATTGTTTAATATCCTAAAGAAGAACAGCTATCTCACAACAGTACTTAGGAAGTTGTTGTTCTCCAATCCTACAAGACAACCTGTCGCTGAGGTGGTCGCAGAGGACGACACGAAAATATTCAAGAGCTTACACTTTGTAGAATCACTGTCCCCCAGAATAAAATCAATTTTCAAGAACAAGAGCCCAGCTATTATAGCGGATAAATGTTATAACACCATCAGAAGATCTTTCAGTCGCCTTAAAGATTAAACCCCCACGTTAATGCAATCAAATGTAATCTATCGCATTCCGTGTGCCGAGTGTGAGCTTGTGTACGTTGGTCAGACCGGCCAAAGATTGTCATCCAGACTGGCCAATCACAGAAGTGATTGCAGACTAAAACCCCACTCTTGCGCCTTAGCAACGCAATGACAAGGATCATAGGGTCAATTACGATGACCTGAAAGTTCTTGCAAGGGAGCCACGCTTATCTAAGAGACTTTTCTTGGAAATGTGTTTCATTCATAACGCCGGTGCAGCTATGAACTCAAGGAAGGACATGGACGGGTTGAGCAATATGTATGTTTGGCTCATGACTTGGGCGACGTCTAGACACAGTTAACTTGATGGGTGGTTTCTGTTTTGCTATTTATTTTCTATTTGTGCTGTGGTTTCGTTGTCTCTAGTGGTTCTACTGTTATACAATTTCCTTAAATGGGGGTCGTTGAGCTCCTGTTTTTCTAAGAAGATCTAGGGATCGTCCAGATTGCCTGGGTGTCTGGGAAACTGCGACGTAGTGGCGGTTTCAAACAAAAAAAAATTCGAACTGTATGTCTTCAAACATTGGTTAAATATTCTTTTTCCTGTGTGCTTGTGACTCCTGTGTCCTAATGTCACGATCTTTCCCAATGCGCACCTTCGCAGCTCAATTGAAAAAAAAATGTTTTTTTCAACTTTAATTTATTTTAAGAGAACGAAACGGTTTTGTTGGTTTCCTCGTGCTGTGCCGATCGGGTTGGTGTCCGACATTTTGTAAACTAAATATTAAATTTCAAACACCGAAATTAAAATTCACCATGGCTCGTTTTACAGCAACGATTATGTAACCCACATTGTTGGTCAAGTTATATGATGTTACACGTCTTAATTAACTGTTCATTACCTTCTTTGTAAGTAATCAATAACATCTTTCACTTGTTTTTTGTAATTTTCTGTAATAATTTTGTAGGTCTTGAAAAAGATTTAATCAATAAATCGAAACGTCGACTTAAGAAGAATTTGAGTTTTTTCTGTTAATCGTATTGCCCGAATTCTACCCTTTGCGTAGTAATTTTTATAAAATTTACTCTTTATATATATATATATATATATATATATATATATATCTGGAGTAGATAAAATATATATTTTTGAATTATTGGTCTGCTTCCATAACTAAATTATAATTCTCATTTCATCCCATTTGTCCCGCTTTGTCGCAATAAAAATGTAGTCATTTTAGTTATGTATAGCTTTATATAATGAAATAAAATAAATTGAAATATTAATTCTGAGAACATTGGAACTTGACCGAAAATAATAATTAAGCTACACCTAAACATTAAAACACCCCAATGTATTTCTATAACACAATATATTCATTGTTTCTTATAATAAATCCCCATTTAGCTTTAATTTCCAGCCCACTTCTGGTTACATAAATAAACAATTTCATTATTCGGCATATTATCAAATTAACAATTCAATATTTGATGATGCTTCGAAAGGAATATGTTATTTAAGCGGTCCTAATTAATGAATTGACGTTCCCCGTCTGGCAACGCTTAAAAACGGGCAAATTGTTGATTTTCGGAGAAAATAAACAAATCTTGCGTTGAGTTATTGAAAGGGTGGAAACAAAATCCGTGTTTTGGGGGTATTTGTTTTAAATGTTTGCGTTCGATTGGCTCCGCATTTTTTTTTCTTCCGTTATTTTTGTGGTGAAAATGATCAATCCGTCTTTATTAGGGTTTCGTCTTTCTGACATTTCTGCGACCTTTTACTGCGCCAAGGAATCCATCATTCTTCATTATATTACTAAACATGTTGAAAATGGAAGCATTTTTTTATCATAAATTCATATTATATCACACACACTTTTAGATTAAGTCTTCTCTGTCTTGTCTTATATGTCCAGTCTAGTACAGTCATGTCATGTCTAGTCCAGTCATGTCTAGTCCAGTCTTGTACACATCGTCATGTTTGTCTATAAATCTATTAACATGCCGCAAGCAATTTATTGATTATCCAAGTCTAACTGTTTAGTCTTCTAGTCTAGTCTAGCTAGTCTTCTAGTCTAGCTAGTCTTGTCTGCCTATTTATCTATCTATTCTTCTATGCTTTGTCCACCTAGTCTTCTTTCTTAAATAAAGCTTCTTGAAATATTATATGTATAAATAAAATATTCTTGTTCCGTTTAGATGTATTAATGCAGGTTTTTGTGTGTTTTCTTCTGCCGGTAAAACCAACGCATTATATATATATATATATATATATATATATATATATATATATATATATATATATATATATATATATATATATAAATCTGTGCATAAAGACGTAAATAAGATAAAATATTAAAATATTTAAGCAATGGCTGCCTTTGGTAATTTTTCATGTGCCGTTTGAATAATTGAGGAGAGCGCTGGCGCTTTTACTTCCTTAAATACGAGGACGACGCCGTGCGCCGCGCCGGATTACTAATTTAGAAGCTCCGTTCTGTTATTAATTTCCAAAAACTCATTAGCCACTGTTTACTTACAATGATGATAGGGAAGACGGTGGGCACGCTATGGGAAAACATAAAATATTACCTAATCCCTCTCTAGTAATTATCCTTGAAGAATAATAATTCCTTTCTTTTTCAGGGAATTTCCCATGCAGAATTACGATTTAGCTTTTAATATCACCGCTTCGATATAAACGACAATGTAAAATTAATTAGCACAGCAGAAAAACTCAAGCAAAGGAAACTAAGTTAAAAGTTTTTAAACTCATTTATGAGATGTAGTGAGAATCTTTGTTTTATTTATTTGTATGTATAAATAGCGTTTAAGGCCGAGGCCGCACTACGGTATTTTCCCGGTAGCGGTAACCGCTATAACCGCGAAACCGCTGGAGAAACACACAGTACGCTAGGGGAGAAATCAATCGCGGCAAAAAACCGCAAATGAGGCCGCTTGTATTAGCTTACGTGAGTCACAAAATCACGCGATTCAAATCTGCGGCGGTTTAGCCGTAGTGCGGCCTAGGCCTAATCATGCGAGATTTGTTTTGGTAGTCCTAAAAAGACTCAAGAAACACGAAGTCTTCATTATAATGGGGGATCTAAATGCGAAGGTTGGCCAAGGAGAAGTGACTAATACTATCGGCAAATTCGGACTAGGTCTTCGCAATGAGCAAGGAGACTGATCGAGTTCTGTCAAAGGGAAGACATGATAATTACCAACATCTTCTATCAGCTTCCTCCATATCGGCTTTATACTTGGAAAGCACCATCTGACGGAAAATCAAGTATAATTAGAAACCAGATCGATTACATTATGATCCGTAGAAGATTCAGAAATACTATTAAGTCAGTAAAAACATATCCACGAGCTGACATAGCATCATAATCCAGTGGTAGCTGCAATTCATGTAAAACTGCAAAAAACTCGTTCGGAAAACAACTAAGGAACATATGGACCCTGGAAGACTGAAGGACAACGTAGTGTACAAAAATGTTGAGAAGAATATAAACGACAAATGACACAACGATAACAATAATAGACCGGTGTTTCCTAACGTGGGGCCCACGCCCCACAGGGGGCAATTTGAATGTAAAGGGGGCAATTCGAAAATGGACCCGACACGAGTTTAACCCTTTTGTTCCGGGCCATTTAAATGCAATGTTAGATTACGGTGCCAAAATTGAAAGAAAAAAGCAAATTCTTAAATAATAAATATTATAAATTTCTATTGACGAGAATTTTGAATTTTGATTTTGAATCAATGAAACAAGGTCGTCTTGAGGCGCATTTCAAGGTGAAACATAGTGCTCATATTAATTCAGATTTTAATTACTTTCATACTTTAGAGTTTACCATCCGTTATACGCCAGAGCAAAACGAAGTAGCAGAGAGAATGAGTAGAACCATAGTACAGAAGGCCAGATGTATGCTCCTCCAATGTAAACTTGGAAAACATTTTTGGTCAAAAGCAGTCCAAGCAGCAGTTTATCTAATAAATCGAAATTCCACGTCAACGTTGTACGGGAAAGTTCCGACGTCATTTTGGTTCAATGAAAAGTCCAACTTGAAGAAACTAAACGTTTTTGGGTGCGTAGCCTTTCTACGCATTCCAACGCAAATTGTAGGCGGAAAATTCGATTCTCGATCGAAGAAATGTTTCATGATTGGATATTGCACAAATGGTTACACGTTTTGAGATACAAAAGAACATAAGGTCATCGTTGGATGTGATGTTATCTTCAACGAATGAAAAGTTTCATTCGAAGGACTGACAAATGAAGACTGGATTGATCCATATATTGTAGAGCCAATAGAAAAAAAAAACGCAAGCAGTAAAGATGAAGAAAAACTCAATCAGAAAGAAGACTTCGATCGCAGCAACGATGAAACTAAATCTTTGGAGGTGAGACTCGGTAAAATGGGGATTTACGAAAGCTCACAGGAGAAACAGGACAAGGCAAAAGAACCGGAAAATGAAGAAACATCTAGTCGATCTACGAGAGCCCACGTTATCTGCAAGACTATTACCTGGACGATGAAACAGAAAATTATGTTTTGCTGGAGCTTCACGCCGAAGTTTTCGTGGAAGATGTACCGAGCAACTACGAGGAAATCGTCACTCGTGAAGACAAAGATCAATGGATAAACGGAGTCGCCGAAGAAATAAGCGCACTTGCGGAAAACAAAACCCGAGAATTAACACCACTTCCCGAAGGAAAATACACACTCAACAGCAACTGGGTTTTCAAGGTTAAGCGCGCGAACATCGAGCGCTATAAGACTAGACTTGTATATGCCCCATTGGCAAGACTTACGACGCTGAGAATCCTATTATCCCTAATCGTCGAGAAGAACTACGCAGTTTACCACATGGAGGTTAAAAATGCAATTCCTACATGGTGAAATTCAGGAGGAGCTGTATATGAAAATTCACGACGGTTTCAAGGGCAAAGGAAATTTAGTCTGCAAACTGAAGAAAGCACCGAGGGCGTGGAATCAAACCATCGACAAATTCTTAACCAACCTTGATTTTAAAAGATCTGAGCATATCGGAAGAACGATAACACGTACATATTCCTGCTTCTTTATGTTGATATCATTGTTTGAGGGAAAAACTCGAGAAAAAAATATTTTTTCAAGGAAGAGTTGAGAGGAAAATTCCGAATGAAAGACTGGGGAAGCTTTTTGAATGAAATCGTTCCGCGGAATCAACATCGAGCGAACTGACGAGGGTTTTAGCTTGAATCAAAAGAATTACCTCCGAAGAATGCTGAAACGCTTTGAGATGGAAAACTGCAATCCAGTTCGTCCGCCGATGAAAACAATGCCGATACCGAACAGCGAGAAAAGTTCGCCGATAACAAATCCTACCGAGAACTTGTTGACGACAAGACCTGACCTGAGCTACGCTTAACTAGTTCAGCAGAATATGATTTGTCAAATATGCATTATCAAGAAGAACTAGCAGAATTGCAAAACGACGAGTCAGTTAAAACTTTAGTTAATATAAAAGGAGCGATGGCATGGCATTGTGAGGAAACAGAAATCAAATATCCAAATTGAACCAAATGTGCAAGAAAACTATTGTTACCGTTTCCATTATTCCGTTGTCATATTTAGTTGAATGTGGATTTACTGCTTTAAATGCTTTACTGGTAAAAAAAGAAATCGTCTGATATATAACAAAATGGGGGACTTGAGACTGGGGTATAAGAATTTTAGAAAGGCTTAGGTGGGGCATGGCACAAAAAAGGTTGGGAAACACTGCTATAGACCAACAATGGCAAAATATAAAACAAGTACTGAAGGATGTAGGAAATGCAGAATTGAAGTCCATAATAGAAAAGAACAAGGAATGGATGACACAGGAGATACTAGACGTGATGGTGATACGAGGTCAATATAAGAACAAAGATGTGCAAATCTATAAGTCCATAAACAATGACATCAGAAGTAAAGTGAGACAAGCCAGGGAAAAATGGCTACTCGATGAGTGTCGAGAGGTTGAAGCCTATCAAAACAAATACGATTTTTTCAACATGCACAAAAAGGTAAAAGAAATAACAGGGAGAGCAAAGAAACTACAACCAGATGTATTGATAACCAAGAACGGCGACTTGATTGTAGAACCGATAGACAAACTGGCAAGATGGAGCGAATATATACAAGAACTTTTCAAGGATAATCGGATGGAACTGAAGAACCCAGACATGGAGTATACTAACCCAGAAATATTAAGGGAAGAACTCGAACATGCAATTAAAAACTGTAAATCCGGAAAGGCAGCAGGACCCGACGAAGTGCCTGCTGACCTACTAAAACTTACCGGAGAAGACTCCATAGATATTCTATTAAAACTGTTTAACATTTATGAGACGGGCACAATTCCTAGCGATTGGCTAACCTCAACATTCGTGACACTGCAAAAGGAAAATAAAGCCAAAGAATGTTCGGACCTCAGAATCATTGCACTAATGCAGGCATGTCAAACACGCGGCCCGACAATACATAGATTGCGGCCAGCCGAGACGTTTTCAATTTTTCTAATAAAATATATGAATTTAGAGTCGTTGTCGAGACTTTAACGTGCACAGACGTATCTAAAACCTGTCCGTTATCTCTTTCGATAAATTGCTATCACTTAAGCTGTTTTTTTCTCTATCTTCTCTTAAACTGTGTGTGCTACAAATACTTTGGTATTTATATTTCAACAATATTTATACCCACTCTCCGTTTGCATAAATGCCGACGGACGAGACCTCAATTATGTCCGATGAGGACGAAGAATGGACGAAGAAGAGAAAGAGAGGACGGCCCAAAAAAGTCGTACCTCTCAGCAACAAAAACCTCACTCAACCAGCATGTACCAAAAAGCCGCAACAACTGGTTTCTACCTCAGCCACCACATCAGCCGCCACAGCCGAACAATACTCCACTTCAACATCACATGTTTCTGGTAATCCAGCGCCTCAATTCTCACCTTCAACTTCTACTTCACTAAACACTCGTAAACCTTTCAAACAATATAACTTCATTTACTCATTATCCGCCACAAATCCGTCTACCACAAGCATCCAACTTTCTACAATCTGGCAAACAGTTCGTCCCAAAAATCAAGACCTTCTAATCAAAACCTCCTCAGGATTTCTCCTAAAAACTGACTTAGAGGCAAACACCGCTCTTCAAACTCTCTCCTCAAATAAATCTCTAGCTTCTTACAAACTCCTTCCCCGAACCCCATTTTTATCCTCGTCCTCTACGAGAAACGAGTCATACTCTGCAGTTATTAAGCACGTTGAATACGAGATCAGTGATGAATCATTAGCCATCCACCTGAGGGATTTGAAATACAACTTCCGATACTGCAAGCGTATCATATCTAAGGCAACAAACAATCCCACCAGGCTCATAAGAATTATAACATCTGATATAAATACGTTCGAGGCCCTGATTTCTTCTGGCGGCCTGTTTTTTATGAATCGGCTGTATCCGATTTCCCCAAGTACACCACCGCCGCCCATCCCCCGACCTTGCAACAAATGCCAGTCGTTCGAACACGCTACCGAACATTGCAATATCCCCGTCAAATGTCGGAAATGTGGTGGTCCACACGACACTAATAAATGCACAACCATCCTCCCTGTTAAATGCACCTCGTGTGGTCGGACCGACCACGAAGCCTGGTCACATAAGTGCCCGAACCGACCAACTGCGCCCATCGAGGGAATTCTTAATGTCACCATTAGAAGCTCAAACAAAAAATCTGCAGACCTCCCCCCTGAAATCACTCACAACTCACGCATACACTCACCTATAACCACACACGACTATATCATCCATACTTACTTGACCACAATAAACGACCCCATTCAAAATAATCGCGCTGAACTACTCAAAAAACTTAACCTTCGTTTCTCCTCCGACTTCCTAATCGATACCCATGCCTTCTTTTCTGGTAACCGCATGTACATCCTTATGTTTGACCTCTCCCGCCCTTCTTCCGAAACTCTAACACTACCCACTGAAGACCTCTCACAATCCATTATCAATATCGATGCCTAAAATGCGATTTGTCTACGCAAACATCAATAGTTATGTCAACAAACGTTCGTTGATTGAAAACTTTGCGGAAATGAATAACACAGATTGTCACCTCTTTGTCGAGACTAAGACGAGACAGAACACTAATACTACATACAAAAACTGGAATACAATACAAAAACATGGACAGTTACTGACAAATAGGTCCAGGGGCGGTGCATTAGCACATATCAACCCCAAATTCCATCCCGGCAAAGCCAATCCGCCTTCCTTAAATAACCCACTCAACGACTGCATCCACTTCACCATTCCCTTTTATAATAACAAATTGCATATTTTCCTAGTCTATATCCATCCCCACTCCGTTGTTGAGCAGAATATCTTGACAATGGCAGCATTGTATGAATATTCTCTCATCATCGGGGACTTCAATTGCAACAAATCAAAAATCCGTATCCTCAATTCTTTCCTTGATAACTCTAATTTTATCCGCAGGCAAACAAATCCTACTTTCCTCATGCCTTTAAACAAAGACTCCACTCTTGACCTGATCCTCCATACCAATAACCTTACCAACAATATCGTAGATATCATCCTAACTCCTGACCTGGGATCCGACCACCTAGCTATATCCTTTTCAATTCTCCTTGACTATGCCCCACTACCTCAAATACCTGTCTCTGTACCCAACCTAAAGAAAACCCTCATTCCCAAGGTTAACCTTGATATCCAAAACTATATTTCCTCTATAAACTCCGACGAGCTGAACTTTGACATCATTACCGAATTTCAAAAAACTGTGACGGACTCAATAATAAAACACTCACCTCCATTGTCATCCAAATTCTACCGTCAACAACTTCCCCCCTTCATCCTAAAACTCATCAAACTTAAAAGACAATTATACAGAGACTACAGACAAACAGAAAATCCCGACATCAAAACCGAAATAAACAGACTAAACAAAGACATCCATCAACTAATTGGACAGTTCCGCTCCCACAGATGGCTCTCGGTTTGCCAGGAAATAGAAAAAGACCAGGGAAAAACCTACTGGACCAAGATTAAAAAGCTATCGAAATATAAACCGATGTCTCATATTCCAGACCTCTCATTTAACAATCTAACCTACTCCAGTGACTCAGACAAGGCTCTACTTTTTGCAGACCACTTTAAAAAAACATTTTCATCTTCTGACTCTCCTGACTTTGACAAACATAACTTTGACAGAATAAATAACTGGTTTAACGACTTCTTTAAGACAACCCACCCCTATAACATTGATGAAGTTTCCCTGGAAGAATTTCTTTCTGCCCTCTTCCACGGTAAAAACTCCTGCCCTGGGCCCGATTTAGTCACCAAACACCTCATCAGACTCCTCTCCGAAGACATCCACTCCTTTATCACAAAAATTTTCAATTTCTGCCTCTTGAAAGGTACCTTTTATAGCTGCTGGAAAATGAACACAATAGTCACAATCCATAAACCTGGTCAAGATAAATCCATTCCCAGCAGTTACCGTCCGATCTCTCTCTTCCCTGTTCTTGGCAAAATCCTCGAACATATCCCTAAAACCCGATTATGGAATTCCATTGCAGACCACATTCCCAAATATCAATTCGGTTTCAAGCCCTTCCATTCCACTATCCATCCTCTGTTTATCCTAACCAACAATATCCAAGCGTCATACCTCCAAAACAAGAAATCCGCAGCCCTCTTCTTGGACATCAACAAAGCATTTGATAGCGTTTGGCATGCCGGGCTTTTGTTCAAAATGTCGCAAATTAATGTCCCTCCCTACCTAATCCACGTAATTAAAAGTTTCCTTTTTAACAGATCCTCAAAAGTGAAAATCAACTCCATCTCTTCTCCCGCATTTTCCCCTCTGCAAGGTCTCCCTCAAGGTTCCCCACTTTACCCTCTCCTATACAATATATACTGTCACGACATTTACAACTACAATCAACTAGACAAATCTCACATTGACTTTTCTTCCACATACTACAATACGCTGATGACACTGCACTGATTTCCCATAGCAACTCCCTCAAATCTACCTTCGACCTACTCCAAAAACTCACCAACAACACTCTCGCTTGGTTCAACCAGTGGAGATTATCACCAAATCCTTCCAAATGCCAACTCCTCATCCCTAACCACAAAATTTCCTCAAACTCACCTCGCATCCACACAGGCTCCTCCGACGTACGGCCCTCCAGCAGCGTTAAATATCTTGGACTAACTATTGACTCGAAACACAAATTCAATAACGACGCCAAATTACGCAAGTCCCAGATAATTAAACGATGCAAGCACTTTAGAGCCTTTACGAATGGCAACCAGGGTATTTCCATAAAGACCGCGGCGAAAATCTACAAATCTATCTGTCGTCCCATTCTCGATTATGGGCACGTAATTACCTCCACCAATAATAATTGTAGACGAACCCTTGAGGTCGCAGAGCGAATCGCATTACGTCTCATCACCAAACTCAGACATCCTAACAACCCTCTCCACAACCCCTCCAACGTAGATCTCTATAGACAAACCCGGGTCCCTCCTCTAGCTGACAGACATGACAGACTTAGGAGAAAGCTTAGAAACAACCATATGACGTTCAAAATCCTTGACGAACTATGCATTAAACGTCCATCTAGACATTCTAACCGACAATACCCCTCCAAAACTCTTCTTGAATCCTTAGAAGACGACTGACTCACTCATTCTCATCCAATTTTTCGATTAAGTCTTTTCAATTTATGTTCTATATATCTGTTCATTTCCGGCTGAAAGACCACGGGTCGATGGCCAATTGTTGTAGTTGTAGATGTTTGTGTTTATAAGTATAACAATAAAGATGTTTTATTATTATTATTATTATTATATGAATTTAATATTTAAAACTAAATTTTGTTTTATTTGTATGCAATTCAGTTTAATGCAGTTTCAGTGTGCCGTTTAAATTAATTATAACTGATTTTTCGATTAATAACGTATCTTTACTTAGAAGCAGTTATCAAGCTGGGACGCTTGTAGTTGGAAAGTTTGAACCATTTGAACGTTTTGGTTGACGCTGGCGTGGCGTGTGGTTGCTCCAACGTGGATTTTGGTTTTTATTGATATTAAATTAAAAAGTTACTTAATAAAAATATAATCAAACTTCAAGAACAATGTGTAAGAGATCAATTGAAGAGGAACATCCTAATTTTCAAAAAGCAAGGAAACTGCAATATTTTTGTGTCCAAAATAAGAAGAAAATATTATGTCTGATATGACATATTATATGTAAAAGCTCTATTTCAGTTGCTACGGAATATAATCTTTAGAGGCACTATGACACAAATCATAAAACAAACTATGATCAATTTCGTGAAGACAATTGGTCGGAATTGAAATCTATTTTTCAAAAACAGCAAAGTGTATTCACTAAGTCTGTTCAAAACAGTAAGTATAGATGCTGTAAAAGTTAGGTTATATATTAATACAACTAATCACAAGCAGATCGCAACCATTTACTGAAGCGGAATTTATTAGTGAATGCTTAATTTAAGCGGCGAAAGTATTATGTCCAGCACAGATGAAAAAATGTAAAATCGTTTAAGTCGAAATACTTTAGCAAACAGAGTTGATGAAATAGCCGAGAATTTGAGAAATCAACATAACTCAATAATATCAACATTTCTTTCAGTTGTTGCAATTGATGAAAGTACAGATATTTATAGAAAGCTCAGCAGGCCGTTTTTATTAGCGGATGCGATGTTAATTTAAAAGTAAGTGAAGAACTTTTGGAAGTCATTCCTATGCATAATACAAATAACGGAGCTGCTAGTTTAAATGCGTTTCTGGAAGTTTTGAAAAAGTATAAGTTACCATTGGTAAAGTTTGTTTGTGCTGCAACTGATGGTGCACCTACCATAATCGATACTACTGGTATAAGGAGTTACAAGTGGATACAAGGAGTTGCTGCACGAACAAAATAAGCATGTAAACAGCATGGTAATAATAATCTTGAACATTTTCATAGTATTATTCACCAGCGGGTATTGTGCCACAAAGTTTTAAATATCGGACATGTTTTAAAAATATTCACCAGAATTGTAAATTATATTCGACCACGTGGATTTAATCATCGTCAATTTATATAGAAGTTCGATGGCTTTCGAGTCATAAAGTTTTAAAACGATTTTTCAAATTACTGGACGAAATAAATATCTTGGAAACTAAAAATTATGGGAACCTACGTATTAACGCCACCGCAGCTACAGATTTAAGGCTCCTTAGGACCGGCGCGGAGCGTTTACGTCGCGAAATTTCCGCAGCGAAAAATTCTCTAGCGGCGGGGCAGCGAAATGGCCATGCCCACATCAAAACGTGATTTTTACGTGTATAGTAGTCATGATTTTCTCAGAGGAAGAAGCTCTGGTGTTATTAGTATTGAGCACAGAAGGAGAAACTCGGTCAGTTAGTTATTTTTTATTCGTTTTTCATTTGTAAAACTCTTGAAACTCATTTAACATTTTCTTCAAATTTTAATCCTATCGGCTGTGTCCGCCCATCCGTCGACGGACGCAGCAATGGATATCGGACGACTGTCTCAAACTAGTCGACCAGCCGAAGCAAATGAAACACGTCGGTTTCAAACAATACCGACGATTGAACAAAGAAGTTCGACAGAAAATGAAATTGGAACGGGAAGCTTACTGGAATAACATCGCGGCTGACATGGAAGAAGCAGCGTCAAGGCATGAGTACCGGACGCTGTACCAGACAATCCGACGGTTAAGTGGCAAAACAACATCAACAAATGACAATATCAAAAAATTGGATGGAACTTTCGTGACCTCTCCTCAGGAACGTCTACAGCGGTGGAGAGAATTCTTTCATCAGCTGTACAACCACAATCCGCCAGTAGGTCCAGCACCCGAACTGCCGATTATTGAGCAGCCGATAAATCAGTTTCCCGATACTGAACCAACAATCAATGAGGTGAAGACGGCAATAAAATCCCTGAAAAATGGTAAAGCGCCGGGAGGAGATCAAGTAACTGCCGAAATGATCAAAGCCAAGGGAGACGTCTTATTACATCAACTTCACGTTCTCACAGTGCATATATGGCATTCAGATTGTGTTCCATCCGTGTGGAAGAAAGCGATTGTTGTGCCTATTTTGAAGAAAGGCGACAGTCGGGAATGCAAGAATTACCGTGGTATTAGCCTCCTCTCGATCGTCGGCAAAGTATTTATGAAAATCATACAATCAAGACTACAGAAACATCGAGAGCAAACAAGCCGGGAAGAACAAGCTGGATTTCGACCACATCGAGGATGCATCGATCAGATATTTGCTCTCCGTCAGCTAATGGAAGAAAGAATTCGATGTGGCAAACGAACTGTCATCGTCTTCATCGATTTCAAATCTGCTTTTGATTGCATCGATTGGACAAGCATCGTACAAGCATCGTCAAGCATCGTACGACGGCTCAACCAGCAATGTTCGTATCCGAAACGACATGTCTGAGGAATTCCCGATTCGAACCGGAGTCCGGCAAGGAGACGTGGCCTCGCCGCTCCTTTTTAACATTGTGATCGACACGATTATGCGAAAAGCGTTTGATGGGCGACGCGGAGTTCGATATGATGACAAAAACTTCCTAACCGATCTGATGTTCGCCGATGACAGTGCGGTTTTCGCCAACACAGATGCCGAAGCGACAGACACCTTGTATGACATTTCCCGCATTGCCCAGTCATACGGACTGAGAATCAATGCGGATAAGACCACAGTGCTTACAACGAATGGATCTGAAGCCAGAGTTTACCTCGATGGAACCACAATCGAGCAGGTACCACAGTTCAAATATTTGGGATCACTGGTTGTGGAGAAGAAAGTAGCTTCGACAGCCGAAGTTCACAGCCGGATAGGCCAGGCAACAGCAACGTTTGCTTCACTCAAGTGGTGCATATGGAAGCGGACGAATATTACCATCAAAACCAAAATACGCCTATACCGGACGCTGATCCTCCCAATTCTTCTTTATGGATCGGAAACATGGACATTACTCAAACCAGACCTTAACAAGCTCGAGGCCTTCCAAATGCGATGTCTGAGACAGATTATCTGCGTCTCACTCCTCAACCACCTCCGAAATGAGACAATCAGAGAAAGGTGCGACCAACAGACACCGATTGTTGAGGAAATTCAAAAACGCCGATTACGATGGTTCGGCCACATCTGTAGGATGGGCGACAATCGAGTACCGCACAAACTCCTATGGAAAAAACGACCTCTTGATTGGAGAACACAAAAACAAGCACCGAAGACCACATGGTTGAAACACGTAGAGAACGATTTAAAAAACCAGCGAATAACAACAGCTGAGGCAAGAACCGTTGCAACTGATCGATTAGCATGGAAGCGTATAGTGAATGGAGCACGGAATCTAGCGGCACCAACAGCAGCGTACTGGCTACGAGGTCGACCACCTCTCCATGCGCCGGCTATGGATTAAAGAAGAAGAAGAATCCTATCTGCTTACAAATTTTGTCCTTTTCCTTATGTTTTTATAGGTTTCATCAGTATTTCCTCATTCGACATTCGTGCACGCAGTTTTTCCTAGTGTACGATCCGAATCCGTTTGTACATACAATATAGTAGGTCATACAAAATAGGTTTTTTTTTAGTCTCAATCAACTTCTCTATAATCGCCATGTCAAAACACAGCGGCAGCGAAACTAACCGCGCATGCAGCGTTCTTGTCATGTAACGCTGCAATACCGCGGCTATGACGGAAATCGCCTGTTGATCTGAACATGTACATAAGTCGCCAGGTCAATCGGTCCGCCGCGATAACGCACCGGTCACGGCAGCGAAACTTTCGCACCGGTCTGTGAGCTCCTTTAAACAAAATGGAATTCTGTTTCCCTCAAATTGAACAAAAAACTTAAAACATACAATGGCGGGTAGACAGTTTGCACTGAACGAATTACTCCTTTCAAAATAAGGGTTAGATTAGATAGAATTGGTGAAAAATCCAACGTTATAGATACTCATACAAACTTAAAACAAACTGAACACAGCCTGAATATATAAATATATTAGCCTTTCCGGAGCTCTATAACAATTATTGAGTCTTTTTAGGACCACCCAAATCAAATCTCACATAAAATTTGTAAGTTTTACCAATTCTATCTTATCAGATCAGTCAATAATCTGCTAAGTTCATGTCTCTTTCACAAAATGTCATAATTATAAATATCTAACCCTAAACACCACATGGGTTTTCAAGTGAGTGGTTTACAAATTATTGTTCTTGGAAGCAAAGCTGTGCTGATGAGAGATAAATCTCGAAACGCGTCCACAGATGCCTATCCACTTAGGGTATCGGAAAGACATGATTTTAAAAACTATTTTATTTTTATGGTTTTTGTTGAGTGCCACGAAGGTGGACTGAAAGCTGTAAAATAACTTACAAATTTCATGTGAGATTTGTTTTGGTAGTCCTAAAAAGACTCAATAATTGTTAGAATTCTGCGGAAAGGCTGAATATATTTATATATTCAGGCTGTGTTCCGTTTATTTTAAGTTTGTAGGGTTAGATTAGGTTATATTAGAGCAGATAAATCCAGACCACATATCGCGCAGTAGGTAGACCTCTCGATCCGAATTAAGAAAAAATATTACACTTTCTAGTTATATAAGACTCCTCACAAAATATATTCAAATTAACGTCTATGTCTTTCCATTACAATGCGCATGCAACTTCTGCTACGGTGGCGTTAATACGTAAGTACTAAATTATGAATGTGCTGAATTAAAAGATGAACAATAGATTAAACTAGCTTGCCCTTAGCTTGCTCAGTTGATATTACAAGTCAACTTAATCAACAAACTTAATCGTCAAACTTAATTTTAATCATCAAGGCAAAACTCATGTTGTTACAACGCTATTTGATAATATTGCCGGTATCAAACGAAAAATATTACTGTAACGAAAACAAATAAAAAAAAAGAAAACTTATCTCACTTTGAAAGCTGTCAATATCTATTGTTTAAATGACCTAAATTAAAATTTACGGAAAATGCTCACCAAATTAAAATATTAGAAACGGAATTCGGTCGAAGATTTCTTGATTATAAAAGCTGTGAAGTAGAATTTCGTCTTTTCACTTCCCCTCTATCTATGATATTGAAATTGTTGATGAAACGTGTATACTGGCTATGTTCGGAAGCAATTATTTATGCGAGCAACTATTTTGTTTAATGAAAAATAACAAAAATTCAGAAAGATCAAGATTCACCGGTCAACATATATCATCAATTTTAAAACTTGTATCAGTTCAAGATAGTCAATTAAATATTGATGACTTGCTTTCCAAACAAACGATGTCACATATCTTCTAAAAATTAGTATTAAACTATGATTTTGTTCATTATAATTTTTAATATAGTTTTTTTTTTAATAGAATATTTATAGTTTTAAAAGTTTACAAAGTAACATTAAATATAAATTTGTGTAATAATATGCAATAAAACGTAAAATATTTTTAGTTTAGTTAAATAAAAACATTGAGTCTAATAAATACATAATATAATCATTCTAACAATCGTATTTTATTATTTTCTTTTTAAGTAAAAACATGCGGCCCCCAACTTAGTACAAAATAGATCATGTGGCCCGCAATATCATTTGAGCTTGATAGGCCTGCCCTAATGAGTCACACCTTGAAAATATTTTTAACGATCATACATAACCGAAGTTATAAGGAGTTAGAACAAAACATCAGTGACACTCAAATGGGTTTTAGGAAGGGCGTGGGTACAAGAGAAGCGCTCTTCGGACTAAACCTACTGAGACAAAGGTACCTAGATATGAATCATGATATATACATCTGCTTTATCGACTTTCAAAACGCATTTGATCCAACACCCAAAACTCCTAGAGATACTAAAGCGCAAAAGCATCGATAGCAAAAATATAAAAATAATATCCAATCTCTATTGGCACCAAACAGCACGAGTCAAAGTCGGAGAAGATCTGAGTAAGGAGATTAAGATATGTCGAGGTATTAGACAGGGATGTGTATTGTCGCCTCTCTTGTTCAATATATATATATATATATATATATATATATATATATATATAGAAAAACAGAATATAACATCCAACCAAAAGGACAGGAACAACCCTAAACCAGGAACCTAACCTGTGTACAGTGAATAATACAACATCTTCTGTCACTCTTTGGCACACCCCGCTCGAAGATGCGTTGTGTGAGCCGTTTCGCTGCGTCAAAGCAAGTGACAAGAAACGGTCAAGACCTAAAAATGTCAGGGGCTGAAGGCCGGCAGTTCTTAATAAAAGCGACTGAAAACTAGTTGAAGAGCATTATTCACTGACTATAACTTAACATCTGAATCTATCGATAATTATTCTAGTTATTAAATATCTGATGACACGGATGCATTTATAGATACAAACCCAGACAAAATGACGAATAGCCAACACGGCCGCCATCACATACTGACACGAGACCGTCGCCACTGTTAACTACTCGCCGGTGAAATGAACGTCTAGGTAGTGGAGCGCGCCTATCCGGAAGTCTCCCTCTCTGTGGCATCGTGAAACAGAGAGTGTGAAAGTGATCCCTGCACACTATACGTTTGCACAAGAAACTCGGAGATCAATTATATGTTGACAACAACAGCTCGTATGCATGCACAGTGCACGTCACTTCCAAAGTATCTACTGTGCATGCATAAGAGCTGTTGTTGTCAACATATAATTGATCTCCGAGTTTCTTGTGCAAACGTATAGTGTGCAGGGATCACTTTCGCACTCTCTGTTTCACGATGCCACAGAGAGGGAGACTTCCGGATAGGCGCGCTCCACTACCTAGACGTTCATTTCACCGGCGAGTAGTTAACAGTGGCGACGGTCTCGTGTCAGTATGTTATGGCGGCCGTGTTGGCTATTCGTCATTTTGTCTGGGTTTGTATCTATAAATGCATCCGTGTCATCAGATATTTAATAACTAGAATAATTATCGATAGATTCAGATGTTAAGTTATAGTCAGTGAATAATGCTCTTCAACTAGTTTTCAGTCGCTTTTATTAAGAACTGCCGGCCTTCAGCCCCTGACATTTTTAGGTCTTGACCGTTTCTTGTCACTGGCTTTGACGCAGCGAAACGGCTCACACAACGCATCTTCGAGCGGGGTGTGCCAAAGAGTGACAGAAGATGTTGTATAATTCACTGTACACAGGTTAGGTTCCTGGTTTAGGGTTGTTCCTGTCCTTTTGGTTGGATGTTATATTCTGTTTTTCTTTCAATTTCTTAGCATGGTTATGCGGTTTGTGCTACGCACGTTATCCGAATTTTACTTTTTAGTAACTTTCATATCTTGTATATATATATATATATATATATATATATATATATATATATATATATATATATATATAGTAATCAGCTTTAAACAGCTTTCAATCAGCTTTAAACAAGTTTCAATCAGCTTTAATAAGCTTTAATCCACTTTCCACCAAATCGACAAACCGGACAGTAAATCAAAATTTGAATATGCTTATTATAAAATAAACGTACAATTTCTAAGAAATTCAAATTGTTATCAGCAGCAGACTAGACGCAGATAAATTCCCGAAAAATTAATTAGACCGGCATAATTTATTGGTTTCACGCTTGTATGTAGCTGATAAGATACGGGGTTTGCTATAGAACGGCAGACATTCGGTCACGTCTAACGGCTAATCAAAATAAAAACAGATTATTTCCAAGAAATTGATTTGACCCTGTGTTTCATAAAATTCGATTCAGTTGAAAAAAGGGTTTAAACAACCATCACATAAATATTTTTTATCACGACGAGATGATTATTTCTCCGCTCGCGCACCGCTGATAAGATAGCAGGGGTTTGTTATCTACGACAGACATCCGGTCGCGCCTAATCGACAAGCCGGAGAGTGAATCAAAATTTTAGCATGTATATTAAAATAAACGCACAATTTCTAAGAAATTCAAATTGTTATCAGCAGCAGACTAGACGCAGATAAATTTCCGAGAAATTAATTAGACTGACATAATTTATTAATTCCACGCTGTATGCAGCTGATAAGATTACAGCAATTGCTATCTACGGCAGACATTGGGTCACGTCTAACGGTAATTCAAAATAAAAACGCAGATTATTTTCCGAGAAATTAATTAGAGTCACATGCGTTTACAGGCAAGTTAGACGCAGATAAATTAGACGCAGATAAATTAGACGCAGATAAATTTCCGAAAAATTAATTAGACCGGCATAATTTATTGGTTTCACGCTTGTATGTAGCTGATAAGATACGGGGTTTGCTATAGAACGGCAGACATTCGGTCACGCCTAACGGCTAATCAAAATAAAAACAGATTATTTCCAAGAAATTGATTTGACCCTGTGTTTCATAAAATTCGATTCAGTTGAAAAAAGGGTTTAAACAACCATCACATAAATATTTTTTATCACGACGAGATGATTATTTCTCCGCTCGCGCACCGCTGATAAGATAGCAGGGGTTTGTTATCTACGACAGACATCCGGTCGCGCCTAATCGACAAGCCGGAGAGTGAATCAAAATTTTAGCATGTATATTAAAATAAACTCACAATTTCTAAGAAATTCAAATTGTTATCAGCAGCAGACTAGACGCAGATAAATTTCCGAGAAATTAATTAGACTGACATAATTTATTAATTCCACGCTGTATGCAGCTGATAAGATTACAGTAGTTGCTATCTACGGCAGACATTGGGTCACGTCTAACGGTAATTCAAAATAAAAACGCAGATTATTTTCCGAGAAATTAATTAGTTTCACATGCGTTTACAGGCAAGTTTACAGGCTCTAAAAAACGGCCCTCCTCACCGCGCATTTTTGAATATATCCCAACGCCATCTACACATCTACGCTCGGCCGCGTTCAGAACTACTAATAAATCGCGGCGCCATCTACATATACTCGCTCGGCCGCGTTCAGAACTAGTAGGTTAGGTCAGTGTCAGATCAAGATCAAGACCACGGTCAGGGTCAAGGTCAGAGGAGGAGGTGGTTAGGTCAGGGTCAGATCGAGATCAAGACCAGCGTCACAGGTCAGGGCCAGGGTCAAAGGTCAGGCCCAGAAGTCAGAACCAGGTGTCAGGGTCAATGGTCAGGCCCAGGGGTCAAGGCCAGGGGTCAGGATCAGGAGTCAAGATCAAAATTAATGGTCAGGGTCAGGGATCAATGTCAGGGTCAAAGGTCAGGGACAGGGTCAAAGTCGTAGGAGGAGGAGGGTCGAGAACATACTACCTTTCCCTACTACCCAACTCATGGCAACTTCAAAAAACCAAAGCACAAATCACAATAGACTATCTATAAATATTAATAACGAAAACCTGGAATGGGCATCCTCCTACAAATACCTTGGCATATGGGTAACTGAAACAGCAGAGCACACAAAAGAAATCAAGTGTCGGATTGAAGAAGCTCGCAGCGCTCTTATAAAAATGAATTAAATACTCTGCAGCCGAGATATAACATTAGAACTGAGAACCAGAATACTAAAATGCTATATATTCTCCATTCTATTGTATGGAATGGAGGCTTGGACACTCAAATCAGAAAACATCAAGAACATAGAAGCATATGAAATGTGATGTTATAGGAGGATGCTGAGAATACCATGGGTTGACAAGGTTTCAAATGAGGAAGTACCACGCCGAATGAATAAAGACAAAGAAATTAGTAACACGATAAAAAGGAGAAAATTAGAATATCTAGGACATGTTATGAGACGAGATAAATATAATATCCTTAAGCTAATTATTCAAAAGGCAAGAGAACGATTGGCAGAGAAAGAATCTCTTAGCTGCGCAACTTGAAGGATTGGTTTGGTTGCACGTCCGCAGAGCTCTTCATGCGGACAATTGATAAGGTCCGAGTAGTGGTGATGATTTCCAATCTCCGATAGGAGCGGAATTTCAAGAAGCAGAATGAATATATTTATATATTCAGGCTCAGTTCCGAGTTTATTAAGTTTATTGAAATATAGTAATCGAATAAGGCGCCTTCCCGGAACTAAAAAGGGGTCAAAAAATCAAAATTATTTTAAAATTAAGAAAAATTGTGTAAAAATGCGGTTTACGTCTAGAATTTTTTCCGGTGAATTGAACAAAAATTAGGTTTCTTTAAACGAGGTTTATAAAGCTCGTCTAAAGAAACTTAAAATGAGCTCGTCTTAAAATGCACCAACATTTTAAATTTTTCACTTTTTCTTCAAAAAATCCATTCCTCTTGCGCGTCGAAACCGGAAATTGTTATTTTCTGTTGTAAAACTGAACGGGCCTTCGACCCGTGTCCGTCTGCCGCTCGCAAGTCCCACACGGCGTCCTCCAGGTGTAAAAAACAGGAGATCGTTTCTAGCACCTTTGAGGAGCAATTTTGGTCCGCGGCTCGATTTTTTTACTGCGTCCTCTTGCGGCGTCGATTTCACGTTTTTTGACGTCATGCGGAAAAATACGTGACCGTCAATTCACCCATTGCGGCC
The DNA here is from genome assembly GCA_944588485.1 of Phosphuga atrata. Lineage (NCBI taxonomy): Eukaryota > Metazoa > Arthropoda > Insecta > Coleoptera > Silphidae > Phosphuga > Phosphuga atrata. The sequence continues at coordinate 7,790,153 of OX155893.1, read as the reverse complement.
GAAAATGTAAGCGAAAAAAAAACGTTTTTTTCATCACTGTTGAGGACGCCGTTCTCTTCATAGAAGAGCGCCGTGTCTCCAAACCGGTTCGTTCGATGCGAGATGTTTACCCGCAACCGGCGGTATAAGAATCTGGTACCTTCGGCATCCTGTTCCCGCTCTGGGTCAATTTTAACACAAAAACGAGGTGTTTTTTTCACCTAATTTGCGGGGATCCCTCTCCTGGGATACCGAACAGTCGGATCGGGACCGGACCGGCACAAATCGATTCTGCATAGTGCCTTTTAGTTTGTATGATTATCTATAATTATAAAAATTATAAATAGCTGACGAGATTTCCTTATCTTAGACTCTAAGGTAGTAATTACAAATTTTAACTTTGTTTTATTTACTCTTTTGTAATATCTGTTGGCCTTCAGCCCCTGACAAAAGTTCGTCTTGACCGTTCCCGTTACTTGCTTTGACAAAGCGAACGGCTCACACAACGCATCTTGAGCAAAGTGTGCCAAAGAGTAACAGAAGATATCAGTCTAATTCCAGCTATTGACAGATTTGAAGATATCGTAATGATAACCTCCTACTTTCAATTCTATTATCTATAATGTAGTGTGGTTGTACCAATTCTAAATTAGCGTTTAAGTCGTTTAAACACATTTAAAAAAAATGTATTTCATGTTTAGTGAACGCATAAATGCACTATATTGTAAATAAATAAATTGCGTTTTTAATACAGAATTATGACTTGCTCGGTGACCGTAAAAACGTTTCTGTGTTTGATCCATGGCTTCCGATAAACAGAAAATGCATTTAAACGGTTTACTAGCAAATATAAAATTACCAACTTTTTACATAAACCAAAACATGTAACAAGAAAACATTACCACATAATTTAATATGCATTCATATTTAAATAAACAATGTTTCTCTGTCTATATTCCACCCATTCGAACGATTAGTTTTCAAATATCGTGGTTTAGTTGAAATATAAACAAAGTTTCTACTAATAATAATTATACATTCTTATTGCTATACTTAATATAAATTCAACAATTGGATATCGACCCGTGGTCTTCCAGTCAAGGTTTCTAATGCAAACAAAAAAATATATATTCCTCATCCTTTGTTCGATTTTCATGATTGTCGAAGAAACATTTTTTTGTTGGAGTTTTCCGGTGGAAAATTTTATGAAGCTAAATGTATCCCTCTCCAGGGAACGGGTTACGCGGAAAATTATATAACACACGATATGAAATGTCATCTTGTTTATGCAGATCACACATACATTTTTCATTCAACGAACGTATACACACACAGACCTATTAGCTCTGATATTTCCAAAAGGGGAGCGTTTAACATTTTAACGGCTCGCGATGACATTAATAAATACGAATCGAAAGTGAAAAATAAATTAAAATAATGGAAACGTAAACAGCGATTTCTGTATGGCTTCAAGCAAAACAATGCGAAACAAAAATTGTTTTATGCATCGCATTGTTTCAACGCTCCGCCAAATTAAATAAGTTACTAAACGGTACAATATTTTGCGTGTGTAATGGACTTATAACAGCACTCATATGCTTGCGGTTATGCCTCGCCGAGTGCGATACAATTTTCTCAATATGTAACGGCGAATTTTTTTTTTTTAGAAATGGCATAAAAGGGCCCAAAATAGAAAAAAACATTATAAAAAAACTCGTTCCTAAGGCGATTTCAGCACTTGTCCATTAGAAAACTCCTCGCTACGCTCGTCGTTTTCCAAAATTGGACACGTGCTGTAAAATCGCGCATACTGAACTTTATATACATTTATATAAAGATGCATAACATTTATATACATTTATATACATTTGTATGCATTTATATACAAGATATACTATTGTATCTTTTTGCGAATATTTATAAACTAGGATTAAACACATTGTTATGTGAAACATTGCTATGTGAAAAATGAAAGCTATAGGATTGCAGTTGAACATGTTGGTCGTTAGGGTACCAAAACTGGATATTAAATAATACATTGTCATCGTATTTATGCATTTTAAATGCAATAAATAAATTATAAGTCCACCTTTAGCATCTGCGTCCGACGTTGAACTAGGCATTCTCTTTGTGCAGCAAATCATCAAAAGCAACTCACGGAATAGAAAATAATATGCTAATTGTAAATGTATTCTAGATATTACGATTTAATCTGTGAACAATAAGCTTAATGACAAGCAGAGACAAGACCTGACAAGCCCAGGTTTTATCAGACAAGAGCAGACAAAACCTGATAAGATCAGACAAGACTAGACACAGCAAGACAAGACAAGAACAGAGAAGACCAGATTAAACACTTGACTCTAACAAAAATTAAAATTTTAAAGCCTAATATTTTACAAACGGATCTCTTAATCGAAATATTGTTTTCAACCTAGCTTAAAAATTACCCTATACCCTAAAATACCCTAAAAAATATTTTTTTATTTTACCACTTTGTCGGCGTGACTAAGGTGTATATCCATAATAAATTACAGCTTTATATTTCTAATAGTCTCTGAGCTAAACTGCCGACAGACGGACGGACGGACAAACGAACATATCGAAACTATAACGGTTCGTTGTTGATAACAACGGAACCCTAGAAAAGTAATTCATTGGACATAAATAATTACAGACCGGCATCATTAGTGTCAGTTCTGGCAAAGATACTAGAATATTGAATTGAATATAGAATAATGTCTTTCATCTTAAAACACAAGATAATTTCAGGTCAACAGCATGGGTTCTGTAAAAAGAAGTCGACAATTACAGCAATAAATGACGAATTTCTATAACGTAGAATGGTTTCACCAATTCTATTTTATCAGTTCAATCAATAGCCTGCTAAGTCCATGTCTCTCTGACAAAATGTCGAAATTATAAACATCTAACCCTAAACACCACATGGGTTTTCAAGTGAGTTGTTTACTAATTATTGTTTATGGAAGCAAAGCTGTGCTGATGAGAGATAAATCTCGAAACGCGTCCACAGATGGCTATCCACTTAAGGTATCAGAAAGACATGACCTTAAAAACAATGTTATTTTTATGGTTTTTGTTGAATGCCACGAAGGTGGACTGAAAGCTATAAAATATCTTACAAATTTCATGTGAGATTTTTGGTAGTCCTAGAAAGACTCAATAATTGTTATAGAGCTCCGGAAAGGCTGAATATATTTATATACTCAGGCTGTGTTCCGTTTGTTTCAAGTATGATGGTGTCACCAATTCTAGACTTTCATAATTAAATCGGAAATCAGGTGGACGAAGTTAGGTGTCCGGTAGGAGTCTTCTGGTACCTTTCAAAAGCCTTCGACTGCGTCAAACATGTTAAAGTATTAGATAAACTTGAAAAATATGGTATCAGAGGCAAGGCAAGTTGCTTATTCGAGTAATAGATAAGCAATAGAAAACAACATGTAAAAATAGATGCAAAATAGAGTATTTAGTGACAGAGTAGGAAAACTAGTTGTCACAACTTTAGTGGTCATAGTGGTGTGGTGGTGAACGCATCCACTCTCTATACCTGATATCCCGGATTCAATCCCCGGACAAATCGTGAAATTTTTCACGGAACTATGCTGTGGCCACCTCGCGGAAAGCAAACTCCGAGTAATTCTGCCTAGAAAACCTATCAAATAGTACCGTTCGGAACCGGCGATAAACTGCTAGATCCCGCAAATTTGTGGATAATTCGTCTCACAAGTATGCACGAGAGGTCGCCTACGCTCTCGGAGCAAGTTCGGCACACATAATGATGAGGAAAACTATGTGTCCCGCAAGGCAGTATTATAGCGCATGTGCTATTTTCTCCCTTTATACGGCGAATATGATACGGTCATTCCATGTTAATTCAACACGGAAAATAGTCATTTACATTAGAATGCGGAAACGTTGATTTTACAATGCAACAGCTCGTTTGAGGAACTAGCCCGAAGGGCGAGTGCCCCATTTGCTGGAGCATAGTAAAATTATTTCCGCACGAAATTTGTATAAGATTTTTTGGCCGACAATTATTATTTAAGAAACAAATAGATTTAGATTAATGACAATATTGAATATAATAATAATATCTGTAAACTGTTTAACGCCTGCCTAATAAATGGTACAACCCCCTCTCAGTGGGACCGAGCCACTATAATTATTCTCCATAAAAAAGGAGACTTAGCGAAACTACGAAACTACAGGCCAATAAGTCTCCTCTTGCATATGTATAAATTATTCATGAGGATAATCACGAAAAGAATCACAAACAAACTAGATCTATATCAACCGTGCGAACAGGCAGGTTTTCGAGAGGGGTACGGCACGAATGACCACCTACAGACCCTGAAAACTCTCATCGAACGGTGTGTGGAATACAACAAAGCACTCTTCCTGGTATTTGTCGATTATGAAAAGGCATTTGATACTATAAGTCAGAAGGAAATGATACAAGCCCTTACAGAGTGCCGAGTTGATCACAGATATACAACTATAGTTAAGTTAACATATATGAAAAGGCAACAGCACGTGTAAAAATACACGAAAACACGCAAGACTTCCACATTGAACGGGGAGTACGTCCAAGGAGATGTCCTGTCGCCAGGGTTATTCACGACGCTCTTGGAATATATGTTTCAAAGAGTTGATTTCGGAGATATGGGCATAAACATAAACGGCGAAAAATTGAACCATCTTCGATTCGCCGATGATATCGTTGTGATCACGGACCGTGTCGATGAGGCTAGGGAGATGCTACGAAGGCTACAGAGTGCGTCAAGAACAGTGGGACTTAGCATAAACGTCAACAAAACGGAATTTATGACCAACCTCGTGCTAAGCGAAGGCATACCACTGAATGATGGTTTTTTGAGACAATCCAGCTCATATAAATACCTGGGCCACGAAATCCGCATTGGAAGGGACAACCAGACCTGTGAGATAAAGCGCAGAATCGGGCTAACATGGGGCGCTTCTGGCAGATTAAGACATATCTTTAAATCAAGTATCCCTATATGCTTAAAGAGAAAGGTTTTTGATCAGTGTGTACTGCCAGTACTCACTTATGGAGCCGAAACCCTCACCCTCACAAAACAGACTTTAAATAAAATACGCATTGCACAAAGTGGAATGGAAAGATCAATGCTGGGCCTTTACCTCAGAGACAAAATTTCAAATGACAAATTAAGGCAAATGACAGGTATTACTGATGCGATAGTGTGGATAACAAACCTGAAGTAGAACTGGGCGGGGCACGTGGCTAGGTTTACGGATGGACGATGGACAAAAAAGATTCTGGAATGGAGGCCACGGCAGGACGCAAACCGCAGTAGGGGACGCCCACCAACGAGATGGTCCGACGACATAAAGAAAATCCGGACAAACTGGATGAACGCCGCACAAGACCGACAAGGTTGGATTGGATTACGGGAGGCTTATGTTCAGCAGTGGACTCATGTGGGCTGAATGATGATGATGAATGACAATATTGGAAATTATTTAATTTTTTAATGTTGGTACTCACAAACTTTGACATTTTTACTAATTCAAATTTATTAGGTACATAATATGACATTTTTCCACATGTCAGGCGCACAGTAAAACTTAAATCACTCTTATTTTCTACATTATCGTGACAAATATGATGTAAAGTAGCGTTTTCTACATTAGATTTTATTGTCTTTTGCTTAGTTTATTAAATAAAAATAGCTTAGCTAAAATAGCTTAGCTATTTTGTAAGTGTACCCGAAAGGTTAAAATTTTCTGGTCACTTTACCGCATCGTAGCCGTACTTTGCAACATTGTGTGTAAAAATCTAGTTTTGATGTACACGATGTCAAAGCTAGCTTTACAATTCAGGAGGCCAAAAATACTCATTTTCGTCCTTACAATCTCATATTTTCTTGAAATTTGGCAAAGGTGTACTATTGGTATTGTCTTATAAAAATATGAAATTTTACTGAGATGTGTCAACCCGTTTGTTAATTGTAGTGCTGTGAAGTTCTCATGAACAGGGAACACCAGAGAAAGCCTCTTTAATCGAGCCAGGGACCTGGAATTGGTGCCATTTTACAGCATGTTTCACACTCTTTTCTATGATTAAACAATATATAAGTTAATATATGAACAAAAATAACAAAACCTAATGTAAAATTATAATTTAATTTTTTTCAGAAAAAATATATTTTAATATTTTCAAATTAATTCCATTGTTGAAAATCACAAGACAGAATATAAAATTGGGCAATGGCTTGCTTCATTGTTATTACTTATATTATTTATGTGTATTGTTTCACTTATAAATTAGGCTAGGTTTCAATATGGAAACTGATAATTGAGAATTCAGTGTTGTAATCCGTTAAAGAAAACAAATCACTTTGTCAGAGATAGAAAAAAATTAAGGAATGCCATAGCACGGAAAACTGAATTGAATAACTCAACACAAGACGACTATATTGAAACAGAATGTTTTTTGAAAAATCGTATTTCTATCAAAATCTATCAAATCTAGCAAAAATCTATCGAAAAATCTATAAAATCTAGCAAAAACCTATCTATCAAAGGAACGCACCAATACCATGCCTTCATTCCCAAAACTACTCAAAAAATATTGGTGAAAAACATTTCTACAAATTCAGAATCTTGAGAAAAGGAGATGACAAAGTCTCCTGATAAGCTTAAACTAGCAGACATATCAGGTTACATCACTGTTCTTTATGAAACAAACTGGTGGTTTGGATATGTTTTCCAGAAGAATGAAGAACTTCATGAAATAAAATTAACTTTTCTTCATCAATCTGGACCTTCTACATGTTGTGTAGACATGTGTTCTACATGCTGTCCAACCAGTCGATCGCGATCCAACGGTCGATCGCGGCATGATTTTGAGTCGATCTTTAGTGTTCTCATGCTTCTATGTACTTACTTAAAAATACATTTCGATAAATATAAAGTCAAAATTATAACGCGTTTCTCGCTAGCCTACGTTCAAAAGTTGCTTCATAGACCTCAAGTGGGCCGCATCGCCAACAGAAGTATAAACAAGTATTATGAGCCTTACCACGGCTTGCATATAATATGATCGCTGGCTTCCACGATATCAGGCTTAGATTACTGGTGTTTAGAACCATTATAACTGTTCTATCCGGTGTTGTTAGTGATTAGTACAGCTTTCATGATTGTACAAAAAAATAGTCTCCGTGCGTACAAAAATAAACATACTCAATAAATTTATACCTTTTTTATAAAATTGTCTAAAGCCTAAAATCTATATATAATGGAAAAAATTGCTTAAAAATCTGCAAGAAGTTACGTTAATTTACGAAATATATTTATATTTAGGCCTATTCATGAGTGCAACAAAAAAAACTGTTGGAAACTTTATTAAGGCTTGTCGCACACTGGGTCCGCTCCGCTCAGCTCAGCTCAGAAAAATATAAAACCCGTGTATTTAAATAGAAACGCACACACTGCGTCCGCTCAGCTCAGCTTGGCTCCGTTCCGCTCCTCTCCGCTCCGTATACACTGTTTGTTAAGAATACTAGGCCGGAGGTCGGATGCTGGCGGATGGTTCACGCAGGCGCAACACTAACGATTTCAAATATGAGCATTTATGCAACCAGGATAGCAGCACATATTTAACTCTCCCGGTGGAGAGGTGGGAGGGGATTGAGTGTATGGAAAAGTGACGTAGCTGAGCGGATGCAATGTGTGGAAATGTGAAAATGACGGAGCTGAGAGGAGCGGACCCGATCGTATCTGATGTGAGCTGAGCGGAGCGGACCCAGTGTGCGACAAGCCAAAAGAATCGTTTATGATGGCGGCAGAATTAGTTTTCTCAGATTTAAAAACCAAAAAAGAGATCATTCATCAAATTAAAGATTTACAATTTTCAAGAAATACAGTTGCGAAAAGAACTGAAAAATTAAGTAAAGATATAATTTCTCAATTAAAAGAGAATATAAATATATGCATATCTTTTTATTTACAATTCGTTTCGAATCGACTGACGTGACGGATACTGCACAATTAGTGATATTTATCCGGATGGTATTTAATGATTGTACAGTAAAAGAAGAAATATTTAAATTAATACCTATGCACGGAAAGACGAGAGGGCAAGACGAGAGGGGACATATTTAGAGTTTTTAATAACTTTTTGAAAGAAACGATATTACCTATTTTTAAATTATTTTCTATTACGACGAATGGTGCTCCACGTATACCGGTTGCAATAATTGTTTTATTGCTTTATGCCACCAAGATGATAATTATCCACAATTTTTAGCATACCACTGCTAATTTATCCACCAACCATTTTCATTATCCACCAACTAGTTTTATATATCTATAATACAGACAATGTTATGGAAACTGTCTTTAAAACAGTCAATTCTATAGGTGGCAGTGCCCTTCAGAGACGTTTGTTTAGACTAGAAAATGAGGATAATAATAACGAACTTTTGCTGCACACTAATTTGCGTTGGCTCGATAGAATTTTGGAATTTGATGTACATCCGATTTTTTTAACTTTTGAATTGAAGTTTCAATGAAACAATTTCAAACAATATTTCAAGATTTTGCTTAGTTTGAAAATATTGTACTATTTTTTTCAAATGTGTTTACCCAAAACATAGAAGATATCAATATAGAAGAAATTGCATGTCAAATATCTACAATATTTGAAGCAAATAAAGATAAACTAGAATTGGAAATAATCAAACTTCAAAATGGTTCATATTTGCACCCCATGCCACCAGACCCCCCGGTTCTTGCTACGCGTTTTAGTCGATCTTGTCAACAATATATAAAAAAAATTAGATCGCCACTTCAAAAAGGTTGGACAGCCCTGCTCTACATCCTTCTCATTTCTAAGAAATGCTGATATTCTATGGGTCTCAGTAATGGATGTCCTGATGGAAGTGAATTTTCTAACTCCCACTGGAAGAACGTATGTTCTACATGAGCGTGATATGTGTCAGACAAATGAAACCTTTTCAAACTTAAAATCATAGACCTGTTGATCATTTTAAGTTTGAGAAGGCTTGATTTGTCCAATTATTTAATAGTGTGACTTTTATTACTAGTAACTTTGGTAAGTTTTGTTTATTTTCATTAATATGTCAATATAACAATGTTGGATTATGAATATAGAGTTGAATTATATAGTATTTTTACTAGATTAGTTATTGAAGTATATTTTGCAACTAGGGCGGTAAGTTGTCAATTGGTCACGAGAGGGAAGCGCCTAATTATGATCAGAATCATAATTAGGCGCACGAACGAAGTGTGCGCACTACATTCGCTCTTACTTATTTTTTTTTTTAATTTTTATTTTATGAAACAAACGTCACTTTTTCTAACGTCACGTTTCTAATATTGAGGCTTTGCATGTGTTTATTTAATTGTTTTTTTTAAATGTAACTTAGCAATATTTGCGTGCGTTACCCAAGTTATGTGGTAATACAGCAAAAAATGACATTTGTCGCACTAAAAACGTGCGTCAAGATAGTACTTTTAACGCATGTGTAATAAAAATGGAAATGGAAGTTCAGTCTTCAATTTTCTTAACAATGAAGCCATCCATTGTTCAAATTTATATTTTGACCTGTGGTTTACAACAATACTAGTTATATGCGCTAGTCATGGGATTAATTTGGAAATTTTAAAATATGTACTTTCTGAAAAAAATTGAATTAAAATTTTAAAATGGGTTTTAAGATTTATTTTCTTAACTTAACCAATAACGTATTGTAAATCATAGGAAAGAGCTTGAAAAATGCTATAAAATGCCATCAATTCTAGGTCTCTAGCTCAAATATAAAAGATTCTATAGCAATTCAAAAAGGTGTTGTTCCCTGTTTTTGGGTCCATTTATGAGAAATCTACAGCTGTGGGATTCAAAAACGAGTTGACACATCTCAATAAAATTTGCTACTTTCCCAAGTCTATACTAATAGTACACCTGTGCCAAATTTAAAAAAAATCCGAGATCGTGAGGTTTAGTCCCTGTCTTGAGTTGATATGGAATGACCCACATGACTAGACAGGTAATACCAGACAGACAACAATAGTTAATTGTTTGATTCAACATTTTTATAATTTTGTAAATAACTTTTAAAATTAAGCTTACATTTATAGAGTTATTCTCCAACACATCCTCCACCATATTAGTCATATCATGGAACACCGAGGATGGTTTAATAATCCGCACCTAAATAAAAATAATTTATTTAAAAATCACACATAAATTATTTACACAATTCTAGACTTCAGGCGATACCGTCTACGTCTAAATTAGTAACAATCATTGTAGGCAACATTGAATAAATTTAGATTCATGAGAACGAATTTAATATTAGGTTGGCAGTAAATAGTTGGTTTTGGAGACAGCAACAAACTGCATTGCAGTGAATAAAAATCGGTTTGAGCAATAGGTGAACGAGATGAGAAAATACAAAGTGGATGCGAATAAATCTTTAAACTTCATATGTGGAAGAACAAGGCCAGACATGAACCAGACATGACCAGATATGACCACACAAGACTATACAGGCAAGAATAGACAGACAAAACTAGCCAGGCAATACCAGACAGACAACAATAGTTAATTAATAATATTTATAATATTTAAAATAACTTTTAGAATTTAACTTACGTTTATTATGTTATTCTCCAACATAACCTCTACCCATACTACACGTAAATAAAAATATTTTATTAAAAAATCAAAAATAAATTATTCATATTATTTTGGACTTCATGGGATACGTCTATATAAATTATTTACAGTTACTGTAGGCAACATTGAATACATGAAATTTTATCAACAAACAACATAACGAAGCCCCATTATTTAGCAGATACTTTCAAGATTTGTTTTTATAAATGCACTCCTACTATTCGCCGAGAATGTCCTAGCACTCAGCATCGATAACGATCATATACCTTGGATCGGCAACACAAAGTTGCTGGAAGATTACATGACAGCGGAAATGGAAGGAATATTGAAAAAAACTAAAAAAACAAAGCCAGCTGTAGGACAGATTTGCTAACGTATTGCATTCTTAAGAAAATTGTCAGTGAGCTAACATCGCCAATTATACAAATTGTAAATTGCTCATTTAAAAATGAACAATATCCCCCTGCACTTAAAACCTCAGTAATAATCCCCGTCCACAAGAAAGGAGAAATGTCAAGGATATATAATTATAGGCCGATTTCCTTAGTTTCGTCATTGGCGAAAGTGATGGAATATAGCATGGAAAGAATATTCACATATGGTAAGACAAGATCACAAAAGACCAGACAATACCAGACAAGACACGAGAAAACAGATACGACCAGACAAAACAATGGTTGCACAAAACAAGAACAGACAAGCAAGACCAGACATATCCAGACAAGACAAGATAAGACCAGACAAGACTAGACAAGACCAGACACAACCAAACAAGACCAGACAAAACCTGACAAGATCAGATATAAAAGACAAGACCAAGCAAAACCAGACAAAACCAGACAAGAACAAACAAGAGCATACAAAGACCAGACAAATCGAGGCAAGATCAGACAAGACCAGACAAAAACCAGGCAAGATCAGACCACAACAGACAAAACCAGACAAAACCAAACAAAATCAGACTAAACCAGCCGAGATCAGATAAGAACAGACAAAACCAGACAAAACTAGACAAATCGAGGCATGATCAGACAAGAACAGACAAAATCAGACAAGGCCAGACAAAACCAGAAAAAACAAACAAAACCAGACAAAACCAGATAAGATCAGACAAGAACAGACAAAACTAGACAAATCGAAATATGATCAGACAAGAACAGACAAAATCAGATAAGACCAGACAAAACTCAACAAAACCAGACAAAACCAGATAAGATCAGAAAAAACCACACCAAAACAGGCAAAATCAAACAAAACCAGGCAAGATCATAGAAGATCAGACAAGAACAGACAAGGCCGGACAATACCAGACAAAACCAAACAAAACCAGACAAAACCAGACAAGATCAGACAACAACAGACAAAACCATACAAAACCAAACAAAATCAGACTAAACCAGCCGAGATCAGATAAGAACAGACAAAACCAGACAAAACTAGACAAATCGAGGCATGATCAGACAAGAACAGACAAAATCAGACAAGGCCAGACAAAACCAGAAAAAAACAAACAAAACCAGACAAGATCAGAGAAGAACAGACAAAACTAGACAAATCGAAATATGATCAGACAAGAACAGACAAAATCAGATAAGACCAGACAAAACCCAACAAAAACCAGATAAAACCAGATAAGATCAGAAAAAACACCCAAAACAGGCAACATCAAACAAAACCGGGCAAGATCATAGAAGATCAGACAAGAACAGACAGAACCAGACAAGGCCCGACAATACCAGACAAAACCAAACAAAACCAGACAAAACCAGACAAGATCAGACAACAACAGACAAAACCAAACAAAACCAGCCAAGATCAGATAAGAACAAACAAAACCAGAGAAGGCCAGACAAAACTAGACAAATCGAGGGATGATCAGACAAGAACAGACAAAACCAGAAAGGCCAGACAAGACCAGACAAAACCAGACAAAACCTGATAAAACTAGACAATTCGAAATATGAACAGACAAGAACAGACAAAACCAGACAAGGCCAGACAAGACAATATAAGAAAAGAACAGACAAGGCTAGAAAAGACCAGACAATACCAAACAAAACCAGACAATAGCAAACAACACCATCCAAGACCAGACAAGACTAGATAGACGAGAATAGACAGACAAGACTAGACAGGCAATACCAGATAAAACAACAATAGTTAATTAGTTAAACATTTAGTATTAATTATTTAGTTAAACATTTTTATAATATTGAAAATAACTTTTACAATTGAACTTACATTTATTCTCCAACATTTCCTCTACCATATCAGTGATATCATGGAACACCGAGGATTCTTTAATAATCCGCACATAAATAAAAATGTTTTATTAAAATTTCGGGAATAAATGGTTGTCTCTATGTGTTTAAACTTCACTTGATACTTCTAAATTAATAAAAACATTGTAGACAACATTGAATAAATGTAGATTTATCGGAAAGCATATTATTTTAGGTTGGCAGTAGTTGCTTTTTATGGCGGCATCAAACTTCATTGCAGTGAAATTCGGGTTGGGGAATAGTTGAACGAGATGATAAAAAAGACAAGACCAAGCAAAACCAGACAAAACCAGACAAGAACAAACAAGAGCATACAAGACCAGACAAATCGAGGCAAGATCAGACAAGACCAGACATAAACCAGGCAAGATCAGACAACAACAGACAAAACCAGACAAAACCAAACAAAATCGGACTAAACCAGCCGAGATCAGATAAGAACAGACAAAACTAGACAAATCGAGGCATGACCAGACAAGAACAGACAAAATCAGAAAAGGCCAGACAAAAACAGGAAAAAACAAACAAAACCAGACAAAACCAGACAAGATCAGACAAGAACAGACAAAACTAGACAAATCGAAATATGATCAAGATCATAGAACAGACAAAACCAGACAAGGCCCGACAATGCCAGAAAAAAACAAACAAAACCAGACAAAACCAGACAAGATCAGACAACAACAGACAAAACCAAACAAAACCAGACAAAACCAAACAAAACCAGCCAAGATCAGATAAGAACAAACAAAACCAGAGAAGGCCAGACAAAACTAGACAAATTGAGGGATGATCAGACAAGAACAGACAAAACCAGACAAGACCAGATAAGACCAGACAAAACCAGATAAAACCTGATAAAACTAGACAATTCGAAATATGAACAGACAAAACCAGACAAGGCCAGACAAGACAATATAAGAAAAGAACAGACAAAAGACCAGACAATACCAGACAAGACACGAGAAAACCAGACAGGACCAGACAAAACAATGGTTGCACAAAACAAGAACAGACAAGCAAGACCAGACATGTCCAGACAAGACAAGATAAGACCAGACCAGACTAGACAAGACCAGACACAACCAAACAAGACCAGACAAAACCTGACAAGATCAGATAAAAAAGACAAGACCAAGCAAAAACCAGACAAAACCAGACAAGAACAAACAAGAGCATACAAGACCAGACAAATCGAGGCAAGATCAGACAAGACCAGACAAAAACCAGGCAAGATCAGACAAGAACAGACAAAACCAGACAAAACCAAACAAAATCAGACTAAACCAGCCGAGATCAGATAAGAACAGACAAAACCAGACAAAACTAGACAAATCGAGGCATGATCAGACAAGAACAGACAAAATCAGACAAGGCCAGACAAAACCAGAAAAAAACAAACAAAACCAGACAAGAACAGACAAAGCTAGACAAATCGAAATATGACCAGACAAGAACAGACAAAATCAGATAAGACCAGACAAAACCCAACAAAACCAGACAAAACCAGATAAGATCAGAAAAAACCACACCAAAACAGGCAAAATCAAACAAAACCAGGCAAGATCATAGAAGAACAGACAAGAACAGACAAAACCAGACAAGGCCCGACAAAACCAGACAAAACCAAACAAAACCAGACAAAACCAGACAAGATCAGACAACAACAGACAAAACCAAATAAAACCAGCCAAGATCAGATAAGAACAAACAAAATCAGAGAAGGCCAGACAAAACTAGACAAATCGAGGGATGATCAGACAAGAACAGACAAAACCAGAAAGGCCAGACAAGACCAGACAAAACCAGACAAAACCTGATAAAACTAGACAATTCGAAATATGAACAGACAAGAACAGACAAAACCAGACAAGGCCAGACAAGACAATATAAGAAAAGAACAGACAAGGCTAGAAAAGACCAGACAATGCCAAACAAAACCAGACAATGGCAAACAACACCATCCAAGACCAGACAAGACTAGATAGACGAGAATAGACAGACAAGACTAGACAGGCAATACCAGATAAAACAACAATAGTTAATTAGTTAAACATTTAGTATTAATTATTTAGTTTAACATTTTTATAATATTGAAAATAACTTACATTTATTCTCCAACATATCCTCTACCATATCAGTGATATCATGGAACACCGAGGATTGTTTAATAATCCGCACATAAATAAAAATGTTTTATTAAAATTTCGGGAATAAATGGCGGTCTCTATGTGTTTAAACTTCACTTGATACTTCTAAATTAATAAAAACATTGTAGACAACATTGAATAAATGTAGATTTATCGGAAAGCATATTATTTTAGGTTGGCAGTAGTTGCTTTTTATGGCGGCATCAAACTTCATTGCAGTGAAATTCGGGTTGGGAATAGTTGAACGAGATGAGAAAATACAAAGTGGAAGCGTATCAATCTTTGAACATCACAAATGGTGGAACAAGGTTAGTTCATTATGTTTACTGTATCTTATACATGCAGAATTAATAATTTGTTTTAAAAGAATTGACAGAAATATATGACTATTTGATATATTTGTATCATATTAGTTAAGGTACGTTTAACCTGGCACACACGTAAGAGAAGTTGTGTATTTTATACAAATTTTTGAACATCACCTCATACTCTAGCTCATGTAGATTTTGTATGAACTCATACATTTCCCCATACATTTTGAGTGAGCAAAAAAAAGCTCACACATAACTTGTGTGAGCTGAATTAAATTATTGTTTTGATCAGCTGAAGGGGATCAGGCATTTGAAACGGTGAAGTTTTGATTTATTTGTCGTTTGAGTAGTGTTATATTGTTTGCGTGTTTAAATTGCTGTAATTAATGTAATAATTATTTGTGTAATTAATAATAAAAATAGATTTATTCAATACCATAAATTGTTGTTATATCAACCAGGATTAACAAACAAAACAGCCCCTTTGAAGGGTTTTCAGAAATTATCAAAAAACCGAAAAGCTTGTAAAAACACAAGCATTTTATATTTTATTACCCCATGTGTTTACAAAAAACGACTTAAATATAAATATGTTGGGTTTTCCGAAACCCAAAATTTTGTATATACAGTCGAACTTCCATAACTCGAACTTCTATAACTCCAACATTTCTATAACTGGAACTTTTTTAGAAATTTATCCGTTTATATAGCATTTTACATATAAATTAACTTCTATAACTCGAATTTTCCTTAACTCAAATTTTTCCGTAACTCGGTAACTCGGTAACTCTAACTGTGTACAATAGTGAAATTTTACATAGAAAATAATCTCTATAACTCCAATTATATATTAATGAAATTTTAGAGTTTAAACTCATTATTTCTTCTTACCTCTGCCGTTAGAAATGCAAATATGAATGTCAGAGAAGAAAACTCAAGACGATGTCATTATAGTGAGGTTGATCAGTGAAGTACACAAAGGTATTACAAATGAAAAAAGTGATTGCTGAAGATTTTTGGATTTCTCCATGTACTTACACTTTCTTCAATTATAAGAAACCGCGAATAAATTCTGAACAAAGCCGAAAATGGTTGCAACGAATGATGCAAACGTTTGAAAAAGTGTACCTACGAAGATATTGGCAAAGCTAGTTTTGAATGGTTTAAATTTGCGCGGGATAAAAATGTGCCAATGCCTGGACCACTTATTAGAGAAAAGGCTCTTTATTTTGCTGAGAGTCTGGTGCACATTGATTTTAGATTCATACAAGAAAATATACCTATAATAAGTTTTGTGATTGGAGATCAAAAAAGAACATCAGTGAAGTCAACAGTTAGTGTCATGTTTACGGAGCCCATAAATGAGTTATTTTGATGCGTTGCGATGGATACTTTTATTTCACTAGTGAAATAAAATTTTAATTTCACTAGTGAATAAAGCACTGTTTTATTGATCCGTATCTAAGGAATTAAACATGACTTTATAAGATAAGTTTCATAGGATTCTAATTCATAAAATTGAAAAAACACTGTTAAAAGTAATGTTTGATGCGGTATTTTTAATGTAATTTAAATATTGTTATTTTCCTTTTTATATCCACTTTGGCACACACAAAAAATGTTGGAACATCATGTTGTGCCCCTTGCAAACCATTCGCGTACCCCTTGGGATACGCGTACCACACTTTAGGAAACACTGTTCTAGACGAAGTGTACCGCGCATTATCTACTTTGGAGAACTTTGTAGATAGAGAATATATTAATGGAAAACAATTAAAAATTTCAGCCTTTTTCAAAAATTAATATTATATTTATAATTATTTTTAAATAATTATAATTATATAACATTATATTAATAATGTATTTTTCATTTTTGTTTATAAATATATACATATGTACATATTTACTTTGAATGAATTGTGTAAAGTAAATTTTATTCATTTTGTAGTTATGTATTTCTCTAACTCCAATTTTCTATAACTCCATTTTTTTTTCGTGAACTATGGTAATTCGACTTAGGGAAGTTCGACTGTATTAAGGTTTATTGAAGGGTATATACTGCACTACGATTTCGTAGAACGCGAACACGCGGAACTTAAGGGAGGAGTTAAACAACAGAATCTTCCCCTTATTTGAATTAAAGTGATTGTATAACCCCTCTTGAAGCAGACTCTGGAAGGGCGAACATAAATATTTTAGCTCTTCTGGATTCTAGTTAGTTAATAAGTAGCAAAATCATAATGACTAGTTAGACAAATGAAAAAACGTTGCTGTTAATAGAAAAATTAGTTTTAGAAATTTAAAATTAGTTAAAAATTAGTTAGCAACGATTAGGACATTAAGTCGAACGAATGTTGAGGTGCAAGAGCTTTACAACGACAGCAATATTGTCCAAGAGATTAAATACACAACGACTAAGATGGGCAGGCCCTGTACACAGGCTTGATGACGAAAGACTTGTAAGATCGGTGTGGAAGGGGTTCCATTAGGAAAGAGACCACTCGGACGTCCTAGCATGCGTTGGAGAGACAACATTAAATCAGATCTCAAATAGTTATTTACATTAGAGTGTGGAAAGTTTGATTTTACAACGCGACAGCTCGTTTACTCCCCATTAGCTGGAACGCTGTAAAATCATTTCCGCACGAAATTTGTATATTTTTTTTTGCCGACAATTATTATTTAAGAAACAAATAGACACTCCGCCTCCACTTCCGGTCATCCGGTTATTCATCACCATCATCATTCAGCTCTCTGTGTCCACTGCTGGACATAAGCCTCCCCCATTTCTTCCCATTCCCTCCTGTCTTGAGCTCTCTGTATCCTGCACATCTTATTAGATTTATATGTCTTCTTTTTATTTGTTGTTGCTGGCCTGATATAATGGTGTTATAAATTTAAATTTTTGATGTTATTGTTATGTTTTTTGATTTCATAAGATTGTTTATTGCGTATAGGCAGCGGTTTGCAGATTGGATTCTGCCTTTGAATTCCTCAGTGACGTCGTTATCATCAGTGACTGTAGCTTGTTAGCATGTTAGCATGTTTCTATATCCAACTTGTAATTTCGTTGTTTTTCTCTTAGTTTCTTTTATTACATCGTCCAGAACTATATTGAATAGAGTCGGGCTCAGTACTTCCGCTTGTCTCAATCTCTCTTTGGTTATGAATTCCTCCGACTGTAAGTTTCCTTTTCTAACATAATTTCTTGTATTTTTATACACACTGAAAATAGCTTTTCCTAGCTTGTTACTAATTCCTCTTTGTCTAAGACTGTCCCATACTTTCATTATTGGGACGCTATCAATTGCTTTTTCAACGTCGACAAAAATGACTTATATGGTGCGGTTTTCGTTCTTTTCTATTACTTGCTTCATGATAAATATGTGATCTTGAACTACTCTATCTTTTCTAAAACTGCTGTGGGCTTCTTCCATCTGAGCTTCTGCCATTTTTTAATCTTTTCTCCAGAATTCTGTAACTCATCAAAGAAAAAAAAAATCTTACTCATCAAAGTTATACCCCTATAGTTATTGCAATCTTTGCTGTCTCCCTTTTTATGGAATGGTAATAGTACTCATGGTGTGATGGTGTCTCAGATAGCTAAGCACTTGGCTCCAAGGGCGGATCCAGCTTTCAAATCAGGGGGGGTCATATAGTCGAGGTCTAGTCAGGACCAATTCGATCACAATAAAAAATCTAATTAAAAAGAAATAGTATTCTATTGTTATACGTCAAAACAATTTTAATTAAATAACAAAATCAATTTTTCTCTTTTGTCGTCTGGAGAAACGAGTTATAACTTCCTCCACTTGAATGGGTGTGGCTTTGTGGACGTGGAGAAGTGCCAGTCCAGTTAGGCGGTCTTCAGCCATTGAAGTTCTAAGCCAAGTTTTTAGCCTCCTAAGAGTGGAAAAGGACCTTTCTGCCGTGGCTACACTAACTGGTAGTGCAGCGAGAATACATACAAAAAATTTTACATTAGGATACATTTCAGCATCACAATTTTCTATAAGATTAGAAATCGATTGCGGAATATTCTGATTCCGCTGCCATTTTACCTTCCACAGCCCAAGAGTGTTGTCTATTAGCAGTTTATAGTCGTTTGCGAGTTGCTTTACAGTTTCAATATCTTCATCATTATTATAAGTATGATCGACTTTTGGAATAAAAACGCCTAGTTGAAATAAATTAAGTACTTCTGGAGACAGACGGTCCTGTAGGTCATTTAATACAGAATCTAGAAGAGGAATGTATACAGCCCTGCGGAAATACTCTTCAGCTGATTGAGCAGGTTGGTTATTTTCTCTGTGTGTTTGTCTTGATACTATTCTGGGGCATTTAATTTCTGCATCTAGTTGTTCAGCTACTTCTTGTGCCTCTTCAAAAAGCTGTCGAAAAATTGTGTCAACCTTTTCCCTTTTATTTCGTAGGACACTCATTGTATCATTTATAGCGTCCGTAGCCCTTTTTAAATCAATTGAGCTCGTTTGCAATACTCTGCTTAAGGATACAGTTGTACCTGAAAAATATTAAGTTATATTTAAACTACAGTTCGGGTCTTTACGGGATATAAACGGCAATTTAAATTGCTATTGCTGAAATGCACAAAAGTTACTAATAAAATAAATTATTCAGTTATTGCGTTCATGCATTAGTACCTAAGAATAAGAAACAAAATATTTAGCATTTAGATACCTAAAACATCACTCAAGCAGATAGATGCTATGATGAAGTCCGAACTGCGCAATGTTTGCAGTAAGCAATGCGCGTCATTAGCAGTTTTTTGGTCTTGCCAAGTAGAAACCTTTCCAGAGCGCTGCAAATTTTCACTAAGTTATCTCCTTGAAATTGTAGATGCCCATCATGCCTCTCGACCCAACGTGTCTCACAGATACCTTGCATTGTAACTCCAAGTTCTTTTTTAAAAATTGGATGTCTCTTAGCGGATGCATTGGCAAATGTCACAACTTTTCTCATCGTGCCCGAGGTGTTGCGGCAAGAAATGACTTTGGATGACGTAGCTAAAGCATTATTAAGAACGTGATTGCTGCACGGGTAACGTTTGGCATGTACAGCTTTTTTTAACAACTTCTGTACTGCACCTTTTGTATCTGAAGCCATAACCGAGCAGCTGTCAGTCCCAATACCCACACACCATGTTAAATCTATATTAAATTTTAGGCAGAGATTTTCAACGATTTTCGACAGTGCTACACCTGTTAACCGAGGCTCTATAACATCTGTATTGTTATTCACTTCATCTCGTCTAAGCGTATCGTAAGTATCACAGAAAGTCACAAAATCTTATTATACCATTGTGAAGATATCTAAATGATAGGCTCAGCTGTGATATATGTGATATATCTGTTGTTTCATCAAATAAAATTGAAAAGTATTTAGCTTCCTTCACTTTCTGTAGTATTGTTTCCTGAATGATTTCCTTGCAAACATCATTTTGCACAGTTTTGCTGATGTATGATGCATTAGACTTAGAAGTTTCTAAATGATGCTTCAATTTTGTGTCACCAGATTCTATACGGAATTTCAAAAGGGCTCTAAAATTTCCTTCATCAGTAACTACGCTGTCATTATTTGCTTCTTTATCCAACAATTTACCATCGTCGCGATGACCACGTAGTGATATATTTTGATTACCACAAAATTATCGTTTTGACAATTGGTCGCAAGCGCTCCCTGTTTTCATTAACTTGTGTCATTCTTTGAGTACTAATTTGGTTAATAATATTAATTTCAGGTTTATGATATGTTATCATATGTTATATATTATATCAGGTTTATGATATGTTTATAATAAAAAGTTTTTTCCCGCTTCGACAGCTACTACGTGGTATTGGTTTCGCTGGTGTATTAGCAGAACACCATTTTCACCAAGCAAATTATCAAAGGCTTTTAATGGTTCTTTTACGAGTCGTTTAAGAGGTGTTTTTGATTGTATGCCACATCCAGGTGCAAACAGAGCACAATATTTGCAGTAAAGGCCCTGGTCTTTATGCGACAAAACAAGCCAGTGAAACTTGTCAAGGTGTGACTTCTGTGCATATTTTTTTGTTTGTTTTCCTTTTTTGTTAACAGCACAGTGCGGGAAAATATAATTTGGGGGAGGCAACCAATGCTTTTCAAGCAACATAGCTAGCTCTTCTTGAATCATCTATATTTTCCCTACGTACCATCCAATATCTGAGGAAAATTTGGAATGAGAAAGCAAACTCTTTTTCTGATCAGAATCAGAAGCCGACGTACATGATATCGGTATGCATTGAACAGCATTAGTAACAGAAGTACAATTGTTTTCTTCATTTTAGGTTAGTGTAGCTGTAGATGTAGAAGCTACGGCAGCACACCTATTATCACCTGTATTAGTAGTTATTATAGGTTTATTTTTCGGGTGTTTATCAATCTCAAGTCTTGGTTTCTTTGTAAAAAATGAGTCTATTTTTCTAAATGAACCACCACCTGATGTTTTACGTTTCGACCCACCAACACCATCACCTTTTTCCCTAGAGTCACCCTGCAAAAAAAACACATGCAAAAAATACCCATGCAAAATAAATAATTATGTTATAGTTTATAGTCAAAGGTCGATATGTAGACTCTTCGCGGAATGACTGGTTTATCGAAGGTTTGACCAACGTCTTTCGGCAAACCCCGAAATAGATTCCAATTTCTGCATTTGGCTTATGTATTTTTAGGCAAACCAAGAAGTACCTAACTTTTTAGTCAAACGTCGAAAGCAAAATAATCTGTTTCGGACTTAGTCTATCCTAGATGCGAAAAAGGCAAATTCATCAAACGTCGATTTGTACTGCACTTGTTGCATGTTAAACAGGTTTATACATGTTATCCTAACTCTGCGGCCGTCCAATAAATTAATTTGTTATTAATAACTATGATAATTTATTACTTACCATCTCCTGCAAGGTTTTAACAATTTTCAAGTACTCTGCTTCTAATTGTTAAAATTTTACGTATTTGCGCCAATCTTACATTCGCGCTAAGCAAGCAAAGGAAGCGGTACGATTGACGGTAAGGGACACAGACAATATATCTAAAGATGGTAAGGGACGTAGAACTACACGAACTACACAGCCACCGAGTCCAACCGCATAGGTCGCGCTGATCGGCAAAATCAAATTTGAAATCGTACGAACAATATTTATTCACAATGAACGATCTTATGCATCATATTTTATAATTATAATAACAGCATATTACAGTCATATAGACACATTCCCGTATGTGTTTGCCATCATACAAAGTATTTATTTTATTAAATTAATCAATGAGATTAGAAAAATTATCACTAGTCAATCCAATCTAGGGGGGGTCATGACCCCCATGACCCCCCTCCTGGATCCGCCCTTGCTTGGCTCTTGAGTCAGACAGCTGGGGTTCAAATCCCACCCAGAACCAAGAGCAGAATAAATTATAAACTAATTGCTGCAACCCATCACACTCAATTCACCAATCCGGCTTAAGCAACCGTGGAGTCTCAACTGCCTAACACCTCTGAAAATTTGTCGTTCTGATTCGACGTAAAACGCTAGGTCCCCCCATATTCAAATCTTAATGCTGAGGTTGGATATGTGGCAGAGAAGAGGCCAGTGCAATAGCAGTGTGGACATAAAGGCTGATGATGAATAGTACCTACTCCTATTCCCATATAGGGAAAGACTTTTGTATTTTTGCAAATTTTTTTCCATTTGCACATTTAGCAAATGCTTGACTAGATGAAATTATGTGAGGCCACTCCCGTTTAAGGGCTGTACCTCAATTAGGACGCATTTTCGGATACATGTTTATTCGGATTTATTTTTAGAATACTAATATTTTTAGAAACTAGAATAGGCCCTAGAAATTTAAAATCTTACTGTTTTGGAAATAAAAGCTTTTTGAAATAAATCTTTGGACTTCACATAATATGCTGAGACAAGACCAGACAAAACCAGACGAGACCAGACAAGATCAAACAAAACCAGACAAGACCAGACAACACCAGATATGGCTAACCAAGAACAGACAAGACCAAGAACACAAGACTAGACAACACCCGACAAGATCAGACAAGCTAATTATTTAGTTAAACATTTTCATAATATTGAAAACAAATTTTATAATTGAACTTACTTTTATGTTATTCTCCAACATATCCTCTACCATATCAGAGATATCATGGAACACCGAGGATGGTTTAATAATCCGCACGTAAATAAAAGTGATTTATTAAAAAATCGGAAATAAATGATCTATATTTGTTTAAACTTCACGTGAGACTTCTAAATTAATACAAACATTGTAGGCAACATTGAATAAATGTAGATTTATCAGAGCGCATTTAATTTTAGGTTGGCAGTAGTTACTTTTTGTGGCGGCATCAAACTTCATTGCAGTGAAATTCGGGTTGGAGAATAGTTGAACGAGATGAGGAAACACAAAGTGGAAGCGGATAAATCTTTGAACATCACGTATGGTGGAACAAGGTTAGTTCATTATGTTTAATGTATCTTATATATGTTGAGTAAATAATGTGCTTTAAAAGAATTAACAGAAGTATATGACTATTTGATATGTTTAGATTTGTTTGAAACCATCATTTTTCTTGACATTTTTTAATTGTATCGTATTAATTTTGAGTTGAATTTAAACGATGAGTAACTAATGATAACTAAATACAACTACAAGACCAAATACAAGTACAAACTAAACACAAGATAATAACTAATAACCTGTTGGTGTAAAGTTTTTGGTTTATAAAAGTATGTTTACACTGGCTTATTACTTGTCTCCGTCACGAAATCAATATACAGGGTGTTTCATAAATATCCTGCAGAAATTCTAGGGCGTGTTCTAGAGCCCAAAATATGAAAAAAAGTCCTAATAAAGATGTGCCTGAAAACGCTTCCTATCTGAGGTAAAGCCCTTAAAACGGGTTGGGTTCACACAACATTTCTGCTAATATTAGCGTTGCGTCTGAGATATCTCAGACGCAACTAATAATAATTCATTCAAATTTTGTGTACTTGTTACTGTTGCCTAGCTACCGTTTGTACTTATTTGTTCGTATCGATAGTCAACCAGTGGCGGAACGTGCGGGGAACGACGTTTGTATTTTTGCAAATATTTTTCCCATCTGCACATTTAGCAGATGCTTGACTAGATGAAATTGTGTGAGGTCAGAGCCGTCTTTAACCCATTGGAGGCCCTTGACAGAGGATTTATGACCTTGACAGGGTATGCAAATGGTTGGTAAAAGGGTCCCTGGGGTAGCCTAGGGTGCCAATCATTAGCCTACAGTAAAATCCAGAGAAACGCCCACAGTCTATCCAAGATAAACCGACAATCTTACCTCCACTTCCGTGCACCCCAAGCAATGCAGTGCACACACTAAGGTGTACGTAACGTAGCAAACAGACGAGGGTGAAGGCGAGCTTCTGACGCTTTAAAATTGGAACCCATTGGCTAAGGAATGATAACCCCGAAAAAAGAGGTCTTGGTCCCCAAAGCCTAGGGGTTCGGCAGGGGGCTAACAACCCGCTGCCGGAAAAACTAACTTGTTACGAGATCAAAAGTAGAAATAGCCGGACGGAAAAAAAAGTAAACGAGCTAAGCATCGAATAAAGGACAAAAGATATGTGCAAAGAACAGGACGATGCAGACCAGAGACAGGAATGAATGGCGAAAGAAGCTGGAGAAGCTCGAGACCCTACTATAGGGTTGTATGGCCATTGATGATGATGATGATGACCTTGACAGAGCAATATTTTGTTAGAATAGACAAAGAAGGTAGATAAGCAAAGTTCTAGATTTATTTTTATTTCTTTGCAATCATATTAAATGAATAGATATAATATAATCCACAAAAATAACATTCACAGGTTATTGCTTAAAAACCAACGTTGATTGAAGAGGTACCCTTCTAGATTTGGTTGGGCAAAATCGTTAATAGCTTCCATATATTGATTAATTCTTACAAAATCAATATTTTTGAGCATATCACATTCTATCGACATTAATCCTCTTGAAGCATTGCACTTCTTAATAGACCTTTTTACGGTTAGTTAAGCGCATGCGCCAAAATAAATCCGCCAAATTTGAAAGCCGGGAATATGAAAGTTTGGGGTACATATTTAGTTATGTTCGGGCACCTTTTGACGTATAACATGGCCGAAATTGACACATGCGCACAAAAACAATTTCAACTATGGAGGTCTATTCCTTTTTTCTTTTCAATTTTTAGCATTTACAGTTAGCATCATGCTTTAGAACGGCGTTTCTCAACCTTTTTTGGCCCACGGACCAGTAAAATTAAACCAGTGATTTTTTTTTACCAACAAAATTTTACTATGTATTAAAGAACTACTACATAAGTTAATTGTAACATGTTTATTATCATTTACTTAATAATAATATTTACAATAATATTTAAATGCAAAGATATGTAATTATTTTTCTTTTTTTTTCTTCAGTGCCGTATTAATCATAAATTAAATAGAATTAAAATTAGTTTATCACTGGTGATCCGCCGGACCAGCGGTTGAGAATGCTGCTTTAAAGATTCGATGCGATTTCTACATTTGTGCCCATAATTATGAAAGTGGTGTAAGTCCAAATAAAAAAAAAATAGTTTATCAGTTATTTCACACAGCAGTATTTTAAAATAAATTTATTCAATGTAATTTTTACGATATCGTCAAAAATGAACCAATTAGATAGTGATTACAACCACTATTCGACCTATTCAACAATATATGGAATTCATTTAGTGTTAATAATATGTGGTTGTATACTCATCTGGGCTGCAGTCAGTGCAGAGTTTCGCCGCGTAGTTAGTGTATTGACCTTGTTACCCCCATCCGCGATATAAGGTTTTGTAATATGTATATCGTGGGCTGCAAACATTGCAGTCCGCACTCCCTATTTTAGGCATTTTATGAGTGTTTCTAAGAACTCGAATTTCGGCAACGGTAAAGAACCTTAAGTGGACAAGAATTTTCTAAAATAATTAAAGAAATTAGAAATAACCTCCCTTCGGTCAATCACCAAGAGGATTTTCTATCTGCAAAAAGGCCAAGATTTTCAAAAAAGCAACAAATTTAGCAACAAAAGAAGTTTGCGATTACATAATATTTCAAGCAAAAGAACGATTTAAAAGGTCACAAAAATATTTATGATCTAATGTACCTATAACTCAGGAATTCATGAATACTTTGTAGAAGTTTTTAATTTACTTGAAATAATAATTATCACACCTATGACAACAGCAGAAACTGAAAGATGTTTTTCCGCTTTTAAAAAGACTAACAGTATTAGCTATGATTAGCATAGAGAAAAACATAATCTCAAATATACCAAATGTTAATGAAAAGGTTTGGTTTTGTTAACGTAGAATGGAATTTAAATAAAAATAATTGTTACTTGTATTACACTGAATTAAAACATTCAATATTTTTCTGTCTGTGTCCATAAAAATGTGGTTTTCTCAACTCATACTGATTGTTTATTATAATTTTTTCCAGCCCTCCCACAAACATCATCCACGAGCCGCCACTGGTAGTCAGTCATTATTGTTTGATTTTTTTCGAAATTAACATGTTTTTCGGTAATAAATATAGTTTAGCATTTGGTGATCTGGCAGGAACTAGAGGGGGGCGGGGGCATCGATCGTGGGGCCCTGGGCACGTGCCCTGAGTGCCCAGTGGGAAAGAAGCGCATGTGTAAGGCCACTTCCTTTTAAAGGCTGTAGCTCAGTTAGGAAGCGTTTTCGGATACATCTGTATTCGGACTTAGAATACGCCCTACAATTTCTACCGGTCATTAATGAAACATCCTGTATAAGTTTAAGTTGTATTCATTAAGTTTGTTCTAAGTTTGTTCAGTCAAAACGGTGAGCCAACTGTATACCACGCATTCGCATTATTTAAAGTCATTGCTGTTTTGAAATGAAAGGTTTTTGAAATAAATTTTTTAACTTCACATATTATGGTGAGACAAAACCAGACGAGACCAAACAAGATCAAACAAAACCAGACAAAACTAAGCAAGGCCAACCAATGACAGACTAGTCCACACAAAACCAGACAAAACCCGACACGACAAGATAAGATCAGACAAAAGTCGAGGCAAGACAAGATGAGACAAGACCAAACGAGACCAGACAAGACTAATTGACACGAATATACAGACAAGACTAGACAGGCAATACCAGACAAACAGCAATAGTTAATTAGTCAATAAAACATTTTTATAAAATTGAAAATAACTTCTAAAATTCAACTTACATTTATAATGTTATTGCTCAACATATCCTCTACCATATTAGTGATATCATGGAACAGCGAGGACGGTTTAATAATCCTCACGTAAATAAGAATGATTCATTAAAAATTCAGAAATAAATTATCTATTTGTGTTTAAACTTCTTGAGATACTTCTAAATTAATTATAATCATTTATATTCATCATAATCATTATCATCAGCAACTTTCAATAAATGTAGATTTATCAGAAAGCAATTAATTTTAGGTTGGCAGTACTTGTTTTTGGTGACGGCATCGAACTTCATTGCAGTGAAATTCGGGTTGAGGAATAGTTGAACGAGATGAGAGAATACAAAGTGGAAGCGGATAAATCTTTGAACATCACGAATGGTGGAACAAGGTTAGTTCATTATATTTAATCTATCTCGTATTTGCGGAATAAATAATGTGTTTTAAAAGAATTAACAGAAATATATGACTATTTGATACATTTAGATTCGTTTGAAACTTCTTCAATGTTCTTGACATTTTTTAATTGCATCATATTAATTAGGAGCTCAATTTAAACTAATGATTAGTAGCTAATGATAACTAAATACCAGTGGCGTAGCGAGCATAACTGGCGCCTGGGGCACGATACTTCATTGGCGCCCTCCTCCCACTCTCCAGAAAAACATATAATAATATAGTAAATAGAATTTACTCGTAATAATATCTTCTTCTTAATGGCACTACAACCGATTGCCGGTCTGGGCCTCCTTCAGCATGTTTCTCCAAGCGGACCTATCACTCGCCAACGTTCTCCAGTCCCGTACTTGAAGTTTTTGTAGGTCAGTTGTTACCGCATCTTTCCATCTCCCTCTTGGCCTTCCGGCCCTTCTCCTTCCCTCTGGTTGGCCAATGAACAACTTTTTCGGAACCCTATGATCACCCATTCTCTGCATGTGTTCGAGCCATCTTAATCTTGCCACCTTGATGAAACTCACAATATCTGGTTGATTGTAGAGCTGATATAGTTCGTGATTATACCTTCGGCGCCAGATTCCTCGTTCTTGGGTCGCTCCAAATATTGCACGTAGCATTCTTCTCTCAAATACACTTAAAGCCTGTTCTTCGCTCTGTGTTAAGCTCCATGCTTCTGCACCATAGGTTACCACCGGTCTTATCAGTGACCTGTACAGTGTGCACTTATGCTTGGGGTGGATTGTTTTGGACCTAAAAAGTTTAAGTAGCCCATAATAGCACCTGTTACCAAGAGTTATCCGCCTTCTAATCTCCTCGCCCATCCGGTTTACGCTGTTCAGTAGCGAGCCCAAGTACACAAATGTATCTACTGTGTCAAAGTGCTTTCCGTCTAGTTCTAGCGTTGGTCCTACCTTCCGATGAGTTTCATTAGCCACCATGTATTTCGTTTTGTTTACGTTGACAGTGAGTCCTAGGTTATTTGCTTCCTTCTCTAGCAGCGAGTAAGTAGTTTTGGTCGCCTGTTCGCTTCTGCAAATTATATCAATGTCGTCTGCGTAAGCGAATAGTTGTGTTGACTTAAAGTACACAGTGCCGTTAGTATCCACTCCACTACTCCTAACGGCCTTTTCTAGTACGATGTTAAACAGTAAAGTTGCCAGTGGGTCTCCCTGTCGTAGTCCTTCCTCTGTTATAAAAGTCTCAGACAACTTGTTTCGTATTCTTACTACAGACGATACTTCAGACAGTGTTACTCTGGTTAGGGCTGTCAGTTTTTCAGGGAATCCGAAACTTGTCATTATCTTGATATTATGGTCTATCTGGTTCAATACTCTACCACCTGGTGATTTCCATGTGGCTTTGTGAATATTTTTGTGTGGGAAATATGTGCTACTGACTACCATGTTGTTGGTCGTCGCAAAGTCTATCATCCTACTTCCGTTTTCATTAGTCTCAGCATGAAGACTGTGCAGTCCGATTGTCGGTCGGTATATCTCCTCGCGTCCCACTTTAGCATTAAAATCACCAAGGATGATTTTGATATCTCCTTCTGGCGTATCACGATATGCTTTCTGCAGTTCCTCGTAAAATTGGTCCTTCACGTTTTCTTCCTTGTCCTCAATTGGTGCGTGGACATTAATCAGGGTGACGTTTCTAAATTTCCCTCTTAGCCTTATGGAGCATAATCGTTCACTTATTGGGTTAAAACCAATTACTGCCTCTCTGGCCTTTCCTGTGACAATAAAACCCACTCCCAATTCCTTTTTGCCGCCCGTTTTACCACTGTAGTAAAATGAGTACTCCTTACTGGTTAGTAAGTTCTTTCCAGGCCACCTTGTTTCTTGAACAGCAGTTATGTCCATTCCGCCGATTTTTAGGGCATCGTTAAAGTTCTCAACCCACCAGGCCTCGATAAAGTTACAACATTCGACGATGCAATTTTCCAATCGTTCTCCCTTTTCCGTTGCTTGTGTCGTTGCCGTATTTCCAGTCCATTCCGAGGCATTATTGAAGGTTTCCTAACAGGTTTTGTTTTATGGTGCTGGTTGTTAACTACACGCCCAACCCCCTGATGATCGGAGGACCATTTCTCCCGCTCTCGCTAGCCCTGACCACCTTTACCATCCATACGGGTTGGTTACCATATCTCAGGCTAGAGTGGTCAGGTTACCAGGGTTCACCAGACGTGGAGGTGAGAGTCGGAATTGGGTAGGAGAGGCTATGCGACAATCTCTTTCAGTGCGAATGTCGTGTGGTACGCATGCACTACCCCCTTTGAACCCCACGTAATAATATAATACAAATAATAATATGATGTAGTACCTACATTAAAATATCTAATATATTACGAATAGTTAACTACCCTTCTAGAAAATATTATACTGTGTTGGGATAAATAGGGACAAAGGCTCAGGTTACACTTTAAATTTGAAACAAAAAAATCTAGTTAAGAAACTCAAGCCTAAGATTGGGTTCGGCAATGTGTCTGTGTCAGTGGAAAAATTATTTCAATATTATACTATAATATATTAATACAAATAAGTATTATGTATACATTTTTCTTGCTTTAGATGAAGCAAATTTTTCAATTACTTTATCAAAGTCGATCATTTCTAATTTCTCTCTTTCCACATTTAAAACTGCCAGGTCACTTAGGCGATCTTGTCCCATCTTTGATCGTAGATATGTGAAAATTAATTTTAATTTGCTAAATGAACGTTCACAGCTAGCAATTGATACTGAAATAGTAAGGGTATCCCGTCAAAAATATAAAATGTAAAAAAAGGCAAGTCTCGTAACGCAGTTCTTGCGCTACAAAAAGTTGTGGGATCTCATGTAAGACCAAGTCAGTTATTTTAGTTAGTGTGTATGTAGAAGCACCTATTCAACTACTTTATTATAAATTGTTATCTAATCAATTACCTATCAACATTTATAGTGACCGTATCAATATTAGACACCTTTATTTCTATTATAATTATAATGACTTGGCAATTGCACAGCAACGTAATTATAAAAGAATAATCTACTAATTCGATTACTAAGTAAATCTAAACAGTTATAATAATAATAAGTTTTTTATTTCAGGAAATACACATTTTGAAGGATCAAATACAAAATAGTTTTGCTTAGGTAACATGTGGTAATAAAACAGAGAGTATCGATGGTACCTGTACCAACGAAAAACATTGTATCACAGGCACCAGTAAACCTAAGAATGAAGAATTTTAATTAGTAGAATATGTTGCCGTGCAATTGCCAAGTCATTATAATTATAATAGAAATAAAGGTGTCTAATATTGATATGGTCACTATAAATGTTGATAGGTAATTAATTAGATAACAATTTATAACAAAGCAGTTGAATAGGTGCTTCTACATACACACTAACTAAAACTGACTTGGTCTTACATGAGATCCCACAACTTTTTGTAACGCAAGAACTGCGTTACGAGACTTGACATTTTTTACATTTTATGTTTTTGATAGGATTTCTTCTCGGGTAATATACCCTGCCCGTCAACTACTGATTTTCTTGGAGCCCACTTCCTGTCTCTATTTTAAAATAAGCAACCATACGTACAACCGCGATGCGTTCGTTGAATATTATTTTTAATAATCCTTATTTTTCATTTAATGAAAAATTTTCTTCCTTTAGAGGCCAAAGGCTAACTAAAATTCAAAATTTGGAGTTTGTAAGACTACTAGGAGTACCTTAGAATTTTGATGATCGGTGACAAAATTAATTTTTCATTTAATGCATAATGAAATTACGGGATTTTTTATTTTTTTCTTCCATTATAGGCCAAAGTAACTAGAAGTTTTATTATGAGAAGGATTATTATGAAGTATTCGTGGGTGCTGGACGTGTGTGAGAGTGCTCGGTAAAATAATTGCTATTGCGGGTGTTTTAAGCGTGAGGGAAGTGAAAGGCTGCGGGTGGTTTGTCTATTTTGTTCAGGCAGTTATTGTCGTCGGGAAAACCTTCGTTGCAAGTAAGTCGTTATCGCAGCAAGCGTGTTAAAAACTTTACGCACGTGGTGATAAGTTGTGTTTGCGTGGTTGCGGCGCGACAGGGTAAGCGCCCAGGCAACGTTTCAAAGCACATCTGGTGAGGGATAGCGGAATTTGTAGCTAAGACCGGCTTCAACAGCGTAGGGTGTCTTCGCGGGAATGGACGAATGCGAGAGCAGACCGAGAGCGGGCAGTGAGTCGATGAACCCGTTAGAAAGATGTGCTAAACTAAACCGATCACCGATCCAGACGGCTAAGAGGTCGAAAAAAGAGGAGATGTCAGATAAAGGAAGAGGGGAGTGCAGTGCAGGTCAGAGTGATCATTTTGAGAGAATACTGCAGGAGTTAATAGAAATTAAAAAGGAGTTCACGACGGTAGACAGGAAGTTGGAGGAAATGAGACGGGAAAACAGAAGATTGGAGGAAAAATTGGAAAGGGTGGTGAAGAGACAAAAGGAGGAGGAAGAAGTAGAAAAGGACTGGAGAAAGGAATTGTTAGCAGAGTTGAGGTCAATAAGAGATGAGAATATGGAAATAAAGAATAAGTTATCGAAACTGAAGGAGGAAGCGGAGGCAGTCAAGGAGGAGAAGAGAAGAACCGAGAGTAAGTGGGAGGAGGAGGAACGTCAGGCAATGAGAGAGGAGCTGGCTAAACTAAAAGATACGGAAGAGAGGAGACTAAGGAGGGAATTAAGAAATAACATTGTTATTTATGGAATTGAAGGAGAAGATTGGCGGGAAAAGGCAAAGAACATATTTCGGGAAAAGCTAGGTTTAAACGAAGGTTTCGGTAGTGCATACAGGCTTGGCTCGAATAGGGATAATAGAGAAAGTAAAGGCCCGATTATGTTAAAATTAGAAAGTTGGGAGGTAAAAAAGGACGTAATGAGAAACAAACGCAAGCTTAGAGGTACAAATGTATTCATTCAAGATGATTTCACCCCTAAGGAACAAGGAATCCAGAAAGAACTGTTAAGGAAGACAAAGGTACTCAAGGAAAGAGGCCACCAGATTAAAGTAGGATACCAAAGAATGGAAATAGATGGGAATTGGGTACCATGGGACAAGGTAGCAAAAAACTAATAAACGACCAAAGAAAGAGGGGACAGTTACACAACGACGGAACGGAAAAGGAAAATGTAAAGCTAATGTTTTGGAATGTAGCAAGGCTCAGGAAGAAATTGGATAAGGTGGACGGGTCTTTTATAGAATTCTTGAGGAAATTCGAAATAGTTGGGTTAGTGGAGACCTGGGTTCAAGAGAAGGAATGGGAAGCCTGTAAAGAGAGACTCCCCAAGGAGTACAATTGGAGGATACAACCGGCACGGAGAGAGAGTGACTACGGAAGGGCAAAGGGGGGAATAATAACAGGGATCAGAAGAGGCATCATGGAATCGGAGAGAATTCTAGAAGAGGTGGAGGGTCTAGTTTTTAGGGAGGTAGAACTGGAGGGGGAGTGGTGGCAGATAGCAACCGTTTATAATAATAAGGGACTGGAAAAAATTAAAGAGGGTATAAAGAGGAATTTAGAAGATATGGTAACGACAAACTTGCTACTAAGAGGTGATTGGAATGTTAGGATAGGAGAAGAGCAGGTCAATACGGTGGATAAGACGGGTGATGTGATAAGAAGGAATTCTAAAGACAAAATTAAAAATGCAGAGGGAAATGTTTGGTTGGCGTGGGTGTTAGAGAACCAATGGGATATTTTGAATTTGTGTATTGAGGGCGACTGGGAGGGAGAATTTACGTTTGTGGGTGCAATGGGTACCTCAGTTATTGGCCTAATAATTACAAATGATGCGGCGAGACGGCAAATAAAACTGATGGAAATCGGAATAAGAAGTGAGTCGGATCATATGCCGGTAGTGGTGTCGTTGAAGCAGCAAAGGGAGAAAGATGTTAAGGCGGAGAAATGGGTGGCCAGATGGGATAAGGAGGCGACAGAAGAATACAGAAGGAAATTAGAAGAGGTAGAGTGGAACGCCATAGAGGATATAGACATGATGTCAAAGAAAATGGAATCTGCACTTGTCAAAAAGAAAATCAAAGAAACGTTTCCAGGCCGAGCATGGTACGACGGGGAAGTGCGGAACGCAAAGCAAAGGTTTCGAGAAGCTATGAGAGAATGGAGAAAGGGAGAAGGGCTCAAAGTGCACGTGCTGGAAGCGAAAACAGAATTGCAAGAAATGGAGAAGAAGAAAAAGGAGTTTTGGGAGGAGAAGGAGAAGCAGCGGGTACGAGAAATCAAGACTGAAGCTGATCTGTGGAAATACGTGAGAGAGAATAGGAAAAGGAAGGAAAGATTACCCAAGAGTATTGCGATAGAAGAATGGCAAAACCATTTCATGAGGATGCTAGGAGGGGTGGAGATGCGGTCAGAAAGAGATGATAGTTCAGGAGATCGACAGAGAAAGCAGGAAGAGCTCGCCGAGGATATCACCGTGACAGAGGTGGAGGATGTTATTGATTCCCTAAAGCCAAGAAAAGCGGGAGGTTTGGATGGGCTCGGAAATGAAGCGTGGAAAGAAGCACCTGTAATCTGTAAGGAGAAGTTTACGGAGGAATTGAGAAGGATAGGGAGAGGAGAGAAAAGGATACCAGTCAGCTGGAAAGTGGGGATAATTCAACCGGTATTTAAGAGTGGAACGAGGGACGCGCTAGAAAATTATAGAGGTATAACTTTGATGAACTCCTCATACAAAATATTTGCTAAAATCCTGGATTGTCGCTTGAGGAAGGAAATCAATGAAAGGAAGCTTTTGCCGGAAATACAAGCGGGGTTCAGAGAAGGAAGGAGCACGGTGGAACACCTGGTGACCTTGAGAGTCATCATAGACCCAGGAATAAGAAAGGGATGCCTGTTTGCTCTTTTCATTGATTTGAAATCCGCATATGACTCGGTGAACAGAAGGAGACTTGGCGAGTGTTTGGGCAAGCTAGGTATCTCAGAGAGTGTAAGAAGGAACATTAGGAATTTGTACGAGGAAACGGTCTGTAAGGTAGTAGCGAATGAATGGGAATCGGACTATTTTGAGGTGAGGAAGGGCCTGAGACAAGGCTGCCCTTTGAGTCCCACGCTTTTCAATCTGTATGTGGCCGATATGGAAAAGGTTCTACAGGCCGGGCAAGCTGGAGGAGTGATTGGGAAAAAGAAGGTGTGGAGCTTGGCATATGCGGATGACATGGTGGTATTTGCAAAGTCGGCTAGTGAGATGAAGGACGTGATTGAAAGGCTCGGCAGGTATTTCGAAAAGGGGGATTTAAGGGTGAATGTTGGTAAAACAAAATGGATTCGGTTTAAAAGGGGTGGGCGATATAAGAAAGAAAAGTTTGAATGGCAGGGTACTGAAATAGAGGAAGTTAGTAAATTTAAGTATTTGGGGTATGTCTTTGGGACTGGATAAGTAATAAAGAACACATAGAGTATGTTACAAAGAAGGCATGGGTGGCGGCGGGTCGTATCTGGGAGGTTTGGAAAAGGAACTTTGATGGAAACTTTAGAGCAGCAGAGACCATATGGAAGGCATGTGTGCGAAGCGTGTTACTGTATGGATGCGAGGTCTGGGGAACGATAGAGGAAGACAAGATCGAAAGGGTGCAGCTAAAGTTTTATAAGATAGTGTTGAAACTTGATAGGTCGAAGCCTGGTCACATTGTGCTTCAGGAAGTGAGTGCTTGTAAGGTGGCGGTAATAGCTGCGGAAAGAGTGATAAAGTTCGAGTATAGGGTGGATGGGTTAGGAGATGAAAGGATAATAAAGGAAATCTTTCGAGTAGTGAATAAAGAGGGGTTAAGTGGTAGAAGAGAGAGCGGTTGGGGGTTGAATAAAAGGAAACTGTATGAGAGAGGCGGGTTATCATCCGAGGGGTTGGAAACGGAAAAAAGTGCGGGTGCTCAGTGGAAACGGATGCTAAAAGAGAGGTTATTAGAAGTGGACTTCCAAGAGCGCCAATCGAAAATAGAGGCTAGTAAATATCACCAAGGCTACAGTCAGATATACGTGCACGGCCGTGTTCCTGGTTATTTGAGGACAAGTAAAGGGTCGGACGACCAGTCAGTGTTGGCGAGATTTAGGTGTGGCAATGAAGAGCGTGGAAGGAGACATTGGATGAAGGAGGAAAGTAGAAGGTGTTTGGTGTGTGGGTTGAAGGAAGGTATGTGGAGTCATTGGTTGGAAGAATGCACGATGGCGGAGTGGAATGACCAGGAGAGAAGGCGAGGAAAGGATTGGAGGTAGTGTATGGACGAGAGCGGGAAGGGACTATCGTTTTTACACAGAGTGAAAACATGGAAAGAGCGGATGCGACGGGGTAGTTTTGTGAGTGTTGCGGTTTAGTTTTTTTTTTTTTTTTGTGAGCTTATGGTGAGGTTATTGTGAGGTTATAGGGTGGTAAAATTTCTTTTTTCTTTTTAATGGGGTTTTAGTTTCACAACTTTTTTATTATTTTTTATTGTTTTATTTTGTATGTATATTTTGTATGGAAATTATTTTAATTATGCCAATAAAGGTTATTATTATTATTATAGGCCAAAGGCTAACTAAAATTCACATTTTGAAGTTTGTAAGATTGCTAGAAGTACTTTAGAATTTTGATTATCGGTGACAAAATTAATGAATTTGTAAATAATTATTATTTTTCATTTAATGTATAATGAAATTTCGGGATTTTTGATTTTTTTTCTTCCTTTATAGGCTAAAGGCTAACTAAGGTTCAAAATTTGGAGTATGTAAGATTGCTAGAAGTACCTTAGAATTTTGATGATCGGTGACAAAATTAAGAAATTTTTAATAATTATTATTTGTCATTTAATGGATAAGAAATTTCTGGATTTTCGATTTTTTCCTTCCGTTATAGGCTAAAGACTAACTAAAATTCACAATTTGATGTTTGTAAGATTGACTAGAAGTAACTTAGAATTTTGATGATCGGTGACAAAATTAAGAAATTTTTAAATAATCATTATTTTTCATTTAATCCATAATTAAATTTCTGGATTTTCGATTTTTTTCTTTCCGTTATAGGCTAAAGGCTAACTAAAATTCAAAGTTTGTAAGATTACTAGAAGTACCTTAGAATTTGAATCGTAGGTGAGTGCGATTATAAAGTTAAGAAGCTGTAATGGAGTTTTAGGTTCAATTTCTTTTCTACTGCAGAGTAAGCTCTTGCAGTCACATATTTCGACATAGAATTTTGTTCCATTCAAATCTGTATTATAAAATTCGCCCAAATTTTTACAATTCTGTTTAAGACTGTTATCATCATTATCCTTGTTTAGAAAATTTTCAACTTCCAGTAAAAATCCAAATTTGGAATTAATATCACTTTGTCGTGTAAATCGTGTACTTATTTCTTGCTGCAGACGATCAAAAACACTTTTCATAACGTGAGAAATTTCATTTTCTGCGGAAAGGTCAACATTACTACCCAATTCTCCTGGCATTTTTCGGCGTCTTCTAACACGGATTGTTATATCAATACCCCATTTTTCACAGAAAGACTTAGCCTTTTCTATTGCCTGTTCGCAGATCTCTTTTCGAATTGCCGCAAGTTCAGTCACTATTGATTCAAGATCATGGAACGCTTCTTTAAAATTCGTTCAATTCATGATATAAGATTTCATATCAGGAATGAACCAAAGTTATAAAATTAAAATTCAATATATTTTGTAATAAAATTGTAGCTTCACTTCTGGTGTTACTTGTAGTCGTACCATCCTCTGCTAATTTTTCTAATACTTCTACTAACCCTTCCAGCCCATCGACAATAATGCTAACCCCTTGTGCTCTGGCACTCCATCGTGTTTCAGATGCACGTTTAATAGTTTTCTTTAAAGATTTTTATAATTCCCATTGTAATGGGGAATGTGAGAAAAAGAGATATATGCTCTCAATTATTCCAAAACATGTTACAATGATTAGATCTTGCTTAGCTGCAGTAACTCCTACAAAATTTAAGGAGTGATTATCACAATTTATCGTTATCATTTGTATACGGTGATGTTTGATTGATTTACCGCAAATTAATTATGTAGCTATGATTATTATAAAATAACAATTACAATTTTCCGGAAAATCTTGGTCCTTGGACACCATTTGGCGCCCCTCTGCGAGTGGCGCCCGGGGCATGATACGCCCTCTTGCACCCCCCTCGCTACGCCTTTGCTAAATACAACTACAAGACGAAAGTACAAACCAAGTACAAGAAAATAACTAATAACTTGTTGGTGTAATGTATTGGTTTATAAAAGTACGTTTACTCTGGCGTAGTATTTGTATGAGTCAACAAGTCAATATACAGGGTGTTTCATAAATGTCCGGCAGAAATTCTAGGGGGTATTCTATAGCCCAAAATAAGAAAAAAAGTCCGGTTAAAGATGTGTCCGAAAACGCTTCCTTACTGAGGTACAGCCCTTAAAATGGGATGGGCTCATACAACATCACAGACGCAACTAATGATAATAATTAATTTAAATTTTATGTATACTCGTTACTGGTACCAACCAGTGGCGGTGCATACGTGGAACGACCTTTGTATTTTTGCAAATATTTTTTCCATCTGCACATTTAGCAAATCCTTAACTATATGAAATTTTGTAAGGCCACTCCCTTTTAATAGCTGTACCTCAGTTAGGAAGCGTTTTCAGCTACATCTTTATTCGAACTTATTTTCGGATCTAGAAAACGCCCTAGAGTTTCTACCGTACATTTATGAAACACCCTATATCAATTAAAACTGTAACAGAAACGCGTCTATGTATGTTCATTATTATTAAATTTATAAGGTGAATGTGTTTTTTGAAGTGAAAACTTCTATAGCCGCGTTGAATGACATTTGGGTAGAGGGTAAACTCATATATTTGCGTCATCATCATCAATAGCTGCGTTCTATAGAAAAATTTCTATTACTGAAAGATGTGTTCAAAACAACACATCTATACGCATATGTTTAAAGTTGGCTCTGAACGTCAAACTTAATAGTCAAAGTTTTTGGCAATGTTGACAGAACGTACGGTTTTTAAACAAATATCAACCCGTAGAATCAACCCGTAGCAATAGTCAGTGTGCAGTACAAGAGTAAATACCTTTACCGGATGTAACAGTAGATGTACTAGTGCCGGATTATTGGAAAGTTTTTGGCAGTGTTGACAGAACGCAGCGCCTCTAATAAATATCAACCCCTATAATCAGTGTGCAGTACAATAGTAAGTACTTTTCACGGATGTACTAGTAGATATACTAGTGCCGGACTATTGGAATGTTCATATTACTGGATTGTATCGAAGAATTCATGGTAAATCACGAATCAGACCCATCAAAGTCTTAGGCAACCAAATGTACTCGTGTGCTCTCCAAAGGAAGGAAACTCCAAAATAAAATTAATAGTCAGCGATATAGAGATCAACATCGAACAATCACAGCGGAGAAGGAGGAAAAAATTAAACGTCGTAAAGAATATTCTAAACAAAAATTAATTTACATACAGTAAATCTTCAAAAGCAGTTATAAGGCATGCTTCTAAAAGTCAAAATTTCCATAACTCATAAATTGCAGACCCATCAACAAGAAATGTGCCATATATCTTACCAATTCATTTTGCTGACATATCAACACAGAATCAACCAAACATTCCGGATTCAAATTCATATTATGATGATGACATGTCATTCTCCTTCAGAAATGAGTTATGTTCCAGGATTACCTAAAACAATACTAACAAACTATGTACCAAAATGATTAATTAACATACTGATAAATCCTCAAAACCAGTTTTAAAGCTGTTTTTTTTCAAAAGTTTTCACTTCAGTCGGCAGTGTCTGACTGCCTATATTTTTTTTTTGTTGAAACCCCACATGATCTCTCGTGGCATTAAAATGCAAGAGGTCAGTTTGTAGTTATAATAGACCTTTTCATAGTTGAATTTTTTTTGTGCACATGTGTCAATTTCCGCCATGTTTTGCCCGATCTTTTTGACATATAACTAAATATGTGCCCGAAACTTGCGCTTAACTAACCGTAAAAAGGTTTATTATATTAATTTATGTTATAAGTCAAGAGTGAATTGAAACATAGTGATTCATAAATTAATTTTTCTACTTTTACTTAAAGGTGTATTAATTCAGTTTGTTCTAAGAACAGTCAAAATGGTCAGCCAATTGTTTACCAAGCATTATTTAAAATCGTTGCTGTTTTTTTTATCTAAAAGGTTCAAAAATAAAAAATATTCCGCACCAAACATAGCAGCAATGTAATTGTAACAATCTTCAATCACGACGAATTTTACGGCCCATATAAATCGTTTCGAGTTATTTTTTGCAATCGGGGTCAGTGCAGTGCACAAAGTAAGGCAAGTCGCTATGAGATCTGAATCTCCGGCATTCCAGAAATGCGAATTGAGCACGATCTAGATTTCCTCCCGGCTAATTATTTCGCATTGTTTTAGCGAGATTGCATAACATTCTCACAATCATAAAATTTTACGCAGCGGAATTTTTCGATGCAATCCGTGCTATTATTTCCGCGTTAATTAAATTTTCCGTTTACTTATTATTCTTTACATTTTATGATGTGGATTATCAACAATAATTTGCATATATTAATCCAAGCATAAAAACAAGATCAATAAGTAGAAATTAATTAAATGTCGAACCCAGTATATAAAACGTTTACTAAGAGCGCTTTCGACTTGGAAACAAGTCATCTCCAGTTCTAAAATACATACAATAAATTAGCACTGAAGATGACTTGTTTCCAAGTCGAAAGCGCTCTGCCTTTTATTTAATAAACGTTTTAGATAGTGTTTTCGACATTTTATTAATTTCTACTTATTGAACAAAAAAAAAACCCTTTGTGCCATGAATCGATTCAATTTTTTCAACACCAAGATGTATAAATATCAATTGGATATATTTAAATAATTTTGTGTCGTAAGTTTGAAAAACTAATAGAATTTAACTAGTTAGGTTAGCTAGTTAAATTATACCTTTTGTTTAGACAAAAAGAAGACAGAATAATTAATACAGAAGACTCGATGTTCAACAATTTGTTGTGTCTGGAAGACAGTTTAGTTGAGCTGGGAAAAAATGTATTTCAATGCAATTAAAATGTATTTTATCTACTCTCACACCAAAATGAGCACATTAATAAGTAAATTATGTGAAGGATGTCGTTATTATAAATAACCGTGTGTAAAAGTATCCAAATCGTGCGTAAAAGTCCTATGTAAATAAAATGGAGTTTCATTATTGAACGATTTCTGTTTGTTGTTATTATGACAACAACTTGCTTCACTAAACAAAAGACATAGAGTAAACGTAGACGTAGATGTGTAAAGTTTATGTGTTTGCATAAATGCACCAATTTACTTTCTAAAACTGACACACAGGGGTTCCTAAACTCCACATCTACTGAAGATACTACCACTATCGTCTCTACTCGTCCCTCCTGATTTCAATATAATTTTTATGTTATATTTTGCATATTTCGGAGGGGTTTGAACCCCCAAACCGCCCCCCCTGCATGTATACGCCCATGCCCCCTTGTATAACTACTCTATGTTAAATACTACTCTTGTATAACTGATCTATTTGAGTCGTGATTATAATATCCTCTAATCCAGTCAAAATTCTAACAGTAATCTACAAATTTTCCGCGATGTAGTTTTAATTAACACTTAGCCAACAACACGCTATTTTCTTTCACAATTCCCCCGTAATATTTCCGGATTAATTGAGACTCATTATTAAAATATTAGTTATCTCCGATGCCAT
Organism: Phosphuga atrata; assembly: GCA_944588485.1. Classification (NCBI taxonomy): domain Eukaryota; kingdom Metazoa; phylum Arthropoda; class Insecta; order Coleoptera; family Silphidae; genus Phosphuga; species Phosphuga atrata. The sequence goes on along the minus strand of OX155893.1, from coordinate 7,748,198 downwards.
TCTCCCCACGGTCTAGCTCGAGCATATCATTTTAAATCCCGAATGTCGTCAACCCTTATTGTCTCCCCTAATCCGTCCATCCATCTTCTCTATCAAACATCACGCACATTTGGCGACCGAATATGTCTATAATTTAAATTGACGCCTACGATTAATTATAGAAAATAATTACGTCAAAAGCAAATTCTTTATACCGACAGAACGTGGAATATTAATTATATTTGGGGTTTCATAAACATCAAAGTGAGTTGAAATAGATTGTGTAAATGAATAGTTTGTTGAAAAAAAGGGGTAGGTTAGCCGGTTGTAAATCCAGGGTTTTAGGTGGTGGATTACTAAGCATCACCAGGTTGTGAATTACACTGTCACCCGGGGAGGCTTTCCAACAATTAATTTCTCCCTGGTAGGCTCCCTCCAACCCCGAAACTCGCATTATAAGATCACCACCTGTCATCCAGAAATATATTTAATAATCCCCCGTCGACAAATCCGAATACAACTTTTAATCAATTTTGAAATATCAAATACTTGATATTTTATTAATTATTTTCTTGTTGTATGGTGGGAGGTTGTGTAAAATTGTTTGAAACTCAATTAGCCGAGAGTCGCGCTGAAAAGGGAGAAAGTTAAAAAACGAAATGTTTTTCGGAAGTGCCGTGGAAGTAACGCAACATTATCTCCGTCTGAATTGATTAAATTTGTGAAATAAATCACTCAAAGGGAAGAATCTTTTTTTCTTTTACGAGGTGATCATTTCTCGGGGAGGAAGTTATTAATGTATTTCCAATTCTCTCTGCGTATAAAACCGAATTCCGCTGATTATATTACACAATCTTACACAAATACAATTTGCGCCGAACGGGGGAAACTAGCTGGAATTGATGAATTCTTTAAAGTTTCTCCATAATGATATATTTTTACTGTCTTCTTTAACTTTATGGTTTTCATTAAAATATTGCAATAAATTCTTTAATTAATTTTCTTTTAACAAAAGAAATCACATTCTTGTCTATCTAGTCCGTCTATCTTGTATATCTAGACTTGTCTGAATAATCTTGTCTATCTATACTTGTTCGTTTAGTCTTGCCCGTCCAGTCTTGTCCGTTCGGTCTTGTCCGTCCTGTCTTGTCCGTCCAATCTAGTCCGTCTAGACTTGTCCGCCAAGTCGTGTCCATCCAATCCTGTCCGTCCAGTCTTGTCCGTCCAGTCAAATATTTTAATATTTTTAATCCATTATTTAAGCGTACAGAGAAAGTTTGTATAATATAAATAATACATGTTACATTTGTACTACAAATTTTACGGTTTTATCCGTCCAGTATTGTTCGTCCAGTTTTCTCCCTCCAGCCTTGTCCGTCCAGTCTTGTCCGTCCAGTCTTGTCCGTCCAATCTTGTCTGTCCAGTCTTATTCGTCAAGTCTTGTCCGTCCAGTCTTTTTCGTCCATCCTCCTCAGTGGTGTAGTGCAGTGGTGCGCAAGCCATGGGTCGCGACCCCCACAGGGGGTTATAATCTTTTTGAGTCGTCGAATTCAAAAAATATTTGAGGCATTTCGTATATAGGTAGCAGTAAATAGTGAATAATCATATAATGTCCAATCTCCACAATATTTGTTTCAAATATTGTGGAGATGTTGGTAGAACTGTCCCGGAATGTTTACTAAATTTTCCTAAATTTTTATTATTTATTTAAGCAAATATTGCAGTTTTCTGTAAATTCCACATTGAAAATCAAATTGAAATTTTGAAAACAACATTGAAATTTTCAAACTTAATTTTCTCAAAAACTAATTTAGGGATTTGTTTCAAATTTTGAGGAGATGTTGGTAGAACTGTTCCTGAATATTTAGCAAATTGTCCCAATATTTTAATATTTTTTTCAGAAAATTATTATTCCAGTTTTTCGTAAATTCCACTTTGAAAATCAAATTTGTAAACATTGAAATCTACAAATTGAAGTTTCTCAAATACTAATTAGGGGATATGTTTCAAATTTTGTGGAGATGTTGGTAGAACTGTTCCGGAATATTTAGCAAATTTTCCCAATATTTTTTAAATTTATTTCAGCAAATATTGCAGTTTTTTGTAAATTCCACTTTGAAAATCAAATTTGTAAACGTTGTAATGTTCAAACTTAAATTTCTCAAAAACAGGTCTGGGGATTTGTTTCACCTTTTGTGGACATCTTGGTAGTACTGTTTGGGAATTACAATGTTCACGCCATTTCTATTCAGGGGGTCGCGATAATATTTTACAGAAAATGTTGGGTAGCAAATGAAAATAGTTTGCACACCACTGGTCTAGTGGACCACATACCCGTCTGACAAGCGGGAGACCGGGGTACGATTCACCACTGGGGAGGCATTTTCAACATGGACTACCAAGGGCTTTTCAACAAGGGCTGCCCTAACTTCTAGGCTGCCCACCCTGAAGGAATACGATACATGTTATACCGGTGTGGCGCATCATATTCAAACCAAATGGAAAAAGGGGTTTAGTAAGGGGTTCCCTCAAATCACAATAAAAAAAAGTCTTGTCCATCCACTGTTGTGCGTCCATTCTTGTCCGTCCAGTGTTATCCGTACAGTCTTGCCCGTATTGTGGAATGCTCTGGCTTTGCAGATAGCGTTAAATATCTTCAAATATTATTGATGGATACCAGAAAGAGAAACGTGGGAAAAGAAAACTCATCTTAAACTAGACCTCATACGGCTAAGCGACCATATGATCAGGTCGGAGAACATATGGACAATATCAACTAACATGGCCTTGAACAAATATCATGACCTTGAAAGAGCAACACGAGAGAAAATGGTCGAGGAAGTCAGTGGAAGTCGAAAGCAATAAGTAACTTGACAGCACCTGAAGCCCTAATCATTAGACTTGGAAGGGGGGGACGTGGGTCTGGTAAGGCAGAACTAATACAACGACAGCTTGATGTCTTGCGTGAAGCTGTTTTAAGATGCTCGGGAAGTTCAGGGGGGCACTGACAAGTTAACCAATGGTGCTTGCTACTCCCGCTTAAAAAAAAGTCTTGTCGGTCTAGTCTTGTAGGGCTAGTGTTGGCCGAATAGTTTAGCTCGTTTAGCCTTATCCGTCTCGTCGCTCGGGTCTGTTTGGTTTGTCTGGTCGGTCTGATCTGGCTGGTCTGGCTGGTCTCGCTGATCTCGCTGGTCTCGCTAGTCTGGTTGGTCTCGCTGGTCTCGCTGATCTCGCTGGTCTCGCTGATCTCGCTGGTCTGGCTGGTTTGTCTGGTTTTGTCCATCCACTCTTCTGCGTCCAGTCTTTTCCGTCCGGTGTTAGCCGTCCAGTCTTGTCCGTCTGATATTCCCCGTATTGTGAAATGCTGTGGCTTTGCAGATAGCGTTCGACACAAAATCTTCAAATGTCATCGATGGATACCAGAAAGAGAAACGTGGGAAAAGAAAACTATTCTTAAAGTAAAGCTCATAATCCTAATCGGCCATATGATCAGGTCGGAGAACATCTGGAAAGTAACAACAAACATCATGAGCTTGAAAGAGCAGGACGAGAGGAAACGACTCCAGTTAACCAATGGTGCTTGCTAAGCCCCGCTTAAAAAAAAGTCTTGCCCGTCTAGTCTTGCCGGGCTAGTGTTGGTCGAATAGTATAGCTCGTTTAGTCTTGTCCGTCTCGTCTGTCGGGTCTGCCTGGTCGGTCTGGTCTGGCTGGTCTCGCTTGTCTCGCTGGTCTGGCTGGTCTCGCTGATCTCGCTGGTCTAGCTGGTCTCGCTGGTCGCGCTGATCTCGCTTGTCTCGCTGGTCTCGCTGGTCTGGCTGGTCTCGCTAGTCTGGCTGTTGTGTCTGGTCTGTCTGGTCTGGCTGTTGTGTCTGGTCTGTCTGTTCTGTCTGGTCTGTCTGGTCTGTCTGGTCTGTCTGGTCTGTCTGGTCTGTCTGGTCTGTCTGGTCTGTCTGGTCTGTCTGGTCTGTCTGGTCTGTCTGGTCTGTCTGGTCTGTCTGGTCTGTCTGGTCTGTCTGGTCTGTCTGGTCTGTCTGGTCTGTCTGGTCTGTCTGGTCTGTCTGGTCTGTCTGGTCTGTCTGGTCTGTCTGGTCTGTCTGGTCTGTCTGGTCTGTCTGGTCTGTCTGGTCTGTCTGGTCTGTCTGGTCTGTCTGGTCTGTCTGGTCTGTCTGGTCTGTCTGGTCTGTCTGGTCTGTCTGGTCTGTCTGGTCTGTCTGGTCTGTATGGTCTGTATGGTCTGTCTGGTCTGTCTGGTCTGTCTGGTCTGTATGGTCTGTTTGGTCTGTTTGGTCTGTCTGGTCTGTCTGGTCTGTCTGGTCTGACTGGTTTGTCTGGTCTGTCTGGTCTGCCTGGTGTGTCTGGTCTGTCTGGTCTATCTAGTCTGTCTGGTCTGTCTGGTCTGTCTAGTCGGTCTGGCCTGTCTGGTCTGTCTGGTCTGTCTGGTCTGTCTGGTCTGTCTGGTCTGTCTGGTCTGTCTGGTCTGTCTGGTCTGTCTGGTCTGTCTGGTCTGTCTGGTCTGTCTGGTCTGTCTGGTCTGTCTGGTCTGTCTGGTCTGTCTGGTCTGTCTGCTCTGTCTGGTCTGTCTGGTCTGTCTGGTCTGTCTGGTCTGTCTGGTCTGTCTGGTCTGTCTGGTCTGTCTGGTCTGTCTGGTCTGTCTGGTCTGTCTGGTCTGTCTGGTCTGTCTGGTATGTCTGGTCTGTCTGGTCTGTCTGGTCTGTCTGGTCTGTCTGGTCTGTCTGGTCTGTCTGGTCTGTCTGGTCTGCCTGGTGTGTCTGGTCTGTCTGGTCTATCTAGTCTGTCTGGTCTGTCTGGTCTGTCTAGTCGGTCTGGCCTGTCTGGTCTGTGTGATTTGTCTGGTCTGTCGGGTCTGTCTGGTCTGTCTGGTCTGTCTGGTCTGTCTGGTCTGTCTGGTCTGTCTGGTCTGTCTGGTCTGTCTGGTCTGTCTGGTCTGTCTGGTCTGTCTGGTCTGTCTGGTCTGTCTGGTCTGTCTGGTCTGTCTGGTCTGTCTGGTCTGTCTGGTCTGTCTGGTCTGTCTGGTCTGTCTGGTCTGTCTGGTCTGTCTGGTCTGTCTGGTCTGTCTGGTCTGTCTGGTCTGTCTGGTCTGTCTGGTCTGTCTGGTCTGCCTGGTCTGTCTGGTCTGTCTGGTCTGTCTGGTCTGTCTGGTCTGTCTGGTCTGTCTGGTCTGTCTGGTCTGTCTGGTCTGTCTGGTCTGTCTGGTCTGTCTGGTCTGTCTGGTCTGTCTGGTCTGTCTGGACTGTCTGGTCTGTCTGGTCTGTCTGGTCTGTCTGGTCTGGCTGGTCTGTCTGGTCTGTCTGGTCTGTCTGGTCTGTATGGTCTGTCTGGTCTGTCTGGTCTGTCTGGTCTGACTGGTCTGTCTGGTCTGTCTGGTCTGTCTGGTCTGTCTGGTCTGTCTGGTCTGCCTGGTGTGTCTGGTCTGTATGGTCTATCTAGTCTATCTGGTCTGTCTGGTCTGTCTAGTCGGTCTGGCCTGTCTGGTCTGTGTGATTTGACTGGTCTGTCTGGTCTGTCTGGTCTGTCTGGTCTGTCTGGTCTGTCTGGTCTGTTTGGTCTGTCTGGTCTGTCTGGTCTGTCTGGTCTGTCTGGTCTGTCTGGTCTGTCTGGTCTGTCTGGTCTGTCTGGTCTGTCTGGTCTGTCTGGTCTGTCTGGTCTGTCTGGTCTGTCTGGTCTGTCTGGTCTGTCTGGTCTGTCTGGTCTGTCTGGTCTGTCTGGTCTGTCTGGTCTGTCTGGTCTGTCTGGTCTGTCTGGTCTGTCTGGTCTGTCTGATCTGTCTGATCTGTCTGGTCTGTCTGGTCTGTCTGGTCTGTCTGATCTGTATGGTCTGTCTGATCTGTATGGTCTGTCTGGTCTGTCTGGTCTGTCTGGTCTGTCTGGTCTGTCTGGTCTGTCTGGTCTGTCTGGTCTGTCTGGTCTGTCTGGTCTGTCTGGTCTGTCTGGTCTGTCTGGTCTGTCTGGTCTGTCTGGTCTGTCTGGTCTGTCTGGTCTGTCTGGTCTGTCTGGTCTGTCTGGTCTGTCTGGTCTGTCTGGTCTGTCTGGTCTGTCTGGTCTGACTGGTCGGTCTGGTCTGTCTGGTCTGTCTGGTCTGTCTGGTCTGTCTGGTCTGTCTGGTCTGTCTGGTCTGTCTGGTCTGTCTGGTCTGTCTGGTCTGTCTGGTCTGTCTGGTCTGTCTGGTCTGTCTGGTCTGTCTGGTCTGTCTGGTCTGTCTGGTCTGTCTGGTCTGTCTGGTCTGTCTGGACTGTCTGGACTGTCTGGTCTGTCTGGTCTGTCTGGTCTGTCTGGTCTGGCTGGTCTGTCTGGTCTGTCTGGTCTGTCTGGTCTGTCTGGTCTGTCTGATCTGTCTGATCTGTCTGGTCTGTCTGATCTGTATGGTCTGTCTGATCTGTATGGTCTGTCTGGTCTGTCTGGTCTGTCTGGTCTGTCTGGTCTGTCTGGTCTGTCTGGTCTGTCTGGTCTGTCTGGTCTGTCTGGTCTGTCTGGCCTGTCTGGTCTGTCTGGTCTGTCTGGTCTGTCTGGTCTGTCTGGTCTGTCTGGTCTGTCTGGTCTGTCTGGTCTGTCTGGTCTGTCTGGTCTGTCTGGTCTGTCTGGTCTGTCTGGTCTGTCTGGTCTGTCTGGTCTGTCTGATCTGTCTGGTCTGTCTGGTCTGTCTGGTCTGTCTGGTCTGTCTGGTCTGTCTGGTCTGACTGGTCTGTCTGGTCTGTCTGGTCTGTCTGGTCTGTCTGGTCTGTCTGGTCTGTCTAGTGTGTCTAGTGTGTCTGGTCTGTTTGGTCTGTCTGGTGTGTCTGGTCTGTCTGGTCTGTCTGGTCTGTCTGGTCTGTCTGGTCTGTCTGGTCTGTCTGGTCTGTCTGGTCTGTCTGGTCTGTCTGGTCTGTCTGGTCTGTCTGGTCTGTCTGGTCTGTCTGGTCTGTCTGGTCTGTCTAGTGTGTCTAGTGTGTCTGGTCTGTTTGGTCTGTCTGGGGTGTCTGGTCTGTCTGGTCTGTCTGGTCTGTCTGGTCTGTCTGGTCTGTCTGGTCTGTCTGGTCTGTCTGGTCTGTCTGGTCTGTCTGGTCTGTCTGGTCTGTCTGGTCTGTCTGGTCTGTCTAGTGTGTCTAGTGTGTCTGGTCTGTTTGGTCTGCCTGGTGTGTCTGGTCTGTCTGGTCTGTCTGGTCTGTCTGGTGTGTCTGGTCTGTCTGGTCTGTCTGGTCTGTCTGGTCTGTCTGGTCTGTCTGGTCTGTCTAGTGTGTCTAGTGTGTCTGGTCTGTTTGGTCTGTCTGGTGTGTCTGGTCTGTCTGGTCTGTCTGGTCTGTCTGGTCTGTCTGGTCTATCTGGTCTGTCTGTTCTGTCTGGTTTGTCTGGTCTGTCTGATCTGTTTGGTCTGTCTGGTCTGTATGGTCTGTCTAGTCGGTCTGGCTTGTCTGGCACGTCTGATTTGTCTGGTCTGTCGGGTCTGTCTGGTCTCTCTGGTTAATCTGGTGTGTATGGTTTGTCTGGTCTGACTGGTCTGTCTGGTCTGTCTGTTCTGTCTGGTCTGTCTGGTCTGTCTGGTCTGTCTGGTCTGTCTGGTCTGTCTGGTCTGTCTGGTCTGTCTGGTCTGTCTGGTCTGTCTGGTCTGTCTGGTCTGTCTGGTCTGTCTGGTCTGTCTGGTCTGTCTGGTCTGTCTGGTCCATCTGGTCTGTCTGGTCTGTCTGGTCTGTCTGGTCTGTCTGGTCTGTCTGGTCTGTCTGATCTGTCTGATCTGTTTGGTCTGTCTGGTCTGTCTGGTCTTGGCCATCCACTCTTGTGTGTCCAGTCTAGTCCGTCCGGTGGTACCCCAACAGTCTTGCCCGTCTAGTATTGCCCGTCTTGTCAAATGCTGTGGCTTTGCAGATAGCGTTCAACACACCATCTTCAAATGTCATCGATTGATTCCAGAAAGATAAACGTGCGAAAAGAAAACTATTCTTAAACTAGAGCTCATTGGTCTAATCGACCATATGATCAGGTCGGGGAACATCTGGAAAAACCAACAAATATGGCCTTGAACAAACATCATGACCTTGAAAGGTCAGGACGAGAGGAAACGGCTCCAAGTCGAGAGCAATAAGAAACTTGATAGCACTTGAACCCCTAATCACTAGACGTAGAAGGGGGATGTAAGGGCAGAACTAATAGAATGACAGCTTGACGTCATGTGTGAAGCTGTTTCAAGATGCTCGGGAAATTCAGGGGGCCAATTGACAAGTTAACCAATGGCGCTTTAAAACAGTTTTGCCCGCCTAGTCTTGCTGGGCTAGTGTTGTCCAAATAGTCTAGCTCGTTTAGTCTTGTCCGTCTCGTCTGTCTGGTCTGTCTGGTCGGTCTGGTCAGTCTCGCTGATCTCCCTGCTCTGGCTGGTCTCGCTGGTCTGGCTGGTCTCGCTGATCTCGCTAGTCTCGTTGGTCTCGCTGGTCTGGCTGGTCTCGCTGATCTCGCTGGTCTCGCTGGTCTCGCTGGTCTCGCTGGTCTGGCTGGTGTGTCTGGTCTATCTGGTCTGTCTGGCCTGTCTTGTCTGATCTATTTGGTCTGTCTGGTCTGCTCTGTCCGCTTTGTTTGCTTTGTCTGGACGGTATGATCTGCCTGATCTATACATAAAAAGTATATCTAACGGGAGGATACTATGGAATACTTTGTAATTAAATTTAAATATGTTAGGGTAATCCAATTTAACAGTTGAATGATTTCTCTAAAGCCGTCGATAAATAATAGATAGAGAGATTTGTTTTTGTTTGAAACACGAAGTAATTGGATATAATAGAGTTGTCGTGATTATTAGTACGTATCTGAATTACATTGAAATGTGTATACTCAAAGCGGTAGTTAGTTAGGAATAGTCGATGATACTTCCAAGCCGCGCTGCAAAACAGTAAGGAAAATAACGAGCTATAAGAAGCACACAACTATAGAAAACCCACGGTTTTATGAATAATTCATACCTGAAGTGCCGATATCCGTTGTGAGCCCTAACGAGCCTAAACCTGCCACGCGATGGATAACTAAAAAGAAGTGAAACCCTCGCGCCGCGGTATTGAAGTCTGTTTACATGCGCTGATTGAATCGCGTTTTCCAATCCGCAACGCTACATCTGAACTTTTGTAAATACTTTTGCTGTGACACGATCGAAAATGGTAATGCAAAAATAGATAGCGGGGCCGTAATGGATGGAACGTGTTTCTGTATTAATATGTATCGATTCCGCTACAAAAAACGGGATGGTTTTACCGTGTTGTTGGATCGGCCTTTAAATTTTTTAAATAGTTTTATTTAGCGTTTCCACATAAGAGTTAAACTAAACAAAACGGTAATAAATTAATCAAACTAAATAAACAATATTTGAATAAAAGAATTACAACTTTTGTTATAATTCATGTATATTAAGATTAAGCATTCACAATTAACAAGATTTATACAGTGTATTAGGTAAACATGCGGAAAAAATTCAAGGGGTTATTACCTGGCCAATTCTAAGAATATTTTGTCTTCTGATGATTTCTGAAAAATCCTTTGTTTTGAAGATACAGGGTGGACAAAATTCGCGACAATCGAGTTTTGTTGAAATCGTTAATGTAAATAAAGTATGGCAAGCGCTAATGAGTTTATCAAGTACAAAAAATTAATGAGTTTATCAAGTACAAACAATTGTTGACGATAACTTGGAACGGCCGTTTTATCTAAAAACGCAGTGGTGCGCAAACTTTTTTCATGGGCAACCACCCATTTTGTGTAAAATTTTGTCGCGCCCCTGGATCGGCAGTAGATGTTTTTTATTCGTTAACGTAGGTAAAGTAAAATTCTTTCTGGGATTTGCGTTTACAGGGTGTTTTTAAAGGAGTGTTGGTGACGTCATTGATTAAAATGCAGCCATTTTTAAATAGACCAGCAAACTTATAAATTATTATAAAAATGCTATAAAAGTTGTGTTGTGTTTAACGCCATAAAACTTCAGATAATGAATCGCATCTACGCGGAGATATTAGTAAAGTCTAGTATTATTGTCGAGCAGTGCTCCTCGAGAAACAAATGTACCTTGGGGCCAACTGCTTGTACGCAAAGGAGTTGCAGTCCTTGAATACCAACCAAATCCTGAAATTCCTAAAGCAATCAGGAAAAGAGGAGGCGCTATCAATAGATCTATGAAGGTCGCAGTACAATTCACCACCAAATCTACAATCTATCTATCTATCTAAAGTCTAGTATTTGTATTAGTATCTAGTATTAGTATGATATATTTGTATGGTATATTTGTATTTAGAAATTAAAATTTGATGACTCATCAGTTTGCCGAGGGGATTAGCCGTCCTGGTCAACGACGGACTCGAACCTCGTAACTGATTTATTTCCTTGCTGGTGGTATCTCTACCTCTAATGTTCCCTTTCTCCCATTCTGCGTTTCCCTTGACGTGTTCCTCCACGTCCTCCTTGCTCTTGATCTCCAGGATCTTTTCGACGAGTTGTCCCTTGTCCGCCGGAATGTCCAAGGACTTCTCGAAGTCGACCGGCTCAACGAGCTCCTCGACGTTCTTCACCACCACCGTCTCCACCTCGTGCTGCTCCTCTCAGCCCCATCGAACTTCTCCACGGAGACGTGGAGCACCCGGACGGGCGCTCGGTGGACGAAGAAGCGAACTCCTTGGACGAAAGTCTAGTAAACTTCTATTCAATTTTGCTCTCTTGAGGAATTTTGACCTCGCTCTCCTCAATCTGTTCCCCTCAACCTTCTTCTCTTCGTCTGTCTTGTCCTCCACACCTTTCTTCTTGTCCTCAACAGTGTCTTTCCTCATGCCATTCTAGGCCTGGCGGATTTCGAATCTCTCCATAGGAACCCTCTTCTCCTCCTCAACAGCCTTACTCACCTCTTCTTGAACAGATTTCTCTACACCAATCACATTTTCCTCAATTGTTTCCTCTTTGCCCGCTTGTAGCTCCGCCAATTCCGCTTCTTTCTTTGAACCTTCTTTAGGGAACTTTCCATCTTCGTTTTTGACCTTCATCAGCGACCTAGATGAGTTATTCTGCTTCAAATTCGAAGCTTTCTTAACAACCTCCTTGCTTCTAGACACCTTTGGTGTCCTGGTTTACTTCTGGGCGTCGCTTCTTTGACTTTAGATTTGACGTTATCTCCGATTTTCGGTATTTCCATCGTATTCTTCTTCGCCTTCCCGTTGGAATCTTTGAATTTTTCGCTGGTTTTCGAGGACGCCTTCTTCAGCTTCTGCGTTTTCTTCGCCTTCCTCAGCTGTGTCACGTACTCTTTGCTGTCCACCTTGTTCTTGATGCAGTTTACTGAGTTACTTTCCATCTTCGTTTTTGACCTTCATCAGCGACCTAGGTGTGTCCTTCTGCTTCAAATTCGAAACTTTCTTAACAGCCTCCTTGCTTCTAGAAACCTTTGGTGTCCTGTTTTACTTCTGGGCGTCGCTTCTTTGACTTTAGATGTGACGTTATCTCCGATTTTCGGTATTTCCATCGTATTCTTCTTCGCCTTCCCGGTGGAATCTTTGAATTTTTCGCTGGTTTTTAAGGACGCCTTCTTCAGCTTCTCCGTTTTCTTCGCCTTCCTCAGCTGTGTCACGTACTCTTTGCTGTCCACCTTTTTCTTGATGCAGTTTACTGAGTAACTTTCCAACTTCGTTTTTGACCTTCATCAGCGACCTAGGTTTGTCCTTCTGCTTCAAATTCGAAACTTTCTTAACAACCTCCTTGCTTCTAGAAACCTTTGGTGTCCTGGTTTACTTCTGGGCGTCGCTTCTTTGACTTTAGATTTGACGTTATCTCCGATTTTCGGTATTTCCATCGTATTCTTCTTCGCCTACCCGGTGGAATCTTTGAATTTTTCGCTGGTTTTCGAGGACGCCTTCTTCAGCTTCTCCGTTTTCTTTGCCTTCCTCAGCTGTGTCACATACTCTTTGCTGTCCACCTTGTTCTTGATGCAGTTTCCGATCGTCTGCAGCTTCTTAGTTTCCGCTGACTAAAAACCGGCGATTATATTGCTGGCACGGACCGGTAGTTCTTCCCCGCTGATACTTTTGACTGCCAGCTTAAGTGTAATGCTGCTAGCTGGAGCTGTGCTACAGTAATAATGAATTAACTGACAGTAAGAGGAATCCCTCCCTATCTCCTGCGTATGGTGAGGAGCTATTTCCCCGTCAGAACATTAGTACTGCGAGCACAAGGAAACTCAACAGAGTGGGTACTAGGTAGTGTCGTTCCACAGGGTTCAGTCATGGGCCCGAATATCCTATACGTGTTATATATTATACGGTTATATATTATACGGTGCCATACTTATTGGCTTTGCTGACGATCTTGCTCTCGTGGTTTAGCAAAAACAGAGATCCTTCTAACGGAAAAGGCAAACCGCGTAATAAACCAGGCCATTGAATGGTTGGCAAGAAACAAGCTAAGTCTCGCGTCCGAAAATTCAGAAGCAGTGCTACTAACTGTACTAAGAGGCAAAAGAATGTACAATAGAATTTTAAATCTAATTGTAAGACATCTACATAAGTCCGAAGTTATATATCTCGGTGTTGGGAAAGTGTTGTGCAGCGCAGGGGTTGCATTTTTATAAATAATTTAATTTCACTATTTTACTGGTAAATAAATTTTCTTTGAATTAGACGACCCCGAAAATTTCTCGGGCGACCCACCCAAGTGTCGCGACCTACAGTTTGCGCACCACTGTATTAACGTACAAGTGTATTTCATTTTATTACGCCCCGTCAGTGATCATCAGATGCATCGGTCGCAGTTGTTTACATTGCTTAACGTATGGCTGTTAGACGTGTCTTTACTAGTTAGTAAAGTCCTCTACTATACTAGTATATACGAAGGACGAGAAGACTGACATGCATTTCATGTATGGACTTGCTGATTATTATTATTCTCGTGTCAAAAAACATCAAATAAAACACAGAGACAAGTACTATGACTACAAACATAAAATATTTGACCAAAACTTGGCCACTTCCACTGCATTCTGCGATGCTTCATGAAGTTCATCTTCTGTGCAGGAGATCGGGCACAGTCTCTCTCTCTTCAGTCCATAACCCTTCTGCAGGGTATTGTGACATCAATTTGCTACGCTGGCAATGACTCCTCGCCAGCGCTCTCTATCTTGGGCAGATTTTACTACTTCCAGCATCCCTTGTCCCCTCAGGGTTTTTGTCCGGTCTATCCATCGTGTCGGCGATCTTCCTCTTGGGCGGCGGCCTTGGACTTTACCTTCTACCATAAGTAGTTCAATAGCGTTGAACCTCCTTGCCACATGACCCAGGTCATGTAACATGAAGGTTTAGATACAGTCTACACTGAAGCATATGTTTCACAGTCTGGTTTTCTCCACAGTCACGCTCAATGCTTTCTTCTTTAATGTAGCCCCACTTTGCAAGATTGGTCTTAGATCTGCCCACTCCTGATCTTAATCTATTCAAGTATTTCCATGTTAACCATGCTTGATCATGACCAGGAGGTAAAGTTTCGGCTATCCTTTTCCAACCCAGGGGAAGAGATTCCTCAGCTTTCCATAATTCTAGCCTGGCTTTTTCGCATGTAGTCTTCAATTCTTTGGATGTTCTTAGGAAACTCTTCCTGGAGTTCAGCCTCTGATAGCTCTCATATAGTTCATGCCCATGTAGAGAATGGGTTGCTTCCTGCTCAGCTTTCTTCATTTCCTTGTTTGCAGCTATTTCTCGTCGAATAGAGGGTGCTGCTATTCCTGCGGGCTGGACTCAGTTGGTGTTGATCTTAACCCTCCGTTTTGCACATAGTCCGCTAACCTTTAGTTGGGCACATGGGGCCAGACCCCCGTATATCTCCATACAAGCATATGGAAATATCGCATTGTTGGAGGCGTAAGTATTACTTAAGGCTATTGGTCGGCCAAAAAACGCCTCAACTACCAAACGAGTAGGAAATTGTATAATAATATGAACGTTGTTCATACTATTTTCAACGTTTGGAACAACCAATGACTTAGATAGCGTAGTTAGAAAATTTCGCCTTGCATCAGATTTGTCTAGTCTATCTACTTCTTTGGAAATGCAAAATGCAGCCATTGCTATCACATCCAACATATTGGAAAAAAGCCACAGTCCATCCTCTTGTTGTGCGTTTCGTTGTGAAATGAGTGACCATTTGATCCATGCAATCGACACCAGCTTTATTTTCATTGTAAAATGATATTGCTTCTGGTTTCATTACTCCTCCGATACAATTTTTGGTGTAGTGTACGGTGAAAAGTAAAATTACGGCCCTATATTTTGGCACGTAACTGCAAATGGAAACTATCATGGATTCCAAAATGAGATGAAAGAGCAGGGCATGAAGGACTCTTTTTCATTTCTGCAGGTACCCATCTTTTATTGGATCGAATTGTGCCAAAATAAGCAATGCCAATTTTAGCAAGTTACTTTGCTCCTTCCAATGTGGTGAAAAAATTGTCAGCAATAGCTGTATGACCAGTGTTAGTATACCGATTTGCTAACTCCAGCAATACTTTTTCACCTTGTTTAGTTTCACGTTTTTCTCCATCTTCACGGCCTATGTCTAATCTTCCTTGCAACGGATATTTTCTTTTGGAATCGCATGCCCACCGAATTTTGATGCCATATTTTGATGGTTTAGATGGAATGTATTGTAAATTTTGTTCTGCCGCGGTATGGAAATAACTGTTCATCAACCGTAAAGTTTTCATGCGAATCATAGTGTTTCGCAAGGTTTTTATTAAAAAAATTCCATATATCACGAATTGGTGCGGCTTTGTCAGTTCGTTGGCGAAATGCACGTGTGCGCCTATCATCAAAACGGATATATCGCAACAATGCAACGAATCGCTTATGAGACATAGCGGATCGGAATATGGGTAGGCCCATCTGTATAACAAAGAACTTGTGATTTTTGTATGTTATTGTGTGAAACTCCAGCGGTGGAGTTGTGTGAAAAAACTCTTGGTTTTTTATCGGGATTCTTCAAATTCCACCTTTGAAATGTATCTTTCGCATAACTATTCGATTCGGTGATGATGATGAATGTAATATTTTGTGAAATTTTTTTCTTCAATACCTCAATCGGAACTAAATGTTGTTCTTTGGGTCCAGCTCGAAAACGCATAATACTGTGATGACAGAAACGACCAACAGCAGCTGGTTCGTTTTTATTCCATTTTGTACAGTATTTGCCAAAGAAAAATGCATCAGTTGCAGCTTGTTGATTTTTAGATTGTGCTTCTCCCACTACTTCTTCTTCTTCTTCGTAACTATCTAGAATTTCGTTTGGTTCGATTACCAAATCCTTTTCAAAATCAGACGCATCTTCTTCAGCTACATAATCCATATCATTGTCATCGTCTCTGAATGGATCATGTTCAACATTTTCATCATTTTTCTTCACGATTACGTTGAATTTCGTTAGATTAAGCCGCTGCCATTCGTGAATGAAAATCAAAAAATACGTAATCGCGTATTATATACAAATTCAAGTTCGTCATTACTTTTTATGAAACGAACAAAAATTTTGCAAGATGCTAAACTGGCCCAACACGTGGCTCCAGAGCTAGATAGATCAAAGTACGGCATACGAGTAAGACGATAGCTCGAGGGCACGCCTGGGGCTGGTTTGAAATATAGAGGAACTGAAAAAACGCGGTAATATGTTCAAAATAAATTTTATTTCGTTGTGGGTCCGGACATACCACATGTGCCAAACCGAAGTATATTCAAATACATATCCATGTAATACCCTTGTATGACATGTATCGTTTTATTGTTTCTTTTAAATGAAAGCTAATGAAATTTTAGGAAAAGTCTAGGAAATTTAAGTCGATAGCTCAATTAGAATTATATTAAAGAACCAAATGAAATCGCAAAAGCTCTGGCTGGACCCATGCGCCAAACAGTTAAGCATCTGGTTATAGTTCTGCATGTTTCATTGAGAGCTACGTCCAACTGTTAGTATGAGTTGAGTTATACCAAACCGGACAGGCGTACTCTGCAGCGGAATAGCACAATTGCATTACAACTGTTCGGATGGTGTCAGGTTGAGTACAACCAGCCAGTTTTCTCAGAAGACTATTCCTGGTGGAACCTTTTGACTTGGTGTTCAGACAATGTTTCGTGCAGATAAGAGCTCTGTCCAATGTCACTCCTAGAAATTTTGAGGTGTAACATTGTTCCAGTTCTACTCTTGATCATACTACTTTCAATTCGCCAAAGGCTTCCCTGTTTCTCAAGTGAAAGACACATGCTTGTGTCTTGGAGGGATTTGGTTTCAGTTATTTTTCGAAATAGTATTTGGACAGACCCCTAAGGGCACTCGTGGGGTTATTCTCCACTGATTCAAAATTTTTACACTGTGAAGCAAGAGCGAGATCATCAGAGTACAAGAAACTCCTGGTGTTGGGAGCTATGGGCTGGTCATTGGTATACACATTGAACAGAAATGGAGCGAGAACACTTCCTTGGGGTAGAACATTCTTGTGTAGTCTCCATCGGCTTCGTTGCTCATGGAAGTCCACAAAATACCTCCGATTTTTTCTCCGATCTTTCTGCAGGAAAGTGGCAGTGAACCTGGTTATGCTGGAGTTCTTAGTTAACGTGTAGACCGTAGCAAATAGGAGCTGATGGTTAACAGTATCGTAGGCTGACGATAAATCAACAAATGCCACACCAGTTACCTTAGCTGTTTCGAAACCATCTTCTATGAATTGCGTAAGGTTCAGCAACTGTCCAGTACAGCTTTTGCTGGGACGAAATCCAGCTTGTTCGGGTATGAACAGAGGATCAATTTCGGGTAGAAGGAGATTCAGAATCATTCTTTCTAGTAGTTTGTAGAGGTGACGCAGGAGTGTAACTGGTCTGAAGTTCTTCGCGTTGTTTCCTTCCTTGCCAGGTTTCAGCAGAGCTATCACATGGCTCTTTCACCATATCTTTGGTATTTGATAATTCTTCATTCAGTTATTGAACAGCTGGAGTATCCATTCCTTTGTTTTTAAGCCGAAATACTTAATTTGTTCTGTCAGAATGTCATCCAAGCCGGCTGGTTTTCCATGTCTGTTTGATAGCCTTCTC
Source organism: Phosphuga atrata (assembly GCA_944588485.1). Classification (NCBI taxonomy): domain Eukaryota; kingdom Metazoa; phylum Arthropoda; class Insecta; order Coleoptera; family Silphidae; genus Phosphuga; species Phosphuga atrata. The sequence continues at coordinate 7,731,150 of OX155893.1, read as the reverse complement.
CAGCCCTGCCACTCTGAGAGGTATTGTAAGATGGTTACTTTCCTCTTAAATTTCTCTTTGATGTCTGGGCACTTTGTACTTGTGGATGGGCTTCCCGTTCGTCAAAAGCTGATGTGCTATTTGGATGGCAGTGATGTTGTAATGTACAGAGGTCTTTGTCGGATCATTGCTTAGACGTCTTAAGAGTCTCCATGCCTTATGGCTGCCTTTTCTCAGACCCAGGTCTTCTATAGTTCTAGCCCATTGCTCCCGTTTTGTTTGTCTAATGACGGAGATGAGTCTGTTCCCTGCTTCTTGCGTTGATTCACTGAAAGGGTTTACTTCCTGTATTCTGTGAGTAGGGCAGCTTCATCTGATGTGAGACCAGGGATAAATGAAGTCCGACAGCTGCGCGGTATAGACCTGGAGCAATTTTTACAGCTGTGGTGAAGATGTCATAGGATTCTGGTGTGGGTTCTATTGAAGAACTTCGATGTCCAACATATCTGCAAATTTCGATCAATCAGATTCCTTGAAGTTGTACCTGACTTGCTGATGGCAATTCATTACAAGCTAGACATTGAACAGTTTCCTAGCCGTAGTATCCTCGACCGAAAAATCTTCGTTAAACATTCTTCGTTAACCAGGCAATTTGAAACGAAATGAAGGGCCTGGAAAATTAATGACATTAAGAACGGTACAACTGAAAGAGAATATGCATGCTAGAGGAAGATCCAGGTACTTCTTACGAAATTGCAAATACTTGACAAATTGCCAATACTTGGAATGTAAGTCTTTGGACAGTATGGAAAATTCTTAGTTTTTACTTCTTTAGTTTATTCTCATTAAAGGGCAATTTGTTGTATCCATACCACATTCAACATGTTCAGGCAGTACTACCTGCTGATTATCGTCCACGTATTGGCTTTTGCAAACATTAGTTCTAATCCCTCAATTCCTGACACAGATTCTCTTCACCGATGAAGCTAGTTTCATAAGAATTGTAGATTCTATGTTTTCATAGAAGGACCTAAAGTTTTTTCTTTTAGCCCTTCTGATCTCTTTGTTGTAGGTGGTAAACACCTCGGAGTATTCTAGCCAATTTCGGTATTATTTAGCTTTATTGAAAACTGTTTATTGTTATATTGTTTGGGGGTTCAAATCCTCCCCCGCCTATCGCTGCTACCTCTGCATCTTCTTTCGGATGATGGGGCTACATTTGGTCCGCTAGATCTGTGGTAGTGAGATCTTGCACACTACAGTTCATTTCCGGGTTTCTTTTCATGTGAATCCCACGAATGGCTAGGGGACTAAAGGTCCGTAATTTCAGGGCCCCGCTTGACACGACAAGGCTTGATACTCTCTGAGGTCGCCAGGTAACAGAGAAGCTCCGTTTTCTTCGGCACGGGTCTTCGGCACCTTTGGATTAAGGGTTTGGAATTTGATTCCCATTGACCGCTCTAATAGGAATTAGACTCTACTGAGTATCGTCCAATGGTTCATTGCGAAGTAAAGCCCCCACACCTCGACAAGGTGACTTCGAGGTGAAAGTAGGGTGTGTTCTTCTTCTTCATATAGCGGAACATCCCAAATCGGGCACTGGCCTCCTGCATTTTTGGCTTCCATTCCTCCCTGTCCTTTGCTGTTCTTCTCCACGCTCTTACTCAAAGTAGTTAGTATGCGTCATACCGAGTCTCTTCCTGGAATTGTTAGAATTGTAGGTGACTATCTAATTGGAGCGGTATTTCTACCAGCAAAACTTACTGGCGAGATGTATCGCAACTTTTTGGAAGGAACACTTCCTGAGTTTCTGCAGGATGTACCATTGGCGAAAATAATTGCAATTTGGTTTATGAACGATGCTGCACCACCTCGTTTCAGTTTGGTTGCTCGCAATAGACCTTTTTACGGTTAGTTAAGCGCATGCGCATCCGCCAAGTTTGAAAGGCGGGAGTATAAAAGTTTCGGGCTCATAAATAGTTCGGGCAATTTTGTCAAAACGTCAAAAAGTTCTGGCAATTTTGACGAATAAAATGGCGGAAAATGGACGCATGCGCACAAAAAAAATTCAACTTTGAAAAGGTCTATTTTTTAACATCAACATACGGAGATCTCTGGATTGATAGAGGTGGGCCACACGTATGGCGTGCTCGATCCCAGACTTACACCCCCTGGATTATTTCTTATGGGGCTATCTGAAGCCATTAGTTTACGCTACTCCAGTGTAGAATTTGGACGAATTGCGAACTCGGATAATTGCTGGGTACTTTACTTTCCGTTTCCGGCTCATACGACATCTTTTCAAAAAATATCGGCTGCAATAGCCTTGTCGTTACATAAAATTAAGTCTTCGTGCGTGCATCCTTTTTCCAGTTGTGGGCAGACCAGTATGTGGCTGATATCCTGGGGCTGGCCACACGCACACAGCACATCTTCGTTCTCAGATATTCCCCACCTCAACAGATTTGTCTTGCACCTTGCCACTCCTGTCCTGAGCCGATTTAGGCATTTCCATACCGCGAAAGGGAGGTGTTTGCCTGAGGCCATTTCTTCTCTTGGGGGTTCCCGAGTAGTTAGCTGTTGGGTCAACCTAGTGATACGGTTTTTTTCTATGGACTCCTCGAGTGTGTGTGATATTGCCATGAAGCTATTCCTTGATCTTAGGCGTCGACCGGCTGGCTCATGTTGGTGCAGAGGATGGCGAGCATCGGTTTCCTGTTTCGTCCTTTCAGCATCCGTGGCCACGGCTCTTCGCACATATGGGGGTGCCACGCCAATAAGTGGGTACAAACTATTAACTGGCGTTGGATTTAGGCAGCCTGTCACGATTCTTGCTGTCTCGTTGATAGCGACGTCAACATGTTTCGCGTGAGCTGAAGCTGCCCAAATCGGTGTGGACACACAGAGCGCCAAAGCCGAGCTTCCATGCTGTGCCTGTGAGTTTTCCCAATATGTTATTACGCACACTAACTTTATCTTTAGTATTGATGCAGTGTTGTCTGAAGGACAGAGTACGGTGCTCCAGTCGTTCGCCTCGCGAGCATGTATCTCGAGCCCCCGTCGTGCTTCTTTGTTTTTCAGGTGGAAGGCGCAGACCCGAGTCTTGCTGGGATTCGGCTTTAGGTGGTTTTTCTGGTAATAGATTGCCAGTTCCTCAAGGGCGACCTCCAACTTCTCCTACACCTCGGTAAACTCGGTGCCCTGGGCTGCCACAACTGTATCATCGGCATAGATGCATTGCCTTATATTATCAGAAATCGGCTGGTCGTTCGTGTACACGTCGTACAAGAATGGGGACAGGACACTGGCTTGCGGCAGTCCATTCTTCTGGAACCTCCATCTGCTATTCTTGTTTTGGAATGAAACATAAAATCTCCTGTTCTGGAGGAATAGACCGATGACCATAGTGAGCCTATAGTCTTTTGTTGTCTCATAAAGCTTTCTTAACAGCCTCCTGTGGTTGACAGTGTCATACGCGGCTGTCAAATCGATGAACGTCACTCCAGTAATCTTCCTTCTCTCAAAGCCATCCTCTATGTGCTGAGTTAGGTTGAGGATTTGGCCACAGCATGATTTCCCTGGAGGAAAGCCGGCCTGCTGTTCGATAAAATTGGCATCCAAAAACTCCGCTGTTCGGTTTAGAGTCTAGTCTAGTCGCTAGTCGTTCCAGCAGTTTGAAGAATTGACATAGAAGGGACACGGGCCTGAAGTTCTTAGGGTCAGTCGGTTCCTTGCCAGGTTTCAGTAACGCGACCACACGAGCCTTCCTCTATTCTTTGGGGATCTTCAGTTGCTTGACATATACGTTGAACATATTAACGAGCCATTGCAGGGTCTGTGGTCCAAAGTTCTTGATCTGTTCTGCCCTCAGATCGTTCACGCCCGCCGCTCGGTTGAGTTTCATCCCTTTAAACTCAGCCACGAGTTCAGTCATGGAAAAAGGGGTACCGAGGGAGTTGTTCTCATGCTCCAGGTTCCTGCTAATGTACTCTTTGGACTTCTTGTCCTTTGTTTTACCATTCAGTAGCAGTTGGGTGGCTACTTAATCTGAAGTGACTGGAATAAAGTTTCGAACTGGTTTTGTGGCGTCACCCCTCGTGGGTTTTTAGAGACTTCCATGCCCGTCTGCTGTTGACCTTCATATCTAGGTTTTCTAGCATGTTACACCACTTGGCCGTACGGTCCTCTGCCATTTTTGCCATCAGTAATTCTCAGATGTTTCCTCGGCAAAGGGGTCTGCGTCGTACAATTCTTGGTAGCGTTAAAGAAGGGGTTTCTCATCTCGAATGTTTCGATGTACTCGGTGCGACAGCCTCTGGGAATGTTTTTTCTTGAGGCCTTCCCAACCAATTTTATGAATGATTCGTACACATCTGGCTGAGGAGCGATTCTCGCTATCTCTACATCGAGGTCTTTGCTGAACTTGTTGCAATTCGCCTTCCTGAAATTAAAGCGTCTTTTGAAGGGTACATCCTCTGGTTTAACCACGGCGCTGATGGAACATATTAACGGTCTATGTTGGGTTCGCGGTATTGGTTGCTCTTTTCGCATTGTGCCGCCACCCTTGTACTCAGGAAGATGTTGTCGGGGTTATATCCTCGTCTCCAGCGACCACTGTGGAAGGAGGGTGGGAGTTTGGGATCGTGTATTATCTGCAGTTCGTTGGTTTCGGCCCACTTTTCGAGCTCTGCCCCATTCTCATCCGTTTCACTGTAGCACCAGGCCAAGCTTTTGCAGTTGAAATCGCCGATGACAAAGTTGATGTCCTGCTGGCGGAAATCGTTCGGGTTTGAGAACTTGCACTAGACATCCAGGAGTTTGTACACTGAGGTTAGTGAAAAATTTGGAGTACGGATGGTCAGCAGTTCGATATTATCTAAATCTGTCATGTAGGTGGAGATTACGTCAACACCAGGCTTGGCAAAAATAGCGCTCCCATATTGATCATGTGGTCTCTCAACAACCATCCTCATGCCACCCACCCTTGGTCTGTTCCGCGTGATGCCTCGGTGGGTTTCCTGTACCAGAAGCACGTCGCAATCTGTTTGCTTGCACATGTCCGCCAATAAAACTTCCTTAAGACTAGAAATTCCTTCAATATTAATTGAAATCGTAACCAAGAATGGCATTGAGAAATTGGCAGGCTTGTTTTAACGACATTGTTCATTTTCGTTTATCGTAGATCCGGTGTTAGAAGAATTAGCCGTTGAACACGTTCAACGTTTCCATTGTGGTTCTAATTTCTAATCTAATGTAATCTTATCTACATAATCAATCTTATCTACATAATTAATTTGCTTTCCATTGTGGTTTTCATGCGAGACAGAGCAATCTTCGGGGAGGCTTCTTCTGTGTACCCCAAAATTGCTGGGTGTAACTCAATTAGAAACAACTCTGGTGTGTTTGAAAAAGTTCGGTACTCAATGCCGAGAAGATTGAATGCTTTAATCCAAGCTGAAGCAAGTCACTTCCAACATTTATTGTAGATTGAGCAACTTTGCATGTACTTTTTGATAATAATATGTTGTTACTGTCGCAAAATTTTGTTCACCCTGTAACTTCGAAACAAAGGGTTTTTCAGAAATCATCATAGGACAAAATATTTTTGGAATAGGGCAAGGAATAACCCCTTGAATTTATCCCGCATGTTTACCTAACACCCTGTATAAAATCGATTCCTAAATTTTTCTCTATTATAAATTTTTGTAATTTTTGACTATTTTTTCAAGACATTTTTCGTTCACGGCAAATTATGGTGCTTATTAGTTCAACTATCGCGTTCTAGATTCCGCTGAATTTAACTAACAATAAGTTACACGTTTCATTTTCTTTTTGCTGGAAGGTCTGCGAGAAGCGAGCGCGACAAAAATGAATAATAAAATGTCTTGATTGCATTAAAAGGGATCGTTAAATCCGTTTCGGTTCGCGATTTTTTCTCCTCCGCTTGTCCCGTCGGTAATTGGGTTTCCACAAATATAAATTGGACTTGATTATTCTCGCCGCGTTATTGGAAACGGTTATTAAAGACGTTCCGACGGCCCGACAATATTACACCGCCAAGGTTATTACCTTACGATTCCAAGACGATTCTTTAGCGAAAAGGGAATAAATGATAATTGGAAATGACAAAAAGGATTCGCACTTCCCAACAAAAATAAAAGGAAGTCAAAAATCTTTTGTTTTGATCCAATCACTCTTAATTACATTACCAAAAGCGAACTTTGCTTTAGACTCATTCCGCAAACTCCGCATATTAATTACAAACATTTTTGCTCGTCTAAAATAAATAACGTTTTACTGTGTAAAGCAAACCATTCGGACCAAGTCCCCAGAACTGTTGCAATCAAAAATATTCTACACAAAGCTTTGTTTCTCTGCTTTATTAAACGTTTAATTAGTAAACGAGAAAATAGGGCAAGTAAAGGCGGTTTGTTTCTTTATATCTAGTACCGTATAAAGTGTGTAATTAATAGTCTGCTCTAATTACTACCAAGAGAATTTGATGTAAATTAAATATACACTACAACATACATAATTTATTATACATTCCTATTTTACATCTTTATTATATATAGACTAGTCTAGTTTTATCCGTCCATAGTCTAATCGTTTGTATCTAATCTTATTTGTCTACCCTCATCTGCTTAGTCTAGTTTTATCCGTCAAATCTTAACTGTCTAAACGTGCGTATCTAATCTTGTTCATCTACCTAAAGTCCATTTTTTTTAAGAATGCAGTAACTAGTAACGTGATTTACACTATGATAAATGTTCAATTTGTTACAAAATTTGGCGCTAAATTCAAATATAGTTACTTGAATATAAAATTAGTAATTTAATTTTTAATTTGTTGGTTTGATTAAATATCTTAATATTATTGAATAACTTATGAAATACAAACAAATAAATGGAGAAAAACGCAAAAAAATCTGAATGAAACAAACAGATCAGATGACAATTGTGAATTGACATGGCAGCCATTGGCAACTAACAGCTGCAAATGTATGTGAAAAGAAAGAGAGAAAAGAGGTTGAGATGAAGAAGTAAATATCGTCAATGTGAACTTCTCCTCGATTTAAGCCAATCAGAGAACAAGGTCAAATAAGCCCTATCTTCCCTGTACTGCATTCTTAAAAAAAATGGACTATAGTCTTGTCTTGTCTTGTCTATATTGTCTTATTATTTAGTCAAATCAATGTAAACTTATCTATCTAGACTTATCTATCTACATATCTTATCTACATAATTAATCTTATCTAAATCTTTATATTTAGATATATAATCTCATTATATATCTCTCCAGTTTTGTCTGTAAAGTCTAGCCTGTCTGATTACTTTTATGTGTATACGTTGTATTCACACCCTTGTTCTTCATATTTTTGTAGTATTACCCTTCAAGTGTGTTTTTTTTTCAGTTAAAGCAAATGTAGTTGGCAAATGTTGTTTTAGCAGTTGTCTGGAGGTAAAGCTCCCTTAGAAAAAACACGTTATTGAGTTCTTAAAAGCTCGGTTGCTTCAATCCACAGCGGACCTAAAAACTACCCGGCTCTGTCTACCAGCTAAATCTAAACATGAAACTTTGTCTCGTCCTTTTCGCTTTTGTTCAACGACGATTTAAATAAATCTAAATTTGCAAATTGCAACATTATACGGCAAGAGACGGATGCCGCACATAAATTTAGTTTTAGTTGTAATAAATCGCGGAACAAGAAATAAAAGTGGAGGTTCTGCTTTATGTACGATTTAATAAATAACAGAGACAAGATTAGATTGCTAATTTTATCTGTATAGGCTAATCTCTCTAGATAATTTCAATATTTCTTTCTCAGATTTTATCAGTCTAGTTTTGTCTGTCTAGCTTAACCCTTTCGCTGCGAATTACTTTTTGAACTGATGTGATTGTGTGCTCAATATTGCTCAATATTCTGAGCATAAATGTTCAATTTTCTGAGCATTACATTATGGCCCGTGCGGAACATAACTTGCAAATTATTGCCAAATTTTCAAAAACCAAATTCTCTATTCAAAGCAAATTTTGTTTTTTTTTGTTGATTTGAGTGGACAAACTTTGCGAAATTCGTTTGCTTATGCGAAATAATTTTGTTTTATGTCAAAATTGGACGAAAACGTCAAACTATTTTGCAAAAATTGCCAGATTTTCAAAAACAAAAATCCCTATTCGAAGCAAATTTTGCTTTTTTGTTCATTTGAGTGGAAAACTTTGCGAAATATTTTAGTTTTGTGTCAAAATTAGACGAAAGCGTCAAAATAATTTGCAAAAATTGCCAGATTTTCAAAATCCAAAACCTCTATTCGAAGCATATTTTGTTTTTTTGTTGATTTCAGTGGACACAATTTGCAAAATTCTTTAGTTTTATGTCCAAATTGAACGAAAACGTCAAAATAATTTCCAAAAATTGTCAAATTTTCAAAAACCAAAATCTCTATTGGAAGCAAATTTTGTTTTTTTGTTGATTTGAGTGGCAAACTTTGCGATATTCTTTTGTTTTATATCAAAATTGGACAAAAACGTCAAAATAATTTCCAAAAATTGTCAAATTTTCAAAAACCAAAATCTCTATTGGAAGCAAATTTTGTTTTTTTTGTTGATTTGAGTGGCAAACTTTGCGATATTCTTTTGTTTTATGTCAAAATTGGACAAAAACGTCAAAATAATTTGCAAAAATTGCCAAATTTTCAAAAACTAAAACCACTGTTCGAAGCAATTTTTTTTTATTTGAGTGGGAAACTGCGATATTCTTTTGTTTTATGTCAAAATTGGACGAAAACGTCAAAATAATTTGCAAAAATTGCCAAATCTTCAAAAACTAAAATCCCTATTCGAATTTTGTTTTTTTGTTGATTTGAGTGGCAAACTTTGCGATATTCTTTTGTTTAATGTCAAAATTGGACGAAAACGTCAAAATAATTTGCAAAAATTGCCAAATTTTCAAAAACCAAAATCTTTATTTAAAATAATTTTTTTTTTTTTTTTTTGTTGAGTTGAGTATACACAATTTGCAAAATTCTTCTGTTTTATGTCCAAATTGAACGAAAACGTCAAAATAATTTCCAAAAATTGCCAAATTTTCAAAAACCAAAATCTTTATTTAAAATAATTTTTTTTTTTTTTTTTGTTTAGTTGAGTATACACAATTTGCAAAATTCTTCTGTTTTATGTCCAAATTGAACGACAACGTCAAAATAATTTCCAAAAATTGTCAAATTTTTAAAAACCAAAATCTCTATTGGAAGCAAATTTTGTTTTTTTGTCGATTTTAGTGGCAAACTTTGCGATATTCTTTTGTTTAATGTCAAAATTGGACGAAAACGTCAAAATAATTTGCGAAAATTTCCAAATTTTCAAAAACCAAAATCTCTATTTAAAACAATTTTTTTTTTGTTGTTGTTGATTTTAGTGGACAGAATTTGCAAAATTGTTTTGTTTTATGTCCAAATTGAACGAAAACGTCAAAATAATTTCCAAAAATTGTCAAATTTTCAAAAACCAAAATCTTTATTGGAAGCAAATTTTGCTTTTTTGTTGATTTTTGTGGCAAACTTTGCGATATTCTTTTGGTTTATGTCAAAATTGGACGAAAACGTCAAAATAATTTGCAAAATTTGCCAAATTTAAAAAATCCAAAATCTTTATTTGAAGCGATTTTTTTTTTTTTTTTGATTGTGGACACAATTTGCAAAATTCTTTTGTTTTATGTTCAAATTGTACGAAAACGTCAAAATAATTTCCAAAAATTGTCAAATTTTCAAAAACCAAAATCTATTGGAAGCAAATTTTGTTTTTTTGTTGATTTGAGTGGCAAACTTTGCGATATTCTTTTGTTTTATGTCAAAATTGGACAAAAACGTCAAAATAATTTGCAAAAATTGCCGAATTTTCATAAACTAAAACCTCTGTTCGAAGCAATTTTTTTTTTTTTGAGTGGCAAACTTTGCGATATTCTTTTGTTTTATGTCAAAATTGGATGAAAACGTCAAAATAATTTGCAAAAATTGACAAATTTTCAAAAACCAAAATCTCTATTTAAAACAAATTTTGTTTTTTTTTTTGTTGATTTGAGTGGACACAATTTGCAAAATTCTTTTGTTTTATGTCCAAATTGAAAGAAAACGTCAAAATAATTTCCAAAAATGGTCAAATTTCCAAAAACCAAAATCTATTGGAAGCAAATTTTGTTTTTTTGTTGATTTGAGTGGCAAACTTTGCGATATTCTTTTGTTTTATGTCAAAATTGGACAAAAACGTCAAAATAATTTGCAAAAATTGCCGAATTTTCATAAACTAAAACCCCTGTTCGAAGCAATTTTTTTTTTTGTTGAGTGGCAAACTTTGCGATATTCTTTTGTTTTATGTCAAAATAGGGCGAAAACGTCAAAATAATTTGCAAAATTTGCCAAATTTAAAAAATCCAAAATTTTTATTAGAAGCAATTTTTGTTTTTTATTTGTTGATTTGAGTGGACAAACTTTGGGAAATACTTTTGTTTTATGTCAAAATTGGACGAAAACGTCAAAATAATTTGCAAAAATTGTCAAATTTTTAAAAACCAAAATCTCTATTTCCAGCAAATTTGGTTTTTTTGTTGATTTGAATGGACAAACTTTTCGAAATACTTTTGCTTTATATCAAAATTGGACGAAAACGTCAAAATAATTTGCAAAAATTGTCAAATTTTTAAAAGCTAAAATCGCTATTTCAAGCAAATTTTGTTTTTTTGATGATTTGAGTGGACAAACTTTTCGAAATACTTTTGCTTTATATCAAAATTGGACGAAAACGTCAAAATAATTTGCAAAAATTGTCAAATTTTTAAAAACCGAAATCTCTATTTCAAGCAAATTTTGTTTTTTGATTATTTGAGTGGACAAACTTTTCGAAATACTTTTGTTTTATATCAAAATTGGACGAAAACGTCAAAATAATTTGCAAAAATTTCCATATTTTCAAAAACCAAAATCTCTTTTGAAGCAAATTTTCTTTTTTTTAATGATTTGAGTGGACAAACTTTGAGAAATATTTTGTTTTGTGTCAAAATTGGACGAAAACGTCAAAATAATTTGCAAAAATTGCCAAATCTTCAAAAACTAAAATCCCTATTCGAATTTTGTTTTTTTGTTGATTTGAGTGGCAAATTTTGCGATATTCTTTTGTTTAATGTCAAAATTGGACGAAAACGTCAAAATAATTTGCAAAAATTGCCAAATTTTCAAAAACCAAAATCTTTATTTAAAACAAATTTTTTTTTTTTTTTTTTGTTAAGTTGAGTATACACAATTTGCAAAATTCTTCTGTTTTATGTCCAAATTGAACGAAAACGTCAAAATAATTTCCAAAAATTGTCAAATTTTTAAAAACCAAAATCTCTATTTCCAGCAAATTTTGTTTTTTTGTTGATTTGAATGGACAAACTTTTCGAAATACTTTTGTTTCATGTCAAAATTGGATGAAAACATCAAAATAATTTTCAAAAATTGCCAAATTTTCAAAACCCAAAACCCGTGGATAAAATATGAAAATAATTTGCAGAGCTTGCCAAAATTTCAAAAATTATAATCTCTATTCGATGCAAATCTTGTTTTTTAGTTATTTAATTAATTCTTTTGTCTTACCCTCCGTATGGGCGAATCGAAATCAAGCGTACCCGGCCTGAGAAGCCAGCCACATATTTTAGCCTCCACCTTCCACTATATTAATTCTAATACAAAATACTTTCCGGGTTGTCTTTATGTCAAAATTGGACGAAAACGTCAAAATAATGCAAAAATTGACAAATTTTCAAAAACCAAAATCTCTATTTAAAACAAATTTTGTTTTTTTTTTGTTGATTTGAGTGGACACACTTTACAAAATTCTTTTGTTTTATGTCCAAATTGAACGAAAACGTCAAAATAATTTCCAAAAATTGTCAAATTTTCAAAAACCAAAATCTCTATTGGAAGCAAATTTTGTTTTTTTTGTTGATTTGTGTGGCAAACTTTGCGATATTCTTTTGTTTTATGTCAAAATAGGACGAAAACGTCAAAATAATTTGCAAAATTTGCCAAATTTAAAAAATCCAAAATCTTTATTAGAAGCAATTTTTGTTTTTTTTTTGTTGATTTGAGTGGACAAACTTTGCGAAATACTTTTGTTTTATGTCAAAATTGGACGAAAACGTCAAAATAATTTGAAAAAATTGCCATATTTTCAAAAACCAAAATCTCTTTTGAAGCAAATTTTGTTTTTTTTATTGATTTGAGTGGACAAACTTTGAGAAATATTTTGTTTTGTGTCAAAATTGGACGAAAACGTCAAAATAATTTGCAAAAATTGCCAGATTTTCAAAATCCAAAACCTCTATTCGAAGCAAATTTTGTTTTTTTGTTGATATGAGTGAACAAACTTTGCGAAATGCTTTTGTTTTCTGTCAAAATTGGACGAAAACGTCAAAATATTTTGCAAAAATTGCCTATTAAAACTAAATCCCTATTCGAAGCAATTTTTTTGTTTTGTTTATTTGAGTGGACACTATTTGCAAAATTCTTTTGTTTTATTCAAAATTGGACGAAAGCGTCAAAATAATTTGCAAAAACTGCCAAATTTAAAAAATCCAAAATCTATTTGAAGCATATTTTGTTTTTTTTTGTTGATTTGAGTGGACATACTTTGCAAAATACTTTTGTTTTATGTGAAAATTGAACGAAAACATTAAAATAAATTGCAAAAATTGTCAAATTTTCAAAAACCAGAATCCCTATTCGAGGCAAATTTTATTTTTTTTGTTGATTTGAGTTTTTTTTTTTTGTTGACACAATTTACAAAATTCTTTTGTTTTATGTCAATATTGGACGAAAATGTCAAAATAATTTGCAAAAATTGACAAATTTAAAAAATCCAAAATCTCTATTTAAGGCAAATTTTTTTTTTTTTTTCAATTTAGTGGACAAACTTTGCGAAATACTTTTGTTTTATGTCAAAATTGGACGAAAACGTCAAAATAATTTGCAAAAATTGTCAAATATTCAAAAAGCAAAATCTCTATTTTAAGCAGATTTATTTTTTTGTTGATTTGAGTGTACATCTTTGCGATATACTTTTGTTTTGTGTCAAAATTGGACGAAAACTTCAAAATAATTTGCAATTAATGGCAAATTTTCAAAAACCAAAATCTCTATTCGATGCAAATTTTGTTTTTTAGTTATTTATTTATTCATTTATTTAGCGTATAGCTCATCACAATATCGTTCGATTGGATTGTCGGTTGCGTTCAGGAGCTCATAAGTTGTCCTAGGTAGAACCTTAGTGAGCATTCAGGAATGCTCACTGTCTTGCCCACATTTCTTACAGCTTCTCAGTTGTTCTCAGACATTGTCATGATCTTAACCAGGAGATCCTTAGGATTGTCTGGTGGCGGGTTGTTGTGAATTCATTTAGTTCACGTTTTATGAAATAGTACGCTATCCAGGGTGCACCACGGGGATGCGAACTAACATTACACCCCTTTTTTTAGTTTATTGGAGTGTACACACTATGTCCTAGTCGTGGCTGTCCTAGTATTGTCTGTCCCAGTTTTGTATGTCTTAGTTTTGTCTATCCCAGTCTTGTATGTCCTATTCTTGTATATCTCAGTCCTGTCTGTCCTAGTCTTGCCTATTCTAGTCTTGTATATCGTAGTCTTGTCTATCCTAATCTTATCTGTCATAGTCTTGTGTGTCTTAGTCTTGTCTGTCCTAGTCTTGTATATCCCAGTCCTGTCCGTCCTAGTGTAGTCTGTCGTAGTCTTGTCTGTCCTAGTCTTATCCGTCTAGTCTTGTCCGTGTCCGTGTAATCTTGTCTATCTACTTATATCTTGTCTGAAACAAATTCAAGTTGAAACAAATTCATGTTGCGAGAACTTCGTGTTGCGACTTCGTATTGCGACAACTTCATGTTGCAAAAACTTCATGTCGAAGCGACTTCATCGAAACAATATATCTAGTTTCAACTGCGAGAGGAGTTTTTTTCGAATCCTCATTTCATCTCCAAATTCACGTTGAAACAACTTCATGTTGCGACCACTTCATGTTGAAACAACTTCATATTGCGACCACTTCTTGTTGAAACAACTTCATGTTACGACAAATCCATGTTGCGGCTTCGTATTGCGACAACTTCAAGTTGCAACAATATTGAACTTGAATTAGACTATTAACTTATAATATTTAAGTGGACCATGGAAAGTACAATCTAATCCATCTAGTCCAGGGGTGGCGATCTAGTCCAGAGTGGCAATGATAAAACCTTTTTATCATTGCGTGCCATTTTTGTTAAGTTTCTGCATTTTGAAATGCGGACGTGCCTGATAACTTTGCCTGAATATGACTTAATGTATTAAGGTCGATTCCCATATACGCAACACAGTTACGCGACGTCGTGCGACATCGCCTGTCAAATAAAGATTACATTCTTTTAAATGGGCACGTCGCGTCGCCATAGTGAGAACGTGCCCATTTAAAACAATGTAATCATTATTTGACAGGCGATGTCGCGTGATGCCGCGTAGCTGAGTGTCGCGTGTATATCACATACCTCGGAGTAGTTAGAGACAAGAGCTTTTCTTTCGGTCCACAGTTAATGGCATGAAGGTAACGGCGACATTGAACAGAATTATGACCAATGTAGGTGGGCTTACAGCCCGAATATAAAATAATACCGTTTCAGCTTAAATATGATGTTAGAAAGTAGCAAAGTCCGTCCCGATTTACAAAAATAAAGGGTCACAGCGGGATCCCTTTAATTACAGACCAATCTGTATTCAAAGCCAATTTTCAAAAAATATTAAGCCCGCATTTCTGCCTCGACTATTAAGTTTCTTAGAAAGTAATAACCTGCCGGCAAACAGTCAAGTGAAATCTTTTTCTCGCGCAATACGTTTAATACAGCCAATTGGGAAATAATAATGGGCGAACGGATGATGGACGAACGAAAAAGTTTCCTAACCAACAGGAAATTGGTGCTGCAAGCCCTAAATGAGACAGTCGAAATCGAAGTAAGTTGTGGGATTCCTCTGGGCTCTATATTGGGTCCTATACTGTGGAACCTCTTGGGTACTTGCACTGCGGAACGACGACATCCTAAGAACTAAACTGCCAGAGTTTGCCTACAGATACTGCCTACATTAATTGGATTCGCAGACGACTTGGCGCTTGTTGTAACTGCCAAAAACAAACAAGCAATAATGGAAAAATAAGGTCTCGACCTAAGTAAAGCATTTGACTCTTTTGATCACAAGCTCCTTCCCTTTGATCCCAAGAATTGAAGATATAGGAGTCGCCAAGAACTGGGCAAAATCTTTTTTGCATCAAAGAGGACGAACAGAGATCATAAACGATTCAAAATCGGAAAAAAAAAGATAATAGGCAATAATGGAAAAGTAAGATCAACTGATACTGCTTTGTTGGAAACTGTTAATTTTATAATTACTTCTCTAAATTGCAGTCAGGAGGTTCTTGTTTTATTTTACGACCTAAGTAAAGCATTTGAGTCTTTAGAGCACAAGCTCCTTCCACAAAGAATTGAAGATATTGGAGTCGCCAAGAACTGGACAAAATCTTCTTTGCATCAAAGACGACGAAGAGGGATCGTAAACGATTCAAAATCGGAAAGAAAATTGAAGAAGTGGGTGGTTGCCCAAGACTCTCTAATGCGACAAACTCTATTCTTGATATTTGTTAATGATCCGGTGCAAACAAAGAGTGTTGAGAATGTATTTTGTACGCTGACGATACCAACATTTTAATATCTAACCCAGACTTACAAGATTTTATTAAAAGTAGCAATTTAAAATCGAAAGAAGACGCTCGTCCTGGATGAAAAACCCGAGAGAGTGGTATGGTGTCAAGTTCTACTAGCCTGTTTCGTGCCGCTGCTGATAAAATAAAAATCATTATGATAATCGCCGACGTCCTCGGAGGACATGGCACGTAAAGAAGAAGAAGAATTTAAAATTAAAAACGTTAGGATGACGATGTATACGTCTTTAATGGACTTTAAATATACGCAAAACTTACTTCATGATCATAGTTTACTTCTAAGGTTTGATCAAAAATCAGGCAAACGGGCCGAATCAATAAAATTTCTAGGAGTTGATAACACTTGATCAAATGCTAAAATTGGACTATCATGTTCCATATTAAGTACTGTGTGTTATCTGATTCGAAACCTTAGGGAATGTGTAAAAGTTGATTCTGCAAATATTTTAAAACGCCCATTTTACCGTCACGTCTTGTCATGCGGTCTGATATTTTGGGGTCAGTATCATTAATGCGGTATTTAAAAAGATATTACGAGCGATGCTCAATGTACATCCTCTTCCTTGTACGATCTTTGTTCATCGAGCACAACATTTTTATGTTAACGTTGCCCTTCTTCTCCGCTTGCCAATAAAAATTTCCAACGTTCCAGCTTTGACACGCGTGCCATAGATTCGCCATCGCTGATCTAGTCCAATTCAGTTAGCATTGTAGAGAATTGTAGAAAAATCTAGTAGACTACATAGACAAGACAAGAAAGAGACAAGACTAGATACAGACAAGAAAGAGAAAGACTAGATACAGACAAGAAAGAGACAAGACTAGATACAGACAAGAAAGAGACAAGACTAGACAAGACTCCACAAGATTAGATCATACTAGACAAGACTAGACAAGATTAGTCTTGACAAGTCTAGACAAAAAAATATATATGGCTATCCCCATAGTTTACAATTATTTTTTAATATTTTTTGAAATATTCATCTTTCCAACAATAAGTCCCTATGTGGAGGGGTTAGTTCCGAATCTTTCTCCCAGGGTGATATATCTCACAGAGTGTATATATTTATTATTCTCTTGCCACAATGAATTCATAAAGTCGGTAGACTGCTATAGCAGTCCAATTCATCTGGACTACTATACTAATTGGACTACTATAATAGTCCATAGCACTTGAGCGGCAAATCAATTGAACTGCTATAGCAGTCCATAGCAGCGAAAGGGTAAATCTCTCCAGATAATTTCAATTTTTCTTTCTCGGACAGACAGCGGAAAATTTGTGAGTAAAACTGTGGTGAAAGTAGACAGGGGAGATGAAAATATTACAAACTTTAGATCATAAAGCTTGGTATCATAAAGTTAAGTTTGTGCTCAGTTTTAATGCTTTAAAGCAACACCTGTGTCCGGCGCAGCCACCACAAATTCTAACAAACTTCCAGCTTTGCACATTCAACAGACAATACCATTTGTAAAGTGGCAAAAAACATTGCGTTTATTATCAATTAAAAACTGATAAGAAATGTTTTGATTTAATTTTTTTCTTAAGAACACTTTAGTTTTAATACATTTACAAGTAGTAGTTTAGCGTTTTACAAATTTTGCTTGATTTGTGATAATTATATGAACTTGATTTGTGATAATAATATGAACTATAAACTGAATGAATAACAGTTATCTTTTAGTAAACAAGAATTGTTAATATTTATGAAATCTGTTATTCTGTAATAAATTTAGAAAATATTGTGTAAATGTTGTTTTATCGTGCTCTTTCGTTCTCAAAACAAATAATAAATTTGGCGAAACAATAATAAGAATCAGGTTATTTGCTTCGCCGGCGGAGTTTCAGCTTTCGCTGAAACTATAAACTAAAGAAGTAGTTCCGGCCTCGCGGTTATAAACAGTCCATAATTCCGATACATTTTACACCAATAAGCACTTAATGCCGTAAATAATGGGAGAACCAAGTTCTTTTATATCATTATTTAGCGCCACACAACCTATAATCGATTGATTTATTAATGGATTATTACATTTTTTTCCCGTTCGCGTGATACTTCCATCGTGTCCAACCGCAAACAAATAATCTACGCACACAAAAATATTTATAGAAAATTAATACTGAAACGCAGTTCCGTAGTCTTATTTGATATACTGGACTATTAATGGAAGTGCTTTGTCGTGATTATTCAATTTATTTCACGAAAAATGTCAGGTTTATTTAGTTCACTGACTGAACATTAATATTGGTTGGCGAATATATTCGTAGAGTTTTTTTCTTATAATTTTTTATTGAAAGCAACAACAATTAAAGCAACAGATTAATATTCCCCGTTGTTGTTTACGACCTGCTCCCATCTATCAACCAATTTGTTGTTTTCGTTTCGCCAAAAATCGTCGGGTCTGGTCTCGAAGTAGTTGTTAAGCCAGATTTTAAGGTCTTCATCATTGGCGAAGGTTAATCCCCTCATTTGGTAAGACATGGAGCGGAAAAGGTGATAATCTGTTGGTGCAAGATCCGGACAGTATGGCGGATGTTGAAGAACCTCCCATTCGAGTTCTTGGATAGCGGCTTTAACCACTTGTGCAACGTGAGGTCTGGCATTGTCGGGAAGCAGTATAACTTGGCCTCGTCGATTGGGTCTTATCTGTTGAATAGCCTCATTCACACGGTGCAGTTGAACTACGTAGAGATTACTATCAACCGTTCTTTTATTTTTGAGCATTTCCCAGTGCAACGGACCCTCGTAATCCCACCAAACGCAGATCATGGTCTTCTTTGGATGGAGGTTTTGCTTGACTCTCGGCTTCGGTGTAACTCCTGGAGTTGTCTACTCCTTTCCATGCTTCACATTGACGTAAAAACACCATTTCTCATCTCCTGTGAGGATCCTCTATAAGAACCGATCTCTATGTCCGCGTGTTGCTCTATGTCTTGCGAGATGTTGAGCAGCAAGACGATTTTCTTTGTTTTGTTTCGTGGGCACATGAGGTACCCAAGCACGCAATTTTTAAGCAAATCGCATCTTGTGAAGATGATTAAGGATTGTCTGATGATTGCAGTTCATCTTTTCGGATAATTCACGACTTGTTTGCCGACCGTCCTCGTTTAAATGTGCCTTTAGAAGTTCCTCATCGTGTTCAGAAGGTCGTCCGGTGCGGGGCGAGTCATTTGGTAAGACATGGAGCCGAAAAGGTGATAATCTGTTGGTGCGATGTTGAAAAACCTCCCATTCGAGTTCTTGGATAGTGGCTTTAACCATTTGTGTAACGTTAGGTCTGACATTGTCGCGAAACAGTATAACTTGGCCTCGTCGATTGGTCGATTTTTCTGTTGAATAGCCTCATTCACACGGTGCAGTTGAGCTACGTAGAGATTACTATCAACCGTTCTTTTATTCTCGAGCATTTCCCAGTGCAACGGTCCCTCGCAATCCCACTTGTACAACGTTAGGTCTGGCATTGTCGTGAAGCAGTATAACTTGGCCTCGTCGATTGGGTATTTTCTGTTGAATAGCCTCATTCACACGGTGCTGTTAAGCTACGTAGAGATTATCAACCGTTCTGTTATTCTCGAGCATTTCCCAGTGCAACGGACCCTCGAAATCCCAACAAACTCAGATCATGGTCTTCTTTGGATGGAGGTTTTGCTTGAATCTCGGCTTCGGTGTAACCCCTGGAGTTGTCCACTCCTTTCTATGCTTCATATTGACGTAAAAACACCATTTCTCATCTCCTGTGAGGATCCTCTATAAGAACCGATCTCTATGTCCGCGTGTTGCTCTATGTCTTGCGAGATGTTGAGCAGCAAGACGATTTTCTTTGTTTTGTTTCGTGGGCACATGAGGTACCCAAGCACGCAATTTTTAAGCAAATCGCATCTTGTGAAGATGATTAAGGATTGTCTGATGATTGCAGTTTATCTTTTCGGCTAATTCACGACTTGTTTGGCGACCGTCCTCGTTTAAATGTGCCTTTAGAAGTTCCTCATCGTGTTCAGAAGGTCGTCCGGTGCGGGGCGAGTCGTTAAGTTTAAAGACGCCTTTTTGAACTTTGCGAACCGTTTCTGTGCAGTAGACTCACCTATTATACCTTCTCCATACACGCTGCAGGTGTTACGGGCTGCTTCAGCAGCTTTTTGACCTCGATGAAAGGCGAAGAATAGCAGATATCGAATGTGTTCATTTTTGCCCCCCTGGATATTCCATCTTCAAGCTAAAAATCTTGAAATATTAAATTATTCGAAACAGAGACTGTAGAACGTGTAGCAGTTTAGTAGAGTAGAAAAAGTTCTTTTGAATAGTTTTCTCACTTTGCTTACTATTACAAGAATTATTATAAAACAACAACAAAGACTCTATGAGTATATTCGCCAACCTAATACATAGGTTTTTATTGATGTTCAGGCAGTGAACGTTATGACCAACATAGACTTCCTGAAGGTGGCGGAGACCTACTGGCACCGTATCGGTCGCTCAAGTCGATTTGGCCTAGGCATAGCTGTCAATTGTATCACGTTTAATAAAAACAAAAAATACGTCACCCTGATAACACTAGACGTACACAATGCTTTCAACTCGGCCTCCTGGCCGGACATCATCAAAACGCTACAAGAAAGGCAGATATCACCCTACCTGGTGAAAGTGATATGTAGCTATTTCGGTAACCGGAGAATACTTGTAGGTGAACAGCATAGCCAAGAAATGACATTCAGTGTTCCACAGGGTTCAGTAATAGGCCCACACACTGGAACCTGTTCTACGATGACATACTTAGAGGACTAGTGCCATACGAAGCCGCACTGATGGGTTACGCAGATGACCTGGCACTTGTAGTGAGTGGAGACAACAAAGAAAATATGGAAAGAGATACAGAGCTAGCTATAAAAAAGATCCAAAGTTGGATGGAAGGTTGGAAACTACAACTGGCACCGCAGAAGACAGAAGCCGTAATACTGCCCGACAAGAAAAAATTGAAAACCATCTCCATAAAAATAGTCGAGACAATGATAAGCAACAAACCAATATCTAGGTGTCAGCTTTGGACATAATATGAATATGGGAGCCCACATCACTAGAGAAACGGAGAAGGCAGATAGGACTATAGCCGCACTGGCACGAATAATGCTAAACGCAAAAGGTGCAAGATAGGGAGCTAGGAAAGTGGTATACAGCGTGGTAAACTCTATACTCCTCTACGGGACACCGGCGTGGCATGATTGGGCCACTAAAACGAAATATAGAAGAATCCTAGAAAAGACCGAACTAAAGGCAGCTCTTAAGATTTCGTGTGCCTATAGGACGGTATCCACAAAGGCCATACAGGTGTTTGCAGGCAAGACACCAATCCATCTGCTGGTACTAGAGCGTTCCTACGATAAAGCAGGAAACAAAGAAGAAGAAAAATAAGTACCAAGGAGACTACTCTGATAGATTCGACAATAATTAATTTTGTGTCCAGAATAATCCATTTTGTTTTGACAATCAATTCATTTTATTTGGACAACAATTTACGTTGGACAATAATTTATTTTGTTTTGACAATAATTATTTTAGCTTTGACAACGAATAATTTTGTTTTGCCAAATAAAATATTTTTGTTTTTGTTTTAGCTTTGTTTTCGCAATAATTCATTTAGTTTTGACGACAATTGATCTTGTTTTGACATCAATTAATTTTGTTTTGACAATAATTAGTTTTATTTTGACAATAATTAATTTTGTTTTGACTACAATTCATTTTCTTTTGACGACTTTGTTTTGACATTACTGATAGTAATTATCTTTCTGACAACATTTATTATTTTTGTCATCACTTAATTTTTCTTTGACATTTCTTATATATGTAGTCAATTTTGACAATTTGATAACTTTCAATAATTGATTTTTTAACAAAATGTCATTGCTTTTGACAATGACATATTGTCAAAAAAACAACAATTTTTTGGTCATTACCAATAGTAATATTAAAATTAATAACGCGATAACTAATTTTTTTATTCAGAATTTCCAAATTGTTGACAAACATCGTTTTTGTACATAATTTTGACATTTAAAAAAAATATAATAACAAATTAGCATAAATTAACAAAAAATAATAATAGTAGAATTAGTTTTAGCCATGTTAAAGTTAGTTTGGACATAAAAGGTAGTTTGTAGATTGAATGTTGGTGAAACCATACTAATTATAGATACAATCTTTTTAAAGACAAAATATAGCTTGAATATATAAATATATTCAACCTTTCCGTAGTTCTATAATAGTAAGACTATGAACAAATATAATGTTAACAACTACTTCCTGGCTAATATCACGCAAGATATTGAATTATACACCAGACATTTGCATGTTATTACTAGTCCCAATACATTTTCATGTCACTAACAAGCAATCTCTAAACGCGTCTGCAGATGGCTATTCACTTAATTTATATAGAAAGAAATGATCTTAAAAACAATGTCATGTGTCTAGTGCTTGTCAGTGAAAATGTACGGGGACTAGTATTAACATGCAAATGTCGGTTGTATAATTCAAAATCCTGTGTGATATTAGCCAGGAAGCAGTTGTTTCAACATGAGATTTGTTCATAGTCTTAATAAGACTTAATTATAGAGCTACAAACAGGTTGAATATATTTACACAGGGTGGCCCAAAAGTCAGTAGACATGCCATTATAGGTAGAATGTACATTTTTAAAACGGAATAACCTTTTTATTTCTTAATAATGGATTTTTTTTCATAAACAGAAAACAAACGTCTTGGAAATAAATTTAATTTAGTTTTCAAAATTACCATCCTATAAATAGCCTCCAACTCTTTATTTGACTACTGACGTACGTCTACTGACTTTTAGGCCATCCTTTATATTCAAGCTATATTTCGTCTTTAATAAGTTTGTAGATAATTCAAGGTGTTAAATATGACACAAAAACAGAAATGTCTGATAAATTAGAGTTATAGAGGCTGGCCGTAAATAAATTAAATTTTTTAAATAAAAAGCTATTTCGAAAGAAAATAGCGTCCTGAAATGGAAAAAACACCCTGTATGTTGTTATATATTTAATTGTAATTGAAGTTGGTTTTGCACTCGACTATACGATATATCTTATTTAAACTGTAAATATTTCCCCAAAGGTCAGTATACAATATATATCCGGAATTGACTTTCCCCGAGTTCCCGGCATTAGATGGCCCGGAAGTTTCCACCTTGAATAATATATTTAATTCGAATTAGTTTCGCAACGTTTCAATTTTAATTTGCTGATGGAATTGTGGCGTCGGCGAATTGGAGACATTCCGAAGACAAAGTGGTGCGGTCGCCTGCCACATTACCGGATTGATTTCGAAGCGCCCGATATATGCACACGACACGCAGGCATCGCGACGCTTTCAACCCGCGTCCCTTGGCAAATAAGGGCTAGGCGCAATTAACGGACCGACGTTGCCGTTATATGCATAATGCACTTACCGTGTCACCGCCTTCGCTGGTCGATGCAAGATTAGTTGCAAGGAACCACAATGCAAATAAAATCGCTCGTGCGATTTTGGGAAACATTTCTTCTTTTAATTATAAAGAGCCATAGAACAAAACACTTTAAGGCGATCAATTAAGGTATTGAGCGCAAAAGCGGACTGATTGTGAGCCACAATTTTTGCGTTTGTGGCACTAATGTACTTAATATTACGGGATGGAGAATGATGGTGAATTTAACCCACTTTTTTTCAATTCAAAATTAGATGGCAGTACAAAAGCACTTGTTGAATTGAATGCTTTTTATATTGTCGGTGTGCAAAAGTGGACTAATTGCCAAATTACTCAGTTTTACATGTGTTGGAGTTAGTCCGCTTTTACTCTCAATGCCTCAATTGGGGTTAAATTGAATAGCATATACTATACTTTGCCTTAATCATGTTTACTAAGTCCAAATTATTATTATTATTTTATCTAAGCCTGGATAATGCGTCTGGAAACTATTTGCAACTTCTCAAACAAAAAATTGGGTTGCAACCATAAAATAAAACTTAAACTTGTAACGAAAAACGCGTTCTTAATTAATTTAACAGCAATTAACAAGTTTCTTAGTATAGCTTTGGTATATAGGTGCAGCGGTGTAAATAAACTCATATCTTACGGCGGATTGTAAAACGCAGAGCGTTGTAAGAAACACCAGAAATCCTACCTGAATAAATATGCGAATATAAATTCACCATTTCCGACACATTTTTCTCGCCGGGAATATTTCGAGGAAATTAAAAAGAATAAAACGCCGTCCAAACGAAACGCAACGCGCGATTAATTCTTGTTGTGGATTATCTCATTGAGTGTCCGGACGGAGGGTCGGTTATTAAATAGAGATATGTCGCGGTTCGTGCCCGCAAATAAATGGGATAAAAGTGATTCCGGCGAGTGTACGTGCCCTTGCATGCGACGCGACCCATTAACTATTCGCGAATTCGACTCCAGACCCGCGGCGGGCCATTTAATATTGATGCCGCGGCCCCAAACGTACCCAATGCATATTTCAATTCTAATGGCTGTTTTCAACAGTTTCTTCAAATACCTAAAATCTTAACAGCAGAAAACCAGCGAGAATCGACAAACAGAGATAGTAGACAAACTGGAAAGGCTTGACTATTGCTACTACGTAGGAGCAACCGAATCGAATGCAGTTCACGTTATGGACCTAAAGCTTTACACCACGCTCATGTTGCGAGTAAATTGTTGTAAAAAAAATGTTAAAAAAGGTGTATTAATGTTAAAAAAGGAGTATAATAGCTCTAAATATTTCATAGTTTTATCCCAATTATAAGATTTTTTTATTATACAAGTTTTTATTTAATTATTTATTATACAAGTTGATAAAATTTAGGTTTAACGAGCGAGTCGTTATTTTCGTTAAATTCGCAAGTTTAATGATTTAATATCGCGAGTTAAACCTTCATTTTATCCGCGAGTGTAATAAGTAATTCCATTTTCCGTGGATTTTTTTTCCGAGAGGCAAGCCATCCATGATTGTGTTGTTGCCATGACAACGATAAAATTGTTGATTCGTACGTCCACAATTTTGTTTAGACGTTGTGTTTTTATTATTTTGTTTTTGTTATGTTTTTATTAATTTGTGTTATTATTTAAAAGTGGATATATCAGAAGAGTTGTTCTTCCTAGATGGTGACGCAATTGTGGAAAGATTACTCCCGCATAAATCAAGAGAATTATTTAACCCTTTCGTCCCTTAACGCAAGTAATAATAAAAATTGCAAAAATAGAATAAATCTCCTGGGTTTCTTAATTCGTTTATCAAAATTAAAACGTGGCTAACATTGTCCAGGCATATGCGGTCTTGTTCGATCTTATCCAATTTTTAGTACAAAAATATGGTCCAATTTTGAACAGTTTTGTTGAATATTACTTGTTCAGACTTGTCTAGTCTTGTTCAGTGTGTTATTGGCTAGTACAGATTTGTTCAATCTTGCCAATCATAAATATTCGGTCTTGTCTGGACTTACTTTGCCTATTCTTATCTGTTTGTCGGGTCTGATCTATTCTGGTCAAGCCTTGTCTTCTGTATGGTCTTCTTCTTCTTTCGCCTACTTTGGTTACCACCTGGGGTAGTGCATTTTGCGAGATTTTCCTTCATGATCATTTTACGAATATTCTTCATGGGACAGTGGCGTATAGATATGACGTATATATCCATATGATATATCTATATATGACGTAGATATATATATATATATATATATATATATATATATATATATATATAAATATATATATATATATATATATATATATATATATATATATATATATATATATATATATATATATAAATATATATATATATATATATATATATATATATATATATATGACCATACAAACCATATATTCTGTTTGGTCTGTTATTATTTACTATAATATTTGTCTTGGTACATGTAATATATGCTAAACTAATGGCAGGTAAATTTTCCATACGAGTACAATTTGAAATTCAGTTTTCGGGTGATTTTAAATTTTGGTGGGACGCATGTGTATCATTCGGGACGAAAGGGTTAACAAAAATTGTGGAAATAATCTAGAATACACCCCTTCAATGTATGTGTAACTGTTGTTAATCGTCTTTGGCACGGTTTAACTAAGGTGGCAAAGCAAATATGAAGTTTCTACATTGCTTGGTTCAATAAATATTCGTGTTTTTGTTAAAAAATAATTGTTGACATTTTCAACGTGACACATAGTACACGCGAACGCAACTGACTCGCCGTTGCCATACTTTTTTTTAAGAAAAATATTACCCCATATGTAAAATTGTACTCTTTTTTTAGGAAATATTGATATTTTCTAGTAAATTTGTAGTAATAACCTATTTTTATATAACCTATTATTATAATAACCTAAATTTGCTTCAGAATTTAAAAAAATATTTTTTATTTATCCAGGGAAAAATAACAATAAATTAAGATTTTCTTCAAAATAAATAAAATACAAATAATTCGGAATTTTGTTAAAAAAAATGTATAAAGCCTTATAGGAAATGTCCGGTCCGGTCTAATCATCATTTTCTCAAAATAAAAAAAAATTCTTAAAAAAAAAATAATTTTGTTAAAAATAAAAACCGAAATAAACTTACTTATATTAATGTGCGATCTAGTCATCGGTATCCTTGTCCGTATCACGATCATCACCAGGTCCTGGCTGGGGATGCACAGGATCATACATCTTACCAGCCATACGAGAAAAAAACCTGAGCGGGATCAAACTGAAGCTCTCTACACCGCTTTTGGAACATAACGAACGAGATTACCGGATTAATCTAACCTGGGCTAAACCAACGGTCCTTGCGACATTGTCCTCTACTGGATCAAGAGTTCATACTGCCGCGCGTATGTGGTCTTAATTTTTATGCAACTTCGCGGTGGGCAACGTAATCCAACCTGGATTAAACCAACGATCCTTGCCACATTTTCCTATATTGGATCGCTACCGCGCGTATGTGGTCTTGATTTATATGCCGCTTCACGATGGGCAACCTAATCTAACCAGGGTTAAACCAATTGTCTTTACAACAAAGTCCTATATTGTATGCAGAGTTCGCGCTGCCGCGTTTATGCAGTCTTGATTTATCTGCCGCTTAACGCTGGGCAACCTAATCTATCCTTTTTTTTATGGTGGTTTGGGGGAAGCTCTGCCAGCCTGTGTGTGGGGCTCTCACCCACTAAACCCCTACTTCCACTTGGCTTACTATGCTCCACCCCGGTATTGCTTACGCATTCCTTCAGGGTGGGCAGCCCGGACGAATAGTGTCGCCCTAGTTGTTAAGGGGAGAGTCTGTTGCCCTCTTCTTCTTCCTTCTTTAATTTGTCTCTTGCTTGGTCTTTTTTCGTCATTATCTTCTCAAAGTGGTCTTTTATGCACTTCAAATTGTCTGCACTTTCTATCATTATTTTAATTACGTTCTCTTTTGTTATTGCCTTCCCTACTTGCTCTTCTACGTGATTTCTTTATTCCTTCCATTCTTCACAAAGGAAGATGTGTTCCAGATCATGAACAGCTTTCTCTTTACAATATATACATTCCTCTTCCATCTGTAATTTGAATTTTTCAAAGTATGTGCCGAAGCATCCGTGTCCTGTTAGAACTTGTGTTAGATGGTAGCTTGTATTTCCATCATTTCGTTTGTACCACTTTTCTATGTCCGTGATAAGCGTTCTGGTCCACAGTCCTTTGTCCGTTTCGTTCCATTTGTCTCGCCATTTTTTAATAGTTCTTTCCCTTTCCAGCGATTTTTCCTCCTTACTTTTCCGGAACGTCATTTCCCGTTCTGCTGCAAGTAGTTCAATGGGAATTATTCTTGCTATTACCCTTGCGGCCTCCAGCGATGTTGTTCGGTACGCTCCTGTCACTCTAATTGCCAGTTTAAATTGCCAGGATTAACCAACGGTCCTTGCCGAATTGTCCTATATTGGATCGAGATTTCGCGCTACAGCGCGCATGTGGTTTTAGTTTATATACTGCTTAACGGTGGGTAACCTAATCTAGCCTGGATTAAACCAACGGTCCTTGCCACATTGTCCTATATTAGATCGAGAAGTCGCGCTGCCGGGCGTATGTGGTCTCGGTTTATACGCGCTTTGTGGTGGCAACCTAAACTAACCTGGGTTAAACCAATGGTCCTTGTTACATTGTTCTATATTGGATCGAGAGTTTGCGCTGCCGGGCGTATGTGGTCTTGATTTATGTGCCGCTTCGCGGTGAGCAACCTAATCTTATTTGGGTTAACCCAACGGACCTTGCCACATTGTCGTAGATTGGATGGAGAGTTCGCGCTGCCGCGTGTATGTGGTCTTGATTTATACGCCGCTTAACGGTGGGCAACCTAATCTAACTTGGGTTAGACCGAAGGTCCTTGCCACATTGTCCTATTTTGAATGAAACTGGTAAGTAACTGGTAAAAAATCTAACTTTGTTTAGTTGTCTAAATCGTGAGACCAAGACTAGGTGGGATCAGACTTAATGCGGATGCAAGTTTGTGAAACTAGTTAGATTTAGTAAAAACCAGAAGCTTGTATCTAGAGCAACTAGTGTTATATAAGGGCATCAAATCATTAGTTACTTGAAACTTGCAAGGAAAAATCTAATTTTGTTTAGTTATTTATATCTTGAGAACTAGACTACCTATTTTATTACGATTTGAAGTCTACGAATCTAGACAGATTTGAAGTCGTCGCGAAAACTAGTAGATTCAATTTAGACTAATTGGAGTTACACAAGGATTTTAAAATTACTCGCTTCAAACGGCATAGCAAAAATCTAGCTTTGTTTAGTTATCTATATCTTGAGAACAAGACTATGTGGGTGTATGCGGATCGAAGTTTGTGAAACTAATAGATTTTTTTAAACTAGAAGCTTGTATCTAGCGTAACTAGAGTTTTTTTTCTCCAAAACAGCAAAATAAAGAAATTGTGAAACATTGTCCTTTTCTTAGAGCAAAATTAAGAAATTGTGATTGAAAATGCGCGCCTGCATCGAATGTAAATGTTGCTGTAAGAATGGTAAAAGCGCAACGCCGAGATGATTGCAATATTTTATCACGTGACCAGAAATTTATGAGGCGTTGCGTCAAAAATGTAAATTTTTAGGACAAAAAAAACATGAATATTGATTGAACCAAGCAATGTAGAAGCTTCATTTTTGCTTTGCGACCTTAGTTAAACCGTGAGAAAGACGATGAACAATAGTTACACCCGGTAAACAGTCCGCAACACTAGCCACAGATTTGTGACCGGCGATTAAAGAAAAATTGAAAAGAATGAACAAAATGTTACTATGATATGATGGGAAATGGATATGATGAATGAATAAATTGGTTTCGAACAATTTTACTCGAACCCTTCTTAGTAGTAGTACCTATACCTAGAAGTATAGTACTATATATAGAAGTATACCTTCTCAAATATAAGTGCAATATTTTTATAAACGAATTCTGACGTTTAAAATGTCATAATTGTCAACATTTAGGGTTATTTTGATTCGTTGCCATGGATTCTTTTATTGTACTAGTGCAACATTTCCCAAAGTGTGGTACGCGTACCCCAAGGGTACGCAAAAGATTTGGAAGGGGTACGAGCAGATTTTTTCTTTTTTGTGTGTGACAAAGCTAAAATTAAAAAACAAATAGCAATTTGTAAATTTCATAAAAAATAATCCTTCAAATATTACTTTTTATATAATGTTTGAATCCTGTGAATTAGCTTTTAATTTGCAATTGATCAATCATATTTGACAGATAATTATTACAATACAAATCAAAACGATCTTCTGTTTCTTCTGTTTTTAAATTACTGTTTTTCTTTTATAATTTTTATCTTACCAAGAGTTTATTTTACCAATTGCTGACGACAAAATTTGTGGATTGTTTTTAGGTATTTAAAGGCAAATAGAAATTCTCTTACAGAGTTTTTCTATTGCTTTTCACTATTCGTCAAATGTATTTCCCTATTTGGCACATGACTTTCACATTTTTCAAATATATTTCACTATTTATCAAGCAGTTTCGCTTTATATCAAAACAATTTCCTTATATGTCAAATATATTTCCCTGTCAGTCATAATGAAAGAAAATAATTTACGACGCAGGAAGTCTAAAATCAGTAATGAAGTAAGAGCCTGATAAGAAGGCAAATGAATACTGGCTTAAGCAGTGTACAAGTCAGCGTGCAGTTCGGTGTAAAAGATAATAGGTAAGAAAAATTTACTCTACCTATAAAAATTCTGGAGAAACAGCAAAAAAACATACCGATCATAGGAAACAAGTATTGTCTGAAGCACAGAAACAACTGTTGTGTGATTGGGTAGACGCAGATTGCACTTCGACTCTTGCAAATTTGAAAGCCAAAGCTTATGAGGAATATCCAGATTTACATGTTTCGATCAGCACAGTTAATAGAGCTCTCAAAGAGTTTCATTTTTCTTTAAAAAACTAACGTCCCCGAATGAAGGAACAGTCCGGAAGTTATCCAGAGTAGGTTTCAATATGCCGTCCAGTATAACCGAATCATGGGAGATAGAGAGAAGATTTTTTCTTAGACGAATTTGGAATTCAAGTTTTCTCTCGTGTTTCTCGTGGTAGGTCCACTAAGAACACTCCGGTATATATCCGCAAAGCTCAAGTTAGAGGCCGAAACTATTCAATTGTTGCAGCTATGCCTATTAATCCGCTGTACTTATTTGAAATCCAAGACAGGCCCAATTCACATCATTTTTTCACGAATTTATTGTTAATTTAATTAACAGCCTTGCTCTTGGTGGAATTGAGGGAGCTCACTTTGTGTTGGACAATGTTGCGGAATTGGTAAACTTAATTTCAAACCACGGCCACAACTTGAATTTTTTACCCGCTTACAGCCCATTTCTAAATCCTACCGAAGAAATGTTTTCTGTTTGGAAAAACTCAATTAGACGAGTTGGGTCTCAAAATGAAGATTGTAAGTCAATTGTACGCCGCAGTTCACGAAGCTTCAAATAACAACACAGCGGAACATTGTAATACTTTTATACACCATATGGAAACATAACTGCACTGTCGACTGAAGTGAAAACTTTTGAAAAAAAAATCCGCTTTAAAACTGGTTTTGAGGATTTATCGGTATGTTAATTAATCAAATATAGTACATAGTTTATTAGTATTGTTTTATGTAATACTGGAACATAACTCACTTCTGAAGGAGAATGACTGTTATGTCGTCATCATAATATGAATTTGAATCCGGAATTTTTGGTTAATTCTGCGTTGATAGGTCAGCAAAATGAATTGGTAGGATATATGGCACATTTCTTGTTGATGGGTCTGCAATTGGTGGGGTTATCATGGAAATTATGGAATATGGTTATTATGGTTATTATGAAAATTTTGACTTTTAGAAACATGTCATAACTGCTTTTGATGTCAATATCTGTATGTAAATTAATTTTGTTTTGAATATTCTTTATGACGTTTAATTTTTTCCTCTTTCTCAGCTGTGATTGTTCGATGTTTAGAAATTTCTGAATTAACTATTGCAAGAGTTTTTTTCTTATTCTTATCTCTATATCGCTGACTATTAATTTTATTTTGGAGTTTCTTTCCTTTGGAGAGCACACGAGTACATTTGGTTGCCTAAAACTTTGATGGGTCTGATTCGTGATTTACCATGAATTCTTCGATACAATCCAGTAATCTGAACGTTCCAATAGTCCGGCACTAGTATATCTACTAGTACATCCGTCAAAAGTACTTACTCTTGTACTGCACATTAATTCTACGGGTTGATATTTCCTTATAAACGCTACGTTCTGTCAACACTGCCAAAAACTTTGACTATTAAGTTTGACGTTCAGAGCCAACTTTAAACATCTGCGTATAGATGCGTTCTTTTGAACACATCTTTCAGTAATAGACATTTTTTTCTATAGAACACAGCTATTGATGACGATGACGCAAATCTATGAGTTTACCCTCTACCCAAATGTCATTCAGCGCGGCTATAGAAGTTTTCACTTCAAAAATTAAATTTTATCTTAAAAGTATAAACTTGTTTGTGGATATAATATATATTACCTTATTTT
The DNA here is from genome assembly GCA_944588485.1 of Phosphuga atrata. Lineage (NCBI taxonomy): Eukaryota > Metazoa > Arthropoda > Insecta > Coleoptera > Silphidae > Phosphuga > Phosphuga atrata. The sequence goes on along the minus strand of OX155893.1, from coordinate 7,699,276 downwards.
TATTTATAATAATTAATAATAAACTGATTTGTTGCCGTTTCTCAGCGATATTACGAAAATATACAACAGAGGGAAAAGCATTTGACATATCGTGAAAGTCATTTGATAAATAGGGAAAGCTTTTGATATAAAATTGACATGCGTGAAATTTATTAGACAAATAGGGAAATTCATTTGATGCATAGTGAAAAGCAATAGAAAAACTCTGTAAAGCGAAGAACAACATTTTCACCAAAAAATTCTTATCTTTTATTCCGCATTCTGGGGATTTACTATTACTTTACTTACAATTAGGTTATAACTTACGATAGTACTTGAACAATATCAGTACAGTTTCTGCGATAATCTGACATATGAGATATCATACGTTCAGCGCCCCCTGTGCCACAATTAAAACTAACGGAAATTGACATAAATTCTCCAGTGGCGCGCAAAAAACGCCACCGCAGCTACAAATTTGAACAAAATGCATGGTTAGAATATAGATAGATTAGGTTACATTAGGAGCTCTAGATTACAGAGGATAGATCAAGACCAGATATCGCGAGGCAGCGCGACCTCTCGATGCGAAATAAGAAAAAAGTTCAATAGTTTAAACAATTTTCAACAATTTTGATATACCCCCTTGAATTTTATTTTCCCTACCCCTATGTGTTTTGCTGTGTCTTGCATGCGCACAATACGTACATTGGGTTGCCTTTATCTATGATATCTCTTAACTCAGATTAACCTGGTCTGTTTAATCAGTTTCTGTTTTTAATAGCATATCTCAAAAATTTTCTACTATTTTCTAATACCCTTCGGGGTACGAAGGGAGAAAAATGTTTCAAAGTGGTACACATGGGTGGAAAGTTTGGGATACACTGTACTAGTGCAATAAAATTTGTATTGCACTAGTATATTAACCACTGTTTTATTGATCACTTTAACATCACTTTATAAATCAAAATTGAATAAAAAATATATAGCTTACCTTCTACATTATTCAGCATTAAAAGATTATATTAATTTAATTTCAATTGGTTTTAGAAATATTATATAAAATTGTGCAAACTATTAAAATAAAATATGTACTCAAATTTAAAGAAAAAATCAAAGGTAAAACCGGAGATCCGTGCATGTAAGGAAGGCATGCAAGTCGCTAGGTAAATTATTTGAATTATTTTTTCTTATTTTGGATCGAGAGGTTCGGAGGTCTGGAGTTTTGCTGGGGCATCTTTGATGTTACATATTTTTTTTTCAAATGATATCTGCAAGCCAGTTTGTTCCGCGATTTCTTTTAGAAGGTCGATTTGCAACCTTTCCACCCTATCTGAAACAAAATCCAAAGTAAAGTTCCTAGGATGTCTATCAATGATCTCAAAACGGGAGTCAGACAAGGTTGCGGGCTCTCTCCAATGCTTTCAACGGCGTTCTCTTTTGTGGCGAACACAATTATAAGAAACTGACTATACCCTAAGATAATGAGAACAAAATCCAAGGGGATGGTGGTCGATTGTCTAGCATTCGCTGATGACATCGCCATTCTGTCAAACGACACAGAAACTGCTAGGATGCAAATCGACCTTCTAAAAGAAATCGCGGAACAAACTGGCTTGCAGATATGATTTGAATAAATATAAGTAATGACCAACATCAAAGATGGCCCAGCAAAACTCCATACAAAATACGGAAGGATCAACCGAGTGGAAACATTTAAGTACTTTGGAGAGATCATCATGAAAAGAAGCACTTAAGGAACGAGGGCGCAAACTCGAAATAGCCTATCAAACGTCGCGCTCATTCTACATCAAAAAATGCCTGTCCAAAAATACCAAACTCCGTCATAAGGAAACTGTTCTGAAGCAAGTAGTTATGTTTGCAGCCGAAACTCTATCCCTAAATGCTAACAAAGGAATCCTCGAAGAACTAGAGGAGAAAGAGCGCAAAATCATTAGGTGTGTAATGGGACCGAATTACAAGAATGGCATTCATCATAAAAAAACCAACAAAGAAGTCTACAGTGAAATAGAGAAAATTACAGAAACGCTCCGTAATGGCTCCTCTACACTATGGCTCATTGTGGGCCATCATGTTGGTCACCATTATCATAGCCCATTATGATGGCCAGAATGGACGCATCCACACAGTGTTCCATCTAGATGGACCATTCTATATGAGTATGAATGGGCCGTAGTGGGCCTAACATTGTTGATAAAAATTGATTTCAAATTTTAAATTGAAATTATAAAGTTAAGATTCAAATTTAATAAAGTTGATAAACTAAATATTTCGTTACTAAAATCAGTGTTATCATGACAACAAGCAGCAAGCAGTGATAAGCGTGCGATAAAGGAAATAATGATGGCCCATGGTGTGGACATGCCACTTTGGCCACTGCGCAGCTTAATTGCGCATGCTGGCCTCCTTTGATGTGTGTAGTCGGACCGCTCCCAACGCCATCACCATCTCCATCATCCACTACTTAGGCCACTACAGGCCATCTACTCCTCTACACAATAGTGATGGCTCACAGTGACGCAAGATGGGCCATAGTGTAGAGGAGCCATAAGAGGCGGGCACGGTATTATGGTCACCTCAAACGAATGAACGGAAACAGGCTGACAAAAGAGATTTTTCGTTTCTTTTGACTTCAAACACAAAACCACAATGCCCTGGTTTACAAATACCAAAGAAGTTCTGTATCTAAAGGCCCTTTCACACACATCAGTCACGTCACGTCTCCGTTCCGTCAGGTCCGAGAAGTATCAGTTACAAAAAATATGTTTTCATGGTAGTCAAATGGCGCTGTCTACACTGAGCCGGCGCAGTCACGAATCAGAACCGGCCGTCGTACTGCAGTCACCGAACCGTCATTATCAGATTTCTTCTCAACGATATTTTTTGTTTGACTGACGGCGTTTTATAATTTTTTTAAAAGTTAAAATGGGTGATGATGAGAAGTTAATTGAATGTGTTCCCCTATTGATCAAAATACCCAAATAACCTGTACTCTACGACTTATCAAATAGTAAATGTATGGATACTGTTTTCAAAAACGGAATATAAAGGAATAACAGTCCCATATATAATAGTTATTATATCTGGTGCAATATAGAAATTTGATTCGTGAGAATATTTAGTAGCTAAATGTTTTTCTTATATATTTCAGAGTTTATATTTATTTGTGGAATTTTCAAAATTAAATATTTTAAAAGAACCAAAACAATATAGTACCTATGTTGTGTTTTATGTTAGTATATTATAGTATGTTGTAATATTTTTTACAAATTATCTGAGATTAGACAGCTACTGTTGTTTTAAAATCTCAAAGGACACCTATGTAGCTTGGGTTCCAAAGCGAATACATTTATTGCTCGTTGGCATAAAACTAGTTATTGATATTTTCTATGTCAAATACGATTTGTTTTGTAAGTATATGTATATATTTTTACAATAAATGATTATTGTTCCTATGATTGTTATATAGAGTAAATATTCTGCTTTTTATTATTTAACTTATTTAAATACTATTTGGTTTCATTTATATCGGCTTTCAATTTTTGCTAATACAATAGGGAATCAATAGGGAACAAATTTTATTTCAAGGGAAAATATCAGAAAACTTTCAATAACAACAAATTAGTCAAAATTATATCTTGTTGCTACATCTTTACCATTCAGTTAAAATCGAATAATGACGGATATATGTGAATACAGTCGCTATTTTGACTGAGACTGAACGGCGACGTCTCTAATTCGGAACGTTGACTGAAACGTGACGTGACTGATGTGTGTGAAAGGACCTTAAAAGCAGACGACGCCTACAATAGAAATCTCTTCTGCAAAAAGATATTGACGAATGGGATACACTGAGATGAACCAAAAGGAAGACCAGGTAGAACCTGGGCAGTGGAGCGCAAGCTGTCCCACTCACAGAGAATGGTGGAACTCTGGGCTCAGAAGAAAGCGACACAAACTGCCAAGTCTAACAAGACTTAACCTGGTCCTAGATGGCCTCAACGAATAATAATAATAGAAAAATAGTTAAACATATCTTTAATTTTGGGATGCTTAATCGATTGGTGGAAACAAAAGTTATGGCATCGTGAAATTGGCAGAAAATGCGAGAAAATTTCGCTAAAATCGTTATTTTTTAAATTATACGAAAATTTCAAACTTCTATGGATATTTATGGAAATTGGTTGAAAGTTTCTCTAGAAATCAATTAAAATCTAAGAGTCCGATAAGTTGCCTCAATCGATGCTTTTTTTAAGTTTTAAAGGAAACCGAATCATTTGTCTCCTTGAAGATAATATTATTCGAAATAGTAGTCAATTTAAATGGGCAATAAAACATGTGCGTAATTCGTTTCAAGTTTGTTCTTAATGTCAGAAGTTGTGCAGACGAGGGTTTCCCGAAACTACGTGGGATGTATCTGTTACAGGCACTCAGACAAGGGTAAAAACTCCGGCGGACAGATGTGCAAACCGGAAAGACTTCGATCCAGGTGCGTCTCAATTATGCATCGGCTGTAATATTCGCTGATTTGGAAGGGTTGTAACTGTCAGGATGCGAACCGACACTCCGCAATTATGAAATGATTAGGGGTTGCAACATTTCCGAGACAATTAACTCCATGTTTATTGAATTGAGACCACTAACTAAATAGAGAATTCACTAACATTATTAATCCAACTCCACGATTTTACTTAGACAACCACATTTTTTCGATCTATCATTTATTTTCAGATTTTTAATTTAATTTATTTTCAACTTAACCGACTTATTTCTCTTCTAAAGTTAAATGTTTTTTTCTTGTTGTCTCGATGGATGGTTTGTGATGCATCGCTTATATAGTTTCATAATTTTTATCTCACGAAGACGATTTGTCTGAAAATTCTACAGCAGAGGTATGAAAGCTATACAAAGTCACACATTGTATTTTTTGAGTGGAAAATATTTTTTTTTCAAATACTTGAAAATGTGGGAATGAGGAAGGAACCATCATCCTCAATGAAGGAACCATAACCCTCTATCACTGTCGTGGCGTCTGGTAGACCCCAACGATTATATTTACTCATAAAACTTATGAAATCCAAAGAGTGCTATTGCCCTCCTACATAGTTTCCTAATTCTTCCTTAGGTAGAATATATTGCCGAGCATTACATTTTTAGCCGTTCAATAATTAATTTTCATTTCTAATTTGTTTCACTAATGTAATCCTTCTGTAATGTTTGTCTGTAGTTGACTTTTAAGAAAGTTTTTTGAGTTAATCATTTTCTAATAACATTGCTAACCGACAGACGTCACGCCATTAATGATGTTGGGAAAAGTCGCGCCACTGACGGAAGATTCTCTTATGATACTTGTGGCCCAAAACCTGAATACATTTAAGACTCTAAAGCTACAATATCTGGGACATATAATGCGCAACGAGAGCCGATATGTCCTTTTGCAGAAGATCCTCCAAGGTATATGAAGCTAGAGGAGTGGGCAGATCCTCCAAGGCAAGGTATATGGAGCTATAAGAGTGGCCTGAAGGAGAATATCGTGGTTGAAAAATTTAAGAACGTGGTTCAACCACTCAGCTTTTCCGCGCTGCTTTTAACACAGTTCGAATAGCCAACATGATAGCTAACATCCGGAACGGATAGGCACTCTAAGAAGAAGAAGCCTAAAACCACATGATTTCTTCCGGACTAGAGAAACAAAAAGTTTGAAAACCTCTGTTCTAGGGGATATTTAAAATGTTTTTATATAGTTGTTGCACTAAATAAGCTTATACAGTTGTGTACTTGAAGAACAAACACAATTAATGATCCTCATAAATCAATGTATGCAAATAAGAAACACTTTTTTTGGTTTCGTCTGTTCTTGGTAAACATTTGCGTTTAAAATTTGGTTAGTTTGTAGCCTTCGCGGCGACGAACGGTTGAATAAAGCCGGAGAATATTTTACACGGCAATATTTCACTTTTATTAGTTAATTAAAGCTAGCCACAAATACGAATTAGCGTGTTTGATTAGCTCATAAAGTAATCCCGCACCTAGCGATATTTTCTAACGTTTTACATGTACACAAAAAAGAACCAAAACAAACTTATTGCATACTAAAACAGGCATTAACCCAGCAATCATTCCAGTGTCTGCCAAACTCTTTAACCTCACGGCGAGAAGAATTTGTTTCACCAAACAAAAATCGATTAAAATTATGCGACTATTACAAATAAATTATTAAATGAAAATTAGTAATTAATTGACTAAAAATAATTAATTGAGAAATAATTATGTCAACACGCAGCTATAAATTGGATCAAACACGAAACTCCTCATCTACTAATTGTAGTCGTTCCCGTTTTTAATTTCATTTCCATAGGTCACTACTGACTAGGATTTGACGGTTTTTCAAACCCGGTTTTCAAAAACCGGTTTTTAGAATAAATTTGTCTCATTTGAAAACCGGTTTTTAAATTAAGAAAACCGGTTTCAATTAATTCAAATTAAGTAAAAATTAATTTTCACATAACTTATTTGATAGATATTTTTAGAAAGTTGCAAGTTGTGCATTGTGCACGCGCACAAGGAAAATACGTGGCTAACCGACTTATTTTATGTTAGTAAATATATGTGCAATGTGTTGTTTTATAGCATTGAATGATATTGGTTCTTCTTAAATGTGGGACGAAGTTCAATATCCTTTGTTTTAACTTTTAAAACTTCTTAAGTTTGAAATTATTAGATACTTTGGAAAAACGAATTCAAGAAAGAAGACAAGTAGAATTAGCAACTCTTCTGCGGTATTTACAAAATCCACAAAACATTTCCAGTTCAGCAAAGAAATCTAGTGTATTATGAATGTAGAGTTCTTTTCATTTCTATCAAGTTGAATAAGGTCGAAGGTGTTACATCAAACATATTTTTCTTATTAAACAGAAACAAATTTGTGTGGTCATAGATAAAGTATAGTACATAACTCGAGTTTTAAGGCAATTACGTACTCGCTGTTCCTATGTTAATATGCTTCTTACAACTCTTGTCAAGTATTATACTATTTCCTTATTCTATTTTTTTTACAAAAATTCAAAAACCGGCTAAAACCGGCTTTTTGGAAATTTGGAATTCGAAAACCGGTTTTTAAAAAAGTCAGTTTTTGTATAAAACCTAGTACTAGCATATGCCTCAGAAACACGTGTGGATACAGTTAAAACAAATCAGATATTGGAAACTGTGGAACTGAAGACACTTAACTGAAGAAAAATAACAAATAAATCCCTCAGAGATCATATCCGAAGCGAAGACATTAGACAAGAATGTAATATACAAAAGATTGGAGAATGGGTAGAACAGCGCACAGAAGAATCAAATCAGCACATATCCAGAATGAATGAGGCCAGACGAGTTAGGATAGCAAGAGATAAAAAACCCCGCGGGAAGCGCAGCCCCGCGAGACAAAAAAAGGTGGAAAGGTAATCTGGAATAAACAAGCTATTACCTTAATAAGAAAAAGAAGAAGATTTCTATAGGCGTTGAGAAACATAAATCGTAAAGATGTGATGATCTTAAGGTTAAGAGAGATTTAACGAAAGTAGTAGCCAATCGAGAATATCGGCACCAAAGCGAAATCCAAAATTCTATCAACCCACAACATGAAGCACACAACATGAAGCACAAGATCGTTTACGAAATCAATTAATTTGTGGTGGTACACGATGTAGAATAATGTATCACTCGCGGTTTGCAGAGGAATTTATTTACATGGACGATTGACTGCTGGTTGAATCTGGTTGTACTGGGTGATCGCTGAGTCTGGTTGAACTGGCTGCTGGCTGAGTCTGGTTGAACTGGCTGCTGGCTGAGTCTTTTTTTTATGTGGTTTGGGGGAAGCTCTACCAGCCTGTGTGTGAGGCTCTCACTCACTAAACCCCTTCTTCCACTTGACTTAAAAATACGCCACCCCGGTATCGCTCGCGCATTCCTTCAGGGTGAGCAGCCCGGACGGTTTTTTACCGCTCTAGTTTTTCTGTTTTCCTTTTATTTGGTCTAGGGTTGGCCTTTGTGACTTGCCACACCATCCCCTCTTTCGTCTTCGTCCTTTCTTTTAAGGATTTCGGTACACAAATTTGTCATTGTCTTCCAATTTTCCTCGCTCTTTATCACGAGATTGACTATATTTTGCTTGTTAATGGGTTCCCTTGCCTCCTGTTCTGCTATGGCCCTAATATCAGCCCTAATATCAGGATAAAAGTTCGGGTCCACTCCCCTTCCTTGGTGTGGGCCCAACGTTGCTGCCATTTGCTCATCAGTTGGTTTCTGTTTATTGTCCTACCCTCTTTGTTCGTTCCTTGGTTGGAAGCCCATTCCTCCGCCAAAAGGTCTATCGGTGGGACTGCCGCTATAACTTGTAGCGCAACTTTGGACACTGTGCGATAGACACAGCATATGCTTATGAGCATGGGGCGTTGTGTTCTTATAAATATATTCCTCTTAAAAGCAGCTTTTAGACCATCCGCCCAGGCCGGTGCGGCTTAGAGGAGGATGGAGTTTACGACTTCACTTACTTCTAGTCTTAGTGGCAGGCAGGGCCCTTCAGTCTAGGCATTAGTTTGCTGCTCCAGCGCGTTCGGCTTTCATAGCTGCGTTTTGGATGTCAACTCATCTACTCCAGGATAGCCGTTGGTCAATATGGACGCCGAGGTATTTTATTATCGGTTTCGCCGACATCGACCTGCCTAGGATATTTGAAATTCGTTGCTTTCCATACAACTATGAATGGCTTTTACTGCTGGCTGAGTCTGGTTGAACTGGCTGGACTCAACTGAACTAGTGTTACTCGCTGACTGTTTGAACTTCTAGTTGAGTCTGGTTGACTGGGTCCAATGGCTGGACAGGTGTGACTGAGTCTACCGGCTGGACCGTTGGCACTTCGCTGATTGTCTAATTTATTCGGGGGTCCAGGTATTTATATTATATCTAGGTATACTGGTCCCTCATCTTGTTCTGATTATTTTTTCTATATTCGGCTATTTGTCGCTTTAGTGATTACCGATTCTCGGGAGACAAATATCCTGTAGAAATCTTCCCGAGGATTACACCATTCACCCTATTAAAATGTTTCCGGAAATTCGTTCGAAAATACCTGGGTAATTAGTGTAATGCCCTGTAAAACCACAAAACTATATATTTCTTGATCTGCTCGAGGATTACATTATCGACCCTAATAAAATATTTTCTGAAATTTTCTGAAATATTTGGATAATTATTGTAATGCCCTCGAAATACTAAAAATAAAAATGGAACGGCTCATTGCCGCCCCCTTGCTTCAATCACACCCTTGCCAGTAATAACGCTATGTAGAGTTTGTTGCTGTTGTTGTTTGTTTGCTCATAGACGTCTGGTAGACGGTTGAGGTCGTTACCGTAGACGATGTTTGTTGTTGCAGTTGACGGTTAAAATCGTCATCATCGTCGCTGTTACGGGGTATATTCGTAGACGTCTGGTAGACGGTTGAAGTCGTTACCGTAGACGTTGTTTGTTATTGCCGGCGTCCTGGTAGATAGTTGAATTCGTCATCGTCTTCCCTGTTGCGGTGTTTGTTCGTTGACGTCTGGTAGACGGTTGAAGTCGTTACCGTAGACGTTGTTTGTTGTTGCTGGCGACCTGGTAGACGGTTGAATGCGTCATTGCAGACCTTGTTGTTGCAAGTTTTTTTGCAAGGCGTCCTGGTGGACGACTGAAGACGTCATCATAGACGTTGTTTGTTGTTGCAGACGTTGTCGTAGGCGGTTGAATGCTTCATTGTATACCTTGTTGCTGCAAGTTTGTTGCAAAGCGTCTTCGTGAACATCGTTCGCTGATAAGCGGTTTCCTATGCAAAACTAGCTTGCACCTATCAGTATGAGTCGATTCGGAAGGTTAGGAAGTCGAGTTAGCGGCCTCTTAGACGATAGAAGGCGTCGTCGTAGAGGTTGTTGTAGCCGGCGTCCTCGTAGACGGCTGAAGGCGTCATCATAGGGGTTGTTGTTTGTTGCAGGGCGCAAGTGGCATTATGAGTCGTACGAGGGGCGGTGTTGGCACCTTGACTGCTTACGGTGTTCAGTTTCGCGTGTAACGTTTCCATGGCACAGATGCAGGCTGTAGTTCAGCGACGCGGCAGATTTCAGGGTCATTTGGTTCCATATTTGAGTGCATAGTTTTCTCTTTTCGGTCACGACGACCAATTAGTAGATGGTCGGATTCCTCTTGTCGATCACGTCGGGGTCACCAATTTGTGGTGGTACACGCAGTAGAATAATGTATCACTCACGGTTTGCAGAGGAATTTATTTACATGGACGATGACGATGACTGACTGCTGGTTGAACTGGCTGGGTCTGGTTGAACTGGCTGAGTCTGGTTGAACTGGCTGGGTCTGGTTGAACTGGCTGAGTCTGGTTGAACTGGCTGAGTCTGGTTGAACTGGCTGAGTCTGGTTGAACTGGCTGAGTCTGGTTAAACTGGCTGAGTCAGGTTGAACTGGCTGGGTCTGGTTGAACTGGCTGAGTCTGGCTGAACTGGCTGAGTCTGGTTGAACTGGCTGAGTCTGGTTGAACTGGCTGGACTGAACTAGTCTCACTCGCTGACTGTTTGAACTTCTGGCTGAGTCTGGTTGACTGGCTCCACTGGCTGGACCGGTGTAACTTAGTGCACTGGCTGGACCGTTGGCACTTCGCTGACTATCTTGTTTATTCGGGGGTCCAGGTATTTATATTATGTCCAGGTATATATGTGTCGCTCATTGTAAAAGTGAATTAACTCCTTGAAACTGAATTTTGAAATAACGAGCTTTTTGCTAATTAAAGTGTAGGAAAAAAAATATAGTCATTCAGTCAATGTTTTCTAATTTTTATTGTTTAATACAAACCAAAGATATAATAATTTGAAGAAACTTAGAAAATCAATATAAAACTAATTTAATAAATGAACTTAAACTTTTTTTTCTGAAGTTGCATCACTGTTATAGTGACACTTGAATAGTGTTTTAATCATTTGTAATTTCGACATCAGATGAACGCTCATCAGCATTACGTGTGCTTGAACGAGTTGGAATGTCTATGGGAAGATTATGGGTAAATTGGCCGAATGCATGGTGGGAGATCAAGCGTATCTTTCATGCTTGTGTTAGTAAATAGTCTTCTTAATGGAGAGAGTGGGTCTTCTCGAATATTGTACAAATGGGCCGATCGTTTTTTTGCATAAATCTACTTTATAAAAGGTTGTGTTAGGATTTACTGTTTTTCTTTAAATTGGAATTGTAAAGGATAATTTCTTTCAAACCTCAGCCATCTAATAGTTAGCCAATTAAAGTCATAACCGTAGGTTGTTTTTTTCTGTTTGAATAGAAATTTTAGAAGACAGTGGTACTTAAAAATTCGGCATTTTTCATTTCGGTAACAACAAAATAAAGTTTTTTAAGTTTAGCTGTTTTTATAATATCGACCCATAGGTCTGGGCTATAAATTTTTCCCCGGCGGCGATTAGCGCTCTCTATTATTCCAAATTACTTGTATCCATACTAGTATGGTGTCAATACTAGTATCAGGGTTTTGTACAAGCTCCAAGAGGGAAAGAGTTGTCTTGATATTCCGGTTTTGTCCTTAACAAAGCATGCTGCTATGTCCTGAGAACCTCTTCCACCTTCAACTTCGTCAAAGACATTTATGTATCCTGTGTTATTGATAAAGCAATGTATTCCCAGATTATATAAATAAAGATTTCTTTTATAATATGTTACTGAGGTAGTTTATTTTGGGTAGGCTAAAGCTTTCTACAGATCAAAAGTTTGTATGGTTCATCAACTTTTTCGAATCATTTTGAAGGTTTTTCCTTGCAAAATTTGCTTTTCGTTGATGAAGTGTTTCTCAAACTCCATCTTGACGTTTTCATCATCAGCTTCTTGTATTTTTAAATTAATGTCATCACAAGCCTTGCCACGGTGCCTTAAAATGGAGAATAAACATTGTGTTAAATATTTCAATATAATACTTAGCTTCAGTCACTTCAATCTCACATTTTTCTTTATTAAGGTCGTATATCATTCGGAATCACTAAAATCCTCTAAATCCATCAAAATAAGCTATTGAAACAGTTATTAGAAATATTTTTTATCAAATTTATTACATAACGTATCATCATGTTTCAGACATTGGTAGCAATAAAAATGAATCAACTCTGGATTTACTTCACTCTTGACTTTCTTCACTCTTATAATGAATATTTAGTGTATTAGTTCCCTGTAAAAACAAGTAACGCCTTTTATGGAATTTTAATGCAAGTTTTGATGTTGCTTCTCTTTTATAATGAAAGATATGTCTCAATATGATACACTATTGACCCTAATAAAATGTTTTCGGAAATTCGTTCGAAAATACCTGGGTAATTACTGTAATGCCCTCGTAAAACCAAAAAAAAAATAATTTCTTGATCTGCTCGAGGATTACATTATCGACCCTAACAAAATATTTTCGGAAATTGTCCGAAAATATTTGGTTAATTATTGTAATGCCCTCGTAAAACTAAAAATCAAAATGGAACGGCTCGTTGCCGGTACAATTTTTTTTTCTCTTAAAGGCTGGTGTGTACTGTAGTATCTTTCGAACAGATTAATGCCCCACGTAAAAATTTGATATCCAAATGATGAAAAGGAGATATAAAATGATACATAAAGGTTTTGAACTGTCTTCCATTTTTCTGACAATTATTTAGTTTTAGTTTAGTTTTTAAGTTTCGTGATCCACTGTTTAAGCTTGTTGAAGCCTTCGAACGTTCAAGAGCATTTATCTTCGTTAAGAGATTAAAATCCAGAATTTTCACAATCAAAGAAAGATATTATTTGGGTTTGCAAATCGTAAAATAAATGACAGACTCGGCAACTTCACCAGACAGACGGATACAAAAGCAGACATATAAGACTAGACAATGATACATTTGATGCAACTGTTATTGCCTTCCACGTGTTGATACATGTTATGTTGTTTCTCAGTTACGCGAAGCAAAAACTATTTCCAGGGAGGAAAATAGAAAACGTGAAAATGATGTTAGATTGAATACAAAGAGCCCGAGTTTCCTGTGAAAGTTGTACATTTTTATTGGTGTATCGGTGCAGATGCACGGTTTTCGGGAAAGTGGCTAGATAATCCGGGAGATATGAATGTGTTCCCGACGAGTGTAGTACGTAATAGACAGGAAACGTGCGGGTTGCAATGCAGCGGAGAGTTACGACAACGCTCGGTTTTATTGCCCGCTCAGCGTTTTCCGTTCTCGTACACCGTTTTCCACATTCCCCACTATTTTTTCATCCGTGTATACAGATTCCGATGGATAAATGATTTTCCTGAGACACTACCAAACCGAAGAAAGTGTACAGTAATGCACATGTCTCGCATCTCGCTCTGTCTGGATACGGCGGCAGTTATATACATTTTTTCTTCCCTTTATTCCGCCAGGAAACGAATATAAATCTCACTTTATGTTTACACAAGTGTACTCTCTCGTTTTATGTCTAGTTAAACTGTACTCAACTGTATTCTCATGCCGACGTATACATTCACATGCATTTAGTGCCAGCTATAAATTATTTCCACAAAAATAAATAAATCTCAAACATTCCAACAATAAAAATGACTATTGGGGTAAGGCGACCAGATTTTAACATTATTGAGAGATTTTAACAAAGTAATCCCACCAATATTTTGTAGAATATTTCGTTTTAAGTCTTCCAAGGTTTCAGGTCGGTTCTTATAAATCCCAGATTGAACATGACCCCAAAAGGAATAATCCAAAACCGACACAACCGAAGAGCGAGGAGGCCACAACTCATATTAACCTCGGAAATTAGATGACCAGGAAAAAAGTCTCGTAACACTCCCATAGACATATTGGATATATGAGGCCTTTCACCACTTTGCCGACACCAAATATCGTTTATTGGTAATCGGCGTTGAGCAATCGCATCCATTAGGAATGTTTGTAACTTCTCCATATAACGTTTACTATTGAATACTACTTCCTCTTTTTGCGTGCCTTATTCCTTCGGGATATTGGCGATCAACATAGCAATTTCCGCTCTATTTATAGCCTGTCTGAAAAGTTGTGTGGAAGTGGGCGAGAACCACTGCGTCAGGTTTCCTAGCCACGAGTTTCTTCTTCTACCTGGTCCTCTGTGTCCATCTACTCTTCCTTGCAGAACCAGCTGTAGTAAGCGGTATTTCTGTTTATAACGGTGTTTCTCATTATATGGCCAAAATAGCCAGTTTTTATCTTCTTGATTGTGCTCAGAACATTAATGAAGAGGGACAAAATTGTTAGAAGAGAACTGAAGAGTGTTAAAAATAGGGCATATAGGGTCTTTCACGCGTGAACTTTGGCATTTAATTGAGGTTCGGTTTTGAAACGCTGTGTTGTTATTCAGTTACGTCTGTATTTTGCTATGGCCCCCATTTAAACATACAAATATTGAAAATTCATTTTCAAAATTTGTACTCTGTAAGTCAGACGCTCTAGTGGACGTCTTGTCGTTATCTTGTCGTTGAGCGACGTCTTGTTGGACGTCGCTCTAGTCTTGTCTGTCTAGTTTTGTCCGCCTAGCCGTGTCCGACTAGTTGTCTCTCTAGACCAGGGCTGTTTAAACTTGCTGTATTTGGATTTACTCTTTTATATATGTTACAACGATCGACCATAGTCCTTGCTGATAGGTGGTATCGATCTAGATATATTCTGTCTAGCCTTGTCTGTCTTGTCTTGTCTTACCATTTCAGTGTTCTCTTGACTGTCTAGTCTGATCTTGTCCCTCTAAGCCTTGTATCTCTACGCTCGTCCATGAAGACTTGATAACCTAGAGTTGTCTGTCTAGACCAGGACTGCTCAACTTTTTGTATTAGAGATCTACCACGATCGATTAGATAGCGAATTTATGGAAAAAATAAGAATATATTATATAACGGTTACAAATATAACGTGATCATAGAAGCAGAGGAAAACTAAATATTTACGGAAAATCAAGCTGCGATGGATCGCAATCGACTGGTTGGGCAGCCCTGTTCTAGACGTCTAATCTCCATCTCGTCTTGTCTGTGCAGATCGATCTAGATATGTGTTCCCAGCACGTTTATCTAACCTAGCCTGTTTAAACTCTTTTACTTGTGTTTGTTTGGTGTTTATCAATAATATTATTTTATTAAATTTTAGCTAGTATAGCAATGAAATACGATCGTTGCGGTAAATTATTAACAACAAATGAAATATTTAGACGTATTGTTGTAGGCCCAAATCCGATTTACATATAAATATAATCGTATGAATTATGCGCCGTTTGCCGGCAAAATATTATATAAACACATTAAACAGATGCGGCACAATTCCGCGGATTTGGTGGGTGTGTGTGTAAACCTCCCGGAACAATAAAAGTTTATTAATTGGCCATAAAACCGTGTTAAATTCGCAGAAAGTTTTGCGAATTCGTGCATTAGCGGACCGCGCGATACAGTTCGTTTTAATTACGGCGCCTATGTGCGACTTGCGAATTAATCAAAAATTATTTACTGTAAAGGATATTTTAAGTTAGTTACTGTACTTCGATATACATACACTAAATTCAAGTTTAAGACACTGTATTTTTCAAAGACGCAATGTTGTTTTAAACAAGAAGAGTGGGTAGAAAGTCGAAATTTCAAAAATTAAAAAAAAAAATATCTGCAAGAAGCAATAACTTTAAAACCAGAAATTGAATGCATTGGAATGGAATACAAATGTTTGAATGCAATAACTCGATTGCATTCAAACTTATTAATGTTTTTAACCTAATTCATAAGTAGTAAGTGCGCTAAGTTTAAATAAAATCTATATGGAATTGTTGGAGAAAATAAGCAAATGCTTATTTTATTTCAGCTTAATTTTATCCGGCCCTCGTTACAATTTTCAAATCTTACTTGCGGCCCATATTAACAATAATGTGGCGACTCGCGGTTGGTTTACCGCGAGTTATGATGTTACGTGCAAATTAATGTTATATTTCCACCAAAAATGTCTTATGATATAGGAGAAAGAATTAAGTGATTGGGTGAATTGAGTTAAGAATATAACAAGGAGATACAAGTGTATTTGAAATGCGGCTGGCGCTACAAAGTATAAAACTTAACTTTAAACAAATTTAACTCACAAAACTTAACTTAACATAGAAGTGATAGAACTGAAACTCTCAACTGGACTGCTTTGAACAGATGACACAAACCTTTTTTATGCTAAAATAAAATCTAGGCGTTAAAACTAAAAGGTAGGAAAATCAGGGGTAGGAAATTCGGCAACGAATAGTAACGTAGGAAAGTGATTAGAAGGCGGGATAGTTACAAATCCTGCACTTCGGAAACTATGCAGGGAAGGGGAGAAAGGTGCAAGACTTTCTACCTGGATGGGCCGAACATTTACAAATATTTACACAGATTATAAGACTGAAACGATATATAAACCTATCCCTTCAGATAATTTTGGTGTGCAATTTATGGCTATAAGCGGATCAACAAAAAGACCCAAAAAAAAACATTACTAGGAAAATATCTACACAATACATTTATAATTATAAGTAGATTAAAAACTAGCAAATAACTTAAGTATCCAACAATGTGGCCTAGACCGGAGGATAAGCTCCATAAGGCTTGGAAATTTCCAGACATAAATAAATCGAAAAACAACTAAATGTATTTAAAATTTAAATAAAATAAAAGGTGTTAAATGCACGTTTTTAAAGCCATAAATAGATTATTTATATGGCTGTCTAGCAGACGTAACGGTTTTCGTCTGTGAATTATTAAAACAAAATAAAATTATTATCTAACCAATAATTAAGAATCATTGTATTATTACACGTTATTTTATATATTAGCTACACGACGGAACATGCCGCCCCCATTGAACCGTTTGGTTCAAGCTAGTGGAGTGAAGTCGTTGTCTTCTTCATCGATTGGAAGTGGGCAAAGTTTCTTAACGCAGCGGTCATATTCGCCCGCTTTGGTCCTCAGCGTGACTACTCTTACAATTCCATCCTTTCCGGGGTGAATGGCCGTGATGCGTCCAAGAGCCCACTGTAGCGGGGGTAAATTTTCTTCAAAGATGAGTACTAAAGTTCCAACCTTGATATTCGTTGACCCGCGCTGTGATCCACGGAATTTCATGAGCTGATGGAGATATTCTTTATGCCACCGTATCCAAAAATGTTGCTTGAGCTGCTGAGCGTGCTGCCAAGCTGACAGACGATTGATTGGGGCGTCTGTGAAATCGACCTGTGGAAAAGATGTCAACGGACTACCTGTGAGGAAATGGGCTGGAGTCAAAGGAAGAAGGTCATTGGGATCAGATGACATAGGAGAAATGGGTCTTGAATTTAGTATTGCTTCTATCTCAATGATGTATGTTTCTAATTGTTCAAAGGTTAGTAAGGTATCACCCACGGTCCTAATTAAATGATGCTTGAATGATTTAACTGCTGCTTCCCAGATTCCACCAAAGTGCGGAGCTTGGGGAGGGATAAGGTGCCAATTAATCTTTTTTGCGCTACAAAAGTTAATTATGGTATTTTGATGAGCTTTAGAATTAAATAAATCATAGAGCTCGTTAAGCTCATTTTTAGCTCCGACAAAGTTAGTAGCATTATCGGAATGAATTTCTACTGCTATTCCTCGTCTTGAAAAAAGCCGTTTGAGGCTGGCTATAAAGGCTTCGGTGGTAAGATCACTGACAAGCTCCAAATGAACAGCCTTTGTGCACATGCATACGTATATTGCCACGTAAACTTTTACGCGGCCGCGATTGCGATGACGTTTTTCTTTAATATAAAAGGGTCCGCAATAGTCAACTCCAACACGCAAGAAAGGTCGCGAGGAAACGACTCGCTGAATGGGAAGAATTCCCATTGGGTGATCGGCAAGGCGCGGTTTCGCATGGAAACAGGGTATGCATTTACGAATTAAGCTACGCGTGATGTTGCGGCCATTTAGAGGCCAGTAAGTTTGACGAACAGAGTATAAAGTTGCCTGCATACCGGCATGTTTAAGTCGCGAATGCTCAGCTTCTATAATTAGCTTAGTCACATGGTGTTGAGCAGGTAGCAAAATTGGGTGACGCTGCTCTGCAGCAATAGAAGAATGAGCGAGCCTACCTCCAACACGTAAAATACCGTTTTCATTTATAATTGGATTTAATGGAATTAACTTGCTAGATAAAGGAAGTGGCTCCCCACTTTTGATTGATTCAATTTCTTTTTTAAAGTAATTGGACTGGACTAAACGTATTATCAGATCGTGAGCTAACGTAAGTTCACGAGTGAGTAGTGGACCGAGTTCACGCTGTGAGCTGAGTTTCTTGGTATTATGAACAAAGCGCAGAATATATGCCACAACTCTCTGTAGCTTATCGAAGGAGCTGTATTTTTCGATGATATTATGAGCGTAATGTTCTTCACAAGCCTTTTCCTCAGGGGATAAAACAGAAGTTGTTGACAGTTCTTCAAGCTCCCAAAAACGGGTTAAATTTACATCAGTAGGATCTGAATGTATAGAAATATGGCAAGATACGAGCGAAGGTTGAAAATGCGTACTGATTTCACCCGCGACAACCCAACCCAGCTGAGTTTTTTGGAGAATTGCATTGGGGTGATTTTTTAATGATATTTGTCCTACAACAAGCAATTTATAAAATAATTTAACGCCGATCAAAGCGTCAACCTTTGAAGACTTAAAGAATTCGGGATCAGCTAATTTAATATTTTTAGGTATGTCGAGACCTACTTGATCAATAGTGATCGACGGTATCGCCTGACTAATTTTAGGTACGATTAAAAATTCAGCAGATTCCCTGTAATTATTGCATCGGGATTGCAATGTCGCACGAGCAGAATGCTTTACGCTAGTGGAGGTATTATCAATTCCAGTAACATAAATATTAGCTGGTTTTTTAATTAGATTCAAAAAATTTACAATTTTTTCAGTTATGAAATGTGCCTGAGAGCCTGCATCTAAAAATACACGAATGGTTTTAGTTTTTCCTTGATGATTTACCATGTCAACCAAGGCAGTAGCCAGTAAAGCATGTGAGCTTGCTTGAGTTTGCAAGCTAGTATTATTAGACACAAAATGCGAAGAAACTTGAGAGTTTGCTGGCTGATTAGAACAATTATTTGTTTTTTCAAAATGTAAAAGAGTATGATGTTTTTGTTTGCAATTTCGACAAGATTGAGAGATACATTTGGAGGCCCTATGTCCCTTTTTAAGACAATTAGTACACCAACCACCCTTTCTCGATGCCTCGTAACGGGCATGAGGATCTAAAGCCGCAAATTGGCTGCATTTGTAAACTAGATGATTAGTTTCATCGCAGTATACACAAGACTGCTCCTGAGTGGCAGCAGCAAAGGTTTGTTGTAAACGAGTATTAGATCGAATATTAGTATTAGGTTTTACGGGTGCAGGTTTCGGAGTCTGAACTCTAAGTCCTTCTACCTGCGCACGCCTTTTTAGAAAATCTATTAAATTATTTAAGGTAGGGTGCGCAATACCACTACTGCAATCTTCCCATCGGTCGCGAGCGGAAGAATCAAGTTTTTCCCGTAATAATACAATTAATATGGAGTCCCATGAATTTATGGGTTCTCCCAGCGCTTGAAGAGCGCGTAAATGTTTTTGAAGGCAATCTAAAAATGCACGAAAAGAATAGTCTTTTGATATGGATGACATATCTACAAGAGCTTTAATGTGACAATCACGTATGTGTTTCCGATCATCATATCTTTCCTTTAAAAGATCCCAAGCTACAATGTAATTTTCGTCTGAGGATTCAATAGTTGAAATAATATCGGCTGCTTCACCTTTTAAACATCCTTTTAAGTAGAATAATTTTTTCACAGGAGGAATTTTAAGATCCTTGTGAACAAGCGAGTTGAATAAATCATGAAAGCCTAACCAAGTATCATAGGATCCACTGAATGTTGGCAACTGAATTGTAGGCAAGGATGATAAATGAAAATTATCAAGAGAGTTTTTGGATAATTGAGACAATAAAAGTTGCTGACTGAGAGCGTCTAAATTTTGTGTACTTCCTTGTTGAGAAGGTACATTATTATCATTAACGGGTTGTTGCCCCTGCTGTTGTGGATTAATCGATTCCGAGTCGCGAGTTGGAGTTTCTAAATGAGTTTGAGTCGAATTCAATAAATCTGTAGAATTATTAGTTTCCGTTGTAATAGCAGGTGGAGAATAATTTTTAGAGTATTGCTCTAGAAGTTTAGTGGCAGTACCAAAGGCGCTGAAGTAAACGTCTTCAAACTCTTCGCGATGTGCAAAAAGAGCCTCTGATTCGTCGAGCAATCCTTCAAGCTCGTCTTGATATGATCCGAATTTATTGCGAATTTGCTCTATTTCACGAAATCTTTTTTCAAGAACAAGAATATCTGATTCCGGATTGAATTTATTTAAAAAATTGGAGTACGCGGTTAAAGATCGTTTGGCACCGGCGCGCTTAGTCGTTAATGCCTTTATTTGTTCATCAGCCATATTATGAGAATAATTAAAGCAAATTAATGAAAAATAGTACAAAAAGAAAAAATATAAAGAGATATAGGCAATACAAATTGTGAAAATATGATAGGAAAAAATTATAGGTAGCCAATTGACTTACTTGACCAACTGGAAGATAATTGCAGAACCAAATAATGATGCAGGATACTGGGCGCTGCACAGGAACAGACGATGCAGTTTTACAACAAGTGATGGTCGTTGAACAGGAACAGATGATTTCCAACGGGTACTGGATAATAGTTGATGGTGACCACGTGCACTGAGCGATGAAAAAAACTATGTTTCACTTAATTCCTTAAACGATGAGTACGCACTGACTCGAATGTAATAATCAAAGTTAACACTGGAACGCTACGTAATTTTAAGCTATCCGGTTCGAAGGACCAATGTGGCGACTCGCGGTTGGTTTACCGCGAGTTATGATGTTACGTGCAAATTAATGTTATATTTCCACCAAAAATGTCTTATGATATAGGAGAAAGAATTAAGTGATTGGGTGAATTGAGTTAAGAATATAACAAGGAGATACAAGTGTATTTGAAATGCGGCTGGCGCTACAAAGTATAAAACTTAACTTTAAACAAATTTAACTCACAAAACTTAACTTAACATAGAAGTGATAGAACTGAAACTCTCAACTGGACTGCTTTGAACAGATGACACAAACCTTTTTTATGCTAAAATAAAATCTAGGCGTTAAAACTAAAAGGTAGGAAAATCAGGGGTAGGAAATTCGGCAACGAATAGTAACGTAGGAAAGTGATTAGAAGGCGGGATAGTTACAAATCCTGCACTTCGGAAACTATGCAGGGAAGGGGAGAAAGGTGCAAGACTTTCTACCTGGATGGGCCGAACATTTACAAATATTTACACAGATTATAAGACTGAAACGATATATAAACCTATCCCTTCAGATAATTTTGGTGTGCAATTTATGGCTATAAGCGGATCAACAAAAAGACCCAAAAAAAAACATTACTAGGAAAATATCTACACAATACATTTATAATTATAAGTAGATTAAAAACTAGCAAATAACTTAAGTATCCAACAATGTGGCCTAGACAGGAGGATAAGCTCCATAAGGCTTGGAAATTTCCAGACATAAATAAATCGAAAAACAACTAAATGTATTTAAAATTTAAATAAAATAAAAGGTGTTAAATGCACGTTTTTAAAGCCATAAATAGATTATTTATATGGCTGTCTAGCAGACGTAACGGTTTTCGTCTGTGAATTATTAAAACAAAATAAAATTATTATCTAACCAATAATTAAGAATCATTGTATTATTACACGTTATTTTATATATTAGCTACACGACGGAACAAATAAAATTAAAAAATAAAAGGGTCTACGTACCCTGGTGGGTCAAAGAATAAAGTATTGAGTTTTCAATCAGTCAATAATTTTGTGATGGCTCCCGCTAAAACTGGAAGCGAGTGTAGTAAAAGTAAAGCAGTAATTCCTACAGATCAAACAAATAGTGGTATTCGATTAAATGATATTCCAGTATATTAAATGATTATATATAATATATTATATAGTATATTATAAATAAATGATTGTAGAAATAAAATTAACTGGTCTAGGAATAGCAGAAATAGCGGCAAAATGTAGCATATTTTGGTTATATTTATAAATGTAACCATATTAGAAGACAGTGAAGGTTAAAGAGTTCAACCTTTTCGTACACCTCTTCCTATTCTATGCTTACTAGCAATACAGATAATGACGGAGGGAGCATGGAGGGAGCAATGAAGGGAAGAGCTATATCTGGGGCTTCTAGTATTAGAAGGAATAGACAATTTCCAAATCCTACAATAACAATTGGTATAACTAATATATGAATGCAACGAGCTGTTACAATAACATTGAGTTTTTTGCTCATCTCCTAGGAAAGTACCAGAGGTTCTTAATTCTGTTCGAATTAAAATTTTTAAAGACAACATTTCCAGCCCATGCCCCAAACAATTTTTTTTAATTTTGACGTCGTTTTTGAACAATTTACCTGGTCTTATTATTTGAAATTAAAATTTGAAATTTGAAATTATTTCTGCCAAGATAAAGACCTTACGATAGCAAACACACTCTTCAAACTACCAATGAGAAGACTGTACACGTGGAAATCTCCAGCGGATAAACCCGAAAAAATTGTAAGAAACCAGATAGACTACATCCTCATGAGTAACCGTTATAAGAACGCAATCAAGTCTACAAAAACATATCCGAGTGCTGACATTAATTCCGACCATAATCCGATAGTAGCTAAAATCAACATAAAGATGAAAAAGATAACAAAATATCAAAACAACTATATAGACACAAAACTCCTCAAGGACCCGAAAATTCATCATAGGGTTCAAGGGATGGTAAATGATTATATGCGAACCACCAATACAACAAGGGAAAACAGTATACAGGATAAGTGGAGATGTATCCAAACAGGATTGGAAACAATAACTAAAGATCAGCTAGTAAATAGGAGTGGCAAAAAGAAAAAGCCATGGATAACGTCAAACATCTTGGAAAGCATGGAGAAACGAAGGAAAAACAAAAACAACGTTGAAGAATATAAGAGAATACACAAACTAATACAAAAAGATATTAAAAGAGCTAAGGAACAATACCTGACCGAACAATGTACAGAAATAGAGGCAATGGAAAAGAGATTTGACTGGTGCCACATGCATAAGAAGATAAAAGAAATGACTGGATGCAAGAAATATAATAATACTGGTAATGTACTCAAAGATACAAATGGACATATAATAGTTGATATAAAGGCTAAATTAAAGAGATGGAAGGAATATGTGATGGAACTATTTAATGACGTAAGATCTCCCAAGCCTACCATAGAAGTGGACAACACAAACCTAAAAATACTTAGAACAGAACTAGAACATGCCCTAAACTCCATAAAGTCTGGAAAATCTGTAGGTCCCGATGAGATACCGATAGAACTTATCAAACTTTTTGATGAAGAAGCAATAGATATCCTCTTAGACCTTTTCAACATCATCTACGATAAAGGAGAAATCCCTAAACAGTGGCAAACGTCGACCTTTATACTTGTTCCCAAGAAAACGAACGCAAAAGAATGCTCAGAATACAGAATAATCGCGCTCATGAGCCACACACTGAAATTGTTTCTCAAAATAATTCATAAGAGAATCTATAAGAAACTCGAGGAAGATATAAGCAGCACACAGTTTGGATTTCGTGCGGAACTCGGAACAAGAGAAGCGCTTTTCGGGATCAACGTTCTATTCCAACGTTGCTTGGATATGAACCAAGATGTGCTGGCATGTTACATTGACTTTGAAAAAGCATTTGACAAAGTAAGACACGACAAACTACAACAGATATTAATTAGTAAAAACATCGACTTGAGAGACGTAAGAATAATTAACAACTTATACTGGGGTCAAAATGCAAACATAAAGGTAGAAAATCTACTAACGGAGGAAATAGAGATTCGCAGAGGTGTAAGACAAGGATGTATTTTATCGCCAATGTTATTTAACCTGTACAGTGAAGCTATTTTTACGGAAACCATGGAAGAGGAAATGACGGGAATTATTATAAATGGAGAAGCGATCAATAATATAAGATATGCTGACGACACAGTCCTATTAGCCAGCAATATAACAGACATGCAACAACTAATCAATAAATTAAATGATCTTTGCAACGAATATGGACTGAAAATTAACTACAATAAAACCAAAATAATGCTAGTCACAAAATCTTTACAAAATCAAAACCAGATAAATCTAAGAATTGGAAACACCATAATAGAAAATGTACAGACATATAAATACCTAGGGGCATGGATCGAACAAACGGGAGACATAACAAGAGAAATTAGATCGAGAATTGAGGTAGCAAGATCTTCCTTTACGAAAATGAGGAAGTTATTCATAAGCCGAGATATTAACATAGAGCTTAAAATAAGAATGCTGCGATGCTACGTTTTCTCCACGTTGCTTTATGGGGTGGAAGCATGGACGCTAAAAAAATGGCACATGGACAAACTGAAAGCTTTCGAAATGTGGTGTTACCGAAGAATGTGGAGGATCTCGTGGACTGATAGGGTTACCAACATCGAAGTCCTAAACAAAATGCAAAAGGAATGCGAAATCATTCACACCATAAAAACGAGAAAACTACAATACTTAGGA
This sequence comes from Phosphuga atrata, assembly GCA_944588485.1. Lineage (NCBI taxonomy): Eukaryota > Metazoa > Arthropoda > Insecta > Coleoptera > Silphidae > Phosphuga > Phosphuga atrata. The sequence continues at coordinate 7,674,514 of OX155893.1, read as the reverse complement.
CATATAATGCGAGGCCCCAAGTACGAACTTCTGCAACTGATAATACAAGGGAAGATAAACGGGAAAAGGAGCATCGGCAGGAGACGAACGTCTTGGCTCAGAAACTTAAGAGAATGGTTTGGCTGTACCAACATCCAACTGTTCAGAGCTGCCGTCAACAAAGTGTGCATTGCCATGATGATAGCAAATCTCCGATAGGAGGAGCACTAGAAGAAGATTATTTGAAACAATATTAATGAATTATTCTTCAGAATTTAAATATCAGATTCGTGATTAGCGACCTCAAAAAAACTATAGCGTACTTTGGAGAAACGTAATCACATTTTTGAGAAACTCGTCGCCATTTTGGATCAGCCATTCTGTTTTTGGAAAATTTTATATCGGATTTATCATTGCCTTCCTCGAAAACCCCCAGATACCGAATTTCTTGAGGATTGGACATCAAATTTTATTTATTATAAGGTTTTCTGGATTCTGGCCCACTGTGCATCGCAGGAAGTTGAAATTCGCAAATTTGGATTCAGCAAACTTCAAACTATAAAACACGACTTAATTTTTGACAACACATAAGCTATCATCTAAGCAATACGAAGTTAAAACAATATTGGTAATTTGGTGCAAACTGTCTCAATTTTAACACAAACATGAAGCAAGCACATCAAAACCAACTTACACATAAAATCAAATGGGAAATGGACAACTTCTATTACCTGCCAAACTCTCGAACAATCTAACAACTAAGCTCCAAGGATCCTAGACTGTGGCGAACGACCAAAAACTACTCAAACAACCAGAAAACATCTCGAATCATAAAGCGGAATTCCACTGAGGCAACACTGTACGACATGAGGCATGATACATGTTTCCTAGTGTTGCCTGATTATACATGTGCGACTATGTGGCACATAATTCAATAATGTTGAAAAATTGCTGTGAAGTATGCACGGATGTTACAAAAGCGATGACAGGGCAAAATATTGGTTTTAAATCATTTTTTCAACCTGCTCATTATGATCATTTAACTTTTACGCACTGCGTTATTCATCGGGAGGCCCTCACATCCTCGAAAATATCTGATAGATAACACAGCTTGGATAGCCATAGGTCATTTTGAAAAAAAGATCACATTTTTGTTCGATTAATAATATTTCGATTTCGGCCTTATATATAACAATATTCGTGGTCTGTTAGAAAAGTATCCGACCTTTAGCCGGCAAAAAAAACTGGCATACCTGGAGCGCTGGAAACCTAATCACCCTCATAGTAGTCTCCTTGGGACTCCACACACTTCTCCCAGCGGTGCCGACATTGTTGGAAGCATTCCGAAAAAGCCTCTTTCGGAATCGACTTTAGCTCGGCTGTCGTTGCAGCCATAATGTCCTCCCTTGTCTGAAATCTCGTTCCTTTCAATGGCCTCTTGACGTTGGGAAATAGCCAGAAGTCGCAGGGGCCCATATCGGGAGAGTAAGGAGCGTGTCGAACCAGAGGAGTCTGGTTTTTCGCCAAAAAAATGTGAACCAAGTGCGAAGAGTGTGCTGGAGCATTGTCGTGATGGAGTCGCCAATTTCCTGATGACCACAACTCCAGTCGCTTGCGCCGCACAGCATCACGTAGGCGACGTAGGACATTCGTCATTTCAGTTGCCGTCATTTTACTTGCATTGGAAACCGACGAGAGCACTACACACTACGTCACTCGAACACTGCTCGACAGCAACTGACGCTATCTACGGGCGGGAAAAAATTCACGCGTGCGCACGAAGGTTCAAGGTCGGCTCATGCAAGCGCGCTTGATTCTAGTCCATCAGGTTTTCAAAATAAAAAATAAGGTCGGATACTTTTCTAACAGACCACCTACTTTTGAAACTTTGATCTCTTGATATCCATCTTACTTCTGCATGTATTTATTTATCTTTATTTTATATTTTTTGGGTTGCGAAAAAATCACAATCATAAAAGGGGTCATGAATGAAAGAAGAACATATACCATACAAGTTGATTTCCATTGCTTAACAAACCTGACGGTCAGATAGACACAACAGTTACGAAAACACAATAATATCCGATTTAACAATACAATTACAATTTTAGAGTTATAATTTTAAAATTTGAATTTTAGTTCAGAAGCAAAACTCCGATTTTCACGAAACTTTGTACACGCGCTCTTCTTGGGACTTAGTTTAAGAATAGTTTTACAAAATTTTATAATGCACGTGAAAATTAGCTTTTCTGTGCAATAAGTAAATTTTCAGTTTTCCCACAAATTCTGTATGGCCTACTCTAGCATTGAAAGGTGATCATGGGGGCTTCATTTAGTCGAGTCCTACCGCACTTAAACACACCCAAAAGTGGGATAACCCACTCTGGCATCAACCGCCTCATCTCTGAAACTGAATATGCCATAATAGTAAGAATTTGCAGTTAGGTTCTTCTTACAAAATAGAGAAAAACGGGTTTTACCATTTTAGAAAAATCTAGCTAAGGGGGCAAATGCGGGATTTACATATTTCAAAAATTGGCGATGTTAGAGATGTGAAAATTCGTACTTAAAATCTTATTAAAAAAATAAAAAAATTATTGTATTACCATTTTCCAAGAAACCCTGTTAAGAGGTGGAACATTAGTAGGGGGACTAGGAAAGTTCTGGACCAAAATCGCATAAGGATTTACATAGGGGTCTAAATTTGCATTTCTTCCGGTCCGGGAGATTGGTGGGTCCGAGAGACCTCAGACGCCGAGGGCGCCGCAGGGCTTGAGAAAAGGTCTATGTAGCCCCTCGCTAAAGAGAGTGTGAGGTCTATGTAACCCCACACTAAATAGAGTGTAAGGTATATGTAGCCCCGCGCTTCATTCATAACCTTTTTTTACATAGTCACAAAACTTGATTAAAATCTGATAAAAGCTGATTAAAAGCTGATTTAAAATAAAAAACCTCACACCCTCTTTAGCGCGGGGCTACATAAATCTTTTCTCAAGCCCCTGGCGCCCTTCGTCTTAGATCTCTCCGACCCACCAACCTCCCGGACCGGAAGAAATGCGAATTTAGTCCCCTATGTAAATCCTTATGCGGTTTTGGTCTAGAACTCTCCTAGCCCCCCTACTAACATAATTATTAAAAACATGTTCTCATTTGCAGAGCTGACAGTTAATAGCTGACATTTGACTAATAGTTTATAATTACAATGTAAAAGGCAAATTGAAAATAGAAATGCAATCTGTATGATGACTCCATATCGTACTATTATACGCGAAGGATAGTGCCTATTCCTGATATTGTACATGAACAATTAGTGATAATGTTGAAAACTCGAATGAGTCCAACAACAAGCGATTGTCGTTGTATATTTCAAAGCTGAAACCACTTGACGAAACCTTGAAGACGAAGTTTGCAGATTTAATTAGATTTGAAAATTGTTACGATGGCCGGATAAAATCAAGTTAAATGGTGGATTCGGCCCCCGGGTCCTAAAAAATGGAGATCAAAGTTTCGAGTCTCTCAAAAATTGATCGAATCGCTTTATGGAAAATTTGAGTTTATGCTCCTTGCAACTGCAAATATCATACATAGTTTTAATCAGCATTTAATTTGGAATAATTTAGAAGAGGTATCATTCAATTTAGATTATTTTGAAAAAAGTTTCGGGCAAATTTGTTTATTTTGCGCGTCTTTATAATGCTAATTCCAGGCTTAAGTTTCACCAAAACAGAAAAAGGTTATTAGTTGTTCGTTCTATTTAAATTTTCGCGTCTTTTGGTGTATTATATGTCAATATTTGTGACATTGCAAAATTTGCGATTTCGAAAAAGGGGTAGAAAAATTGCGATTTTTGACACCTCTTAGATTTTCACATATTATATATCAAAACACGCAGAATTTTACACAGATTACGCTTATATAAATTAATTTGCAATTTAGTTTACAATATGTCAGGAAATCTTAAAAAAATAAACAATTCCAATTAGCTAAAACAGTATATTAAAGGACGAGTCCAGTAAGCCCGATTTTACAGCACGCGTCCAAGCGTGGAAAACGACGAGCGTAGTGTGGAGTTTTCTAATGGACAAGTGCTGAAAAACGCCTTACGAACGAGTTTTTTAAAGTATTTTTCCGTTTTGCGCTCTTTTATGCCATTTCTAAATAAATAAAATCGCCGATACGTATTGAAAAAAATGTATCGCACTCGGCGAACCATAACCGCACGCATATGAGTGCTGTTATGAATAATAATAATATTAATAATAATGGTATTTATTGTAATACAAGAAAACAGAAAAACATGATGCAATGGGCTATCGACCTCGAGGTCCTTCTGCCATGAATGAGTCCATTATAGACGCAAAATAGAGAAACACTCTTAAAAAGGATTGAGAGTAGATTGAGAGGTTTTTTAAAAAAACCTTAAAATTTTAAAATATAATTTATTAATATTGATATAATATTTATTTTGCAAAATAATATGAATGGGTTATAGTTTTAGATTAAATTTAGTTACGTGCAGTTAATAATTTATAAAGAAACAGAATATTTAACAAATATAATATTCTCACAAACATTCATTGCATATAGCAGGATAACGTATTGAGAGCAATTTAGTAAATTCCATCCTCAAAGGACATCCAACCGACCTATTTAAATTACCCGAAAGGTGTTTCCCTATATACGTACCTGAAACGCTTTGTGAAACATACACAGTGCAATTAGAACAATACACAACGAGCTCGGCTTAACAACGATTTATACCGAAACCGCTGAATTATTGCAAGATTCGCAACAGAAATATATACTTACTTTTTCCCCTGAAAGAAGTAGAACGACGTATAAAGTGGGGAGACGGCTTGGTTTACCCTCGCCTAACTACACCCCAGATACAATAACAATAATGTATTGATAATAAACTTACCGTATCTCTAGCCATGATCTAGATTGTAGATAAATATTTACTGTTTACGCTCGTTAAAGTAAATACTGTTCGTTACATAACTAGGGTTAATAATAAATGGTCTTAGACTAGACAAGATAAAAACTAGTCAATACTTATATTGTTCATTTTTTGGACCACAACATAACAAAATTGCGCTAAAATACCAAAATAAAATGAACATAAAAAAGCTTTGCCGTATATTATATAAAATATAAAAGCGAAATAAACCGTGCAATAAATCGCGGCTATTTAAAAGCTACATACTGCTTTTAGTATATCGTTTAGCCCGCGAAATATTTTAGTGCTTTATGCTATCATATCACGTCCCGAATGGAAAGTGATCAAAGTTTTGCAGTTAGTCGGCAACATTTCACTGTTATAAACTGGAGCATTATCTCTTCGAGATTTTACGATTTATGAATTCCTGCAATTAAGGCTGACGTAAAAGATTTTACACAACTTATATAACACCTACTACTTTTTTTAAGAGTAATTATAAGTTTTAATATAGGAGTTTTATTAAAGCGATGGTGTATGGAACGTTGCGAGTCCTTCAAATTGCCTATTAAAATGTCGCTTTTATTGAGCTTCGAGAGAATGATGACAAATAATTGTTTCGATTTTTTACGTTGGAATTATTTTTATTATTACTCATGCGGGCAAAGTACTTCTTGACGTAGATTATTTAACACGAAAAGTGTCACATCAAGTTGTATTTCCTCATTTAACCTAGGTAACGCACGCAAATATTCAATATCGCTAGGTTACATTTAAATAAACAAATAAATACAAATAAAATGAACACAATCAAGATCGCGATATTAAAAATGTGACGTGAAATGTCAGAATTTTTTTCATTACAGAATGATAAGAAAAATTAATGAAAACATTTTAAAATGAGTGTAAATTCTATGGTGATACAAGAGACTGAGGAAAGTTCTTATGATCTATCTGTCATCAGTGCAGCTTTGCTGTTTTGAATTATAAATTGGAATACACTTACATTATACTTGCCGCAGCGACCCCGTGGGGCGAACACGCCGCGTTCACGTGATAGTTCGTAGTGACGTTGTAAAAGCCTGATTTACACTGCTTTTCCAAATTTTACTTAAATTTTATATTAATTTAAAAAAACAAAGTCTTGAAAAAGGCCTAGGCCGCAGTATGGCTAATCCGCCGCGGTTTTCAACCGCGTGATTTTATGACTTAAATAAATTAATACAAGCGGCCTCACCTGCGGTTTTCTCCCGCGACTGATTTTTCCCATAGCGTACTGTGTGTTTCTCGAGCAGTTTCGTGGTTGTAGCGGTTAGCACTCGCGGCAAAAAAACCGTAGTGCGGCTTCGACCAAAGACTGATTTATGGATAAATTGTAATCACTAATTTTAACTAAGATAGAAACACTGAAGATAGAAAAACTCTAGAACACGTGGCATCCAACCGGACTGGTCGACTGGTTTAAAGTTTCAGCTGCGTGATCTACGCTTCAAAAGCGTTTGCACTGACCAATAGGGAATCATCCCCCGAAAATCACGTGAAGATCACGCAAGTTTATTACTCCATCGGGTGGCTGCGGCAACTATAACTTGAGCACGATATGCTGGGCTAGCTAGGTTAGCTTTTAATTTGAAATGTGTGTAGAAAGACCTAAACATTTGATCTAACTCTGGTAATTTTCTGGTAGGAAGAAAGACCTAACCATAAACTTATTTGTATGGTTTTACCCCAATATTCAATTATCATTTAAATCACTAACTGAAACTAGGTTCAGGTCTTTCTACACATATGTCAAATCGAAATATAACCTAGCCAGCTAGGCACGTGGTGTTCAAGGTAATGTAAGTATTATAATTCATATATATTTATAATCCAAAAGAGCAAAGCTGCACTGATGAGAAATTGATCTCGAAACGCGTGTGCTGATGGCGTTCTTCTTCTTGGCTTTCTAGTAAACGTTCTTTTATCTTAAGCGTTCTTTTATTTTTATTATTGTTTTGTAATGAAAAAAAATACTGACATTTTACGTCACTTTTCTAATATCGCGGTCTTGATTGTGTTCATTTTATTTTTATTTATTTGTTTATTTAAATGTAACCTAGCGATATTGAATATTTGCGTGCGTTACCCAGGTTATGTGGAAATACAACGATATGTGACATTTTTCGAATTAAGTAAGCTACATCCAAAAGTACTTTTCGCGCATGAGTAATAAAAAATATTCATTTAAGTTAAATAGAAAGATCTTCTTCACTTCAGGTTTTAAGCACTTTAGGCACTTCTTTGCGTTTGTCCGTCCGGTTTCGGATTTTGGGTACTGCTAGTAATTTTAAAATTTTACGAGAGCTGGTTACTTGCCATCTGCTCAACCACATCACTGTCTGGCCCAGGTTTTTCTGTTAAGGTTATCTCCCTTAGCCGAAATGATCCGGTTTTAAGGCGCCGGGGACCCACCTTTCGGCCTCTTACGTCTGCTACATGACATACATCCATCGCATGCCCAGTGCCGGATTTTTGCCTAGGCCTACAAGGCGCGGGCCTAAGGGCCCTGCCAGCCTAGGGGCCCCGGTGGCGGAATCTTTACATAAGCTCAGAAGCCTGGGCTCTTGTCCAAAATGGCGTGAAACAGAATATTGATGCTTTTCTTCTTCAAAGCGTCAGTACGCATATAAAACTAGGTATCTATCGCTGACACTTTTTAGCCGAACATTAAGCAATGGTGAAACACGACCTCGAACTTGGCTCATATTTTCGAAGAGCAAGGGTGCAGTGTTTTTCGCCCCTGTAAGATGTATGGCAAATTGGGGTCGCTAGCTAATGAAGGGTTCAACGACCAGATAAACGCAGTTCAAAGAATGAAGGAACATGATAATTCGGACGAACACAGGTCAGTACTTGCGACACTATTAGCTAGGAAGAATGCTGGCGGAAGGGTTCACAAGAGTCTTGTTCTTCAAACGGAAAAAGAAACAAAATACTGGCATGAGGTTTTGAGGCGCATTGTCGCTGTTGTGAAGTCACTTTCTGCACGCGGATTGCCGTTTAGAGGTTCCCATGAAAGATTTGGATAAAAAAATAATGGGAACTATGTTATGACCCTAGATCTTTTGGAGTTCGATCCTTTTCTGGACTTACACTTAAAACGCCACGGTAACAAAGGAAGTGGCACAACATCATATCGTTCCTCAAAAATATGTGATGAAATGATCAATATCATGCCAGAAAAGGTTAAAATACAATTGTGACTGAGATAAGGCATGCCAAATATTTCTCCATCTCTGTGGACTCTACTCCGGACATTTTTCAGGTAGATCAACTTTCTTTTATAGTGAGATAGATATGTGTATGCAGTGTATGCGAAAAAAAATTATACAATGACTGAACATGACACTGCAAAATACTATTAAGCTACGCCTTCAGGACATCCGTCCTATTGAACGATTTTTTAAATTCATTCCAAATTGTGGTCATAAAGCAAAATGGTGGGGAGGGGGGTGGTCAAATGTAAAAAGTGCCTAGGGCCCCTGGGTCTCTAAGTCCGGGCCTGTGCCTGCCATGCATTGCCAAGGGGTTACGCGGCTCATGCCTTCGTGGAGTGGAAGTCGGACTTGCTGGAAGAGCTGTGCATGTTCAGGAGGCATTTTCAGGATTTCGTAGATTGTGTTTATTCGAGATGCACCTCCCCCCGAGACCTCATTTTCCAGCCTTAATCCCCCAAAAAATAAAGAGATATGATTTTAAAAACAATTTTATTTATCTAGTTCTTGTTTAGTGTCGCGAAACTTGACTGGGGGCTAGTAAATAACATACAAATATCTGTTCTCATTTTCCAATTTTAAAACCCTCGAAAAATAGAGAGATATGATTTTAAAAACAATGTTAATTATCTAGTTCTTGTTTAGTGTCGCGAAAGTGGGCTGGGAGCTAGGAAATAACATACAAATATCTGTTATAATTCAATATCGTGAGTGGTATTAACAAAGGAAGTAGTTGTTTCAAAATCAGATTTGTTTTGTAGTCTTAATTAGACTTAATAATATTATGGAGCTACGGAAAGGTTGAATATATTTATATATTCAAGCTATATTTCGCGTTAATACGTTGGTTTAAATCAGTGATTCTCAACCTTTTTTTTCTTGCGGTAAACTTTCAAATACATCAAAATTTGGCGGTGCACTTTCAACAACATGAAAATTTGGCGGCACACCGACAATAAAATTAGTTTAATGAGTTAATTATACTAGGGTAGGGTAAAATAATGGTTAAGCGAGCGGATTGATAAATTTAATTTAAATTCGCGAGTTAAACCTTAATTTTATCCGCGAGTGAAATACAATCTTTTATTCAATTTTGCTTTAGCTTAAACAAGCAACAGTTCAAAGAAAAGTTGGTCATTATTGTGGTGTTGTCATTCTTCTTCTTCCTTTGGCTCTTCAACCCTTTATGGGTTTTGGCCTCCTCTACTATTTTATGCCATTCTCCACGATCTTCTGCTGCTCTTTTCCAATTCCTTACTCCTAGTGCTTTTATGTCTTTTTCCACGCTTTCCTTCCATCTTTTACGTGGTCTTCCTCTTGGTCGGCTATTGGTGGGTTTCCATTCCATGATAAGCTTGGTGTTTCGATCTTTTTCCATTCTTTGCACATGGCCTATCCACCTCAGTCTCTGTGCCTTTACATGTTATTTTGCTTTATAAGTTTTTCGGTAATCTCCTGCATTTTTCCAGGTCTTAGCATGGTTCGTACATTCCATGTGCTTATTTTCATTTCCAATCTCTTGTCCTTTTTTCGTTGCGTGGTTCGTTGTCGTGGTTTCAGTCCGGTTTTATTTCGTGGAGTTTTCGTAACAAGTTTGTTTTTCCGGTGACGGGGAGTTAACCCGTCGCCCAACCCCCATTGCGGAGGGCCATTTCGCCTGCTCTCGTTTGCCCTCATTTCCGCTCTTGTCCATACGGGTTTTCACCGCATCTCAAAGGGAGTCCATGAGGTTACCAGGGATCACCAAGCGTGGAGGTGAGAGTCAGACTTGGGTAGGAGTGGCTATGCAACTAGTTCATTCCCAATGACTGTTGTGCGGTACGCATGCACTACCCCCTTTGATACCCCTATGTGGTGTTGTCATGGTAACGATAAAGTTGTTGATTCGTGCGTCAGAATTTTGTTTACTGTTAATTAATTTGTGTTTTATTAACCATAACTGGATAAATACGAAGAATAATTGTTAGATGGTGACGCGGAAAGATTACTCCGACAGAAATCATGAGATTTATATAAAAAAAAATGTAGGTATAATAAGTTTGTGATTGGCGATCAAAAAAGAACATCAGCCAACATTTAGGATTATTTTTACGTAAGTGAGATTTTGATGAGTTGCCATGGAGAATTTTATTGCACTATTGAATAAATCACTATATATGTTTTTCTTTTATTATAATCAGTTTTATTGATCCGTATGCAAAGAATTAAACATGACTATATAGGTAAACTTCCGAGCAACTCGGCTAATGAAAACGTATAAGGCGCCATTCCAGCGCAGCAACACTGATGCGCTCAGCGTCAGTGTCGCTGCGCTCGAATTGCGCCTCATACGTTTCCATAGTGCTTAATATTATCGCTATATCGCCGCGTCAGTATCGCAGAGTTAGTGACGCGTGAGTGTAGTGGGGGCTAGTAAATAACATACAAATATCTGTTATTTCTCTGTCATCTGTCATTTTCCAGCTTTAAAACCCCTATGAAATAGATAGATATGATTTTAAAAACAATATTATTTATCTAGTTCTTGTTTAGTGTCGCGAAAGTGGACTGGGGGCTAGTAAATAACATACAAATATCTGTTCTCATTTTCCAGCTTTAAAATCCCAAGAAAATAGACAGATATAATTTTAAAAACAATGTTATTTATCTAGTTCTTGATTAGTTTCGCGAAACTGGACTGGGGGCTAGTAAATAACAGACAAATATCTGTTGTATGGTAGTATGTAGTTGTTTCTGCATGAGATTGGTTTTGTGGTCTTAATAAGACTTAATAATATTATAGAGCTACGGAAAGGTTGAATGTATTTATATTTTGAAGCTATATTTCGCTTTAATAGCTGGGTTTAATAACCTGTTCGATCTAAGTGCAAATTACGGATTTATAAAATTATCATTTATATGTTAACTTTGCAAAATTATTTTTAATTATACTAGTACATGCGGATGGATTAGTTGAATAGGGTGGAAAAGTTGATGAGTGTGAAACAATTGAAAGTGTAGATGGAATAGTTTCGATGTATGGGTGTAATAGATTTGATTAGAAGGGCGAATTAATATATAGAATCTTGTGCCTTTTGTAGTTGTACAATATAAATATTTGAAAACTTTCAATATGAACTCCTGCATTAAAAAAATCTCGTGTCAAGGCTATCGACCATGTTACATGCACCAAGGCATGTTAAGATACCAAAACATTAATTTCTATGTTACAATCAACGATCTAGGCAGAACTGAGTTTTTGATATCTTTGTTACAATTTTCAAGCAGTAGCTAATTTATTTTGATCAGTTCCTCTTTGATTTTGTGGGGCTGCTGCCACCGATTGATAATAGTATATTAAAGCACGAGTTCAGCAAGCGCGATTTTACTCCACGCGTCAATTTTGGCGAGCGTAGCGAGGAGTTTTCTAATGGCAAGTGCTGAAATACGCCTTACCAACGAATTTTTATAGTATTTTTTCTATTTTGTGCCCTTTTATGCCATTTCTAAACAAAAAAATAGAAACATATAGCCGAAACATATTGAGAAAAATTGTATTGCACTCGGCAAGCCATAACCCCACGCATATGAGTGCTGTTATGAATCCATTACAGACGCAAAACAAAAACTATTTTGCAAAACTCACACAGTGAATCCATCGTCTGATCCATCGAGTGGAACCTATTAAGATGAATTTTTTAGTGAATCCTGATACGTCAATCAGATGTTCTAACCAAAACCGATCACGAAAATTTCAAAATATTCAAAAATTGTATAAAAATGTATTAACGCTTGAAGAATTTCAATAAAATTTTTACTGAACGTGGGTGTCCGTAGGAAGTACTCCCTGACAACATTTTAATGCTCCACCTTCGCCAGGGACGCCGTGGAGAATAATTTTTCCTTCAAAGGTTTTCTGCAAATATCTCGTCAAAGCTTTAAAAAAATTAGACTTGAACCATCATATATAGGACTTTTGTAACTACAAAAAGTATTCATTGGAAATTTTGCAAAATCGTTTTAGTCACAAAAGTGAAAAATGAAAAAAGCGATTTTTTTCAATGGGTACACACACCCCTTCTTTGAATTTGGTTCACGCTGCATTCACGTTCCGCAAATCGAACATGAGCACCAATAAATTTAGATTAGATACTCAATTTACACATATTTTTAGAGGAAGGACGGAGTAACTCACTTGTGTTATCGAAACGGCTAGCGGCCGAATCATGAAATTTATCAAAATTATCGATGAACGGCTGATTTATCAATGTCTGTTCCCGATCAGAATTGGTAAAAAAACCCATTTTGCGCGGTCGTAGTTCGTGTCAACTGACTGATGGTTGGGCTGACGTTTGTGTTTGCGATCTGCCAGTAGCGCCGGTGTGTTTTCGAAAATTCGAATAGTCTTGCGAGGGGACTTGCTGGTGAAAGTGCGGAAATGTGTTTGCCACCGTTTGGTGTTTTTCGTTGCATAGTAAATGTCGTAAGAAAATTTCGATTTTGACGTACCCGAAATTTGAGGAATTTTGGAAAATTCCCGCTCACCGAACCGCAGCCGGCGAAAAAGCGAAATTTATAATCATTGCAGAAAAGAGTTGAAACTTGCCGCGGAAAAGTTGCTAAAGTTGAAAGACGGATAAAATATCATGCTCGGAAAATGGGCGACCATTCGCAAAGCTCCGGGGGGCGCACCGTGCTAGCGAAACGTTCAAACTTGGTTTCAGAATGACGGCAAATTTCGGCGGAAGGACACCGTTCAAAAATTTCTGAAAAATTTGCAAGCAACTTCCTGCTAGGACATAAAATGTAAATTTCGTTTTTTTGCAATATCTTTGCCAGTTGCGAACTTTTCGCAACTTTTAATTGCCTATGGCAGTGGTGGCGAACCTATGGCACGCGTGTCACTGCTGACACTTAGGAAAATTGCATTGGCACGCGAACTATTTCCCACTCGTGCCTTCTAAACGTTCTACTTTTCTATAAGAGATTTTTAAATTTACAAATCTACTTTTGCGCAACATCAAAGGTGCAAAATATAGAACGTGTTATATAGAGGCTAATACGGTAAATGATTTTCGATATCAGAAATGTTCATTCATTGTTAAAGTTGCCTGGCACGTGAGCATTTCAAAATGTGAAGATTTAAAAAAATAGCACACAGGCGGAAAAAGGATCGCCACCCCTGGCCTATGGCACGGTGCAGTCTGTTTTCGATCTGCTATTGTAGGACAGGAAGTTGTGTCATTTGTACTTTTGTAGATCTCGAATGCGGATTGACATCCTACCGATTTCCTTTTATCGGCTGTGGCGACCTCGTGCTTTCTGCAAATCGGCACATCGTACACAAGATACCGTCGACCTTCATCGAACGGTGTAGAATAAATTGCAAAATTCCACCTACTTCCGGTTCGGCAGCCGCAAACGTTCGGTTTTGCAAAAACATCTACCGCACTGCCATTTTTGCAAAAAATCGCGCGCCCTCTTCGAATACCCAGAGAGGAAGAACCTACAAAACCGCACCCGCAAACCGGAAGGCGTTCCGTTCAGCGGTCGGCTCGCAATAGATCGTCAAAGACGATCGTTTTTTGCGATATTTTTTTCTGTTTTTCGCACTTATCTCCAAATTTTTAGCGAAGACTCGAAAATTCGAGATGACAGTTTTGTGCGAAAAAAATCGGCGCTCCATATAGCATTACTCGCGTCTCAATCGGTCCAAATACGCCCGCTTGACGGCCGAGAAACGGAAATTTCCCTTTTCGCGCCACACCCCCGCCGCCTCCGGCAGCATCATAATATCTCAAAGTCAATTGTCTGTAGTTTTTTAAACATTTTAATACTTCCGCCCGGCAAAATTTCTTTTGAAAATTACTCAAAACGTCCGTTTTCATTCCCCAAACCCTATTTGACGCATTTCTCCCGCCCCTCCCAGAAAAGCGTGCCATACTATAATCGAACTTCCAAGTCGAATTGCCATAGTTCATGAAACAAAATTCGAGTTATAGAAAATTGAAGTTATAGAAATATTTTACTATAAAATGAGTAAAATACACTATACACAATTTATTCAAAGTAAATACATATGTACATATTTATAAACAAAAAATAAATATGTATACATTATTAATATGATGTTATATAATTATTATTAATTAAAAATAATTTTAATTAATATATTATTTTTTGTAAAAGTCAGTAATTTTTAATTGTTTTCCATAATATATAGCACCTTGTGGGTGATCCTCGATTATATCTGGATTCATCTGGATCGGTGGATTACCGATTCTAGGAAGAATAATATCCTGTCGTAATCTTCCTAAAACACACCCGCTGGTAAATTTTTGGTTTTGCTTTATTGGAGTTTTTGGCGATAATAAAATATGAAAAATTAAATGTAATCTGCCCAATGATTACACTATCGACGGTTTATGGTAGGCAATATAAGCATCATAAGTTTTGGAAAATACGCGGCGGTTAAAAAATTGGAGTTATAGAGATTATTTTGTATGTAAAATATTACCATTGTACAAATTTTTACTACGAGTTATTGAAAAATTCGAGTTGAGGAAAATTCGAGTTATAGAAGTTAATTTATATGTAAAATGCTATCTAAACGTATGAATTTCTAAAAATATTAGAGTTATTGAAAAATTGGAGTTTCAGAAGTTCGAGTTATGAAAGTTCGACTCTATTTTAGTATATGTAATAAACTTTTAATTTTGCATTTGTCCAGAAGTTTTACATTATTTGCAACTCTAACAAAATTTGGATTTAGATTTAATTCCGTGTAAATTGATAACACTCATGAATTCATAATTATTGATAATTACTTTTGCTAGATGTTAAAACTCCTGGAAATAATAAGAGCAACTTACGCTGCACGTAAACAGTTTGCAGCAGAATCCGGAGAAAATTTTAATCATTTTAATTAAATGCATCCGTCCCGTCCTCGCGAATTCAAAAGGAATCGAATTCATCTCCGCTAAAAAACAACCACTTGCAAATTAAATTGTCCGTGGGCAAAATATTAAACAACAACAACGGGAACACGGTACAGAAGAAGCTCGACAAAGCAATCAAACAATTATTATTTAAATCAGTCCACTTTATTAATAAGAAAATCATTTTATGTAAATATAGGTTTATAATATTGTATAATCTAAATCAAAACTGTATACTATATCTCCGTCTAGATCTTTATATGGGGTGACAAATTAAGAGTGTCCTGTGGGTGACAAATTAAGAGTGTCCCTTTTCCTGATTTTAAACCACAATTATCCTAAAACTAAATAAATTGGACAACAGATTTTTTGTTGAAAATTGTAAAATCTAAAGTTGGTACTTACGTATTAAAGCCACCACCGCTATATATTGGATCGAGAGTTCGCGCTGCCGCGCGAATTTTGTCTTGATTTATCTGTCCGCTTCGCGGCGGGCAACCTAATCTAACCGGGGTTAAAAAATAAAGTAATTTGAGTTTTAAAAGTGTTTTAATAAAATGTTTTATTTTATGATTTATCATAAAAATTTTAGGTGTCCATTGGCGGCATTTAAAAATGTAGCGGTGGTGGAGTTAATAATAGTTAATGGTGGAGTAAAAAAACCCTAAAGGGTAGTAACAAACTAAATGCTTCATCCTAAATTACCAATTAATGCTTAAAAATTACTTCGAATAAATGACCTCCATTTGATTGGATGCATGACTGAAATCGATGCAGCAATGAACGCATTGCACGCTGGTATGTTGTCTCACCAATAGCTTGTCGAATGTTTCGCCTACCAGGGTTTGATGTGGTTTCTGATTTCGGAGCTTTAGATTTAACACGACCCCATAAGAGATTATCCGACAAATCTAGAGAGCACAGAGGCCGCAACTAATCCTCACACTGGAAAATCAGACGATCAGGAAAGAACTCTCGTAATACTCTCATATATGTTGGATACCTTGTGAATACAAGCGTTCAGATTGTTGAGATACTCGGCCGAGTATATTTACTCGGCCGAGCTTTCGTCAGATATAAACTAAGCAATAAATTTATAGATTTAAATTCTGTTTAGCTTAGGTAGACATATGTTTTCTGGTTTTAATTGCAAAGCATTTATTGTTTTGAAAAACAGAAGCCTTGCACCATCTAATACCAAATATCGTTTATTGGTAAAAGTCGGTTGTGAAGGAGCCTTAAGAGTTACAATATTTCCTTGCCTATTTATTTTATTGTTTTATTAAGTGAATTCAATTGAAAAACAAATTCTAAACATTTATCCGAACAATCTCTTTTAGTCTCGTATAACGCGGTTTTGTATAACGCGGCATTTTCTAAAATTGTCTTTTATTGTCATTTATAGGCCATAGATTAGACAAGGTCTGGATATTTGTTGATTGAATTTTATAATGAAGAAGTTTCAGGATATATCTTAGATTTGTTGGTTGTGTGCAACAAAGATTGATGCTTCTTTTATTGGTCGTCTGTTGTAAAGAAACACACAATGAATAAATATGAAATTATTGACCAAATATAAGCGGCGGAAAGAAAAAAAAGTCGATATCAAAAGTGTCCTTTATATTTATTTAATAAAATATATTGGGTTTTCAATGGAAGCGGCCGAACAAAAACGAAACGAATATCCGCCGTAAACATGCGAGGCAAACAATGGAAAAACATAAGTAAAGATTCTCTCGTATCCCCTTTCATACCATTTCCAATAGAAATGGCAATGAATCCAGTGAAAACATCTTGATGTCCTGTAAGTATTCTGGTAAAAGGAAGTCTGCTCCCTAAGGAGGTGCGTGCAGGACAGCGCAGTCACGCAGCCAGGATAAGCTGGTCCTTATCCCCCAGGATTAGCCTTGATTGGATGGACATCACTCACTTGTGCGCGTCCTTTAGAAAAGCGGCCGGGACATTTTAGTTACTAACTGACTTAAAAATAGATTCGCTTAACTGAAATCCTACCCAACTTCTTTTATTTTATTTATCCTTATTTCCATTCCAATTTAAATAATAATTTCAATTAAAGAAATATATAATTTATTTATAATAATATTTACAAACTCTTAATTGTGATAAATGTTTAACTGTTCGGTGCAGATTGAAAATTGATTTGTGATCGTATTATGATTAAAGAGGAGAATTTTCCGAATCTAAATCATGCTCCGAATAATTGATCAGAAAACGCATTACAATAAATTTTGCCGAAAAAGGAAAGTAATCGAATTCGAAACAGAATATTTACGTCCGATTGGAACTGCAATCCGCGAACGCCTTGCCATCAACTCATTATACATCGAAATCAACTCGAAATTGGATTTCGGTTCGCGTTTCATAAATATTAACGATGCCGAGATGTAAACTTTCGAATTTGTTATTAATCGTGAGTTATTAGCGGGCAGTTGCGTGATTGTCGCGGTATTAATATTCACTCGTCGATGTGTTCTGAGGGATAATTAATAAAACGCGATGGATTACTTCATCAATGTTACGTGAAAAACTAATTTTATAATTCATTAAATTCATCCTCGTAGCAGTCAATGTCCTTGCTTATCAATAAAACATGGCGGTTAATAAAACGTTTATTTTAAAATAAATCTTCTTTTAAAATAAATTATTTTTAAATTTTATAATAAATTTCCAATGACTTTGTTATTCGTAACAATAAATTTGCTTTACAATTTACACAGGAAAACACATGCAGGATACTTAAGCTAAACAAAATCTAACTGCTCGAGTACACCTAATCCGTCATCAGCCGAAGTTTGTTCGGGCCACGACGTCCGAGTTCGGCTGTCGTCGCCCTAGCAAACTTCGACCGATGACGGATTAGGTGTACGCTAGCCGTAAATCTGACGAATGCGATATCTGACAAATATAAATTAACATCTGCTGAATGTTCGGCCGAGAAAGTATACTCGGCCGAGTACCACATCAATCTGAACGCATGTATTATTAGTTCATCTGTCTAGTCTAGTTATCTATATATTATCTATTAAGGTTAGGAAGACGACAGAACTAGATAAATATCAAGACTAGACTCAAAAAAACATTGCGCATATTACAATGTTTATACTAAAATAAATCAAATTTTCAATGAATTTGGTATTTAAAACGATAAATCTTCTTTACAATTTACACAGGAAAACACATACAGGATATTTAAGCTAAACAGAATCTAAATCTATAAAATAACATCTGGAGAATGCTCGGCCGAGAAAGTATACTCGGCCGAGTACCGCAACAATCTGAACGCATGTATTATTAGTTTATCTGTCTAGTCCAGTTATCTATATATTATCTAGAAAGGCTAGACAGACAACATAACTAGATAAATATCAAGACTAACTATCTTATTTGTTTATTCATAAGCGAAACTTATGTGGCCAGCACTCCGTCCAGATGAACACTATGCGGGTTATCGATTACAATAATAGCTTACAATTTAAATAGTAATTTAGTCCTAAACTACTAAGGTTATGATCTAGTCTTTTTAATTTTGCGCAGTTTATATTAAATGTCTGCCACCATTCTTTATTTTTATCCATTATCATGAGGTGCTCCTCGATTCTTGGCTAACGACATCCTGCCTTAGTCATGCTTATTTCGGTTTGTTGTCGCCAGTTCTCTGTAAGCGGGCATCTAAAGGGTAGATGAGCGGCTGTATCTTCCTCTCCGCATGTACAGAGCGGAGACAGCCTCTTCGCGAATCTATACAAATAAGCGTTAAAATCACCATGGCCGCTTACCAGTTGAACCATGTGATATCAATGTTCATCCATTTCTTAATTGCAGGAATAATTTTTTTGTCCAAAGTCCAGTTATGGAAGAACCTTATCCCATAGCTCTCACCACTGTCTATTATTATTTATATTTCATTGCTTGACCAGGTACTTTATTGTACGCGATTGGCAATTTGATTATTTCGTTGCTGGTATTCTCTGTTCCTGAAGCCTGCCTTGCAAGACAATCCGCCCTTTCGTTTCCTCTATGATCTACGTGAGCCTTAACCCAGTGCAGCCGATGATTAGCCCTTTTTCGGATTTCTTGTGCCAGCAGCCATGTCTCCAAAAGTAGCTCGGTTGGTTTTGTCATATATTTTAGGGCATCTAGAGCGGATCTGCTGTCTGAGAGGATTGAACATTTAAGGATTGATCTATTCACCGATCGAATGCACCTTATTATTTTGTTGATGATTAAGAGTTCCGCCTGCAAAATGGAACAGTTCTTCTGTAGTCTCATAATCTTATGATGTACCTCGACATCTTCAATATATACCACAAATGCTGCTCCTACGCCAACTTCAGATTTCGAACCATCAGTAAAGACTGAAACGATTGGAGTGTTGTTATGCGTTAATAGTAATCTACTGGTATAAATTCTGCCGGGTGTTTAATGTGGAGCATACAGATTTTCTGTTCCATTAAATTTGGAGACACGTCAATCCCGGTAAGAACTTTTAGTGCAGCCTCGTTCATTGACTGCCTTAATCCATATAACGCGACTTCTTTTAGTGGTAGGTCGACTGGAAGAAGCCCGGAGCTAACACAAGCCGCCTCCGTCAATACTGTGCAGTAAACTCTAGCTGGTTTTGAGGTGCATATACGCTGTACCCCGAGGAGTTTAAGTTTTTCCCCGACACCGCAGGTTCTCTGTCAGAGAGAAGCGCCATATAGGAGGCCTGCTTCAATAGCTCCACTATAAATTAGTGCTATGTTTGCTTTCCCCAAGCCCGACTCCTTCCTCGATACGAGCGGCAGTCTTGAGCAGTATTGCTTGGAACACCTGTCGATAATGATCCATAAATATCTAATATGGTCCTTGCATTTGATTTTGACTTCGCCGAAGCTAAATTCTGGTCGTCTTTGCATTGGTAATTTTCCAAAGAATATTGCTTCTGTTTTGAACGCGTTTCAATTTAGTTTGTATTCGGCTGCCCAAGATTGAAAAACATTCAAGGCTTGATTCTTCTTTTGCTTCAGCCCGCATATAGTGTCGCTTGATACTAGTAGCTTAGTCTCATCGGCATATGCCACTATGTTGGTACTCTCTGGAAGTATATACATGCATCGGGTTACAACGTTATTCGCCTTCCGATTCCTAATCTCCAACCGTCTCGGTTTTTCCAACCCTCTTCCTCCAATCCCCTCGTCCGGATCTCTCCGTCTATACCCTCTCTCCAGCTTTTCCGCACCCCACTTCACTACCGTAGGTTATTATACTTTTAATTGTTACGTTATATATTCTGTTTTTGTTTTCCTTTGTAATGTGTTTATACCATAGTATGCCGTTTAACATGGACACAGCCCTCCTGTCTTGAAGGTTTCTTGCGGCTATTGCTTCGTCCAGACTTCCTTCTTTCGATATTTTTACGCCTAGGTATTTGTATGAGCTGCAGTGTTTGATATTCTGTTTTTCTGAGATAGGCAGATGTTATTGTTCTCCTCCTATACACATGTATTCTGGTTTCTATACGTCCACGTCTAGACCTCACCTCTCATACTCTTCAAGAGTTGTTTGCGTGTCGTTTGTGTGTGATACATTCAATGTCATCAATGCCTTTTGCAATCACCACCTGGTCATTTGCACATGCGAAAGTATAGATTGTTGATATATCATCCACAGATATGCCCATTGCTTCGCATTTTCTCTTCCATCTTGTTAATGCGCTTTCTAGATAGACCTTAAACAATGTTGGCGATATGCAACATCCCTGTCTGAGTCGCTTTGTTACTTTAGGCCCGGTTGTTACGTTATTTCCTATTTTTATTTGTGTTCTTGCAACATTATACAGTGATTTGATTGCTTTTATTATTTCAGCATTTATGTTAGTATGTTATAGAGCTTCCCATAATTTTACTAGAGGAATGCGTCATAGGCTTTTTTACGGTCCACATATAGCGAATGAACTTCCTGGTTATATACGATTTGTTTTCTACGATTTGAGTTAACACAAATAGGTGCTTAATGTTGGTTCTTCCTGCTCTGAATCCGGCTTGCTCTTCTGCCTCCATTGCACTGTATTCATCTTCTATCTTGTTTTTGAGTATTCCTCCATATATCCTGCTTATGGTGTTGGTTACGGATATTCCTCTATAGTTGTTGCATTTATTTTTATCCCCTTTCTTATGGATTATTGATATGTATGACAACTTCCATTCCTTTGGTACTTCTAATTTATTTATACATCTTTGGAATAAATTGGTGAGCATCTGGGTTAGTTTTTCTGTTCGAAGGTTAAATAAGTTCTCCAGGAATATCTCCAGGAGCGGCAGTACCAGGAGGTCCTGCCGCTCTTCCATTTTTTTAGTGCCTTAGCTGATTTTTGTACTTCTGATACAGATATTCTTACTGGAGATCCTTGAGTGGTTATATATATATATATATATATATATAGATATATATATATATATATATATATATATATATATATATATATATATATATATATATATATATATATATATATATATATATATATATATATCGTGTCAGTAATTTTTCGAAATATTGATTCCATGATTGCTCTGTTGCTCTCTGGATGGTCTATGTCGAAGATAATGTTATATAGAATTTTCCAGTACGTGGGACCTGATCGGGAGCCCTGAGGACCGCATTTGTTCACTGATTTTTGAACTGTAATGCTTGGCTCGGATATTATGGCTCGGCGTGTGTAAAAGTAGTCTCGTGCCAGGTTAATTATATTGTTAGGGCATTTGCCGATGATAAGCCTATGTATTATCAAAGGCCACCATGCGTTATAAAATGCTCCTGTAATGTCTAGTGCTAATATGGTACAATACTGCTTGCTGGACGTGCTTTCCTTCACGAAACTAGTTACCCTGTTTATCGCGTCCACTGTTCCAACACTAATTCTTCAATGTTCCAATTGCGTCCACTGTTCCAACACTAATTCTTCAATGTTCCAATTGCGTCCACTGTTCCAACACTAATTCTTCAATGTTCCAATTGCGTCCACTGTTCCAACACTAATTCTTCAATGTTCCAATTGCGTCCACTGTTCCAACACTAATTCTTCAATGTTCCAATTGCGTCCACTGTTCCATCAAGACTAGGCAGATAACAAGACTAAACAGATAACAAGACTAGATATATAACAAGCTCTATCTGTATACATAATCTTATTCAACCCAACAATGTCTGTTTACTTTTAAATCAATATTATGTTAAGTTTGCTAGGCGATAACTCCAAAACTTGTCTAACTAGATTAAATTAATTAGTCTTGTTGGATTGCTTGAAGTTTTGTAAATATTTTTCGATTTATTTTCTACGTTTTGGTCCGTCCGTCTGTCTGTAATTGTGAATTTTGTGCAATTGCTCCAACGTTTGCATATACTCACAAATAACTCACAAATTAGTTTAACTAAACTAATGTAATTAGTTTAACTAAACCAATGTAATTAGTCATGTCAACTTCTTTGAAGTTTCCTGAAGATTTTGAAATATATTTTGTGCATTTTTCTCTGTCTGTCTCTCTGAAATTGCCAATTCTCTGCAACTGCACCAATTTTTGCTTAATTTGTTTTAAAACCGAATTCAATCAGGTTTATTACTCGATAACTCACAAATTAATTTAACTAGACTAACATAATTAGTCTTGTCAGCTTCTTTGAAGTAATCTGTAAATTTTGCAATTTATTTTGTGCATTTTGCTCCGTTCTTCCGTCTATAATTGCCACTTTTATGCAACTGCACCAATTTTTGCATACATTTTTTTTAAACAAAATTAAG
Source organism: Phosphuga atrata (assembly GCA_944588485.1). Taxonomy (NCBI): domain Eukaryota; kingdom Metazoa; phylum Arthropoda; class Insecta; order Coleoptera; family Silphidae; genus Phosphuga; species Phosphuga atrata. Next base: position 7,651,621 of record OX155893.1, on the reverse strand, counting down.
TCAAGTTTGATACTCGATAACTCACAAATTGGTTAAACTAGACTAATCTAATTAGGCTTGTCAGCTTCTTTGAAGTTTCCCAAAGATTTTGCAACTTATTTTTTTGCATTTTGCTCATTATGTCTGTCTGTAATTTCCAATTTTCTGCTGCTGCACCAATGTTTGCTTACATTTTGCTCAAGAAAATTAAATTAAGTTTGCTACTCGATAACTCACAAACTGGTTTAACTGGACTAACCTAGTTAGCCTTGTTCGCTTCTTTGAAGTATCCTGACGATTTGGCAATTTATTTTGTGCATTTTGATCTGTATGTATGTCTGTAATTGCCAATTTTATGCAACTACACCAATGTTTGCTTACATTTTTTTAAACAAAATTAAGTCATGTTTGTTATTCGATAACACACAAAATAGTTTAACTAGACTAACATAATTAGTCTTGTCAGATACTTTGAAGTTATCTGAAAATTTTGCAATTTATTTTGTGCATTTTTCTGCGTTTTTCCGTCTATAATTGCCAATTTTCTGCAACTGCAAAAATGTTTGCTTTCTTTTTTTTAAAAGAAAATTTAGTCACGTTTGATACTCGATAACTCACAAATTAGTTAAACTAGACTAATCTAATTAGTCTTGTCAGCTTCTTTGAAGTTTTCCAAAGATTTTGCAACTTATTTTGTGAATTTTTCTCAATCTGTCTGTCTCTGTAATTTCCAATTTTCTGCAGCTGCACCAATGTTTGCTTACATTTTTCTCAAAAAAATTAAGTTAAGTTTGTTACTCAATAACTCATAAATTAGTTTAACTAGATTAATCTAATTAGTCTTGTCACCTGCTTTGAAGATTCCTGAAGATTTTGCAATTTATCTTGTGCATTTTGCTCCGTCTGACTGTCTTTAATTGCTAATTCTGCACCAATGTTTGCTTAATTTTTTTTAAAACAGAATTAAGTCTAGTTTGTTACTCGAAAACTCAGAAATTAGTATGTCTAGACTAACCTAATTAGTCTTGTCAGCTTCTTTAAAGGTTCTTGAAGATTTTGCAATTTATCTTGTAAATTTTGCTCTGTCTGTCTGTCTGGAATTGCCAACTTTGTGCAACTGCACCAATATTTGCTTAGATTTTTCTCAAAAAAAAGTTAAGTTTGTTACTCGATAACTCACAAGCTAGTTTAACTAGACTAACCTTTTAGCCTTGTCAGGTTCCTTAAAGTTCCCTGAAGATTTTGCAATTCATTTTGTGCATTTTGCTCCGTTTATCCGTCTGTAATTGCCAATTTTCTGCAACTGAACCAATGTTTGGTTACATTTTTTAAAGCAAAATTGAGTCAAGTTTGTTACTTGAAAACTCACAAATTAGTTTATCTAGACTAATCTAATTAGTCTTGTCAGCTTCTTTAAATAGCTTCTTGAAGATTTTTCAATTTATTTTGTGAATTTTGCTATTTCTCTCTGTCTGTAATTGCCAACTTTGTGCAACAGCACCAATATTTGCTTAGATTTTTCTAAAAAAAAATAAGTTAAGTTTGTTATTCGATAACTCATAAATTAGTTTAACTAAATTAACCTAATTAGTCTTGTCACCTCCTTTGATGGTTCCTGAAGACTTAGCAATTTAGTTTGTGCATTTTGCTCTGTCTGTTTGTCTGTAATTGCCAATTCTCTGCAACTGCACCAATGTTTGCTTACATTTTTTTAAAACAAAATTGAGTCATGTTTGTTACTCGATAAATCACAAATTAGTTTAACTAGACTAACTTAATTAATCTTTTCAGCTTAACTGAAGTTTCATGAAAATTTGACTATTTATTTGGTGCATTTTGCTCCGATTGTCTGTCTGTAATAGCCAATTTTCTGCAACTGCACCAATGTTTGCTCACATTTTTTTAAACAAAATTAATTCAAGTTTGTTACTCCATAACTTACAAACTAATTTAAGTAGACTAACTTAATTAGTATCGTCAGCTTATTTGAAGTTTCCTGAAGATTTTTCAGTTTATTTTGTGCATTTTGCTCCTTCTATCTGTCTGTAATTGCCAATTTTGTGCAACTTCACCAATGTTTGCTTGCATTTCTTTAATATTTCCTGAATAATTTTAGAATTGCTTAAATCAATTCAAGTAAAAATCAATGCCCTTGCGTATAATCTATTTCAAATTAAATCAAATTTTCAATTCCTTTGTTATTTAAAACAATAAATGTGCTTTACAATTTACACAAAAAAAAACATGCAAGATACTTAAACAAAGCAGAATCTAAATCTATAATTTTATTGCTTAATTTATATCTGACGAACTTTCGGCCTAGAAAGTATACTCGGCCGAGTAACAATCTGAACGCTTGTATATGAATTCATAAATATTTCGTGAAAAAATACTTTTATAATTGTATTTCCATAAAAAAAAGTCAATGTCCATGTTTATCAACAAAACATCGTACAAACTCATTTATTTCAAAATAAATCAAATTTTCAATTAATATGTTTATAACAAGAAATTTACAATTTACACAAGAAAACGTACGTCTACCTAAGCTAAACAAAATCTAAATCTATAAATTTATTGCTTAGTTTATATCTGACGAATTGTTGAGATACTCGGCCGAGTATACTTTCTCGGCCGAGTATCTAATCTGAACGCTTGTATTCACAGTATTAAAGCGATTGGTCAAGTAGTTAATATGAAAGTATTTGTTTGAGTATGATGCAAGAAGTTTGAAAATTTTTCATCTCTATTTGTTGTCGACTTGGAATAAGCTCCACTTTCTTTACAAATCAAACTAATTGGAATGTAAGAACACTCCCAAAGTGATATATAAAGACTTGCTATTTACTGATTTATTGCTGTACATATTCCGCCTTAATGCGGCTGTTTCACTGTTGTGGCATGAGCGTTATGTGTGGAACGTTGATTTAACAGAAGCAAAACGGTTGAATCATGGTCAAGAGCAGCGGTCGGCTACTGCCACATTAGCACTACAATTTTATATTTGTGACTATATAAATACTGTATATGTTATGTTTACTAAAAATGTGAGTTATTGAGAGGTACTTTTTTGTTTATGGATTTCAAGCGTGAGTCGTGTTAACCTTTGATGATATATTTATTCAGTATAGTTTGACATTTCGTCATGGAAAGATTAAGCTGTATTTGGAAAATCAGCGTTTTACGAGGAATGTCTTTCATGCACTTCCAGACCACATCCAGCACGTAGCAAAGAAAATATTTCGGCGGCAGCTTAGAGTGTACGCGATGACTACAGACTGCACAACAGATTAGCTTGTCGTATGCAACAACTTAGCACATTTCACGTAAGGATCTTAGTTTAAAAGCTTACAAGACTTAACTCGTGCTAGAATTGAAGTCGACTGCTATACCGAATCGTCACCGATTCAGTCTTTGGGTTCCTTTAAAGCTTGAAGAAAATTCACTGTTTTCTATAAAAATTGTGTTTCTTGATGCGGCATATTTATGGCTTAACGAATATGTCAACAAACAAAATTGCCGTGTTTGGTCTGAAGAGCAACCTATTTCTTCAAAAACGAGACCAGTCAGAACTGTCAATGGCGACAGTTATCGTGCGGACTGTTTGTTTCCTGAAATTGAAGCCCGTGATCTCAAGGGCGTCACTTGTCACCCAGTACATGAAACCATGGCTTTATTTCGAGAAGAATTTGTTGACCAGTTAATTTCGGGCTTTGGATCGGTAAGTTGGCCAAGTTGGTAAAGCCTGTGCCATCACATCCCTAGACTTTTCCTTTGGCTATGTTACTCGCGTTATTCGCCAAATACCATTCGAAATGCTCGGACGCGTCATCGAAAATTGGAACTGCAGAATGGACCATATTATAATAATCTTCAAAAAATAAATGCAAAGGATGGTTCTTTTGTATGATAATTAACCTAAATTACTAGAAAAAATACAGCTTTGTTGTCCACTGACATCATCTCAGAACCCGTAAAGGCGAATCACTTCTAAAGGTGTTCTTTGCAGAACACGTAGCAAACACTTTTCAGCCATTAGATGTACTAGGTAGTGGTTTCTCCTTAAACACTGATTTTTTTCAAGAAGAAGAAGTAATTAAACCCTTAACCGCAAAAGTTCTAAAAGAAATCCACACTAAAATTTGTGCAGAAAAAGTCACCAGGCTATGATCTGATAAATGGAGAAGTAATAAAAAATCTTCCAAGAAATGTCCCAAAGTTATGGAAAACAGAAGTGATAATAATAGCAAAACCTGGAAAGCCTACACACGAAACTGTCTCTTACAGATCCATATTGCTACTTCCAATCACGTGTAAACTTTTTAAAAGCTTTTCTTGCAAGCGTCTTATTCCTATAATAGAACAAATAACATAACACACCATCAATCAGTTTGCATTTTGACAAAAACATTCCACCATTGATCATGTTCATCGGATAACAGTTAAACAGAAAACTCTCGAAGAAACGAAAGTTTCGATATGAAAGTGTGCTGATGTATTTCTCGACGTAGCACAACCCTTTGATAAGATCTCTACGGTGGTCTTGTATATAAATTTAGAAAAATGTTACCAAACCAGTTCTCTGAACTTCTCATTTCATACCTGCCAAATCGAATTTTTAGAATAAGGCCGGAAGATGCCTACTACGAAATCAAAGAAATTAAATCTGTGGTACCACAAGGAAGCGTTTTGGGCCCTACGCTATATTTACTTTACACTTGTGACATTCCACAACTAGAATATAATACTATGGCGACCTTCGCCGACGACACTGCTATTCTAACTATAGGAGAAACTCACTAGCAGCAACAGAGAATATACAAACTTCCGTGAATTATATCCGCCAGTGGACAAAAAAGTGGTGAAAATGGTGAACAAGGCAGAGGGCTAAAAACTCAGCAAAACCCGCCGAGTATAAAGTGATGCATAAGGAAATACGCAGGTCAATCAGAATAGCCAAGGAGTCCTGGATGCAGCAAAGATGTAAAGAAGTAATGGAATTACAAGAGAAAGGCGATGTATTCAACCTACACAGAAAAATCAAAGAAATAACAGGACCACGCATTGGGTAAAAGCTGACCCACATCACAAATGACCAAAACGAAGCAATAACTAATGACTTGGATAAGTTCAATCAATGGCGGGCATACGCCAAAGAGCTCTTCGATGACGACAGGCTGGGGGCAACAACCAACCGAAAGTAACATGACCTCACAGTGCCAAGCAGTCTAAAAACCGAATTAGTACCTGCCATTAAGGTTGCAAAGACAACAAAACACCAGCTACAGACGATATCTACGCAGAATATTTCAAGCAGGTACAGGAGAAAAAGATAAACCTAAGTTTAAAACTATAAAACAAGATCTATGACACTGGACAACTTCCGAAGGAATGGCTAAAGTCCACGTTCAAAATGCTTCCCAAAAACCAAACTGCAACCAAATGCAAAGATCCAAATGCAAAGATAAAAATATTCCTACGCATCATACACACCAGGTTATTTAGTAAACCTAAGCGGAGACACTCAGTTCGGCTGTAAGAGCGGCACCAGTACACGAGAGGCAACATTCTGCCTAAACACATTGATACAAAACTGCTATGACCAAAGAAAGGACATCTTCCTGTGCTTCATCGACTATGAAAAGGCGTTCGATAGTATCAACCACGAAAGTCTCGTCGAATATATAAAGAGAGCTGGTAGATATAGATGAAAAAGTAATAATAATCCAAAACCTGTACTTACAACAGTCGGCCAACGTCAGAATCAACAACCAATTAACGACAGAAGAAATCTAGATGAAAAGACGTACTGACGTACCCCTCAAGGATGCATATGTCACCAATGCGATTTAATCTCCTTATGTTCCTCGCTATGCGATAACAACCTAAATTTAGAAATACGCCACAGAATGGTCAAATTCTACGTTTGGCCTGTCCTACTGTGTGGAGCAGAAACCTGGACCATTAAGACGATCGAGGCGTTCGAGATGTGGACACTCAGAATAATGACCCGTATCCCATGGGTAGACCACATTGCCAACGAGGAGGTGCTGAGAAGGGCAGGAGTAGACATATTACTATTCAATACCATAAAGCGTAAGAGCAGGTATCCGTATTCACATACTAAGGGGGCCAAAATATCAGATTACCCAGCTTATACTAGAAGGAAAGATAGAAGGCAGAAGGGGCATTGGACGTAAACAGCTACCATGATTTAGGAACATCAGGAAGTGGACCACTACTTTACAAAGAATAAGACAGGCATTAGAGACAGGTGAAATCCTCTCAGAGAAGCAACATGGGTTCAGGCAGGGAAAGTCGACAGTAGATGCTATAGATAAGGTCGTCGAAGTGGCAAAAAAAGCGCAGGAAGGTTCACAAAGAACGAAAAAGCTATGTGCACTTATAACACTTGACGTTAGAAATGCATTTATTTCTGCATCATGGCAAAACATTTTGGAGGAACTTGCAAGAAAGGGCATGCCACCGTATCTACTGCGACTAATCAGGAGCTATTTGAGAAATAGAAAAATCATTCTGCAAGCAGAGAATTCAAAAGAAGAGCGCAATGTGAGCAGTGGTGTTCCACAGGGCTCGGTTCTGGGCCCGACACTGTGGAACATCCTGTACGATGGAGTCCTCAGACTCAAACTGCCGGAGGGAGTGGAGATCGTGGGCTTTGCTGACGACCTGGCTCTGGTAGTGACTGGGAAAACAGAAAGGGGAATAATGCTTAGAGCAAATGCAGCTATAGACCAAGTTGGTAATTATAGATCAAGCTATAGACCAAGTTGGATGGAAGGAAAGAGACTGGAATTGGCTCCCGAAAAGACAGAGGCAGTGCTGCTAACAGGATTCAGAAAAATTGGTCCCATTTCTTTCCTTGTAAAGGGAGAAAAGATAGTCCCGAAAGAATACAATAAATACCTGGGTGTAACGATCGACAAATGTCTATCATTTAAAAACCACGTCATCACCATCGCAGATAAAGCGCTCAAAACCGCTGCAGCATTAGACAAACTAATGCCCAACGTCGGTGGCCCCAAAAGCAGCAAGCGAAGGCTCCTATGCTCGGTGGTGCATTCGACCATGCTCTACGCAGCTCCGGTATGGGCAATTGCCATGGAGAAGAAATCGATCATTCACAGTTATTGTTAATTCAGCGGAAAATGGCACTGAGAGTGTCCAGTGCATACCGAACTGTCTGAATGGAAGCTGCACTTGTAATCGCTGGCATAGTACCAATAGAGCTTATGGTGCAAGAGAGAGAGGAACTGTACCGAGTTAGAACAAGCGACGACTGCACAAAGAGCGATAAAAAGAAAGCCGCCAGGGCGCAAACGTATAAGAAATGGCAAAAAGAGTGGCAGCTATCGAACAGGGTACAATGGACCAGGACCCTTATACCTGACGTCGAGCGGTGGGTGTCACGAAAGCACGGTGAAACGAATTTCCACCTTACTCAAGTGCTAAGCGGTCATGGTTGTTTTAGGGACTACCTGCATAACATGCGTAGGGCAACCGATAGTCTCTGTGAATACTGTGGCTTTGAAGATAGCGTTCGACACACCATCTTCGACTGTCATAGATGGATACCAGAAAAAGAAACGTGGGAAAACAAAACTCACCTCAAACTAGAGCCCATAGGCCTAACCGACCATATGATTAGGTCCGAGAACATCTGGATAATAACAAACGATATGGTAACAAACATCATTACCTTGAAAGAGCAGGACGAGAGGAAACGACTCCAAGTCGAGAGCAACAAGAAACTGAACCTGAACCCCTAATCACTAGATGTGGAAGGGGGATGTAAGGCGAAACCAATACAACGACATCTTGACGTCATGCGTGAAGCGGTTCCAAGATGCTCGAGCAGTTCAGGGGGCCACTTGTCAAGTTAACCGATTGGTGCTTGCTACGTCCCGTTAAAAAAAAAAAGGAAGTGGACCGGAAATAAAAAGTTTGGCAACGTGTACCAAGCAGCAATAAACAAAACATTAACAATTATTCAATAAATGATAATTTGTCAATGCGCATAATTGGAAGGTAACAGAAGAAGAAGAATAATTGTCCATTTTCCGTTTTTATCTTTAATTGGAGAAGTACCCATTTCAGTACTATGACTTATGAGGCGTTAGAAACATTTATAAACATTGTGTATAAAAACTTATAATAAATATCCAATAATTCGTCTCGGCTGTGCCAGCTAAGAACCTTCCACGTGCCACCAAGTGGCACGAGCGGCTTACATTTCCGACCGTTGCAGATTTAGGGCGAATACGCGTCAGATGAAGATAAACTTTATAATACCAATAATTACACGTTTATTGAAGTTATTACACTTCGAATTTTTAAATGAATTTATTTAATATTTTTGCTTTTTAACTTTTCAGATTATTCGTAAAATGAAATAATTTCGTTCGAAAAAAATTAAGATATATCCGAAATTAAATAAATCATAAAACGTCTTGAAATCCCAATGAGTAAGAGACCGTTTCGCGCATAATTTACGCATTAAGAGAAACACGGTAATATTATTACCGTTCGCAATTGAATAATTTAGAGCGTTTATGATAAATATTTAGGGCGCAACGCGAGCGATATCTCAAAAAGTGTCGAAAGATAATGCTCGAACAATATGTCAACGTTATCTCGTGTCATACTGCACAATTTACTGTTCCTCTGTATATGTATATAATATATAATATGCATGTCGTGCGTTCACTGCACCTAACAAATTACCATTAACAAGGGAAATAGCGTTTGCGACTCGGTTTTTACGGTATTCTATAATTTTAAATTAGAAAACTTATTTGAATTATAATTTACTGATTACATTCGCGAGATATTACCTACAAAACCATTTATACCAAAGGAAATATTATTTCATACTGTTCTGAACGTAAATAAATAAATGCGTTAGTGGAGATATTACACAAGGCAAGAGTGTACAGACAATGATTTCTTTAAAATTGGTAAATTTTATTTATTTAAGAGCAGAAAATAACCATTGTGAGATTTCATATGAAATATGTGAGCCAAGGGAATAGTTCGTTGTCCTGATGCTAGACGTTGCATCATACTTAGCCGATCCTTTATGTAAGGCAGTTTGTACTTCTGTCACCAGCGGAAAAGACATATAGAGAAGTTTATCATTGCACAAAATCCGAGGATTTCCCAACACATCTTTGCTTTACAATGTGTAAAAATATATATCTTCTCAAAAATTGATATTTAACTCAAGATCTACCTTAAATCCAGTCTAGTCTAGAAATAAGTCCATTCTACTCTAGAAAGAAGATTTGCTCGTGTTTAAAATGTGTTTTAATGCTCGTGTTAATGCAACCTTGTCTATATATACATAACCTTTATTGCCATAATTAAAGAAATTATAGTATAGTACATAACTCGAATTGTAAGAAGCCTATTACGTACGAACGGAACAGTTACGCAAGACTCGCGGAGCGGGGAGTGCATAATTCCGCAAGAACGTAATTGCCTTACAACTCGAGTTATGTGCTATACTTTATCTACGTCCACACTAATTTGTTTCTGTTTATTAAGAAAAATATGTTTGATGTAACAAATTTATTTCTTATTAGGTACATTATTTAACAATATAATAAACAGTTGTATTTTCATATATAACTGTTACTCGACATTAATTAAGTTGATAGAAATGAAAAGATGTATTTCTTTTCATTTCTATCAACTTAGTGGTTAGTCTTAATGGTTACATACCTTATTATTTAGTACATATTTGGGTTAAACTGGAACAACAGTGCTCATAGATATAGGCAACTCAATGTACGCAATGTCATTTTTCGCTAGTTTAAATAGCGGCACGGGGGGCGCTGAACGTATGAGCACATAGTAGCAGCTGTCAACCAATCAACGAAATGTAAACCAAATTCACGTGTGTAACTTATCATTAACCGCGGTTTATTACATACGCGGTTTTTTACATACGCGGTTTATTACATAAGTGGCTTAATACGCGGCTTATTACATACTTGTGTGTTAGATGTATTTACATAGTCCACGAACTGTACAATAATCTGTACAAAAAATCATACAAAACGTACAGAATAAGCAAACAAAACTCTGAAACTTGACTCTTCTTTAAACTGTTGTAATCCTATTGAATTTAGATCATAGCTTAAATCTAGCCTACTCTAAAACTAGGTATGATTTGTTCATGTATAGAATGTGTTTCGTTATGCAACCTTGCCTAGCTCTTGTTTAAACTGTTGTAGTTCTGGTGAATATAGGTCATTTTTAATGGGGAACTAATAATTCTCGATATGAGGAAATAATGTGAGGTGCAGTAAAAGCGTCGGCTCCATTTCGGCAAAGTTAAATTTTATTAGTGACCCGACAATAACCTCGTCCAATAAATTACAATTCTATTGCATGGCGAGTGCCGTTTCACTGCCGGAATAAAAGTCATTTCCTAATATATTTCCCGCATTTTTCCACGAATCCATACGCCGCCCTGTTTATGCAGACGGAGAGAAAACGCTCCAGTCTGGCAGAAATTCTTCAAAATAAAACATTTTACACGGTTTTCCTTTTTATACTATTTTAATATATTTTTAAACGAATGACTCGCTTTTATATAATAAAATATTAAATTTCTTACATATAGGCTCGTTTTTGTGTAAAGGGTCTTCCAATAAGAGGTTTCGTTTTCAATAGCCCGCAATTTTAACTGTTGTCTTGAGTCAATCTGTAACTACTTCACATATGACAAGCAAAACACCGTCATTTACAAAAATGGAACGATATACGCTTCAACAACGCATTGCAATTATTAAAATTCAATACAAAAATATAGAAGCCTGCAGATGAAGTTCAAGAAGAACAAAATCCTCTCTCATGAAAATATCCAAATAACATTAGATAACCACCACTTGGAAACCGTGGAGCAGTATACCTATCTGGGACATAATATTAAATTGGGCAGGGAGAACCAAACAGCGGAAGTCACAAGGCGAAACGGCTTGACTTGGACTGCCTTTGGAAAAGTAAACCATATCCTCAGAGACCGTAAAGTCCCAATCTGCCTCAAGAGAAAAGTGTACGATGCGTGCATTCTCCCCGTTGCAACTTATGGCCTAGATACTACCACTCTCACGGTCAACAGCATAATCCGTTTAAGAGTCTGGCGGAGAGCAATGGAGCGAGCGATGCTGGGTATCATCCTGAGAGATAAAATTCGCGAAACGATCGGAATGGTATCGGATGTCATAGAACGAATTGCAAGATTAAGGAGGAGTATTTTTATAATTGTGCCAAAACTGCCTGATGTTTGGCAATTTTTTTTGAGAAACTGAAATGTCTTAGACATTTACGGTTTTTGGCAAATTTTTTTTTTCATCTTTTGTCTACAAACTAGAATTTTTTCAACATATAATATAACAAAATGGCGGCTCCGGGAAGTAATATTTTAAAAATAAATGTTATCTGCGCGAGGGATTCAAGTTGCAATACGTCACCTAGAAGCATAAAACCAGAAAATACTTAAAGTTTACACTCCAATGAGGCATCTATACCAAACAACATGAAAAAATTCACTTATAGAAACAAAATGGCGACCTATTGAAAATAAGGTACAGTTTTGTCGCATGATTTTTCCACTTTGGCCAGCTGTGAAAAATCGTTAATCATCCACATGTTGCAAATTTATAGGTATAGGTGCCCGAGAATTCAATTTTCTTTTAGGCAGTCAAAACGTGAAGTCGATTGGTTGAACGGTTTAAAAGTTACAATTCGCGCAGATTCGAAAAATCTTGTTTCGAGAAAAACGCGTTTGAAGTTTGGACAACTGTTTTTCCTTGTACAATATGTATTTGATTAGCTCGCTCAATGTGTCCAAGAATAAGGTAATTTATGGGTTTTTGGGGTTAATGAACACGAATTTGTGGTCGGATTTGAAAAATTCAAAATGGCGGATCCAATATGGCGGACCAAAAATGAAAAATATTCAATGTAGATGAAATTTTTAATATAAGAGTTTTTGGGGTCGCTGAAATCGAATTTGAGGTCGGTTTTGAAAAATAAAAATGGCGGATCAAATATGGCGGACCAAAAATATGGCTAATCCGTAGTACAGTGCCAAGTCGGTGATAAGTTTGTCCGTCAATTTCCCAGTGCCTTTCTCGCCAAGTCCCTTTGTATCCTTTTTAACCTTCCGAAGTCGAGCGCCCATCGTCTTCTGTACGTGCCCCACACATTCCTCCTTCTTCACCTCCAAATCGTCGTAAGGCTCCAAATCGAGTATAGTTTTGAAGGTTTTTGTATCTCCGTCGCCGGTGTAATTCTCTTAACGCACCCCTAGTGTTTCCTCGGATCGTCCAAACATCTCCTTGACAGCATCATTTTTCCCGCGCTGCCCTTGTGGTTAGCCGTACAGTCATTCTCATGTTGCACCTGCCACTCGAGATAATCCACCCGGGGTGCCTTTCTTCGAATTCCAAATCGCGCAGGCCTGGCAAAACGAAGATTTTACCACAACGTCTACCATTTTCCCGGTGTATTTTCCAATCAACGTTGAGAGTCCAAAAATCGACGAAAACCCGCGTTTCTTCCACGAGCCGTCCCCGGATACGGATAAATGTGATGGAGTATTGCCCGCTGCAGTATTAGCGGTTATTTCTTCTTGGACGGCCTTCTTCTGGGTGAAGTCGAACACGGCCTTCGAAGTAACTAGCGTGTTTCGTATAAATGCGTCGTACATCGTTTGGCTGAAGGTGTTCGAAATGTCCATTATGGCACACAAAGTTTTCATGCTTTTCAGTCCGAGTCCTAAGAGCCGCATTCCAAGCCGCATTCCAAAATCCCGGACAAGAGTCGATTTATTTCAAAACAATGACTCACGTTGGGACTTGATGGTACTCGGTGCGATGTGCAGGAACACGTAATGACCAAGTGGAAGGCTACTCCTGGTCCGGTGGATCGAGAAAATTGACGTCGTTGCCACACGATTTGCATACCAGACATTCACTCAGAAAGGTGAAAATCTTCAAGAAGTGGCAAATGACGTAGTTGCTGCTTATGTCCACGTCGACGTCCAAATGATCGGCGGTCTTTAGTTTCTTCGCGGACGTGCTCACGAATTCGTATCCGTTTCCGCCGTAAATTGATTGCCTTGGAACTTTTTAGACTTCCTCGTCTAAGGACGACTTCGGCCCGCTCGACCATGTTTTTGTTTGGTCCTCCCACTTCGCAGCGGAAACACGAGAATAACACTGAATTTGTGGGTTATAACATACCGGTAAATCCAAAATATATCTTTCCACACTACTGCCACCTATAGAAAGAATGTATGATACTGAAATCACCTTTGGTCGGTATTCAAACTCGTTGCAGAGCGAGCGGCGAATTTGCTACCTGAGCGCCGGTCAGTGCTCAGGACAATGAATGGTACATTGAAAGCCGTGTAACGAAGGAATTAATTCACGGACCGCCAAATAATTTTAACCAAATATTTTACGATTTATGTAATTTATATATATATATATATATATATATATATATATATATATATATATATATATATATATATATATATATATATATATATATATATATATATAATAAATATTCGATTTATGTAATTAAAAAAAAAAATCGATTTTTTGAAAAAATTAGTACTCCCCCTTAAGGGTGCCATGCAGGTCATGTTGCCCGAGATGACGTGAAATGGACCAAGAAAATAATGCAGTGGAGAACCAGAGAGACAAAAATAAGTGTTGGTAGACCCCAGGCGAGATGGCGGGATGACCTACAGATACTAGCCGGAAAGAACTGGATGCACACCGCTCAAAACAGATCGACCTGGAAGAAGATGGAGGAGGCCTATGTGCAGCAGTGGACGTTTAAAGGCCGAAGAAGAAGAAGACTACAAAAATGGTGGAAATTTCGCGTTCGCAGTTCGCGAAACTAAAGCATTTTTTGGTCGTGGTGAAGCTCCTTCTCGGCCAGCAATTGTAAAACTGATGGAAACGTTTGAGCTGTTAGCACAAGTTGGTGATGTGAAGAACCGAACTAGTGCACGTCACTTAAGAACATGAGAATTTTGCTGTTGTAGCCCATAGTGTTGAGGAGAACCCTGGTTTGTCCATTTCTCGTCGTTCTTTGGTATTGGGCATTCCACACACGACGTTATCCCGTATTTTGCATAAAGACCTAGGTCTTAAGGCTTTTAAAGTTCAGATAACACAAGAACTCATGCCTACCGACCAACAACAACGTCGTGTCTTTGCTGATTGTATCCTTGAAATGCATCAAAGTGATCCGGAATTTCATCGAAAAATCATCTAGAGCAGGGGTCCTCACTAGGATTTTTTAGAGAGCCTAATTATTTTCATCAGATTTTCCTGAGGGCCGCAAGTAAAAAATGTAAGTAGGGAAAGGGAAAGATCTTTCGTTCTGGACCGCTCCTCACTCCTCGTCCTGCCCGCCACCATTCCACTCATGGGATTCATGCCCAAAAAATTTTCCTTGACAATACAATCCTTGGTTGCATACCTAACGAACATGAGCAATTTTAGAAATTGAGGTTAAAATGGAGGTCAAACCCGGGGTTCGATTACACCATTTGGGTTCGATACCCCGGGTAAATTACGACAAGATGTTTTTCCCGAGAATCGGTAATCACCAAAGCTACAAATAGCCGAAAATAGAAAAATAATCGCCCCCATATGATTGACCAGTATTCCTGGAGATAATATAAATACCTGGACCCCCGAATAAACAAGACAGTTCGATCCGGACGGTTCAATCCACACAGTCAGGCGCAACCAGTCAACAGTCCAAACAGTCACACTCAAATAGTCTGCAAGTAGACTCCAGTTCAGTTCAACAGTGAGGCGCAACCTCTGTCTGTTCATGAATTGAGCACAAGACTAAAACATTTGCTTTGCTGCAGTTCATCAGTAAAATTTAGTTCAATATTTGCTGCTAAGTCTTGTCGTTTCATCGTCTCATGCAAGTTGAGTCAGACAGCTGAAGTTTTGAAACTTCATCCAATATTTGTTTACTATTAGGTAAATGTGAAAACAAAGTTTTACAGACGGTGACAGCACACTCTTTTACAATTTCTGCATCAGAAAACGACTTCATCATTTGTGCTAAAATTTTCGTTACTTGGTACGATGCTTTCGTAGTTAGTTCATTCCTGTTCATTGCATTAAACAGGATACTACGTTCACAAGCAAAAGACTTTCAAAAATTGCAATTATTTCTCTCTAATCTTAGGTTTTTTGGGGAATTTTTCTTAAAATTGTGAATGAACTGAAGTGTAGTGTCTGTTCAAATTGTAACGTTTGTTTCCATTTACCGTTTTACGACATATCAAACATAAGGCCGTTCCTTCTTTCTTACCTTTTGCAAAAAAAATTATTTTTTTTTAATTCCTAATTCAAATTTTTATTTATCTCTCTAACAGCCGAGGGCCGCAAAAATCGTTCCGAGGGACGCATGCGGCCCGCGGGCCGCGTAGTGACGATCGCTGATCTAGAGTGATGAGGCTCATTTTTACCTCGGAAGCTACGTTAACAAGCAGAATTGTCGCATTTGGGCCTCGGAAAACGGAGGAATTATTGTTGAAAAGCCCTCCACCTTCAACGTGTGAATGTTGGGTGTGGTTTTTGGTCTGGCCGGATCATTGCACCTTACTGTTTCGAAAAATGAGGCTGGAGCAACTGTTTGGACCGTGTCTCACGAAAATTAATTTCTTTTCTAATTTAAATTGGGATGGTCCTGTCACTTACCTTTAGGGTTGCCCGCGTCTCCGCCCCGTCCGGACCGTCCTTCCGTCGCCTATTTCAAGGGAGGAAAATGGGAAAACAATAAATATTGAGATATATGTGGGGAGGGATACAATTGGCATGGGTCAGTCCGGACGTTGAATGCCGCTGCAGTCCTTCGGCTCGTAATCACACCACCCTGGTTAAACTTAACTTGAAACGATAAACTTAGATACGTGCACATGTCGGTCGAACTTGCTTCGCGCTTCGATTTTGGCCTTCACGCTTCTCACACTCGAAGCATACTACTGCAAATATATAAATTCGCGGCGAAATTAATAAATCGCGCGATTTCGGCCCTGGTCGATACACCTTTCCCCTTCTTTTAATTGATGCCTAAATCGATTTAAATTTAGAATTAAAATATAGATTTATTAAAATTGGGGCGAACAGCAGCTGTTACGGTGAATGGATTGCGCTATCGAACGATGATTAATGTTTATATATGGCCGGAATTGGAAGGTATTGATGTGGACGACGGATATTTTCAACAAGGCGGCGCTACGTGCCACACAAGTAACGATACCTTTGCTCTTTCGCGTGAAAAGTTTCCTGACCGTATGATTTCTGTGTGAAGAGGTGATCACATTTCAACACCGAGATCTTGTGATTATAAGGGATAAGGTCTATACCAATGGCCCACATTTGATTCAAGACCACAAAGATGGAATTCGTGAAGTTATGGAAGACATACAGCCGCAAATGTGCGAATTAGTGATTAGGAAAATTTCATGAAAAGAATATGGTCCTACAAGCGTAGCCGTTATAATAACCGGCTAATATCGTTTTCCATTAATAATGGCATACCCTCCTCTTTACAATTAAATAAACATCCGATGATTTTGCTTAAAAATATTCGTTTTTGGCCTTTCGCTACATTTCAAAATGAAACCTCTTATTGGAAAACCCGATACAATTCGTCTTAACGAAATAAACAGATTGTATGAACGCATTTAAATCAGTAATTACATTAATTCGGTTTTATTTAAAAATGTTTTATGTATAAATCCCGAGTATTTAAATCTGGGGCTGGTTCGGTGAAGGATGGCATTGTAATGAAGCGAATAAATAATCCGCGGTAAATTTGTAATAATTAATTATTCAATTTATTAGCAATTAGGATATTGTAAATTAAGTTACTAAATAATTCGTTAAAAACGCGTTTTAATTTGTAATTATCACATCAATTAATGTCCGGCCGTACGAAATTACACAGCTATTGTTATTCATCGACGTAACCACATCAATCCAGATCGTAAATAACATATTCATTAATAAATATATTTAGATATTTAATGCTGATTAAATGGGTTATTTGTAGTTATTCTACAATCTGTTTGGGTAATACTAACGGGTGTTCTACGGGAAGATATAATACTTGACGTGACACCATTTGGTTTATATTAACGGGTGTTGTACAGGAAGATATAATACTTGACGTGCCACCGTTTGGTTTACACTAACGGGTATTCTATGGGAAGATATAATACTTGACGTGCCACCATTTGGTTTATACTAACGGGTGTTCCACGGGAAGATATAATACTTGACGTGCCAACATTTGGGTATAGCTTAGTTTTGATGAGTTTTATTTGCTAAATCTAGGCGTGTTAAATTTACCTTCTTCTTCCTTTGGCACTATAGCTATAGCCCTAAATGGGCTTTCGCCTAACCTTCCCTACCTTTTGGGGTGGGGGGCGTAGCAGCCATATCATTAACCTGAAAAGTGGACACCCCGGAATCACGAACATCCTGGTACCGCTCTATATATAAACTATCAAATAGCACGTCAATTTGAAGAGCTGTAGGCGTGGTAAATTTACCATGGAGTGTTATTTGAAGAGCTGTTGCAGGTAGGCCGAAGTATAGACGTGGTAAATTTACCATTGAGTGATATTCGATAAATCAACCTAAGTGGGAAATAATATGCCAACAATGGCGACTAGCTATCGGATAACGCGTGAATTTGAAGAGATGTTTCAGAAGTGTTGGTGTGGTAAATTTACTACGGGGTTATTCGATAAAACAACCTACACTAATACCTCGGTTTACATTCTTAATGCGTAATGAAGCGTAATGAACTAATGAAGTCTAAAATTCTACTTCTTGCCTTGACCTACGGAATTTTGCCAAAAAAATTTTTTGACAAATTTTGCCAAAAAAAAAAAGCCAAAATTTGCGAAAACCAACTTTGGACTATTTGGATTCATCGTACCAATTTCCGAAATTTTTAAGATTATGGTTTCTCTGCAATCGTAATTTTGAAAAACGTTTTAGGAAAATTCGTCTGTAAAATCAAAAAATTGTCACGGAGAGAGTGACGTGCGAATTTTGTTAAAAGTTTGCAAATTTTAAGTTTAAACCTTGAGGAATATATGTGCAAATTTATGAAACTCAAAATTTTAAATTGCAAATTTGGCAAGATTACGCAAATAAAAATTGAAACTTTTGTAACTGACAAACGAACGGACAGATGTTTGCCAAAACTTGTCAAATACAACTTTGGACTGTCTGGATTGTTCGTACAAATTTTCAAAATGTTTAAGACTTTCAATTCTCTGCAATCGCGTTTGAAAAATTTTGCAAAAAAATAATTTTTGGAAAAATAAATAATTTTCGTCTGTATATTCCAAAATTTGTCACGGAGAGACCGACTTGTGGATTTTGTTGAAACTTTGCAATTCAAGTTTGAACCTTGTGAAATTCATGAGAAACAAATTTTCAAAATAAAAAATTGCAAATCTGACAAGATTTGCCAACATTTTTTTTTTCAAAATCTTTTCTGCAACGGACAGGCGAACGTACAGATTTTGCTAAAATTTTCCAAGCATCAAGCGCGAACCGCAACAAATACCGCATCAAACCCCAAATACCAAAATTGCAAATTTCCCAGCGATCTTAAACAACAATCCTCAAACCTCCAAAACAGACAGACAGATTCGCCTCAAACGCACTTACAATCTCCAACCCCATGTCCTCCAAAACAAACGCAACTCGTTCATCCTGCACAACCCCGAAAATATTCAGCGCCAGCTTCACCAGCAACTCCAATAGAACCCCGATATAAAGTTTTTTAAACATCGCCGAACCTTCATCGAATTTAAGCCGCCGGCATTTGAAATGTTATCAATTTGCGAGTCCACATACGTGGTCTGTTAGAAAAGTATCCGACTTAATTTTTTATTTTGAAAACCTGATGGATTTGAATCAAGCGCGCTTGCATGAGCCGACCTTGAACCTTCGTGGGCATGCGTGATTTTTTTCCCGCCTGTAGATAAGTTGCTGTCGAGCAGTGTTCGAGTGACGTAGCGTGTAGTGCTCTCGTCGGTTTTTCAATGCAAGTAAAATGACGACAAGTAAAATGAGGGATGTCCTACGTCGCCTACGTGATGCTGTGCGGCGCAAGCGACTGGAGTTGTGGTCATCGGGAAATTGGCGACTCCATCATGACAATGCTCCAGTACATTCGTACATTCTTCGCACTTGGTTCACAATTTTTTGGCGAAAAACCAGACTCATCTGGTTCGACAGGCTCCTTACTCTCCTGATATGGCCCCCAGCGACTTCTGGTTATTCCCCAAAGTCAAGAGGCCATTGAAAGGAACGCGATTTCAGACACGAGAGGACATTATGGCTGCAACGACAGCCGAGCCAAAGTCGATTCCGAAAGAGGCTTTTTCGGAATGGTTCCATCAATGGCAGCACCGCTGGGAGAAGCGTGTGGAGTCTCAAGGAGACTTCTTTGAGGGTGATTAGGTTTCCAACGCTCCAGGTATGCCAGTTTTCTTTTACCGGCTAAAGGTCGGATACTTTTCGAACAGACCACGTATGTGAGTAGATTTTTAGAGCATGAATATCCTGAATATAAAATGGGGGTCCAGCAGATCAACGACGTTAGTCTTTGAAAGTTATTTTACTTAAGTTACGAACCTGTTATAAAACAAATGTCTGCATCAATTCATTCCTAAAAATCTCACTGTTTATGATTTTTTTTGTAAATATTTGCCTTGATTATTATTTGTCTTACAATATGGCTATTTGTGGCTATTGGTTTGGCTAATATGGCTATTTAGTTATGGCTATTTGTTGTACAATATGTAAAAATAAATTCATAAAATATCATTAAATATATAGAAAATTTGATAATAAAAATGTTCTTGTGTTCTTTCCATCTCTGAATACCATCATCTCTGCGGCTCTAGTTTGTGTGAGATTTGTTAACTTTTTTACGGAAAACGGCTCTTGACTATAAACCGGTTGCCGACCCCTAGTATAGTTGAAGGTGCTAGTTTTAAGAAACTTGCGATATCAACTTGTCACTGCCCACCTTCGAATTGACGTATCACTTCGAGTTTTAATTTCTAATGAAATAGCGTTTGACTTATTAGAAGAATCCATTTCAAGTAACGAAATGAATCCAAAAATATTTTGTATTTTTTTCAATACTTATAGAAGATAGAAAATAAACCACAAATCACCAATGTGACTTATTATGTACAGAAATACACGTCTGTTAGCAAAAACGCAAGTCATGCAATGAGCGTATGAGTGAGCAGAGAACGAAAGACCGGCGCGTAGCCGCCGACAGCAGCCAGCGGCGTACATGCTAAGAAACTATCGACATACATCTCGCTATAAAAGAGCGAGTGTTATAGCGAGTCAGCGTAAAACGGGGCAACGTAAATCGAGATATTAGTGTATTTAGGAAATAATGTGCCAACAATGACGACTATCTATCGGATAACACGTGAATTTGAAGAGCTGTTGCAGATAGGCCGAAGTGTAGGCATGGTAATTTTACCATAGAGTGATATACGATATATCAAGTTATTTGGGAAATAATATACCAACAATGGCGATTATGTATCGTATAGCGCAGTGAATTTGAAGATCTGTTGCAGATAGGCTGAAGCTTGGCCTATATCATATTGCGACAAACAAGAAAACATTGCAGTTGTTTGAGATATCTTCGTGAATATCAATTTGAGATCGTTCTCAGAAACCTAGAATTTATCCAAATGAGTCGTAAATTTTTCATAAAAATTTGCAATTTGTTCCTTACAAAATTGTGATTTTAATATCGGCGCCCATTTGTTCGAAATTAAATTTGCTAATTAATATGCGACACTTAAACAGAAAAACTTTGTATGAAAAAATTCATGAATAACTGTTGCATACGTTCCTGTAGGACACCCGGTATAATATTAAATAATATAAATAAAGTGATTTGAGACTTGAGATTCTAACTAAGCTATGTAATTGAAAATGATGCAACTGAATACATATATAATATATATATATATATATATATATATATATATATATATATATATATATATATATATATATATATATAAATACATGGAATTTGTGTCAGCGAAAGAGTCGCACAAATATTGTTCGTGTGAAAGCTGCACTGAGCCTCGTTGCGAGTTTTCTCACGTTCTCTTTCATTTAATTCTTGAAAGAAGGTTAATTGAGCTTCTAAGTATTTCACTAGCAGTTGGTAAAAAGACGAGTAGTTTGTGAGCTTTTGCAAAAAGTGTTACCAGATTAACTTGCGAAAGTTTACATTAAGCTTTGTAAGAGAGGAAATTAAAATGGAATATTTAGCGAAATTAACAAAAATTTATTGACGAGAGCTTACTACGCTGATAAATTGTTTTGGAAGGAATTTCTCACTCAAAGCAAAAACGAAATAACGGCAAATTTAAAATGTTAATTTTGAGTCAACCCTTTAAATCAGTTTATTTTTTAAAATAACAAGAACACACATTTTAGCTTTAAAATTTTGCAAATAAAACGAGTGAAACCCTCACAATGTTTTCAATTGTTAATTGGGGATTTTTGTAAAATCAATTTGTAGGGGGGAAATTGAATTCGTAATTAGAATTCCCGGCGCGTCCACCAGCAATTTCAAACAAGGGTTGGAAAAGAGATAAAGAGCGCAAATATTAAATCTAAATACGCATTGTACGAAAATCGTGTGCCTTAGGTCTTAACTTAAACCCGATTCATTATTCCATGATAATTTTTAATTAACATTACTTAAATATTTGTATTTATTAAAAACGACAATTAAAATTTACGGGCGTTTACTTATTCCCAAATTTTTGTTTGCAAATTTTTAATTATTACTGTTTTTCTCCGCAAGGAAGATACAACTCTTGGATTAAACCACAATTAGGAATGTGTATTTTGATTCAAAAAAACACACCACTTAATAACAAAGGTAAATATTTATTATTGTTCTTGCGGAAATATTATTTCGCGTTGAAATATCAATCGACGGTCCTCAATGCTTCCGTCCAAAACGTCCCCATTGTTCTCCCGTAACCTTTGAACTATTGTTCCCTTCTTGCAATATGGAAACAATCAATTATGCGGGATTTTAACATAAAAATGCGACGACAAAGGTCAAGATCTATAAATCTCTCTTGAATTATTTGCATACTACGCTATGTAAAAAAAAAGTCTCAAATTTCAGAACATATTTTTTATTCAAACGTTATAAAAAAAATTAGTCTAATAGATTTTAGTTATAAATTGTAATTATTAGTAAATATATGTATAATCTAAACTAAATTTAGATGAGATAATATACGTAATATAAATCCAATGATAATAAACGTAATGCAACAACAAATTGAATGTTTTAATAGATCTATAAATTTCGTTATCTAGCTGATATAAATTAATCTAGTCATATTTATACGCGCCGTAATGTTCAGACGGCGATATTAATTAAAGTTTTATGGACCAACTAATGCTAATTAACTAAATATGTGATTGTAACGTCCAAACTAATTTGTTAGTTACATCTTAATATATCGCCTTTGATATGCGGGTTTGTTATTAAGTTCGGTGTCTAATCGATATTCGCTCTAATATTGTTTAGTCTGGTAATATTCAATTTTCCATCTTAATTGCAAATTTCCGTCCAATCGTTTTACATACAAAATTAATTGTTAAAGGTTAAGAAGACCCATAAGCAAGTAATCAATTATTTCAAAGTTAAATATGCAAATGAATCGATTTAATAATTTACAGACAGTATTGGATCGAATAGATAGGCAAGGAAAGAAGACAGATTGGCAAGGCTAGATAGACAATAGTAGAACGATGAGGACAACGCTACATAAGCTAGAGATTATATATTAGGGAGTCTAAATTTGTTCGTTATACTTGAGTGGAATCGCTTGGATGTTTTAAAAATGTTTTGTTGGTGAGGTCAATATTTCTAAAAATTGTAATTGTTTTTATTATTTTGGGTTTCGTCGTTGGTTTTATATTATTAATATTATATATGTATATCATCATCATTTTCGTCGGCCTCATAGGCGTTGCTTAGATTTTTCCACTCTTCCCTTTCCTGCGCTCTTTTCTTCTTGGTTTTCATTTCATAGCTGAAGTGATCGTGACATTATTGAATCGTATCAATGTTGGCTTGACAGACCCGGTTTTTCCATTTCTGTCGATCTTCTGCTTCTCTGAGACTCTTGTGCATTGGCTGTCCTATGAAATCCAAATCCAAACTATTACAATCTGATTCGATTTTCCCCTGCACAATCAGTTTTTCGATTGCAAAATGCGTTTGCGGAATATAATTTTTCTTTTATATTGAGTTCGTTTAGTATCTTTTATTTTATATACGCAGCATCCTTCTCTAACACTACATTTCAAAGGTGACTATTCGATGTGTGTCTGACGTTCTTATGGTTTAGGATTCAGTGCCATAAGAGTATATCGAAAGTACTCGCACTTTGACTAGGGTCTTTTTAGTGTTGTTAGTTCTGTTGGCTGTTGCGCTACTTGCATCCAATTTTTGTTCTGGCGCCTAATATCGTAAGAACATCGTGTTGGAGTACGCTATATGTTTCTTAAAACATTCTGCCTTGTTCGCCATACGCTTCATCCATCTGTGTTCTATTGCGCCGGTAATTGCTGTTCTTCGACGGATTCTGTAGTTTGGAACTCCATCTCTCATTGATATTCCTAACATTGGCCGCTCCATAGCCCTTTGGCAGACGCGTAACTTATTTGCTGATTTCCATGTTACAGTAAATGTTTCCGCTCCGTAAGTCAGGACCCATTGTTATAGGAACCATTGTATACCTTATGCTTGAGACACATAGGTTAGTCGGATTTAAAAACTTCCCTCAGCTTGATAAAATTGGTCGTCAGACCTATCCTTCGATAAATTCCGGCCGTTTCATATTATTTCATGGCCCAGGTCAGATACTTATATCACGTTACGTGTTTTATTTGTCATATTCTCGCTCATAACGAGATTGGTCATAACAAGTTTCTCGTTCCAGATCCCATCCCGTGGGACGGATCCTTGTTTTTAGCCCCAATTATCGTCCCGCTCGCTTGCATCCCACAAACCTAAAATTTTCGTTCCCATTCGGGTCGCTCGGCCCGTCCCATTAATCACATTTTTCCCATACAGAAGACTTTCTTTTCGCTTTTTCTAACGATAATTCTGACAATGACTAATTCTTGTTTATCACAAACGGATCGGAAGATTTTTCAGGAACTGCAGCGTTATCTCGGAAATCTTCTGGGTTCGACAAGTTATTAAAAATTTGCGTATTTGCACTATAAACGATAATTTTGGTTTGTTGTGTATTTTTAATCTAATCGTTAAAATCGTTAAAAACAAAGCTGCGCCACTTTTAAGATTAAAATAGGACTTTTTCTTCTTAAATATTACTTTTTCTCAGAAGAGAAATACTATCTGAACTGCGCAAGCGCGATTCGGTAACCGACAGGTCGCGCCGCGTCGTGAAAAAAACTAACTAAAGCCTATAAAAAAAGATAAGCACTGCAGAAAAACAAAATCTAGACATAGCTAACAAAAATGCAGTGATTTGTATTCTGAAGCGTGCTTGTATCTACAAACAAATGAAAATAAAGAGTTTCTTATATGAAAGCAATTAATTTGCACGAACTAGATTTACTAGATTATCAAAACTCGTCCCACTTTCTCCCATACAAAATTGTAGTCTCATCCCACCACATCCCACGAGATGTTCATGCCACTCATCCCATCCGATTGGACGCTGGGATGGGTCGATGGGATCGCATGCTCATCTCTAGCCTGAAACCCTTCCAACATTTTTCTATCTTCGTCCAGCCGATCCGGTCCGCTTTCAAAACCTTGTCATCTGCAAACTTCAGATTGTTCAGTTTCTCGCCGTTTATGTTAACGCCCCAGTCCACTTTTTTAGTGATAAGAGAACACTAAATAATTTTGCGGAGATCGAGTCTCTTTGTCGCACTCCGCACTGAATATTGAACTTGTCAGTATCTTCGTGGACTTGCCGGCGCGAGTGGTGTAGTGGTGACGCTCGTGGCATCATGTTAGAGCGCTAACTGACAAGTATAGAGGTCCCGAGTTCTATCCCCAGTGCCGGCCGCATTTGTTCCAGAAGACAAATGTGAAAAATGGCAATTAGCGCAATTTACAATAACAAGAGGTTTCTGGGCCTAAGTGAATGTGAATGCAGAATACAATAGGCTACCAATAGGCCGCAGTGTTCGAAGGGTCGGCAAACCATCGATTCACATCGAACCAAACTTAAAAAAAAAATCTTCGTGGAATCTAACGCTAACAGCTGCAATTGTGTAGATGCCTTTTATTAGTTTTGAATATCCGTGGTCTATTCTACACTCGACCAAAGCTGCGAGCATTCTGTGCTGGTTTATAGTGTCGAACGCTTTTTCGAAATCGAAAATTATTAGAACAAGTGACTTATTGTATTCAACACATATTTCCATGAGCGTCTTAATACACTAGCGAGCGAAAAATGTAGGTCACATTGCAGCTAAAACTCGCCTGATAATCAGAAATTGCAGCTAAAACTCGCCTGATAATCAGAAGACCCTGATCCGGGCGAAAACGAGTCACCACC
Organism: Phosphuga atrata; assembly: GCA_944588485.1. Classification (NCBI taxonomy): domain Eukaryota; kingdom Metazoa; phylum Arthropoda; class Insecta; order Coleoptera; family Silphidae; genus Phosphuga; species Phosphuga atrata. Next base: position 7,625,910 of record OX155893.1, on the reverse strand, counting down.
CAGATAGATGATCGCTTTGTAGTGTCCGCAAGTTTGCGAAATAGAACATCTTCTGCGGTTATGCTACAAAATCAACTTCAAGACGTTAGAGATGTCAATGTTAGTGAAAGGAGCATTCATGCTGCTGGATTATCTTGTCCCAGGATGGCTACATGTCTACCATTACAATGGCGGCATCAAATTGCCAGATTGGCTTTTGCCAGAAATCACTTGGCATGTAATAATGCTGACTGGAGCAACGTACTATTTTCAAATGACAATTTTGACCTCACTAGGCCAGACGGAGACGAGTATGGAGAAGACCCGGAGAAAGATATGCTCCAGTGTGCATTGACAAGCAACTTCCATTAGGCGGTGACTCGGTTATGGTTTGGGCAGGAATTTCTTCATGAACACGCGCTGAGTTGGTCTTTATACAGAATGGTTCTCTGACAGCTCACAGATACATTACGGAGGTTCTAACATTGAACATGGCATTTTCATGCAGATAATGCTAAACCTCACAAAGCCAGAGTTGTCAGAGAATAATCTGGACGAGGTGAGAATTAGGCGGTTTGAATTGAAATTTGAATGGAAATGGAATTGAACACTCAGTGCAGACATGAATCCCATCGAACATGTCTGGAATGAGTTGGGACGACGTATCCAAAGGCATACACCAGCTCGAAGAACTGCTCGGGAGCTAAAAGAGTTGCTTTTGTAGGAATGGAATAACATAAACCAAAATTTGATTCTAAATTTAATTGAAAGAATATAATTTAGAATATAATATTAATATATTTAGCCTTACAAACAGGAAATTCCACGAAAACATCAAATTATTTGTAATTTCTTAAGTTTAGACCTAAATGCATGGTCGCCAGTGCAGTTTGCAGATGGTCCTTTGTCCCAAAACCCGATCGGAATCCTGCTTGTTCGCGAGTTTAATAGGAATGGAGTGTGGGGAAAGATGATATGTTCTATTCCCACCGACCTTGAAATCTCATTAGTAGTTCTGAACGCGGTCGAGTGAGTATGTGCAGATGGCGCCACGATTTATCAACAGTTCTGAACGCTGCCGAGCGTAGATGTGTAGATGGCGCCAGGATATATTAAAAAATGCGCGGTGAGTGGGGTCGTGTAGAGTTTCATTCATAAATTTTGTCGTGGTAAAATTGCGTATAGTTGGTTGCATATATCAGCGGGTATTGCGATAGAGTGTATCTTGTGCAGTTGGTTGCAGAAGACCAGACTAGAAAAGCTAAAACGGTAAAAAAAAACGGCTAGAGGCTAGTGAGCTTGAGGAAACTTCCAAACGGTAATCGATTAATTTAAATAATCCATCTAACTTACATGTCGCCTCTCGATCCAAATCGAACTGAACTCCTCTGCTTTGTAACATAATATATCTGTTTCTATTCCTCCTGGGCAATGAATAGTAATGTTGCAGGTATGGTAAACGGGTACTATTTCGGTATATGGTATTCTATCCTTTTGAGCTTCTGGTAAACAACTGCAGTTGGAACACTTGCTTTTAACACATTACCTTCTGCCATTGATTTTTTAATGTGGACAATTTCATAGGTATTAATGTTAGACTGTTTTTCGAATTGAATATTCGAATACACCGATAAAACTGAATCTGCAATCTGAATCTTCGAACTGCGCTGAACTTAGTTGAAACTGAAAATGACTTGGAGAGTGAGTAACTAACTAACTTCGTTTATGAAACGATATTCACTTTTAATCTCCTCATCGAACTCTTGTAATAAGTCATCCAAGAAAGTAGGTGAACTTAGTAGTAGGTTATCGTTGGAGTTGTTAAGGACATGCGTTGATATTACTAATTCAATTTGTATGAAGTTCCCGCATTTATACCCAAAATGGACAATTCAATAAGCCAATCAAAATACTGAATTAAGTCAAGGTCAAAAAAATGTATAATTTTAGCTGTCAAGGTTCTTATATCACGAAATTGTTTACGCAACGTTTCTTAACACCTTCTTCTCAATAAGAAAGTATTTCTAGTTAGAGCTCGAGGTCTATACATTTCGATACTGCTCACATAATTATCAATTTTAGTCTGGTTCTAGCTGATCTAGTCCGGTAATATCTGATCTAGTCTGGTTTTAGCTTATCTAGTCCGGTCTGGTCTTCTGCAACCAACTGCACAAGATACATTCTATCGCAATACCCGCTAATATATGCAAACAACTATACGCAATTTTTCTACGTTCAAATTAATGAATAAAACACCGCGAATTTTCTGAATATATCAATGGCGCCATCTACACATCCACGCTCGGCCGCGTTCAGAACAGCTGATACTCGCTCGGCCGCTTTGTAATAAAGTTAGTGAACAGTTTATTCATATATGATAAGAGACTGATGGGTCTGTTGTTTGTTAGGTCTGCTATATCGTCTTCCTTGTCCATAATTGTTGTAATGGCGTTGCTTCATTTTGACGGTGCTTCTATTAGGCATTGAATTGCATATTGCATAGATTACTTATAGCTTGTATTACCGATTCTCTACCACACTTTATTGCTTCTATCACAATTTCGTCCTTACCAGGTGATTTGTTGTTATTCGTCATATAAGTATAGACATAAAAATAATGTATGTAATATATTATATATAGGGTCTTCCAATAGGGACTTCTAAACTTTTTTTTCAACAGTTGGTAGCGGCCATAATATTGAAGCTACACCTATCGAATTGGCTTTCCTTTATTCAACCTGAAAAATCACCATGGACGGATATAGGGTTCAACAACACCTGCAAATGATCAGATTCCAGTATGCGAAATCGTCAATTATAACTATGCCACTTCAAATCACTTCAAAATAAAGGATATTACTCCAGTAATATCGGAACGATGTCAAGCATCAGATTTCAAATTTACTTTCCCCGTGGTGGCACTGCGGCCTCCTTTTGGGGGGCCCAGAATTGCTCGAGTAAAAAATATAAGCAAGCATCAGATATCAAGTTTACGTGCAAATGATAAAATTTGCGCTTAGTGCCACACAGCTCTTGCCACGTTAGACATTGGACATGAGGGTATGGTCATCTGAAGTGGAGGTGATGTGAACTGGCCACAGAGATCGTGCGATTTGAGCCCGTTAAATATTTTCTTGTGGGATTTTCTTAAGTCGCATGTCTATGCGAATAAGCCACAAACTACAGCAACCCTTAAAGCCCACAAAACTCATACCATCGGTCAAATTCAGCCTGTTTTATGCGCCAGTGCCATGGAATATTGGACATTTAGGACGTCTCCCAGCGAAGCCGGACATTTGCAGGATGTTTTATTCCATACATAATGGCACCGATAGACCTTTCAAACAAATAAACAATTTCGTTGATATCTCAGACACACTTTGTTTTATTAAAATTTAAAGATAATAAGCGCTTAATGAAAGACCCTATAAATATATACGTAAAAAAAGAAAATAATGCGTATAAGAAATTTTAATAAAAATTATTGATTGAAATAAGAAGGTGGGAGGAATTTGTAAAAAATGAATAATTGACAGAGAGTGGTGGAGGGCGAGTGTGTAAGGGTAGCAGTAAATAGTATTTATTGCTTCATAAAAAATATTTTCGGAGAGAGCGGGAGGGAGTAATAAGGGAAAAGTGCAACGTTCAATTTGCAGATAGGGATTTCCCGAGCCAAGGTTTTTATCGTTAATTATTCAGAGCTTTAAAAGTTAAACGGCGTTTGGAAATCTCATTTCTGCCACCAGGAAAATGCAAACAGAATCCGCCCTCCGCGCTCTTATATAAGGAAAGCATATTATAGTTTAGGAACTTGTTTGGAAAGTTGCTTATTCATATCAGTTTATAAAGAAAACGGCAAAAGGGACGACGTGTTCCTTTCATCCTGTCCAATTTAAGCTCTCGTGTGTATTATTTTATTTTCTTAGACAGATGTGTCGGCACAAAGAATTCAATGAAGCAAAACACAAGATAAACCAAGAGATAAAGAAAACCCTGAATGACTATTCAAAGAATAGTCAAAATTTCTATTTTAATATTGATTTGAGTTAATAAACTTTTCCCAAACTGTTTCTTTTCACCAAATAAAAAAAAAAAACTACTTAACTAAACAATATTGAAAGATAAAATGCTTGAAAGGAATCCTCGCAAGAGAAATATCCGAGTGAAAATATTATCTGCGACGAAGTTTGCTATAAGAGAAACATCACCGTTTCCTTTCAGAGTGAAAAGTGCGCCCCCATTCATCGATAATGATTGGTTTGGAGGGAGCGATTCGCCCACTAATTTCCGCGCATTCAACTTCTATTTGACTTTTTTATGTGGACACAGAAAACTTCCACAATCACTCCCAACGAGATCATTTAAATTTCCGCGTGTTTAGTTAACGAAAACGAAAATTAGACAGTATCTGATCGAAGGGAACATTTTTTATTTAAAATCTCCGAACGATTTATCAACTTTAAACGAATCAATAAACTACACATTTCTATCAACCATAAACTCTTACCTTATCTATCTAGTCTTGTCTGATTAGCCTTCTATATCTAGGCTTGTCTGTCTAGTTTTGTCTGTCTCGTCTTGTCTGTCCATCCTTGTCTGTCTTGTCTTGTCTGTCTAGTTTTGTCTGTCTAGTCTTGTCTGTCTACCAATCTAGTCTGTGCAATCTTGTCTGTCCAATCTAGTCTGTCCAATTATGTCTGTCCAGTCTTCCTTGTCCAATCTTGTCTGTCCAGTCTTGTTTGTCCAGTCTTGTCTGTTCAGTCTTGTCTGTCCAGTCATGTCTGTCCAGTCTTGTCTGTCCAGTCTTGTCTGCCCAGGCTTGTCTGTCCTGCCTTGTCTGTCCAGTCTTGTCTGTATGCTCTTGTCTGTCTTGTCTTGTCTGTCTAGTCTTGTCTGTCTAGTCTTTTCTGTCTAGTCTTGTCTGTCTAGTCTTGTCTGTCTAGTCTTGTCTGTTTAGTTTTGTCTGTCTAGTGTTGTCTGTCTAGTGTTGTCTGTCTAGTCTTGTCTGTCTAGTCTTGTTTGTTTAGTCTTTTCTCTCTAGTCTTGTCTGTCTAATCCTGTCTTTTTTTTTAATGGAGACGTAGCAAGCACGTTTCGGTTAACTTGAGCAAGAGGACCCCCTGATAGCCCGCACATCCCGGAACCGCTCCTCGCATTACTTCAGGATGGTGGCATATCACATTCTGTGTTTCGACTGGTTAGAACTATGAGTAGCCATACATCCCCCATCCACGCAATGTGATTAGGTGTTCCCGTGTTCTGTGTGTTCTAGGCATCTGCCTTGGTTCTGTTTTCTTTCTGTCTGATTCGTTCGTCTTTTTCCTTTTTGCTTAGGATGTTTATAATCATGGTTTCCGTTGCAAGTCAGTCTTCTTGGGCATCACGTCCGTCAATGTCGTTGTTTGAAGTCTTTCATTCGTCTTGGTTGTCCATTCGTGTCTCTCTGTCGTCCATCACTCGCATACGAACACTGTGTGTGGAGCACTATCCGTAAGACCGCAGTAATCACATCGATTGTCTGGGGCCCTGCCGATGTTATGCAAGTACTGTTTGAAGCACTCCTGCCCAGCTAGCGCCTGAGTGAGATGATAACCCACTTATTTGTGCTTTCGTGTGACCCATGCTAACATATCTGGGATTCTGGGAGTCTGATCCACTGGCCTTTGTTAGAAGCATTCAAGTGTCTTTGCCACTTTTCGAACATCTGGCACTTTCTTTTTCTGTTCCATCTTATTTCTCCCATCGCCGTGATTTGTGCGTGTCAACAGTATCCCTCATCTGGGATTAGCTATCTGGTCGACTGGCCTTTATTAAGAGCACTCGAGTGTCTTTGCCACTTTTCGAACATCTGTCACTTGGCTTTCTTTTTCTGTTCCATCTTATTTCTCCCGTCCCCGTGTTTTTGTGCGTACCAACAGTATCCCTCAATTTACTAATAAAGCTCATGTTAATAACTAATGTTTATCCCTGAACCATTAATTCTATAACTTGCCACCCTTTTCTTGAGACTGTAGCAAATTTCGGTTACATCTTGTAGGAAAGGTTTAACTGCTGCTTGAAGATCCTTCTGGTGTCCTGATTTCAGGTGTCCTACTTGGCTCTGGTTGGAAATTGTTGATCACATATTCGCAGTGATGGGTTAAATGGGTCGGTTGATCTGATTTTATTCTCTTTGAGGTAGAGGGTGAATATTCAACATTAATATTCAACATTTAGACTCTTATTCTTTTCATCGATGTTATGATCCCCCTTTGAGGTGGAGGTTGCATCACCGCTAATCTTCTTTTCACTGATGTTATGATATTTTTCCATGTGACGCTTGTAGTTATCACTTTTTGTAAATTGGGAATTACAAACTTCGCATTTGTAGTACATTTTTTAATTATCACCACAGTCTTATGATGGTAAAGATTGTCTTTTCTTGAGAAAACTTTTTCGCAGGGATACTTATCGCAGGGATACATTTTTAAGCTATCTCGATGTGTCGAATTAACAACTGACGATAAATTTTGAGCTGGGATTTATATACTCCACACGTGCCGGATGTATAGTGATGGAATTAAACAAGTTTAAACAAGAAAATGCTGATTCGGCGTTTCTTATCAATTATTTCACAATTGCATACTCGCGCGCGTTATCATATCCTGTATTTTGCCGACGGTATTTAAACTCGCGGTTTTTTTAAAACTTACTTCATTTTTTCGTGTTACACTCTTTTAAAATACCATCTCTCCATTTCTTGACTCCTTGTCATACCCATTTACTCTTATGGGTAAGTTTTTTTTCCTTATCTCGCACTTTTAAAATATTTTCCATCCCTTTTTTATCATTGTCCCAGCCACCAGATTCCAGCAAATTTTTGAATTTTCTATATTCAACCAACTATACATCTTCAATGCTTAGGCCTTAACCTCGAAGTTTGATTTTAATCTATAAGGTTTGGCCTTTACCTTGTAGTGACATAAATGATAACCTTGAGGTTAGACCTTGGCATGACCTCGCGCGAAGAGTGACCTTGAGGAAGGTGTGCCCTTGAGGGAGGAGTGACCTTGAGGGAGGAGTGAGGTCATTGGCCTTGATGGAAGAGTGAGGTCATTTACTTTAGCTTAGGTCAAGGTCAAGATCGGGTGGGAGGAGGGAGAAGGTTATAGAACATTCTCCCTCTAGAAGATTCTTATACAGGTAGGTCCTTTCCTCGGCCATCAACTCTATGGGCGATATGCCGCTATCACCAGGACGGCATCTCGCAAGTTTATGTCTTATGTTTGCTTTCTTCATCGCCTTCTCCTACACAGGAGCCCCATACAACATTGAAAATGGGCAACCGAGCATATTAATTTTCTCTGACTGCTTCTTGGACCCCAACCGTTTAGTATTATTCTGCGCATTTACTCTTATGGGAAATTTTTTTCTTCCTTCTCACACACTTTAAAAATATGTTGGTGTGACCTAGAGGGTGACCTTGACGTTTGAACTTGAACTTGGTGTAACCTTGAGGGAAGAGTGACTTTGAGGAAGGAGTGACTTAAGGAAGGAGTGCCCTTGAAAGAGGAGTGAGGTCATTGGTCTTGAAGGAGGAGTGAGGACATTGACCTTAAGGAAGGAGTAAGGTCAATGACCTTGTAGGAGTGATGTCATTGACCTAAGGTTAGGTCAAGGTCAAAGTAGGTGGAAGTTTTAGGACATTACATCTTTCCCTGCTTATACAGATAGGTCCTTTCCTCGGCCATGAACTCTATGGACGAAATGCCCGCGATCACCCGGACGGCATCTCGCGAAACCCTCCTGCACGCACTGCACACTCGTAGAGCCATTTTTCTTTTGTACTGTGGCAAGTTTCTGTCTTATGTATGCCTTCTTCATCGTCTTCTCCCATACAGGAGCCCCATATAGCATTCCTGAATGGGCAACCGAGCATATTAATTTCTCTCTTACTGCTTCTTGGACCTCCTGCGTTTGGCATTATTCTGCCCAGTGCTGCTACCGTGTTTAGTGCTTTCGGCGCGGCTTGACGTGCTTATTATATGATACTTTCCTTGTCGATGGTAACTCCTACGCATTTTTCACTTTAAATATAATTGGGCCTTGTATATAATAATACAAGAAAAACAGCTAAAGCTGGCACCAGAAAAGACCGAAGCGGTGCTGCTTACCGGAGGAAAACACATATCTTCCGGTAAGCAGCAGCGCTTCAGTCTTTTCTGGTGCCAGCTTTATCTTCTAATCACGAGTCCACCTTAGCTTGGTAAGCTCCTGGCACCAATCCTCTTTCGTTTTTGCTCGTTACAACAAGTGCTAGGTCGTAGGCAAAGCCGACCATATTTACTCCCTCCGGCAATTCCAGTCTAAGCACCTCGTCGTATAGGATATTCTACATGGTAGGTCCTAGAATATAGACCTGTGGAACACCACTAGTTACCTCTAGTTCCGCAACTTTTCCTCCTGCTTTCATTATTATTATGCGTTCACGCAGATAGCTATGCATCAGTCTCGATAGGTACTGAGGCAAGCCTCTTTCTGCTATCATATTGATTTTGGGAAAGGTTTGTTCTTTCGGAGAGTTCTATTTTAACCCTGATTAGGATCAGCTGCTCATGTCTAGTCTTGTCCGTCTAGTCTTGTCTCTCTAGCCTTGTCTGTCAACAAATATGTAACGGCCAAAAAGTCACTCAGACAAAAAATAAATGTTTCTAAACGTCTTCACTGGCATGATAATACATAAAATAATGTATAAGATTATATATATATTATATATATATTATATATATATATATATATATATATATATATATATATATATATATATATATATATATATATATATATATGTTGTATTTGAGGTTTTCGCGAATAGATACCTGTGTTGTATTGTTTTCTCGGGGATTCCGCGTTGATGCTGAGGGTTGGCTCTGAAAAGAAGCGGATTCTCGACGGTTCGGCGAACTAACATTCGCCATTCTCAAGAGATATATGCGTCCGTACGGGTCAACCGTTAGACGCATACTGAGAGCTCGTTCGTGCGATATATATATATATATATATATATATATATATATATATATATATATATATTAAATTGCAATGCGAGGGCTGAAAATAAGGCACCCAATTTTACAGGTTCGGATAGAAAATATGCTGGAGGTGATACGCTGGAGACGCACTGTTCCCAACTTATGAGGAGTCGAGCTGGGAGCAACACAACGTGACGGAGGTAGTCCCATTTACTGAAGATGAATTGCTAAGAGCCAGCCAACGTATCCGTAATAGTTGAGCGCCAGGACTAGACGGACTCCCACCTGAGGCTCTGAAAGCCGCAGTGGATAGGTTCCCAACATATGTCTTAAACGTAATGAACCATATAGCTAGTGATGGGCTATCTTTTCCGACCACTGGAAAAAAGCCAAGCTGGTGCTAATTAGGAAAGGTGATAAATCTCCACATAAACCTTCCTTATATAGTCCCTTCTGCCTCTTAAATGTTTCGGGAAAACTCTTGGAACGCCTGATACGTTGCAGACTAAAACTAGAACTTAGGTCAGGTAAGCAACTATTAGAACAATATGAAACAATATGACTTCCGAGAGGGAAAATCAACAGTAGGCGCTATAGCAAAAGTTATTGAAGCACAAATAGCACAAAAATCGCAAGCGGGCACATAAAGAACAAGAAAGCTATGTGCCCTTATCACTCTTGACGTAAGCAATGCTTTCAACTCAGCTGCCTGACAAAACATTGTTGAGGAGCTCTCAGCAAGAGGTATGTCACCATACCTGCTGCGTCTGGTACAAAGTTACCTACGTAACAGGAAAGTTAGAAGAATAAAACAACAAATTACTGGAGCGTGATGTCTGTAGTGTGGTGCCACAGAGCTCTGTTTTGGGACCGACACTATGGAATGTCCTTTTCGACGGAGTCCTCAGACCAAATCTACCGGAGGGTGTGGACATTGTGGGATTCGCTGATGACTTTGCACTTGTAGTGTCGGGAAGGACGGAAATGGAAACTATGTCGAGAACAAACAGGTGCATTAAACAGGGGGACAAATGGATGCAACTCAAGAAAAGCTGGCACCAGAAAAGACGGAAGCAGTATTGCTAACTGGATTAAGAAAAACGAAACCCATCACATTTAAAATAAAAGGAGAAAAAATAACCCCAAAGGGATCGCTAAAATATCTAGGCGTAACCTTTGATAAGAGCCTGCTCGTTAATCGCCATATCACCATAGTGGCAACCAAAGCACTGAAAACTGCAGCAACATTAGATAAATTAATGCCCAACGTGGGAGGACCCCGCAGTAGTAAGCGATAACTTCTTTGCTCGGTGGTTCACTCCACAATGCTCTACGCAGCCCAGATTTGGGCAAATGCTTTGAGAAAACATGTGATTAGACAAAATTTGGTAACCGTGCAAAGGAAAATGGCGCTAAGAGTATGCTGTGCCTACCGGACTATCTCTAGGGATGCTGCCAGTCTAGTGTTAGCCGGAATACCACACATAGAACTTATGGTAGATGAGAGGGTAGAAGTCTACAATGGCAGATCTAACGGCGATGGCACACAGGCCTACAAAAAGGCACTAGCGAAAGCCCGAATGTACCAGGCCTGGTAAATCCAATGGACTCTATCCACTAAGGGATACTGGACCAGAATCCGTGATGTGGAGCGTTGGGCAACTAGAAAACACGGCGAAACAAATTTTTACGTCAAACTTCCTCCATAGCATCGATAGGGCCACAGATTGCCTATGTATTTACTGTGGACTCACAGACAGCGCGGCACTTACCGTTTTTGAGTGTGACAGGTGGATACCTGAAAGGGATAAATGGAAAAATAAGGCCGGACAAACACTAGACACTTCAACTATGGTTGAACAAATGATCTGGTCAGAGGATTTATGGGCAGATACATCAAGCATGATCCAAGACCTCATGACAATAAAAATGCTAGACGAGCAGGAAGGGAAAGAAGCCGAAAAGATAAAAAATGTTAGTACCTGAACCCCTAATCACTGCCAGTGGACGGGGGACGTAAGGGCAACACTATGCAGAAACATCTTGATGTTCCAGAGGGTCCACTTGCTAAGTTAACCGTGAGGTGCTTACTACGACCCCAACCAAAAAAAAAAAAAAAAAGTCTTGCCTGTCTTGTCTGTCTAGTCTTGTGTGTTTAGTGTTGTCTGTTTAGTCTTGTCGTATAGTCTTGTCTCTCTATTCGTGTCTGTCTAGTCTTGTCTGTCTAGTTTTGTCTGTCTAGTCTTGTCTGTCTAGTCTTGTCTGTCTAGTCTTGTCTGTCTAGTCTTGTCTGTCTAGTCTTGTCTGTCTAGTCTTGTCTGTCTAGTCTTGTCTGTCTAGTCTTGTCTGTCTAGTCTTGTCTGTCTAGTCTTGTCTGTCTAGTCTTGTCTGTCTAGTCTTGTCTGTCTAGTCTTGTCTGTCTAGTCTTGTCTGTCTAGTCTTGTCTGTCTAGTCTTGTCTGTCTAGTCTTGTCTGTCTAGTCTTGTCTGTCTAGTCTTGTCTGTCTAGTCTTGTCTGTCTAGTCTTGTCCGTCTAGTCTTGTCTGTCTAGTCTTGTCTGTCTAGTCTTGTCTGTCTAGTCTTGTCTGTCTAGTCTTGTCTGTCTAGTCTTGTCTGTCTAGTCTTGTCTGTCTAGTCTTGTCTGTCTAGTCTTGTCTGTCTAGTCTTGTCTGTCTAGTCTTGTCTGTCTAGTCTTGTCTGTCTAGTCTTGTCTGTCTAGTCTTGTCTGTCTAGTCTTGTCTGTCTAGTCTTGTCTGTCTAGTCTTGTCTGTCTAGTCTTGTCTGTCTAGTCTTGTCTGTCTAGTCTTGTCTGTCTAGTCTTGTCTGTCTAGTCTTGTCTGTCTAGTCTTGTCTGTCTAGTCTTGTCTGTCTAGTCTTGTCTGTCTAGTCTTGTCTGTCTAGTCTTGTCTGTCTAGTCTTGTCTGTCTAGTCTTGTCTGTCTAGTCTTGTCTGTCTAGTCTTGTCTGTCTAGTCTTGTCTGTCTAGTCTTGTCTGTCTAGTCTTGTCTGTCTAGTCTTGTCTGTCTAGTCTTGTCTGTCTAGTCTTGTCTGTCTAGTCTTGTCTGTCTAGTCTTGTCTGTCTAGTCTTGTCTTTCTAGTCTTGTCTGTCTAGTCTTGTCTGTCTAGTCTTGTCTGTCTAGTCTTGTCTGTCAAGTCTTGTCTGTCTAGTCTTGTCTGTCTAGTCTTGTCTGTTTGTCCTACTCGGTAGTGTAGTTGACAACATACCCGCCTGGCTCCTGACCTTTTAGGTCGGGGCGGCGACAACTAGGGCGGTTTTTACTAACCATCTGGGCTGCCCACCCCTGAATGAATGCAAAATATGCGATACCGGAGTGTCCAGTGACGAGTCTGGACACTGGACAATTCGGTTCTCTTCCAATTGTAGATAAAACCGTTTATATAATGAATACATCTACAAAACTAGCCAATCAATAGCCATACAGAAACAATATAGTTTGCTCTAGTAATATTCAGCAGTGTATGCTTATTAGTATTTAAAGTCTGTTATTAATTACTAAGCCGGCATGTGCTACTACGACATGTACATTTCAATATGTTCTGGCGGCAAACTATATTAATGCAGAACATCTTACATAATTAAGTTGAGTAAACCCGAGTTTGTAGCTGTGCTTCCTGTAAATTAGATATAGAAATAATATGATATCGTCATAAATGTGTTGATAAGACATGTTAATCGACGTTTTCGGATTATTACTGTTACGTTTTATTTGATTTAATAAATTGAATTTAATAATGTGTATAAAGTGAGTCGACGTCAGGTCGAGAAAGTTTGTATAAAAACGATAGCTAATTTCTGTAAAAACAATCCTGGTTTAGTTCAAATCGTAATCCATCAAGTCGTTTTTCCCCTGTTAATTATCCAAATCACGGAATGAAAATATTAAGCTCTCAGACAAATACGAGCCGAGATTTATCGTCCGGCTGAAATTTATATCTCTTTTCCCTTTTTTCCTAATAGCTCCGTAGGTCACTGGTCTTTTGTCTGCGCACAGTGACAAATGGTGAGGGATTGTTCGAATCATCTCCAAATACCAAACGTGGAAATGACAAAAGTAAAATGAAATAAATTACTTGTTATGTGGGAAAAAACTTGGGGCAAAATGAAAGTTGTTTCTTATCAGACGTGTCGGTAATAATTGTTTGGTGGGGAAGAAAAGGAAAAGGTTTAGGTCGTTTATATTGTCCGGATCAGATTTCAGATATTAACGAACGAGGTAAATAATTGATTGTTTTCGTGTCTGAAGTAATTGTCAAGTCGCATTATGTATACTTTGCGTTATCGTATGTGGAAAATCATTTAACTAATTGATTCCACGTTTTTCTTTCCACGGCAGAAATACATTAGCAGATCCAATCACACAAAAATAAATAAAACAAACTATTTCAAACGAAAATATACAACTTCCACCCACAAAAACATCCTTTTCATCAAAATTTTGTTTTATTAACACCGCGTCCATCCTGTCCAATTAGTTTTTATTAAACGAAAAAGCTTTCATTCCCTAGACACAAAAATTCTGCGCAAAATAAATAAAACTAAAACACGTAAGGGTTGAATGGGATGTACCTTGCTTGTAACGGATACACTTCGCACGCCCTACGTCTAACACAAATATTCAATCAGTGGAAAAAAACAGGGGTGAAGGAAAAAATAAATGCGGACGCATTTTCTATATAAGAAATCTCTATGTGGAGGGAACTACGTCTTTCCATCTTCAATATTTATAATATCGAAGGGAACACATAAACGATGTTGCCCCGTGGGAGATGGCGTACAACCCTCTAAAAAAATGATAAAACGTCCCTGTCAGGTGTAACAAACTGATATAAATGTATCTGTGGGATTTTTATTAGATCACAAAATACCGCGCTATTTTTCTTATTTTATTTGGTTTCAGTCTTTTAGAAAAATCAAAATTTGTCCAAAAAGGTTTTATTTAATCCCACGATTTGATCTATCTCAATTACTAGACTGGATAACCTGAACAGACAGAACAAACTGACTGGACCGACTGAACTGACTGGATAGACTGGACAAGCTTATGACTTGATGAATTGAATTCATTTACAAATATATCCGATTTTAATGTATTGTTTTCAGCTATTGATTCATTCATAAACAGATTCTTCAAAATTCTATAGAAACTAAAATAAACATTGCGAATAACAATTTATTTAGCGAATGGTACAACACATGGTAAATTTATAAAATATGTAAAAACTAAAGAGTGAATAAGACATTACAATGTACGAGTTACAGATCTAACAGACATCTAAGTGGATATAAAATTGTTATATTAAGAGATCTAATTGTTATATTCAGCTATCAATTCAAGACTTGATTGTGTGGTGTGGAAGAATTCCCTCAAATCCCCTTGATATGCTCTCAGTTGACACTCTATCACTATGTGGACAATTGTTTGGTTTGGGTCGCCGCAGTCGCAGCCTGGACACACATGTCCTGGCTGTCTGTTTGTTCTGTTCTCATACGGTTTAAGGTCTTCCATATATGTCGTGGTTGGTCGAAGCCATCGGTTTTACGACTGGGTCAATGAGATTTCGTACATCGGGTGGCGCATTTTCAGTCCAGAGGGTCTGCCATTAGGAGTTGATGTTGAAGTTATTGGCTGCCAGTTGTCCTGATAACATTGGCGCTTTGCAAGATCGAAGCCGGCTTATTGTCAGATCTGGGATATCCTCATGGATAGGGAGCTGTGTGTTATTAATTATTTTCTTATATTCTTATATTAGGACGTCTTGTCTTCTTAGGGCAGGTGGATGTATGTGGCTGAGTGTTGGGAGCCAATAAGATGGAGTAGTTCTGATGCAGCCACTAATCGTTCTCATTGCTATATTAAGCTGAGTGTACACTTTCTTGGTATGTGCGGTATTCATCCGAATTCATCAGTTCGGAGAATACACAAAAACTAAGTGCAGATGTTCGTAATGTATTTGCCGATGCCCCCCAGCTAGTGCAAAATAGTCTCTGGATAATGTTAATTCGGGTACTTATTTTTTGCGCTGTTGTTTCAAGATGTTTTTTGAATGATAGAGTTCTATCTAAGATTACCCCGAGATACTTTGGATGCCATTGATAGGGTAACACTGTATTATTCATTTTGACTAATTTATAATTTTCCTTATTGTTATTCAGGTGGAAGCTGTTATTTAGGTTTGGTATTAACCGCCACTTGGTAAAATATTTGTACAGTTTGTTGAGGTCGTTGGTCAACGTGTTTTCGGTGGGTTCAAATTGTTTGTGTTGTAGTGGAATCGACCTTTAGGCTTTTTGAAATCTATACAAATTTCAATAAGAAACATTTTTAATACAGGATTATCCAAGCCAGTTCTTAGGTACAGAATAGAGAAGATATAATGTTTGCTGCATAAATAAAAATAATGCAATCTAAAAGTACAAAGTTACTTAAGCTTTAGTGTCTTGAAGAATATGTTTGCAAGCCATCGGAAAGTTTGCTGCATTGGCGCAGCAGCGCATAAGTTAGTAACTAGTTAGTAAGCCAACATCTGCATGTGAGATGTTTACTGCATACGTATCGGAGCAACAAGTATCTGAGCGGTTTCGAAACTAATACATTACACGGTATTACGTCCTTAAAGGAAGACACCAGAACGCATTATCCCCGGCTCTCGAAACGACTACTCCAATACTTATAAACGCAAAGATTTAATTAAAACTGTAACTAGCTTCTTTACGACAATTAATAACGACAACCTGGAATTGGTATCGTCCTACAAATATCTTGGCACATGGGTAATCGTGAAACAGCAGGACACACAAAAGAAATCAAGTGTCGAATTGAAATAGCTCGCAGCGCTCTCATAAAAATGAATAAAATACTCTGCAGCCGAGATATAACATTAGATATGATGTTATTTTGAACCTGAGAATACTAAAATGCTATATATTCTCCATTCTATTATATGGAATGGAGGCTTGGACACTCAAATCAGAAAACATCAAGAACATAGAAGCATTTGAAATGTGGTGTTATAGGAGGATGCTAAGAATGCTCTTCACCAGAATACTTTCCAGCCATGTTTGATGCATTATCATAACTCTGCCCACGACAATCTTTTATATTAATATCAAGGCTTTTAAAAAAGTTTAAAATAGTATCTGCTATGTATTCTGCATTATTCTTATCCATAGAGAAAAACTACAAAAATCTCTCAATAGGCTCTCCGTCTTTTACGTATCTAACGACGAAGGTCAGTTGGTCAACATGAGAGAGATCTGTTGTAGAATCCACGCTTATAGAGTAGTATTTTGATGATTTTACTTCGTTAACAATTGATTTCAAAACTTGCTGTCACATTATATTAATAAACTCATTACAAATATTTGCAGAAAAATATGATGTAATTCCTTTTCCACGATTTCCGCAGTTTCGTATATGATCAGCAAGAAAAGGATAAAATTCGCTAATCAGTTCTAAGCATCCCCAATAATTCCCGTTATTATGAGACCCTAAAAACCCCAATATCTCATTATCACCACGAAAAGCAAGACGTCTAGAATCTAAAAATTTCACTACTGCGAAAATTCTTCTAAGTACATTCTTCCAATAATTGGCTTCTATGTTATATTAGGACAGCATTTCACTGTCAACTCGTCCCGTAGTTTTTGCTTCTTGCGACATAATTTATCATTAATTGCTTGTCCTGTAAACTGTTCTCATGCTCAATAGTCCGGTCAAATTAGACCAAAAATGGGGGTGAGGTTACAAAAATTCACACTTGGCTGAAAATTGGTAGAATTGTTCAAAACACTATTATAAATGAAATGTGAAAAGTCCTCATCAATGCGACACCTGGAAAAAAATTTACTCGGTGTCAAAGGTCACAAAAACGTGTTTTTCGCGATTTTCAGCAAAACGGTAAGTTTTATCAGAAAATTACCCCAGACAAAAATTGTAGATCAGGTAATTATCTATAAAAAATGTCAAAATACTTTTTTTTCCTAAGAGCCACCGCTTTTAAGATTTATCAATTCTAAAAGTTGAAAACTTTTGTATTTTTATTTTTATTTTAGAAAAACTCCCTTTTCGAATCTAATTATCGCGTAATTCTTCTGTAAAAATTTCGTCACAGTACGTACCAGGATCAGGTGATACAGCGTTTCCCAAACTTTTTTTTACTGCGGCCCGGTACGTGATTTTAAATTTTTCGCGACCCACCCTACAAAAAGAACTATTTCTTCACAAAACAAATTTTATAATTTAAGAAGAATCAAGTTATTTGTTTATTTCTTACACAAAAATTGCAAAATAATTATATAAGAAAAATAAGTAATTAAAAAATTAACAAATATATTCATTTAAAACTTTAGTAAGTGAAGTAATCTTTGTTTTACATATTTATTGTGTACTTACTTAGTGCGAAGGATGTTTGTCATCACATAACAATTTCAAATTAGGAGGTAATGATGTTAATTTCATTCTCAAATTAGGTTCGACATCCAATCTGTTTCGATACTTATTTTCTAAGTACACAAGCCTGAGATGCAGCTGGACATGTATAGGTAGAAAGACCTGAACTTAGTTTCAGTTATTGATTTAAATTCAGTTTTTGGATTAAATCTATAACTGAAACTAAGTTCAGGTATCTCTACTCACCTGGGGCACATGGCGTTCAAGCTAATGTAAGTGTATTCCTTCTTATAATTCAAAAGAGCAAAGCTGCACTGATGAGAGATAAATCTCGAGACGCGTCTGCAAATGGCTATTCACTTAATTTAAATAGAAAGAAATAATTTATAGATATACTCAACAAAAACCATAAAAATAACATTGTTTTTAAGATCATATCTTTCCGATACCTTAAGTGGATAGCCATCTGTGGACGCGTTTCGAGATTTATCTCTCATCGGCACAGCTTTGCTTCCATGAACGTTAATTTGTAAACCACTCACTTGAAAACCCATGTGGTGTTTAGGGTTAGATGTTTATAATTTTGACATTTTGTGAGAGAGACATGAACTTATAAGAACTGATAAGATAGAATTGGTGAAACCATCCTATGTTATAAAAAATCATAAAAACTTAAAACAAACGGAACACAGCCTGAATATATAAATATATTCAGCCTTTCCGGAGCTCTATAACAATTATTGAGTCTTTTTAGGACTACCAAAACAAATCTCACATGCAATTTGTAAGTTATTTTATAGCTTTCAGTCTACCTTCGTGGCACTCAACAAAAACCTTAAAAATAAAAAGCAAAAGCAAAATGAAGCAAAGCAGTGCTGATGAGAGATAAATCTCGAAACGCGTCCACAGATGGCTATCCACTTAAGGTATCGGAAAGACATGATCTTAAAAACAATTTTATTTTTATGGTTTTTGTTAGTGCCATGAAAATGGACTGCTTCTATGAATAGCATGCAAAACAGTGTAGGATAGTTTATAGATATATGGCTTATAAAATACATATACAGTAATGCCACTATAACTGAAAAACTTCATGAAACAACAGACGAAATTACAGTAGACCGAGGAGTTCGACAAGGGGACCTTAATTCGCCTAATTTTTTCACAGCTGTCCTGGAATACGCAACGAGATCTTTGACTTGGGAGAATAGACGCATTAATATCGATGACGATTCAGATTCGCAGATGATATCGTTCTTATCACAGATAACATCGGCGATTTAAAACAGATGTTTGAAGAAATAATACAGATCTCAGCAAAAGTCTGTCTCCGATTGAATGTTCAAGTAAAACCCAAATGATGACAAATCTGGTGCTTGCACAAAACATCAGAGTAGGCGACACCGAGATAAAAGAGACGCATATGTGGAAATACCTCGGGCATAAAATACAAATTGGGATGAACAATCAAACGCTCAAGATACAGTGTAGATGTTGTAAAAGGTTTGGGTTGGGTTTCTTTTGGCAAACTAAGAGAGAGAAAAGTGTATGAACAATGCGTGCTACTGGTAATAACATATGAAACAGAAATGCTGACATTTACAAAAAAGTCATTAGAAAATCTAATAGTATGTCAAAGAGCAATGGATAGATCATTACTTGGAATCACTAAAAGAGATAAAATAACCAATAACACCAGGAGACAAAGAACTAAAATGAAATACATATAAGTTGAACACATAACTCGAATGAAATGGAGATGTGCAAGTCATATGGCAAGAATATCAGACGACAGGTGGACTAAAAGAATATCGGAATGAAGACCACGAGAAGACGAAATAGAGATTAGGTTAGGTTAGATTAAGGACGCATTGTTCTCGTTTGACTGTTTCTGTAGACCACCGACAGGCTGGAGCGATGATATAAAGAGATTCGCTGGGAATTGGATCCTAACGGTCCAGAATCGAGACATGGAAGAACTTAGAGGCCTATAGTCAGCAGTGGATAACGGCTACACGATGATGATGATCTTTGAAAATAAAGTTTTTTCCTTTATTCCGCATAAATTATTTGCGACATTTTTTAAACCGGGAAGTATTTATTTTTTCCAGCACTGAGGATACCCAGTCTCAGCTATTAACTTGAAAATTTCAAAAGCTGTCAAAGTGAGGTTTTTATATGACTGTTGAGGAAGTGAGGAGTGCTCTTTTCACTATTTTTTTAGCAGCAATCAATTCCATTTTCTTATCAGCAAAAACGAAAAAAAAATTGTGTTTTTACAATTTTTTTTCGCGACCCGGCAAAATTTTTCTGCAACCCGGTGCCGGGTCGCCACCCACACTTTAGAAAACGCTGGGGTGATACAATTTTCAAGCTTGTAGTGATTAACTCACAGTAGCTTGAAGTAGAGGATTCAGCATCTGATGTGTTTTGGTCATTTTTGTCATATGTAGGATCTTTTTCCAGTTGATATTCAGAAGTATTTCGATCTTGAGGTGATGAAGGTGAAGAATTAGTCATTCTATTTGCTTCTTCAGCCGTTAAAAATGAAGTGAGTTTAGGAAGTTTCTTGGTTATTTCTTTTTGAGCTACAACCTTTTTTCCTTTTTGCGAACCTTTTAAATATGTTCTTTTCGACATAATAAAATGAATAAATAAACGAACACGTCAACATTTCTATTATCAACACACTTCTATTACTTTGATATCTTGGTGGCAAGAAAGATTGATTTAAACTGAAGATAATTACATATTGTTAAGAGCAGAAAGGCTTACTCCCCGTTTCCATTTGCCTGCCCCCACTAATAACAAAAGAATTCCAACCCCGAGTGCACGAAGTAGTTTTTATATTTAATATTTAACTACCGAACTATTTACAACTACCGAAAATAAATACTTATATCTAAAATTTGCAAGTTTAAATATTACATTGTTTACAAACGCATTTAAAACCATTAGTGGTCACAAACAGTTGGAAGCACGTAGCGGTCATAAAACAGCCCCAAAACGCATTCAAAACCATTAGTGCGTCACGACCAGATGTTAGGACCTATTGGTCGCTTTATCGTAATCTTAGTATAATATGTAAATATTTCATTTTAAGAACCTAGAGATAAAGAAACTAAGAATTAAAATAATTTTAAGACACAATAAAAATAGAATTGTTAGGTCAAAACAAAATCACGCCACTTTCGGGAATTCTCCAACCATAGATAATGTCGACTTAAATAATGTCGAAATGCGGAAGGAAGCATGTAGTCCTACCTTTTGTCCGGTTATATCTACATATAATAGAACAAAAAAAAAACTTGTATAGTGTAAGCGAATATATCGGCCTTTCGGGGCCTTTCGATAAAGTGCGAACTGACGAAAATGTTGAAAAAATGTATTTCCATGAACAGCCATCATAACAGTAGAAGGAGGAGAACTCTTTGAGAAAATGGCAATTAAGAGAGGAGTATGACAGGGGTGTGTTTTGTCCCCTTTAGTGTTCTACATCTACTCAGACTCAATCATGAATGAACCCTAAATGAGAAAGAAACCGGAATTTTAACGGAAAACTAATCAATAACATAAAATACGTAGACGCCACGGTCCTCATGGCAGAAAACTTAGCAGACCCTCAGAGGATGAGGGAAAAAGTGAATCTTTAACTTATTAAAGAAAACAAAGTTTATGTTAATATCAAAACCACAAAACGCAATGCAACTACTAATAGTACACAACGTCATCATTGAAAAGGTGCAGAAATATAAATATCTAGGGGAATGGGTTAATGAAACAAACGATCACTCAGTAGAGCCGATCAGTAGAAACAAAAAACAAACCTCAGTAGAAACGATCACTCAGTAGAGCCACATTTGTCAAAATGAAACAATTATTTACGAGCAGATACATCGACAACGCCTTCAAAATACGGAAGCTACGGTAATGCGGTAATTCCCTATCCTACTATACAGGATAGAAGCAACTACTCTTATAAAAGATCACATACGTAAATTGGAAGCCGAGATATGGTTATACCGCAGAAGCGTGAAAATATTATGGAAAGACAAGATCACCAACGAAGAGGTCTTGAGATGAATGAGCAAGGAGAGGGAAGTCGCCATCACGGTCAAAACTAGAATATTTTATTGTTAGATACAGATATCAACTATTACAGTTATTTATACAGGGAAAGATAGTAGGTTGGAGATGCATGGGCAGAAAAAGAATGTCACTGTTTAGGAACCTGCGCGAGTGGTTCGAATGCCCATCCATTTAATTGTTTAGAGCTGCTGAAATCAAGACGAGGATAATCATCCTCTATAGGGAGAAGACACACTAACAAGAAGAAGTTTGGACTACGTAACATCTACTTAAATCGAGAAGATTGTGACTAAGCAGAATCGAGGCTAGTTGATCACAGAATGGTTAGAATCGGTTTACTAAATTTCACACATACAAAGATAAATAGCAAAAAATTACATATATAATAACAAAAACTTTTTAATACCACAGGAACTAGGGCTAGACAACAAAACCCGCAGACTCATCCTAGAAACCTTGACCAACACCATTCCCAGGTTAAATTTAGAGGCGAGATCTCAGAAAGCTTCGAAATAAAAACGTGCCCCGTGTGCCCTTATGGTAAAGATGGTTATGCTTACACTGAATTTATAAATCTCCATGTTTACAAGCTAGACCCCCAATTAAGTGAGGAAGATATTACCACATATCTCTCAAATAAAAATATTGATCAGGTGATTTGTAAAAAGTTGCAGTCAAGGCGTCCGGAGTAGTACTCGTCATTTAAGGTGACAGTACCTTTTGATGATTTCGAAAAGGTGAAAAGCCCAGATATTTGGCCGCGTCATGCCTGCATCAATAATTTTTTATTAAGATTAGAAAGGGCCCCAGCGAAAATGCTAAAATAAATATAAAATCCCCAACAGATACTCAAATAATCAAGGAAGCTGAGAACCATCTCTGGAAACATTCAAAACAAAACCAACAGGTGTCCAACAGCGCATCAAAATCTGAGATGTGTTCAATTTACTATCAAAATGTAAGAGGTTTGAACTCTAAGACTGATAACTTTTATTGTAACTCCTGTAGCTCTGATTTTGATATTATTCTGCTGAGTGAAACGTGGCTTAATGATTCTGTATTCGATTTTGAATTATTTCCGTCTAATTATCAGATAGTGCGCTGCGACCGCAAATTTAAGCAAGTTAGTCGAACTAGAGGTGGAGGAGTGTTAGCAGCATTTAGTGATAAAATCAAGATCATACCAGTGGATATTTCCAGGCTTATTAATATTGTTCCCCTCGTTGATATTGTATTATGCAAGTGCTTCATCGGCTCACTGAAGCTTATTATTGGTGTAGTTTACATACCCCCTGATATTCCAAATGAAGACTTCGAAACCTTCATGTCCGCCTTGGAAACACTCCTTGTTGATCATCAGTTAATTATTGTTGGCGATTTTAACATTCCTTATGTTTCAAGAGCTGGTACTCCAGCTTCGAATAAAGCTCACTGTTTGCAACAATTTAACAATGCTCTCGACATTACCCAATATAATAACGTCAGTAACTTAAGCAATAATTTGTTAGATTTAGTGCTAGCCAATATAAATCACAATTTGTCTGTTTTACACTCCATATCTCCCCTAGTTAAGGAAGATAATTATCATCCTGCGCTAGACATTAATATATGTATTCTCGAATCACATCATTTTCGTTCGTTTCCGTCTAATAGCCAAATGGCGTATAATTTTCGTAAATCTAATTTAATGTTATTGTATCAATCCCTTTGCGATATTGATTGGTCATCTTCATTGGAACAGTATAATAACATCAATGATGCTGTTGATTCCTTTTATACCACATTATATCAATGCTTGGATGAGTTTGTGCCTAAGAAATCTTACTCTGTTTCAAAGTATCCTATATGGTATTCCCCCGAAATTGGGTCTCTCTAACGATTGAAAGAAAAATATAGGAAGCAATGGTCAAGAACTGGTGATCGCCTATTTTATGACAAATACAGTCAACTTCGCAGACAAAGTAAAGCTAAAATTGCGAATTGCTATAAAACTTATATCCTTAGGATGGAAAGCAATATTAAGAAAAATCCAACTGACGTGTGGAAATATTTAAATAACAAGCGTGGTCACTCAAGAATTCCTGGTACGCTTCATAATGAAGATTCCGAGTTTTCTGAGCCTAACACCATAGTTAACGCTTTTGCTGACTTTTTCTCAAGTTCGTTCTCTTCAATTGATGCTACTGCTCCTACTGAATATTTAAATAACATTGTTCCTTTTAACTTTCCTGAAGTTAATGAAAAGGACCTTCTACTAATTATGTCCCAATTATCTAATAAATTTACAGCTGGTGATGATTCTATACCTTCATTTTTAGTACGTGATTGTAGGTTTGTTTTCGCTCAACCCTTAATGATTCTTTTTAATCTATCCATTAAAACTTGCACATTCCCGAATAGGTGGAAACGCGCTCGCATCTCACCAGTCTTCAAGAATGGCGACAAGTCTTGTATCTCCAACTATAGGCCGATATCCATTTTATCCAACTTTGCCAAAGTTTTTGAAATTTTCCTCTACCGTGTTATTTATAATAAATTAAAAAGTTTTATTTCTCCTAAACAACATGGATTTGTGAATGGTCGTTCCACATGTACTAATTTAGCAACATTTGCACAATACGTATCGGAAGAAATTGATAACCGCGGACATGTTGATGTGATATATACTGATTTATCTAAAGCTTTCGACAAGATTCAACACAACCAAGTTTTACAAAAACTTTACAACCTAGGCTTAAACCGTTAAGCTTTAGCACTACTTAAGTCCTATTTAGAAAATAGAGTTTGTTACGTATACTATAATGGGTTCGTATCAACTGAATTTCTAGCAACATCGGGTGTCCCCCAAGGCTCTAACTTGGGTCCATTAATATTCATTATCTTCATTAATGACCTACTGTCCACGATATCGTGTCCCGTATTAGCATTTGCTAATGACATAAAATTATATAAATCGATTAAGTGCCATGGGGATATGTTACACTTACAAAATAACATGGACTCATTTGTGAGATGGTGTGTTAAACACAAATTATTACTTAATACCACCAAGTGTTGTTATGTTTCGTACTCAAAAACTCTTTCTCCAATACAAACTACCTATACAATTGATGGTAGCCCTATTGCCCAGAAGGAAATAATGAAAGATCTCGGTGTCATATTTGATTCTCGCCTAATATTTCTCGACCACCTCGATAGCGTGTGCTCCTCTGCATCGAAGTCCTTAGGATTTGTAATGCGCGTTAGTCGCAACTTCACCGATACTAATCTAATGAAGCAACTTTTTTGTACATACGTCCTCTGCAAACTGGAGTACGCTATTCTCGTGTGGTATCCTTTATATACATCACACGCGTTCAAACTTGACAGAATTCATAGACGTTTTTTGAAATACCTGTCCTACAGACTTGATGCAGTTTATCCTGAGATAGGAACTAGTCTCAAAAAATTGTTAATTAGACATAACATGGTTTCTCTAGAAGACAGAAGGAGTCATTGCTGTGCACAATATACCTCTAAGCTCTTGCATAGTCAGATAGACTGTTCATTTCTCTTGGGTAAAATTCCAATCAATATTCCCAGATCATCGTCTAGATCTACTGCCAGTTTTCGTCTGCCGATTCCAAGGACTAACGTACTACGTAGAGCACCTATCTTCGTAATGTGTAAAGCTGCTAACGAAGCATCTCAGGATATATTTTAAGACTAATGTTTATATACTTATTTACTTGTTCTATGTAATCATTTTTACTGTTTTGTATATTGATATTTATTACTTGTATTACTTGTATGGGTTTACACCATTTGTTTATGTATTTATATGTGTATATGTATGTATATAGGTGTATGTATGTATGTACGTGTGTTTGTATATGTGTATGCATGTGTGTGTCTTGTATGTGTATGTCTTGTATGTGTATGTATGTATATATATATATATATATATATATATATATATATATATATATATATATATACATATATATATATATATGTATATATATATATATGTATATATATATATATATATTATTATTGTTCTGTCATTGGGGTTCGCTCTGTTGGACAATAAAGTATTATTATTATTATTATTATTATAAATTCACTACTTATGGTGTAGTTAAAGTTTAGTGTGGTTAAAACATGGTGAATTTATTCTCTGCTGGCGATAATCATATTATTTTTAAATATTTTGTACATGGTAACAAAGCGGCTTTTCCTCGTCAGATGTGTGCTATTTAACTATTAAATACCTGCATGGCTGTATAACAAAATATTCTTGCTTGCCAATACATTTACAAGCGAAATTAAGCTTTGAAACAATTTCCCATAAATTATTTCTAAGATACAGTGTATCGAGTGGAAATTATTTTACACTGCCTTATTTTAATAACCAATAATTAAACAAATAGCAACATATAAATATTTTAAGAATGAAACACTTGTGTCTTTTCGTTAAAAATTATACTTGTAATATATCACAAATATATTTTTTGAAGAAAAGACCCAAGTGTTTCATTCTTAAATATTTATATTTTCATTCATAAAAATTATATTTGTAATATATAATTTTTGAAGAAAAGAAAAGTGTTTCATTCTTAAATATGTGCACTAGTTTGTTTAATATGTCTAGTGAATCTAAACTATATTCCAACCAAATATTTAAATAATTGGTATTATTATTCGAACATTTGTTCTGTTGCCCATCCTGCCATCTGTTATCCCAAACCTTGTCAATTTCACACCTCAACTGTCAGACATGAAAAAAAACTTGTATTTTGATAACATTTGACCGATTTTTCTACGCTTTTCACACATTCAAGAAATGGTAATTAATTAGCAAACATTAATTATGGTACGTATACCCTCAACGCACTCCCCAAAGCCACTGCAAGAAAAATATAAACTACATAACCTCAAACTCCCAGCCCAAATGTTACAGAAACTTCACAGTTGCTTATTTACAGACTCAAAATGAAACCGAGTCTCTGGCTGCACTGGAACAGTTGATGGAAGAATTCTTTTCGTACAACACGTCAAATGGCAGGAAACACGATATCGAATCGCAACTGAACACTTTCAGTTCGCAGCGAGATTCTTGGAAACTATGCGTATTCTTTGTTACACATACATCTAGTCAATATGTATCCATGTATGCTTTGTCTACAATTGAGGTAAATATTGCTAAATACTTATATATTTGCCCTAAATGTATTTAACCTCATTCTATTTTTTTTTTCTCGATTTACACATTTATTAATGTAATATATGGGAGTGTAATGTAATATTGCGAGTGGTGTAGAAGTGATGCTTGTGGCCTCATGTTAGAGCGCTAACTAATAAGTATAGAGGGACTGAGTTCTATCCCCAGTGCTGGCCGCATTTGTACCAGAAGACAAATGTGAAAAATATTAATTAGCACAATTTACAATAACAACTAGGTTTCTGGGCCTATAAGTGTATGTGAATGCAAAATACAATAGGCCACAAGTAGGCCGCAGTGTTTGAAGGGTTAATACCTGGCATCCACATCGGATCAAAGTTAAAATATATATATATATATATATGTTGTATTTGAGGTTTTCGCGGATAGATACCTGTGTTGTTTTGTTTTCTCGGTGATTCCGCATTGATGCTGAGGGTTGGCTCTGAAAAGAACCGGATTCTCCACGTTTCGGCGAACTAACATTCGCCATTCTCAAGAGATATATGCGTCCGTGCGGGTCAACCGTTAGACGCATACTGAGAGATCGTTCGTGCAATGCGACTACTTATAGCTGTCTGGCTTCGGGTCATGCGCGTTGTGTGCGGTGCTTCGGTTCGGTTGTTTGTTTGTCTTGTTGGTCGTACATGAGTCTGGGGTGTCTGGGATTGCATTTTGAGGGTGGATATGATCGGTCGCCATGCTGGGGGCAGTCTCAAGGAATCGTCTCTCGTGTTCATGCAGTAGTCTCGTTTTTCTATCTCTATGGCTTCTCTGTATACTCGTGACATTTCGTGGCTAATCTGTGCAACAGTCCTTGAATTTCTAAAGTCCATCCAGTGACCGGTGTTTGTGTGTTGGACAAGTGCCGATGAAACTTTGTCTCTGTGTCTGGTTGAAACTACATGTTCTTGAATCCTAGCAGATATTTTTCTATTGGTACGTCCAATGTAGGTTTGTTCACATGTTCCGCAAGGTATTTTGTAAATTCCATGGGATTCTAACGGGATGGTGTCTTTAACGCTGCGTAGCATGGAGGATATTTTCTGGTTAGGTTTGAAAATGGTGTCGATGTTGTGTCTTTTAAGTATTCTGGCGATTTTGTCAGTTGATCCATGAACATATGGTAGGTATGCTGTGCTAATGGGTTTCTGGCGCTCTTCAGTTCTTTGGCTACTGTTCTCTGTACGACGGAAAGCTCTGGATATTAAGCTGTTTGGATATCCATTTGAAGAAAGAGCTTCTCGTAAGTTCCTCAATTCTTTCGGTAAGTTAAGCTGGTCAGCTAGTCTTTTGGATCGGGTGGTAAGAGTGTTGACTACAGATGCTAGTTGTTTGGGATGATGGTGCGAAGAAGCGTTCAGATATCTGTCTGTGTGGGTTGGTTTCCGGTACACAGTGTGGCTCAATGTGCCGTCAGGTTTCTTCTGTACCAAAACATCCAAGAAAGGCAGTTGTTGATGCTTTTCTATCTCCATTGTGAATTTAATTTGGTCGTGTTGGGAGTTAAGATGGGTAAGGAATTTGTCCAGCTCTGGTCTGCCGTGGGGCCAGATTACAAATGTGTCGTCAACATATCTTAACCAGAGTGTAGGTTTAAGTGTGGCTGATGAGATTGCCTTTTCCTCAAAATCTGTAAGAAATATGTTGGCTATTACTGGGGATAGAGGTGAACCCATTGGTGCTCCTAGGACTTGTTTGTATATTTGGCCATCGTACCTAAAGTATGTATTCATTAAACAATGTTCTGCCAGATCTGATACATACTTTTCTGGTTTTAATTTTGATCTTATGATGTTTAAGGCCTCAGGGACCGGTACTTTTGTGAATAAAGATACAATGTCAAAGCTCACAAGGAGGTGGCCGGGCTGGAGTTGGTGATTTTTCAGTATGTCTATGAAGTGTTCAGCATTGCGGACATAGGAATCACAATCTTCTGCGTATGGTTGTAAATATTTTGCTAAATGTTTCGCAAGAAGTTGGACCGGTGAACCAATGGAGCTTACTATTGGTCGTAGTGGGGCTCCATCTTTGTGGATCTTTGGTAAACCATATATCTTGGGACACCGTGAAGATTTCTCCCTTGGTATAAGATATTTCATTGATTCCTTGTCAATGCTAGAGCTTAGGATCTTTTGTCTGGTAGTTTTCAGACAAAAGATCCTAAGCTCTAGCATTGACAAGGAATCAATGAAATATCTTATACCAAGGGAGAAATCTTCACGGTGTCCCAAGATATATGGTTTACCAGAGATCCACAAAGATGGAGCCCCACTACGACCAATAGTAAGCTCCATTGGTTCACCGGTCCAACTTCTTGCGAAACATTTAGCAAAATGTTTACAACCATACGCAGAAGATTGTGATTCCTATGTCCGCAATGCTGAACACTTCATAGACATACTGAAAAATCACCAACTCCAGCCCGGCCACCTCCTTGTGAGCTTTGACATTGTATCTTTATTCACAAAAGTACCGGTCCCTGAGGCCTTAAACATCATAAGATCAAAATTAAAACCAGAAAAGTATGTATCAGATCTGGCAGAACATTGTTTAATGAATACATACTTTAGGTACGATGGCCAAATATACAAACAAGTCCTAGGAGCACCAATGGGTTCACCTCTATCCCCAGTAATAGCCAACATATTTCTTACAGATTTTGAGGAAAAGGCAATCTCATCAGCCACACTTAAACCTACACTCTGGATAAGATATGTTGACGACACATTTGTAATCTGGCCCCACGGCAGACCAGAGCTGGACAAATTCCTTACCCATCTTAACTCCCAACACGGCCAAATTAAATTCACAATGGAGATAGAAAAGCATCAACAACTGCCTTTCTTGGATGTTTTGGTACAGAAGAAACCTGACGGCACATTGAGCCACACTGTGTACCGGAAACCAACCCACACAGACAGATATCTGAACGCTTCTTCGCACCATCATCCCAAACAACTAGCATCTGTAGTCAACACTCTTACCACCCGATCCAAAAGACTAGCCGACCAGCTTAACTTACCGAAAGAATTGAGGAACTTACGAGAAGCTCTTTCTTCAAATGGATATCCAAACAGCTTAATATCCAGAGCTTTCCGTCGTACAGAGAACAGTAGCCAAAGAACTGAAGAGCGCCAGAAACCCGTTAGCACAGCATACCTACCATATGTTCATGGATCAACTGACAAAATCGCCAGAATACTTAAAAGACACAACATCGACACCATTTTCAAACCTAACCAGAAAATATCCTCCATGCTACGCAGCGTTAAAGACACCATCCCGTTAGAATACCATGGAATTTACGAAATACCTTGCGGAACATGTGAACAAACCTACATTGGACGTACCAATAGAAAAATATCTGCTAGGATTCAAGAACATGTAGTTTCAACCAGACACAGAGACAAAGTTTCATCGGCACTTGTCCAACACACAAACACCGGTCACTGGATGGACTTTAGAAATTCAAGGACTGTTGCACAGATTAGCCAGGAAATGTCACGAGTATACAGAGAAGCCATAGAGATAGAAAAACGAGACTACTGCATGAACACGAGAGACGATTCCTTGAGACTGACCCCAGCATGGCGACCGATCATATCCACCCTCAAAATGCAATCCCAGACACCTCAGACTCATGTACGACCAACAAGACAAACAAACAACCGAACCGAAGCACCGCACACAACGCGCATGACCCGAAGCCAGACAGCTATAAGTAGTCGCATCGCACGAACGATCTCTCAGTATGCGTCTAACGGTTGACCCGCACGGACGCATATATCTCTTGAGAATGGCGAATGTTAGTTCGCCGAAACGTCGAGAATCCGGTTCTTTTCAGAGCCAACCCTCAGCATCAACGCGGAATCCCCGAGAAAACAATACAACACACACATATATATATATATATATATATATATATATATATATATATATATATATATATATGTTTAATTGTTCTAGTTGTAGGTAGACTAAATATCACATTTAACATTTTAATAGATAAAATTTCTACTTATTGTTATAAAACAGTACATCTCTCATAAGTAAAATCATAGAATATTAGGCTAATGATAAGTAAAAGTACTAATTTCTCCCATACAGGTTTGCTAGATAATCTCATGCAATATTATATTAGCTTAAACTTAACAGATGAAATTTCACAGAATATTTGACTGACTAGTAGTATTATGAATGAGACCATCTAGTACAGGGGTGGCATACCTTTATGTATCAACAGGCCATTTTTTCTCAAGAAATGTATAATGAGGCCATAGATGTGCTGTCAAATAATTTGGACTTATACAATATTTGTTTGGACAAATAATTTGGACAATTAGTTATTATTGGGAAAATTATAATACTAAATACTATCAACTCAAAACTCTTTATTTACTACCAAAAAAATACATTTTGCAATGTATGATAATAAATGTTTCAGTTGTATGCTTAATTGAAATTAAAGTAACATTAGTGTGACTTCTGTTGTTCCAGATTAGATGACAAATTACTTATATTAGGGTTGTAAGATGTTACTTTTAGCAGAATATATGCTGAACTGGAGTTATCTGTCAAACACGATTCAAAGCAAGTCTTTAATGTTATTCATCTCATCATCATAGCACAAACTAGCTTTTTCAAACAGGTGAATGTGTCTGGAAACGAATTCTGTTTCCAAAATTTTTTTACTGGCATTTGTACTTGTATTGGTTGCCAATCTTTCTGTTTCAATTAATTCCAACTCTTTCCTTATTTCAATAAATGTTTGAATCCATATTGAACTAGACTAGAAATCAATGAGCTGCATTTCAAATTCTTCAATTTCCAACCAATTGACTTAGGACAAGTTCAGTTTATCAAATGAAGTCACATCAGGGTACATAATAAACTTGAGTGTTTCCTATAACTCTTTGAATTGAGAAAATCGCGCTGAAAATTTCTTGATTGAAGAAACATTTACAGAAATAAATTCTACAATATTTTATTATTATTTGTTACAGGCCAACTAAGAACCACATCAAGATAACTATTTATTTCTTTTTTCCTTCCTCTTCCTCCAACACTTTTATTTTCTCAGAATTAGCTTTTTTTCCTCTCATTTGGCCATTTGTTTTTCTGTTTGTTTTAGCTTCCTGAAAAATCCTGAATTACTTGACTTCTTTTCTGAATTTGTCTCTGTTGGGCAAGGTCTACTGTTTAATCTGTATTTCTTCTAAGTCCTTTTTTGTCTTGCCTCCCCATCCATTATCTTTGTCTGTTTTCCTGTTCTGGGAGAACGTATGGATCTTCTGTGTCAATCTATCCCCCTTCATTCGCTCTAGATGTCCATAGAGTGTAACACGTCTAATATTTTATTATATACATATTTTATTTTTATCTTCAATATTTTATTATATACATATAGTTTATTCATGTCTTTCATTGCACTTGCAATTAATTCCTTTTGCTCTGGTTCGCTTCTTAGGGTTCTGTACTGAAAACTGAACCCTTAGAGGATCACTTTGTTGCCCATCTGTCTGTCTGTCCGTCTGTCTGTCAAGACCATTTTTCTCAGGAACGCGTAGAGGTAACAAAAGGAATCAAAAGCTATAGGGTACTTCCCGTTGACCTAGAATCATGAAATTTGGCAAGAAGCAGTGTCTTACAGCACATGTGAAGGGAAAAATCTGAAAACCATAAATATGTAGTTTAATTACAAGAAAAATGCGAATTTACTATTAGAAACTTATGAAAATACACTTATGTGTTGCGTGGTATTGTCAGGCACCAGAAGCATATGGGTTGCATACAGTTACGTCCTCCACAAAAAAAAGATACCTTACAAGTTTGTACGGAACCCTCGGTGCGCGAGTCACAACTCGCACTTGGCCTTTTTTTTTGACTAACGGATTTGTGATTTGTTTCAAAATGTCGTTTTACAGACGATGTTCTATATACCACTGTTCCAGAACATAAAACACGTCGCCTTTAGGCCTAGGCCGCACAGTCGCGGCTAAACGGCTGAAGTAACTGAAGTAAGCTAATACAAGCGGCCTCACTTGCGGTTGTTTCTTCATAGCGTAGTGTGTCTTTCTTGAGCGGTTTCGCGGTTATAGCGGTTACCGCTCGCTAGAAAAGCCGTAGTGCGGCCTTGGCTTTACTAATCAATCAATCAATCAATAAATTTATTTCATTAAATATAAGCACATGTAAAAAATACAGAAACTAAATGAAATATGTCTAGAAAAATAATAATAATATATACAATAGAAAATATAAAATGCACACAAAGGGTATACTTAATTAAACATTTAGTCTTCTGGGGAGATTTACTGCAGCCCAATATTCATCCATATTGTAGGGTTCAATGTTCATAATGAACATATATAGTTTATTTTTCACTTTATTTATATTAAGCTCCTTGAACTCTTTAGGTAGTTTGTTATACAATTTTATGAGGCTATATGGTGTATACTTTTCCGTTAGTGTAAGTCTATGCAAAGGAAAATCGTACATATCTTTAATATGTCTAGTGTTCCTTTCAGTCGATTTCTCGAATTTCAATAGCAGATTTTTGTGTTTTAATAAAAACAGTAAACTTTCGAACACATATGTACCTGTAGTGGTTAATATGTTTACTTCTTTAAATTTTCCCCTGCAAGACTCTCGAAATTTAAGATTTAGAAGTATACGTAGAGCCTGTTTTTGTATTTTGAAAAGATGTTGTACATGTAATCCATTACCCCAAAAAGAGATTCCGTAACGAAGGTGGCTGTGGAAATTTGAAAAATAAACGAGTCTTAACGTCCCAAAATCTGTATAGGGTTTTAGTATCCTCATCGCATATACTGCTTTGTTCAGCTTAGTTCTTAGTTGCACTATATGTGCCGACCATTCCAATGTTTCGTCAATGAAGATACCCAAAAATCTTACAGCTTCTTTATTTTCCAAAACATCCTCTCCTATTTTGCATTCTTTTGGATAGTTTATTGTACTTCGATTTGTCTTAAATGTTATTATGTTAGTCTTTGTTTTATTCACAATTAGTTTATTTCTCACAAACCATTGTTCCAGGGCCTGCATCATCCAATTTGCATTATGGCAGATCTCTTCCACATCCTTACTTATTAACAACAAGCTGGTATCGTCTGCATACTGAGTTATTTTATGTTCCGTATTCTTGGTGCTATTAGGTAGGTCGTTTATATATAACGTAAACAGTAGCGGTCCTATTACGCTTCCCTGTGGTATCCCGATATTAATTGTTCTTGTCTTTGATTTTGCATACCCGTGCATGGTTTTAATTCTTGTCAATTACTCCCGGTTACTAAGGAACGATGCTATCCAGTTTAAAGCCACTCCTCGTATTCCATATTTTTCTAGCTTATTTAACAGTATTAGGTGATCTACTAGATCATAGGCTTTTGTTAGATCTAGTAGAATTCCAGTTGGGATTATATTTTTTTCCAGATTTTCTAAAATATTTTGTATAAAACAAAAACATGCCCTATTTCTCAGATCATGCCCTATTTCTCAGATTCATTGTTCCACTTATTATCTAGCACTTTTTTTGTGAACTAGCTTGTTAATATAATACAAATAAACATTAAAATATAGCTGTGTCAACGAAATTGACTATTAGGCCTAGGCCGCATTACGGCTAAACCGCCTCGGTTTTTAATCGCGAAATTTTATGAGTCAAGTAAGTTAATACAAGCGGCCTCACTTTTTTCCAGCGACTGATTTTAATAGCGTACTGTGTGCTTCTCCAGCGGTTTCGCGGTTATTGCGGTTACCGGCCGTGGGAGAATACCGTAGTGCGGCCTCGACCTAAGGCAAAACAATAATCCTCGATGCTATAGAGGTTACGTACAAATAGGCTCATTTTAAATAAAGAAAGAAGAAAATCAATGAATAGTATGTATTAATAATAATGAGTGTAAAGTGAAATAAAGTATAAGATATTTTTAATCTTATTTTTTCTTATATTTATATTAATGTATTCTCTGTGGCATAAAAAATGCAACACCAAGAAGGGGTAGGAATTTTTGGACCAAACTTGGCAGAAATGTTTTACTAGTCATAGGTATTTAAAATTTAAAATAAATTTCTGGGCATGGATTCCACCAGGTTGTCGATTTCTCCCTCAGACATTGCATCTCAGACAATCTGTAGTTTATGCTGGAGAGCTTCTAGCATGGGCGTAGCGTGGGTTTAGTTTCGGGGAAGGGGGAGGTGGGGGTTGAAAGTTTCGGGAGGGGTTTGAAGAAAATACAATAACGGAAATGCGTCATTTTACTTTTTAAAACTGACACACAAAGGTTCTTAAAGTGCACATTGACCTACTCTCTTGAAGAGAATTGTCTCTCTTCGTTTCTTTTTAATTCAATATAATATTTATATTGCATATTTCGGGGGGTTGAACCCCCAAAACCCCCTCCCTGGTTACGCCCGTGGCTTCTAGTGTCTGTGGAGTATGGGCTACTTGTTTGAGTCTTCTACCCATCCACCTACATATTCAATGGGCGAAAGGTCGAGAGTTCTGGATAGCCACGACAAGATGTTGACGTTAGCCTCTTCGAAGCGCTCCATAAAACGCAATGTGGGGACGGGCATTATCGCGTTGGAAAATCGGGTCCTCTAACTCCTGGAGGAATGGAAGGATATGGGGTTCTACCACTTCATCAACATATCGGTGGGCATTCATATTGCCTCGGCATAATACCAACTGAGACCTGCTTCCATGAACTATAACACTACATACCATAACCTCCACTGTGTGGTGCACATGCCGCTAACAGAAAACTGCACATGACGACATTCTCCACGTCTACGTCTGACCTTCATGCGATAATCGTACATTCCCAAGCAGAATCGGGATTCGTTACTGAAGACCACTATATGTCATTCTACGTCCCAATGTAGTCGTAAGGTACACCACTTCAAATGCTGCAGTCGATGACTAGCCGTCAGCGGAAGCTCAAGATGTCGTCGATAGGACTGCAAGCCAAAAGCTCTAATTCGTCGGTAAACTGTACGAAGGGTTACAGGACGTTCTTCGTTTCCAAACCCTTGATCGGCTATTGATCTTGAACTCGAGAGTTAGTCTCTTAATGTCATTAATCGGTCTTGGCCGTCCACTTCCTCTTCTACGACGTTCTTGACCTTGTGTAGACCATGCTTGGTAACACCGTACTACAGAGGATTGGTTACGGTTAAGACGATTAGTAATTTCTCTGAATGAAATACCACCTTCACATAACCCAATAATGCGATGATCACTCAGTTGTCGATAATTTTCATGTTGCCGTACTCTAGGCATAATCGCAACCTCAAAACGCCAACAAGATCTCAAAAAGAAAATAATTGCAACCAAAAACAATATCGAAATCGACATAATCTGGCAAGAAATTCACCCGATAATTTCGATTGCAACAAGTTAAACTTCAATTTTGCATGGCTACTGGATTATTTTGAATGAAATTTTAGTCAATTACCACGTTTGACTAGTTAAACATTTCTGCCAAGTTTGGTTCAGAAATTCCTACTCCTTCTTAGTGTTTTTTATCTCACATAGTATATGTATTTTTTGATTGTAGTTATATGCAATTTCTGACACATTTCATTTAGTTATTTTTGTTTATAACTTAAATAGTGAAACAAAATATTTTGAATTGAATTTGAATAAAAAAACAAGCGCGCTTTCCCCCGCAGTAGAAATTACAGGTTGATATTGGTTAAGCTTAAGCTAATAATTCAACTAAAATAATATTGCATGAGGTAACTGGCTAGTATACAGTTCTATTACACTAGCTAATATTAGCAAGTCTTGTGGCACTCTGTACTAGCTGGTTGTAGTAATATTTGTAATTTCAGAGAAAATTGGAAGACTTTGTTTTCTGACTCACTTTTGAATCCTATAGAGAAACCATAAAGGTCATGCAACGAATAATTCAAAAGTTATCATTTTAAAGTAAATTCATTGGAAACTCAATTTTTCAAAACCTTGTATTTAACTTTTTTGTGTCTTTTGACTGATGTGTTGACTGTTGATTCTTCATTTCTAATATCATCTACATCTAAGTATTAAGTAGTGTGGCCTAGTAGTAAGGTGTCAGATTACTAAGCCAGAAGTCCTGGGTTCAAATCCTGGAGCACAAATATAGAAAAATAATCCACCTTCCTCCTGTGCATGGCTCTGGCAAAACCATCACAGTAAATCTGCCACAAAACCTCCCTTAATAGATGCTCACCACCCATGTTAAAAACTATGTCTCCCTATACTTGTGTACTAAGATCAAGACACCAAGCAATATGTAGGCAGAGGGAGGAGGTCCAGGTCCACTTGGGACTGTAGCACCAGTGAAGAAGAAAAACTATTAACTTATATAGTTCATACAATTTTTAAAATATGTCTTATTTTCAGTCTGTGATAAATAGGCAATGGAATAGTTTAGAATGGGAACATCGAGTGCAGTTGAAGAGCGCTCTGTACAGTTTCTTTACGGAACAGGACAACACAGCCCCAATATTTATAAGAAACAAATTAGCCAAGTTGGTCGTTGATATAGCCAGATTCGATTGGCCACATTTTTACCCGGAATTTTTTACCAACATTTTACAGGTAAAATTCTTCCTCTCTTCTTTAACCCTTTGGTTACATTTAACAGTTGACACTCACCATGCATATGTTTCACTTATCATGCATTCTCTATATAAATACTTACGTTTAAGGTATTTATTTTCGATTTTTACTTTGTTTTTGTTGTTTGTTTTTGTTAGCTTTTACAGTCGGAAAATGGTCAACTATTAGGTTTAATATTGTTACGTACGACTAGCGAAGAATTGATGTGCCCTAGACCGGATTTAAGTTCGTATCGGAAAGAGGAATTGACAAGACTGGTTCAACAACACATTCCCCAAGTATTCCAAATATTGACTTCCATTTTAGACAGTTTAGGTAAAGCAATCCACCAACGACCACAAAATGTTCATTGTTATTATTTAGGTAATAAGAGAAGACATAATACAACGGCGACGCCGCCACCTTCTCCAACCCATCCAAGTTTTGCACCAAATTTGGCCCAACAGATATCAGCAGCATCATTTCGACCTGATAGCAAAGCCATTACAAGGGAGGTTTTGGCAACCGTTCAACACTTATTCACTTGGGCTAACCTTACCCAAATTCCAGTACAAATTATCACTACCATTTTTAACTTTACAAATATATCTAGTTATGCACAGGTAACAAAAACACTAAAACAACAAATTGATAGAATTACAGATGATTTTAATCTTACAGGATGATGATGATATGTGTGTGCTGGCGATGTCCACATTAAATGAGCTTTTATACAGAAAATGTGTTCCACCAGGAAGTCAGAATCTTTTTATACAATTATACCATCACACAGTCCAATTATTAAGGGATATTTCTTGCCCATCCACTGGAAAAATTGATACATTAGGACCAGAGTTAGTCGCTCTTTTACCTCTTTAAAACATATATGTATAGCAGTATAATCTTGATAATCCGACGCATGTGGGAACGGATAACCGCCGGATTATCAGGATTAAAACAAAACAATAATAATTTTACATATTTTATGTACAATTGCACTTATGTACAAGAAGCAGGGTGTGTTGGCCAAACACTGTATGGTGTTGTTTTGTACTTAAATTTTTCTGTGCGCGAGGTTTATATCAGGCGCAGGACAGCGTAAAGAAAAGGCACGTGTTTCCCCAGAGCGCCGAATTACTGAACGTGTCGAATTAACCAATCGTCGGATATATTTTACATATAATGGACATATTTTATGTACAATTGTATTTCAGAAAGAATAAAATATGTATTTATATAGGTAAACGTGTACATAAAAAAATATGTACAAACTTTGAACAGATAGTATGACAATTGTAGAGTGGAGTTAGCTTGGTCAGAATCGTCTTTTCAACATTAAGATCAGGGTGTGTTGGCCAGACCTTTTTTCCAAGGCTACTGGCTGGTGTTGTTTTTTACTTTAATTTTTCTGTGCGCGAGGTTTATATCTGGCACGGGGACGCGTAAATAAGACCGGATTACTGGATGGAATGTTTGCCGGATTACTGAACGTGTCGGATTAAGCAATTGGATTATCAAGATTATACTGTAATTTATAGCTATTTTGCGTTTTATTTGGTTTAGTTGTTTTAGTTTTATGGATAAACTGTCGGAGTTGTTGGCTTTATTAATTGAGCAACATTTGTGGAGGCTGGAGAGCGAGCCGGGTTTTTCGGCTTTGGATTTTTTGGGACTTTTGTTCCAGCTGTCCATGCAATTGCCTTCTATACACTGCTATCTGCGTTGTCTTGCCGTTTGGGCCGCTTTTATAAAACAAATCAAACCACAAAACGCCCAAAGGTAACAATCGATCGGTTCAAATTGCAAAAATAAAAATTGACTTTTAGGTATTCTGAGCCTCTTCTTGGATTAGTCATTGCTGTACTTAACAAAATGCAATTCACTTGTAATTTGACGCAACTTAATGATATAAGTAACGAGGAACAGAATGATAATGTATGAAACTTAAATTAATTTTAATCAAGTGAATAAATACATTTCATATATTTTTTTTATAGAATGAGACTGATTGGCAAATATTCATTAACACTTCAATTGAGATCATTGCAATGGTGGCCGAGTTTGCCCCCGTTGAAACTTTTACACGTGTGGTGAGTTTAACGAAGCACATTATTAATGTTATTGAGAAAATTAGACAATGTAACCATTACGTTTACAAACTTCAAGAAACCCTTATATTCCAACATTGAGGCAAGACCATAAATATTTACGTTCCAACTGTGTCTGTTGACGATAGTTGTTACTTGGTTTGTATCTATTTCAGTTTTCTCCGTGGAAATCTACAAACGACGTGTATTGCATGTTGGAGAACGCAGTGGACACAAGGAATTGCTCCCTGAAATTAGAATATTCAGAAACCCAAAGACTGCACTGTATTCTTAAAGATTTATCATCGCTGACGCAAACATTAGCTAGACTTTCTTCATTTTTTCTTGATCCAGGTATATAACCAGCGTATTTATTAAGTTCTCAAAGAAAATGTTAATTTTTACAGATAGTGACTACTACCGACAAGCATCACCTGTTATAGATAATTTATTGACGAAACTAATTCAAAGTGCCTCCCTAGCAGCAAATGCTAGATTCTACCATTTGAAAATGAACGATAAGAAATTAGTTGACGATTTTACGGACGTGTATGTATTTTATTTAAACTATTTTTTTTTGTTAACCTAATTTGTTGTTAATTCCAGTCACGGTCAAATTTTGGCCGCGCTAAAGACGTGGTGGGTATGGTTAAACCTAACCACCGAAATGAAAATTAAAGACTTAACGTCCTTGATGGACTTGATCCTTCCCGTTCTCCGATCCGCGTCACACGAGCCTCCGAAGGTCACGCACGCCGCCGCCCATCTCCTCTTAAGCATAACCAGCACCATCTACCCTCCGAGCTTAATAGTCCTTCCTCCCGTCGTCGAATTCCTCCATGTCGCCCCGAACATCAAGTATGCCAACGAGCAGTGCAAAGAAGTCGTACTCTGCGCCTTCACTAATATCCTTGTGAAACCCTGGGGAGAGCTTTCCCAGCAAGATATGCACAAGCGGAATCAAATGATTCATATGTTTTTCGATGGAACCGCGAGGGAATTTAAAGAGATTAATGATGTTAGCGATGCGGGGAGAGTCAAGGAGGCTGTGGGAAACGTGTTGCCTTGTTTATCTAGCGTTGTTAATTATTCGAAGAATTTTCCATTGAATTCGAAGAAAATGCTTTACGGAGCTCTTAAAGTAAAACTTTATTACAAATTTCCTATAAAAAAGTTTTAATTTCTAATTGTGTTTAGACAACGATTGAACATGCCTTAGCAGTTTTGCCAGCTTATTCCAAATACCCAGAGGCTAACGAACATTTGTTGGTCTTCTTTTTAAACGTTTTGGGTGTTTTACAACAACCTATGGGTGTCTTAGTTGTTAAACACTCTGTTGAGGTATTTTTAGAAGTTGCCATGAGGTAATAAATATAATTTAACAAAATCTGCAGCAAACATAATTTTGATTTTAATACAATTTTGGTTTTACAACTTTTATTACAAATGCATTAATTACAGCGAACAGAATAAGAAAGCATTTTCTGGTCTGGATAAGTTACTGCAAATTTTCCAACTGGTCGTTGAAGCTCCAGGAAATTCTTACAAAAATTTCCTGCAAGGGATTTTGAAGCTTTGTATGGAAAACGTTTTCCCCATGTTGATTGTTCAAGCTAACGAACATCCTGATTGTATTATAGCACTAATTAATCTTTTACACAGGTATTAGTCACAATCTCAAGCAGGGTAATCTTAACAAAAATTATTGTTTTCAGTATTTTATCGCATAGGTGGAATTATTTTTACGTTTCCCAAATACGGTTGGGGAACTCTCCAGGTTGCAGCGACGCTGATCCCAGTCCAGACAGTCCACAGCAACCTGAACAACTGCTAGCAGTCCTCCAGGTTTTCGGGCGATCTCTCCTGCAACCCGACATAAACACCTTCAGAACTAGTCTTGGCGCATTGGAAAACCTAAACAACAAATGGAAACTTTACCACAAAGTAACAAATAAAATTATGTGCCAGCAGATTGCAACAAATTAATTATCGCGATGTTTATATTTTTTTGTGTTAATTTATTAATGATGTCGTTTGTAGGGTTTGTTTCGGGATCATTTGCTGTGTCAATTTCTAACGGTTCTGCTGCAAAGCCTCTTGGATAAATCTCATAATCTTCTGAACGACGACATTCTGCTCGCGTTGTATAACATGGCGGCTGTGAACTTTGCTGGGTTTTTCTCCACATTCCTCAAGCATTTCTTGGATAACATGGAAGGACTTGCACAGCAACAAAGGGAGAGTTTAATACAAAATTTTACACAAGAAACGGTAAGACCATAAAAAAAACAAATTTAATTTCCAGGATAAACAAACCTTCCAGTTAAATCTTACAAGATTTATATAAATTACTTAAGAGTTGAAGAAGTTACAGAAGAGTTGATGGTTTGAATATTTAAATGCTACAAAGTTGTTTTTACATAAGGAAGAGATTCAAACTCTATTTTCGTCAGTTGAGATAAGAGAATTCAAAAAATATTTTTATTTTCAGGATACACCAACATTTGTTTTACATTTGCAAAGGTTTGTAAATGACATAAGATGTTTTAGAATTTGTAATGCCAGTTTACCGGCTGGGTCGGTGGTGCTCTAGAAAGAGATTGATTGATTTTATGATTATGTTATAAATGTATGAAAAGAAACTGAAGTATTCCTTATATCCTCATTATTTTTTAATAATTGAAGCTCAAAGTTTGTTTTACTTTATATTTAATAATCATTTGCGTTACTTTTCGATTTTAAAGATTTGGTATTATTTTGTGGCGACGTTATTTATTGATGTGTTTTTTATATATCTGATTATTATATAAAGGGCTTTACAATGAAATTTTTAATTAAATAAAACATGATGTTTAATAACATTGAATAGACCTTTTCATAGTTGAATTTTTTTTGTGCATATGTGTCAATTTCCGCCATGTTTTGCCATTTAAAAACCTTATCACTTGCCCGAAACTTTCATATTCCCTTTCAAACTTGGCGGATGCACATGCGCTTAACTAACCTTTAAAAGGTCTATATAATTGTCTCTAATGGAAATTATGCAATATTGCTAAGTTCATTACAGGTTATTGGATTATTTTCTGTAACAGATAATTTTTATATTGCATGTAATATATACCATATTTAGTCAAAAATCAGAAACCTTTTTTAATTAGTATTTCTTGAGTGAAATTATTTTTTTGTTTATTTGATACCGATTATTTTTACCACGCTTATATTAATTTTGCAAATTGTTGTATGCGTCGAGCATCAAATCTTTTATCGAATTTTAAACCATTTCCCACAATCCTTGTTAAAATTTTACATACACACTTGCTTCTGACGATAATAATATATACTTACAGACACTTTATTATTTTCAACAGTATGTATTTCAACTTTATTTCAGTATTTTTAGTTATTTTGCGTCTGTAATGGACTCATAATAGCACTTATATGCGTGCGGTTATGATTCGCCCAGCGCTATACAATTTTCTCAATATGTATCGGCGATTTTTTTATTTATAAATGGCATAAAAGGGCGCAAAATGAAATATATATATATATACATATATATATATATATACATATATATATATATCTTCTCATCTCGTCCCTGGTCACCGGTCTTTTACCTTCCGGTTGGTTGAAAATCCTCTTGACCCTTCCATCCTTTGGAATTTAAATGCCCGGCCCATTTAGTAAGTAATTTTTTTTATAAATGGCATAAAAGGCCGCAAAATGAAAAAAAAATATTATAAAAAACTCGTTCATAAGGCGTTTTTCGTATTTGTCCATTAGAAAACTCCTCGCTATGCTCATCCATGCATCCA
Organism: Phosphuga atrata; assembly: GCA_944588485.1. Lineage (NCBI taxonomy): Eukaryota > Metazoa > Arthropoda > Insecta > Coleoptera > Silphidae > Phosphuga > Phosphuga atrata. The sequence goes on along the minus strand of OX155893.1, from coordinate 7,582,708 downwards.
ATGGCGCTACAGCCCAAATCGGGCCTTGGCCTCCTCTATTTTCTTCCTCCAGCCATCCCTCTCCTCAACCTCCTTTCTCCAGTTTGGAGTTCCGAGCATGGATCGAGCGTCCTCTTGGATTTTGTCTTCCAACCGGTCTTTTACCATCCGGTTTTTGGTTGAAAATCCTCTTGACTCTTCCATTATTTGTAAATGCCCGGCCCATTTAAGTCTTTATAATCTTATTGTTGTTGCTAGGTCTGCTTCTGCGAAGAGCTGGTAGATCTCCTGTTTGTATCTAATTCTCTAATGTTCGTTTTCTTGGACCGGTCCATATATTCTGCGTAAGATCTTTCGAATGCGTTCACCATTGTATCCGCTCTTTGTGAGAGCGTCCAGGTCTCGCTTCCATAGCATAACACTGGGCGTATTATTTTAGTTTTGTTTCCCTGGGGACATTCTGATCTGATTATGGCCGAAATGTGGTAGTATACTTTATTGGCATTACTGATTCTTCGTTGGATTTCCTTCATCTCGTCCCGTTTGCTGGATATGTTACAGCCTAGGTAGGAAAAGTCATTGACTTTTTTGCATCGACTTTGTGAGTGCGTCCAGGTCTCGCTTCCATAGCATAACACTGAGCGTATTATTTTATAAAGTTTTGTTTTCCTGGGGACATTCTCAGATCTGATTATGGCCAAAATGTGGTAGTATACTTTATTGGCATTACTGATTCTTCGTTGGATTTCCTTCATCTCGTCCCGTTTACTGAATATGTTCCGCCCTAGGTAGGTAAAGTCATTGACCACCTCAAAGTTTTGGTCGCCTATTGTCATATTCTGGCCTCTCCTATTGCTTTGGGTCTGTATTAATACTTTGGTGTTATCTTTATTCACTTTTAGGCCCACTTCTTCAGCCGCGCCTTCTAGTTGTATGTAGGTTTCTTTCATTCATGTTAGGTTTCTTCCAAGTATGTCATCTGCATATGTTGCTAGTTGGGTGGATTTGTGTAACAGCGATGCGTTGGTTTCTACCGTGGTTTTCCTTACTACGTATTCTCGCTACTCTCATCGTTTTCTAAACATGGACGCGTGCTGCAAAACTGCGCTTATTGAACTTGTTCTTTAATATACTATTTTGAGTCTATAATTATAATGAAGTCTTTAAAGCACTCATATGGGCTCGTTAATGGATTGCCGAGTGTGATATAATTTTATCAATATGTATCGCCGATTTTATTATTTAGAAATTGTATAAAATTGGACGAGTGCTGAAAAACCGCGCTTATTAAACTAGTTCCTTAATATATTTTATTCCTCCGGGTCAGGAATAGGGCAATATAGGCAACTCTTTGTTCTAAGCAATACTGAAGTTAACCGATCAAAACAAGTAGAAAATATACCAGGTGGTCCATTGAAAACGGAACAGGGATTGTGGGATAGTTAAAGAAGAATTCGCAAAAACGCGTCAACTTTGCGGTAAATTTGTTAAATTTAACGCGTTAAATTTGTAGCCCAATCACTCAACCCTTTCGCGCTGGGACCACAACCCCTAAAATTTTAATTGATACGGTGGGGTAAGTGATTTTGCCCTGAATACTAAACGGCTTCGTTAGAAATGACGTCATAAATGACATACACAAAAATATAGAAGTATTAGACAGAAAGAAAGAAAATAGAGAGTTTAATGCAGATGTAAATGAGGAATGGGAAAATATAAATCCCATCAAAAACATAAAATGTAAAAAATGTCAAGTCTCGTATCGCAGTTCTTTCGCTCCAAAAAGTTGTGGGATCTCATGTAAGACCAAGTCAGTTATTTTAGTTAGTGTGTATGTAGAAGCACCTATTCAACTACTTTGTTATAAATTGTAATCTAATCAATTATCTATTAACATTTATAGTAACCGTATCAATATTAGACACCTTTATATATATTATAATTATAATGACTTGGCAATTGCACGGAAACATTCTACTAATTAAAATACTTTGTTCTTAGGTTTACTGGTGTCTATGATACAATGTTTTTCGTTGGTACAGGTACCAAAGAGTACATACTCTCTTTTTTATTACCACCTGTTACCTAAGCAAAACAATGATGTATTTGATCCTTCGAAATGTGTATTTACTGAAATAAACTTATTATTATTACTACTACTGTTTAGACTTACTTAGTAATCGAATTAGTAGATTGTTCTTTTATAATTACGTTGCCGTGCAATTGCCAAGTCATTATAATTATAATAGAAATAAAGGTGTGTAATATTGATACGGTTACTATAAATGTTGATAGGTAATTGATTAGATTACAATTTATAACAAAGTAGTTGAATAGGTGCATCTACATACACTAACTAAAATAACTGACTTGGTCTTACATGAGATCCCACAACTTTTTGTAGCGAAAGAACTGCGTTACGAGACTTGGCATTTTTTACATTTTATGTTTTTGAGAGGGATGCCTTTTACACGAAAATTTTTAGTCAAATCACTTAACGCCTTCGCGCTGGGCGGCGGCGGCTGCAGCTGCCGCAGGTTCGAAATCGAAAAAAATGACGGCCGCAGAAGTTTAAGGCTAAACGATCGGCCTTAAAATCGAAAAAGGCCGCGGCGGCAGAAAAGAAGTGGCCGGCCAAAACGAAAGCCGCCGCCGCCAAGTCCCCGTCGAAGGCTAAGAAAACCACTAAGGGACCGACCAAGAAATCGAAAACCCCACCGTGCCATTTAAAATTTTAGGGGTTGTGATCCCAACGCGAAGGCGTTAAGTGATTTGGCTACAAATTTTCTTGTAAAATTCATCCCACTCAAAAACAAAGTTTACGTGTCCGTGCGTTTTTTGAGAATACATCTTTAACTATTCGAAAATGATTTTTATGGCAACCTCTCGTCTTTAAAAGCAATAAAAAGGATCTTTTTAAAATCTTAAAATGTAATAAAAAGGAGCAAATTATTCTCTCCCCAGTTCTCTATGACAATAAATTCCTCAATAATTATGATATTGGTGACTATAAATAAAATTGTGGAGGACCCACGAGGAATGCGTCAATTTATTTCAGCGCTCCACGTTTTTATTTATAGTAACTAATGTCATGATATTATTGACATGGAGAACCAGGAAAAAACTATTTTCCCCTTTTTAATGTTATTTTTTTTAATTAACATTTTGTTATAAGCGTCGTTTTTGAAAAGGTTTTTCTTAGATATTTTATTTTTGTTTAAAGTGTAGACCAAACTACATAATAAAATCTCTTTCCTATCTAATCTTATCCAGCTATGGTCTTCGTTATTCTATCTTGTCTCATATTATTTTTCTGTGAGATATCGACTGTTTTGTCCATTTAGTCTAGTATGGTTTGCGTAATATGAGTCTAGACAAGAAAAGTAGAAAGGCATAAATTCGAATGCTATTTATTAATTTTTTATATAATAATAAACATTTACAACTTAATAAATACTATATATTTAATACAACCTTATTTTTAGTTAACACAAACAACGATAGAATCTATCCATTATCAATTTTATATATAATATTTGAGACATAGAAGAATATAGATTTCCTTTAAAATACACTTCTGCAAAACATATTTCTTTATAATAAACAATCAGTTTAAAGGAAATAAGTCGTAGAACGTTTAATTGATATGTGCGTTTTGTTTTAATCATAAATAATTTTTTAACAAAATTAATGGAAATTATTTGAAACGGGATTAAGACGAGTTTTTCTTTTTGGTGAATGTTTGGGGGACGGAAATAGGAGCTACGAGATGCTTGATTTTTGTATATCCAGCCATATATTCAAAAACCAAGTTTCCTTTTATCGTACAAATTGTTTCGTATTTTAAATAAAATGAAACGTATTAGAGGTACACTGCTACAATAGGTTTTATTCAATATTTTCTAAAAAACATTTTTCGGTTTTTACTTTGGTTACTAATTGTTTTCTTGACTTTTCATTTGACTAAATGGTTTTTTCGTCAGGTTACTATGTACTTGTTACTTTTCCACCTGAAAATAAAAAAACAAACAATAATATGGATTTAACAACTTTAACATTTAAATTTCCGTCGAAAAGTTTCAACTGCCTATATAGAACAATTGAGGCGTTGCGAATACGAAGGGCGAACTCAACATTGGGTAATTTTTTTTCACGGATAGGATCAGAACTCTGTCGAGAATCCGTAGGTATAGGTTTCATGTTGAGTTCGTCGTAAGTTCATCAAAATCGACATCAGCCTTTGCTGCGTTCGCCCTTCATCCGCAATCGATAAAAAAATGTCAAATGCGTTTTTCTCGAAACCATCATTTGTTGAGTTCGCCCTTCGTATACGCAACGCCTCAATTCCATTATACAGACACCTTCTACAACCTTTTCAAGATATCTTTCCTGGTGAAAATGAAATTTCGTCCAACTGACTGAACGAAATGTTGTCAAAGTGTCAGGAAAGTATCTTTTAGAACACTGAAATGTCAACAGTGGAGCTTCGCTAAATTATTTTCTGTGAAGTGTCGGGGATGTGTTGACATGACTTCGCGCAATCGAAGTATCAGTGAAGGATGAAGTGTTAACATTCGTGCAATCGAAGTATCAGTGAAGTGTCGTTGAATTGTTTTCTTGAGAAGAGTCGGGAAGTGTTGACATTTTTGTTACTTAGTCGTTTGTCTCGGAAACACTTCGACGACACTTCATACGACGCATTAAGGCCGATTCTCATATACGCGACACTCAAATAATAGAAAGATACGTCTACGCAGACAACTGTTCAATCAATGCTACTGAAAATAAAGGTCGATTTCCATATGCGCGAAACTCAGCTACGCGACTTCACCTGTCAAATAATGATTACATTGTTTTAAAAGGGCACGTTCTCACTATGGCTTCGCGAGGTGCCCATATAAAATAATGTAATCAATATTTGACAGGCTATGTCGCACGACGTCGCGTAGCTGAGTGTCGCGCATATGGGAATCGACGTTTATTTTCAGCAGCATTTATTGAACATTTGTCTGCCCAGACTTATGTTTCTAGTATTTTCTCATAAATCGTAGTATTACGTAGTCTGTGTCTATCTCTCCTCGCGCCGGCGAAAGAATACATCTCGTCTCGACGAGTTTAGCATTGTTTTACGCATACCCCCACTTTATTTCGAATGCGCGGTGTTTAGTTGTCCGTATTTGAAAAAGTGACGCATATTTTTTAACTCGCGTACCTCTGCGCGTCCCTTGCCCTTCATACTTTGGCGCAGTATAGCTGCATTCTCTCGCCGGCCCGAGTATAGCATTGTGTCCCTATTGTTATCTGTCGCTAATCTTGTAACTTAACTAAATATCTATGAAAATTGTCTAATCTAGATTTATCTAAATGAAGTAATTTATTAAATATTTAATACGCACCTAATATTTAATATTCCTGTCCGTTATAAGCAGTCTCTTTTTCGGGATTGAACCCCTCGTTCTCCGTGAGCAAAAGCATCAGCTGATTGATGTCCAATCCGTCGCCGAACTTCCCCAGGTCCTCGATGTACTCGGGAATCGCGTCGCTCGACATCTTCTTGCCCCTGACGCCGACGAACTTGCCCCTGAACTCGTAGGGGTACTTCTTACCGCGCATCCCGAAGAACCCCGCGGACCTAGCCGGCTTCTTCCCGCGCATTCCGAAGAAGCCGTTCGGGGCGCGCTTCACGTCTTCGGCGATGACGGGTTCGTAGTCTTTCTTGCCGCGCATGCCTAAGAAACCCGAGGGGGCACGTTTCTCCAGGAAGTCGTAGGGGGACGTATCGTAGTCTTTTTTGCCTCTCATGCCCAGGAAACCATTTGGTGCACGTTTATCAAATTCCTCACCTATAAAATTTCAGCATTAAATAACAAACAAAGCGAGGAGACAAAAGTCCAGTTTTTCAGACAAGACTAATATATAGACAGACTAATATATAGACAGACTAATATATAGACAGACTAATATATAGACAGACTAATATATAGACAGACTAATATATAGACAGACTAATATATAGACAGACTAATATATAGACAGACTAATATATAGACAGACTAATATATAGACAGACTAATATATAGACAGACTAATATATAGACAGACTAATATATAGACAGACTAATATATAGACAGACTAATATATAGACAGACTAATATATAGACATACTAATATATAGACAGACTAATATATAGACAGACTAATATATAGACAGACTAATATATAGACAGACTAATATATAGACAGACTAATATATAGACAGACAATAATAGGTAGTCCATTCTGGGTAAGACTAAATAAAGGATTTAATGTATACAATCCCTATTAGTATTTAAAATTATAATTACCATAATCCAAAGCTTTTTTTCCTCTCATTCCCTGAAAACCAGAGGGCGCCCTCTTGATACCGACGTCGGTAAAGTCGATAGGTGTCCATCCTTCGTAAGGTTTCTTCCCCCGCATTCCCAGGAATCCCGACGGCGCCCTCTTATCGCCGATTAGTTGCATTTCGACGCTGTCTTCGAACCCGCCTCCGTACGTCGAGTCTGGAACAGATTTCTTGCCGCGGACTCCCGTGAATCCTGAGGGAGCTCGCTTGTTGTCGTCGGATGCTGTTACCAGACACACCGTCGCCAGGAATATTGAAATGTTGGGGACTTTCATCTAGAATGAATTAATAGGTTAAGAAAAATATAAAATGTGATAAAACTGTAGAAAAAGAAATTGTGTTTGTTTTATGATTTTTTTATTCATCATGCACCAAAAATGACGGATGTAATGACGGATAAATATCTTTATTGCAATATTCAAAATTGTAATAAATGACATTTTAAAAATAAGTTTTCCCAGTTCCAAAGTTTTAAGATTCTCCCTCACCGAGGGCATTCGCCTGTAATGTAACGTCAGAGGCGCGTTTACTTTACTTGTGGCCCTAGGCGCAAGGTAACTCTAGTCTAGGGAGTCCCAATTCTCAATATGCTAGATTATAGTAAAACCACATTAAAAAGTAATTTGACGTTACGTGAATCGTACAAAGTTTTACCTAAATATAAATTAATAATTTACTTAGATTTATAAAAAATACAAATGCGAATAACATTAAAATCGTAAATATTTCAATCGCGAATTGTTATGTCATTTTTTCTATTTTGCGTCTGTAATGGACTCATAACAGCACTCATATGCGTGCGGTTATGGTTCGCCGAGTGCTGTTATGAGTTATTTTTTCCAAGGTTGGCACTAAAATTCAGAGCTGTCAGTATCAAATTTTCGACGAGATTGTTTTGAGGTTATGTGAGGTGTGAAAATCGCGAATACATAAATTTATTTAATTAATGGTAATAAACTATTAATTAATGGTAAAAAAAGCTGTTCATCAATGGTACTATCGTTAAAAACGTGTATAGTAACATTGGGTGTTTCTTGTCCATTAGAAAACTCCTTGCTACGCTTGTCGTTTTCTTAACTTGGACGACGTGGTGGAAGGGACATGAACTACATTCTTTGGGTTTGAATCCTCTGTAAGATTATGTGGTGTCCTTTAGTAAAAACAGTCATGCTATCAATTTTCAATAACAATACAAAAAATAACAACAATGCCATGCTATACTTCTTTAGTTTTTTTTTCTGAATATTTTTTTCACTATTAACCACCGCAAAGTGCCCATTTATTCACCACACTTTGTCAAATTTCCCGCTTATTGTCGTCAACCGCCAAAGTTGGTTTGACCTTGCTTAGTTAAAAATTTGTGGCCCCCTAAAACAGTAGGCCCTAGGCCCTAGGCGCGCGCCTACTGCGCCGCTGTGTGACGTGACAGATTCGGTTTTGAGCATTACATTACAATACAGCCTCTCTGACTAACGAGCAGTAGCCTTTAATGTAATAGATTCGATTTTTAAAATATATTAATTATTGCCAAGTGCGGAAGAAGACACATTCTCCTATTTGGATCGAAAATTCGCGCTGCCGCGCGTATGTAGTCTTGATTTATCTGGCGCTTCGCGGTGGGCAACGTAATCTAACCTGGGTTAAACTAGTCCTTGGCACATTATTTTTTGGATCTAATTAGATTATTTCATGGACCAGGGCCGCCCCCGCGGCACCCGGCGACGGCACTGGTTAAGCTAATCTAACTTGGGTTAAACCAACGGTTCTTGCCACATTATTCAATTTTGGATCGAGAGTTCGCGCGTATGTGGTCTAAATTTATCTGCTTCGCGGTGTGCAACCAAAACTAAACTTGGTTGAACCAATGGTCCTTGCCACATTATTTTTCGGATCTAGAGCGGCGCCGCGGCGCCCGACGGCGGCACAGGTTAAGCTAATCTAACCTGGGTTAAACCAACGGTCCTTGCCACATTATCCAATTTTGGATCGAGAGTTCGCGTATGTGGTCTAAATTTATCTGCCGCTTCGCGGTGTGCAACTTAACCTAATCTAACCTGGGTTAAACCAATGGTCCTCGCCACATTATTCTTTGGATCCAGAGAGGCTATAAGCTTAAAGTTCACCCGCACCTAGCGATAATTAATGTATTAGCATTTATTTTAGTTAATTCCACACTGCCAGGCGAAGCGGTCGTTGTGCTGAAGAAAACAGAAGAAATGTGTCATACAGGTTGCGTACTGTAAGGTTCGGTTTGCCTCACTCACTTATGAATGCTCTTCTCTATCGGTACATTACAGGCAATTGCCCCCGGCGAGGGAGCACCTTTAAATTAAACATGTGTTTTAACGTGTTATGAAAAGACAATAAAACTTTATATAATATACAATAATTAATGAGTAATGACAGGCTCCTCAAAAGAGTCATAATGGCCAGGAGAATCCTAAAAGACCATAGGAAATGGATCACGGAAATAGAAAAAGGTCTAGCATTGATGGGAATAACGGAAGAGGGCATAATGGGAATACCGGAGAGAGAAGCACAGTAAGAGGGAAGATAAAAACCTACAGCGATTTCCTGGCAAGAGAGACAAAGATGAGCGACATGAAATGGGACCCTGAAAGAAAGAAAAGACAAAGTGAAACGATGAAAAAGTTCTGCGAGAAAAGGAAGAAAGAAACCGGAAAGAAGAAATAATATATTATTAAACATTGTATACATACGGTTGTTGTTAAGTGTGGTCCAAAGTGGCCAAATTTTCGAAATAAAAAAATATACAAAAATAATATTTAGAAGTCCAAAGCGACAAAAATGATATTTTTAGAAATAATAATCTAAATACAATTAGATATTTCTTTTATTGAAAAATCAGTTCATTTGTAAAAATAAATTTTCTAAAGTATGTTAAAATTGAATTAATTTTTCCTATTTTGAATCCACAATGCACTCGTTGCGATTAAGGCAATTTACGGCGACAAAAATAGAATTTTACAATGTCTCACAATTTAGCAAAACCACTTAAAATGTATTGTTACATAACCCATCCATTATACTATAAACAAATAAATGCGAAAAACAAATTCTATTGGTTATGGGAACGTGTTAAACATCGCTCTTGTCCCTTAGGTACCAAAAAGGAATTAGTTGCGCTGGATTTTTAACAAAGTAACTACGTGTGTTTTGTGTTTGTGTTAAAAAATTGTGAACTTTTTAAATATGGAGAATATAGCCTCAAGTATGTATTTACATGTAATAATATCAAATTTGTAGAAAGTTGTAATCAATACTGTTAAAAAAAGTTTTGTTAACGACTATCGTGAATTAAAATTTTTTTGTAATAAACTGCAATAAATTGATTTTGAAAAAAAATTCCGCAAAGTACCGTTAAATTAAATATTTTGTATAACAAAACAAACATTGACAATTCTAGAGAAGCAAAAATGCCGTCCACATCGTTCCACCTTACTGAGAATTACACCTTTTTCTAGGTAGTCGTGATAACCACCATATCGTTAAAGTGTAATGAACGATTGGTACAATACGTGTTGGATAAGTTTTGTGTCAATGACCCAAATGACATTTTATTAAAACAAGTAAAAGATAAAATCCAAGTGTTAATTTATTAAACTTACCGAAAGAATTGATGAACTTACGAGAAGCTCTTTCTTCAAATGGATATTCAAACAGCTTAATATCCAGAGCTTTCCGTCGTACAGAGAACAGTAGCCAAAGAACTGAAGAACGTCAGAAACCCGTTAGCACAGCATACCTACCATATGTTCATGGATCAACTGACAAAATCTCCAGAATCCTTAAAAGACACAACATCGACACCAGAAACCTAACCAGAAAATATCTTGGAAAATAACCTTGAAAATAGTACAAAAATATTTTGGAAAAATTATGCTCCTTCCACCAGATACTGCCGTCCAATTTCTTTTAGATTAAAAAAAGAAAATGACAAAAATATCAAAGACGAATACGAAGAAGTTAAACAGCAAATAAAAAATTTGCAGCCAACGAATGTCATCCTGGTAGACAGAGCAATTCAGTTCAAGCATGTGCCCATTTGTACGATGTTAGACAGCAAAACTTTAACGTCTTAACTGAAACAAAAAGCACACAGGCATGTAATGTGTGCAAAGCAACGCCCATAATCACGAACAATATAAGGAAGTTGAAAGAAAGAGACTGTGATGAAAGGTCATCAAAATTTGGCCTTTCTGTTTAGCATGCGTACCTACAAAGCTTCGAATACTTTCTGCATGCAGCTTATAAATTAGAATTAAAACAATGGCAAGCAAGAGGACGGGAAGCACAAGAAAAAGTAAAACAGAGAAAGAGTAAAATTGCTCAGGATTTTTTAAGGAAATGGGTCTTGTCGATTTACCAAAATTAGGTGGTGGTAATAGTTATGACGGGAACACGGCACGAAAATTTTTCAAAAATTGTGAGGTGAGTTCCCGAATCACAAGTTTAGATAGAGATTTGATTGAAAGAATGTCCAATATTCTAACAGTGATATCGTGTGGACATTACGTCAAAGAGAAAGAATTTAAAATTTATTGTTTTAAGATCGCGGAGTTAGCTACCACGAAATAAAGCTACGACTTTATGGATGGTATAGAATGAGTGAGTGTCCATAAATTATTGTTGCATGGGGCTGACATAATAAAGTCACTTCCATTGCCTGTAGACCTCCTCTCAGAAGATGCTATAGAGGCTAGTCATAAGTCTTATAAACAGCTTAGACAATACCACTCCAGGAAAACGTCTAGAATTGAAACGAATACAGATATTTTGAACTGGTTACTTATATCATCAGATCCTCTAATACATCCTCTAACACCAGTTATAGGAAAAAAACCATAAAGAAAAAATAAAAATGGAAAGAGGGAGTTTTAGGAATGTTTCAAATGCCCAACTATTTCAATGAAGAATATTAACGAGAATTTATTGACGATATCGTCAGTGATGATGAAGAAGGTGCAAATAGTGATGCGCATTGATTTTGACGAAGATCGGTTGTGAATTTGTAAAAAAATGTTGCACTTTTGTCGTCGTAAATTCGTAATCCGTCTGAGTGTGCGGTCTCAGTCTTAGTAGTCAAGGTGTCAGACTTCGGAGCCGCAAGTCCCGGATTCAAATCCTGGACATGGGAAATATAAGCCATCGTTCTCCGGTAGATGGCTCTGCCAAAGTCATCACAGTAAAAATCTGCCTCGAAACCTCCAAAAATAGTGGCCTGCCAACCACGCTCTCTTGCCGCTTAAAATTAAGTACAAAATCGGAAACCATATTTATATTAGTTGTAGAGCCTTCAACATGTTAGGATGTATATTAAGAAATGTAATATATTTAGGAGAAGATATCTTGTCTTAGATGATACTATTACAGTCATACAGTCATTGTCTTAGATATCTTCTCCTAAATTCTCCTAGAAGCCTTCTCTTCTAATTATTTCTCCTAAAAGCCTTCAACATGTTAGGCTGTGAACTAAGAAATGTGATATTTCTTAGTTCACATCTTAACATGTTGAAGGCTTTACAAGTAATATAAATATGGTTGCCCTCGTTGCCTTCGATTACATCGATTTAAAACAATTAAACCAAGCAAATCTTGCGACAAACTATTTACTATAGTAGAAGGTTCGCTTACAATATTCCTCTGCAAAATAATTTCGGTTTATAAAACTTATTGGTAACTGTACAACCTGTTAAATAAATAAAACTAAAAAAATAATAAACACGAGACACTTTACTTTTATTGAAGTAAAGCTTCTTGTTGCAAACTATTTTGTTTAAACATTATGTTGAGCAATTTTCATATTTTCCTTAACGCGATTTTCATATATAAAATTGATATGTTCCAGTGAAACGGGCTAATAAACGTTTATGTTTACGGCTCTCGCTCGCAAACCTTTGCCTCTCGTTCGAAATCGACCTACATATTCAATTGTGTCGCCCAGACAGAGTAACTTTTACGCGAACATTCATCGCCTATAATTGAGCATGTAATTTTAACAACACCAAAAGATTTACACCCATTAATAACTTTTTGAATAATTTATTAAACGACAAGAAAATATTTTGTAAATTTATTTCATTTTATTTAAATTACTATAACATTACATCTAACATTACACATATAATAATAACAGCCCCTGTCCTCCTAGCATTTACATGCCTTAAGGGGAATAGCTAAGCAAGGGTAGCTATTTATTAAAAAAGGGTAGCTATTTACTATTTACACATATACTAAACGTAAAATACAATACGAGTTCGTTAATTAAGGCTTTATAAAATCTATTGAAATTTCAAGTAGATAAAATGTGCCTCCCCTGAGAGTTGCGCCACTGGCAGCCGCTCGTCTGACCAGTCCATAGATAACGACGCTGGTTCAAAATGGATAAAAGACTACGCAGAAAAGACTAGACAGACTGGCACAGATGGACTCGACAGACGATAAGTCTAAGTTTTTTTGTGTTTTTTTTTTTAATTTCGTGGGCCGTTAAGAAAAATAATCCTGACATGTGGCAGGCTCCTTGGGGGGCAGTTTAATATTTAAATTGTTCGAAATGTTGCTGCTTATAACTAGTATACAATTGTAACCGTAAATGTTAAACAAAATGTTAATTAAATGAGTTTTTCGCGTTCTAATAGATTCGTTTCCATAAAAATAATTCAGTTTTTAACCTTCCTTGAAATCAGAAATAATATAATAAATATAATTTTCGGTGTAAGTAAGGCGATGTAAGTCAAAGTAAGTGTAAGTCGATGTAAGTTGTCCGGCGGCGTGCATTTCCATATCTTCACTTAGTATTTTGTAATTGCTTTATTTATACTTAAAATTGTAATCAAGTTCGGTATGCCGTGCGGTACTTACAAAATATGTTAATTTTCCACAAGAAAAAGGAGAAGGAGAATAAGAAAGGAAAAGGAAAAACTGGCGAGAGATTTTCAGATAGAAATTGTATAAGGAAAATCAATAAAATGTGCAACAGTAAAGCAAATTAATGCATTTGAATTTGTTTAATTCGTGTGGGTATTGCTTGTTGATGCTGAGTAATGCTTGATGAAATGTCTTTATTAAAAGTATGGGTGGTATTATAATACCAATCATATATAACAGGGGTGGCGAACCTTTTTATGACCGCTTGCCACTTTTCTTAAGTTTTTACATTATGAAATGCTGAAGTGCCAGATAACTTTGCTTGATTATCAGTTACCGTATTAGTCTGAATATAATATAATACCGTATTAGCCTGAATATGATGTTTGAAAGTATCAAAGTCCATCCCGAAATAAAGGGTCAATGAAAGAGTCAAATTTGTATTCAAAGCCAATTTTCAAATAAATTTAAAACAGCTTTTCCGACTCGATTATCAAGTTTCTTGGAAAGCAATAACATGCTGGCAAACCGTCGATACGGCTTCTGGAAACGTGGCACAACTGATACTGCTCTGTTGGATAGTGTTAATTTTATAATTACTTTCTTGGTTTATTTTACGACCCAAGTCAAGGATTTGACTCTTTTGATAACAACCGCTTTGCACAAAAAATTAAGATATTTAGTCCTTGGCACATACCAACAGTCCTTGTTTGACCACATCAACCTATTCTAGGTCGAGAGGTCGTGCGTTCTTGCATTATCCGCCGCTTCGCGGCATGCAACACAATCTAACATAGGTTAAACCAGCAGTCCTTGCTACTTATTTTTATTTCAAGTGTCAGAGGCGTCTCCAAGAACTGTGTCAAATTTTCCTAGCATCAAAGTGATCGTGAATACTTGAAAATCGGAAAGTGAATTAAAGAAGTGTGTGGTACCCCAAAGCTTTCTAATGGAACCAACACTATTCTTGATATTTATTAATGATCTGGCGCAAACAAATACCAATAGGATACCAACATTTTAATATCTAAACTAGACATTAAACGATATAATTAAAAGTAGCAATTTAAAATCAGAAACGTTAGGAGGATGATCTATACATCTTTAACACGGTAACGCCGGCATGTACCGGTGGTACACGTATGTCCGCTACTTCGGGCGGCATGAGCCACCGGTGGTACATGCTGTGCTGCCATCTCATTTTAATAACAATATCTTTCCCAGGTTTAACTGCTTTTTTAAAATTGTTAACAATTTCGTACATTATGTTTATAAATTTATTAAGACGTATAGCTGTCACAGCTGTGTAATTGTTGCTGTGTAAATGCAGGTATTTTAGGATTCGCAGCAAACGATCTCGTGCCAACGTTTGTTGAATTGCTATATTCGAATACATTTTAGTTTTTGGCTAATACAAACGAATTTCAGGCAACTGTTATATTCCTGTAATAAGCATAATCACAAGAACCTTGCGTATTTATTGCAATGATACTGCTCTACACGTTTGTTGATTTTCATGTTCTTTTCCATGATTAGCGTCAGAGATCAGGCATTGAGTTTCATAGGGATCATTATGATCAACATTTGTTGCGGGCAACTCCTCAATGAATGCATATGGCGCATATAGCCTTAGTGCATGTGGCATATTTACCGTAGCCACTAGATGCCATTTGTTCCCATGGGCGTCCGCACAAAAATGTTTAAAACATCGGCAAAACGCCGCCCGATAAAACAATCATGATAATACAGCGCCGGTGTCAACGTGTTAACGGACTTTACGCTACTTCATGATTATAGTTTTCTTCTAAGATTTGATCAAAAATCAACCAAAGGGGCCGAATCAATCAAATTTCTAGGGGTAACACTTGATCAAAAGCTAAAATGTGACTATCATATTGAACTAACATGTTCGGCATTAAGTATCGTTTGATATCTGATTAGAAACCTCAGAGAATATGTAAAAGATGATATTCTGCAAATATTTTACCACGTCATCGTTCAATCTAGCTTGTCATACGATTCTGCTATTTTGCGGTATTTAAAATGCACAAAAAGATATTACGTGCGATGTTCAATGTACATTCTCTTCAATCTTGATGGTCTTTGTTCATCAAGCACAATGTTTTAACGCTGCCCTCCTCCAGCGTGCCAATAAAAATTTACAACGTGTCAGCTGTGACACGCGTGCCATAGGTTCGTCACCGCTGATATATAACATATAATCATATCGATCCTCACTATATTTTAGAAATAGAGCAATTCTTATAATACCATGTCAACATATATTTTTAAATGATTCAATTATTAAATAAGAAGGTTTTTCATAGAAAATTTTCACGTTTTATCCGAAACAGTTTTCAAAATTTCTAGTTATTTTTTGCATTTTTCAGACAAAAAAGGAAAAGGTTCTGTTAGAGATACACAAATATAATTAAACTTGGTAAGAGCAACATTAAGAGTCTTTAATTTGAAGATGATTTGAAGTAAATTAAAATGAACTGGTACATACATCGAGAACGAATTAACATGGGAAGAAAACAAAATCCAAAGAGAAATAAGAAGCATAGCCAAGGAAATGAAAACAAGCGGAAAACGAGTTAAAATAGGATATCAAAAATAGATTTGTAATGGAGAAGTATACGTGGTCTGTTAGAAAAGTATCCGGCCTTATTTTTTATTTAGAAAACTCGATGGATTCGAATCAAGCGCGCTTGCATGAGCCGACCTTGAACCTTCGTGCGTTTGCGTGAATTTTTTCCCGCCTGTAGTAGATATCGTCAGTTGCTGTCGAGCAGTGTTCGACTGACGTAGTGTGTAGTGCTCTCGTCGGTTTTTCAATGCAAGTAAAAATCACCAAAGAGTACTATAGGGATGTCTTACGTCGCCTACGTGATTCTGTGCGGAGCAAGCGACTGGAGTTGTGGTCATCAGGAAATTGGCGACTCCATCACGACAATGCTCCAGCACATTCTTCGCACTTTGCTCACAATTTTTTGGCGAAAAACCACTTGTTTTATGTGGTTATGGCTGCAACGAGAGTCGAGCTAAAGTCGATTCCGAAAGAGGCTTTGTCAGAATGCTTCCAACAATGACGGCACCGCTGGGAGAAGTGCATGGAGTCACAAGGAGACTACTTTGAGGGTGATTAGGTTTCCAACGCTCCACGTATGCCAGTTTTTTTTTACCGGCTAAAGGTCGGATACTTTTCTAACAGACCACGTATGTATGGGACAAAAAAGAAAACGAGTTTTATTGAAAACAAGCGAGAATGTACAACAACCTACAAAAAACGACTAACAAGCCTTATGGCGGAAAAACACAAACAAACAGAAACAAACAGTCAAGTAAAAACAATAACGACAAAACAACGAAATAGAACAGGAAAAATAGGAACATGGAACGTAAGATTCATCAAGGGAAAGGAAGAAGAACTAAAGGAAGAATTTCAGAAAACAAAAATGGATCTAAGGTATAACAAACAAAAATGAAATGGAACGGAATCAAATATATTGGAAACTATCTACTACTATATAGGGGGTATAAAGCAAAGCAAGAGCAAAAGCAGGAGTGGCATGCATAATTTTGGAAGAAGAAACGTGGAAGCTAACGGACTGGCAAGGCCACACAGAACGCACACTGACACTAACAATGGAAGATAATTAGACTAAAACCAACTACATAATAGCATACGGACCAGACGAAAACGAAACAAAAGAAAAGAAAGATAAATTTTGGGATGAATTGCAGGAAATCATAGAACACTACGAAGACGAAACATTATACTTAAGGGGCGACCTAAACGCTGGGCTAGGAAATCAGAACAGAGGACTAGAAAATGTAATAGGAAAACATGGAGAAAAACACAAAAACGAGAAAGGAAACAGACTACTGGAATTCTGCAGAATAAACAATCTAATTGTAGTAAACACAATACACAAATTACAACAGAAAAGAAAGATCAATAATAGATTACATAATTACGAAACAAACTCAAAGGAAACAAATAAAAGATGTATGAACTTACAGGACACTCGAAATATTAAGCGATCACTTCCTAGTAACACAAGAAGTAATAAAAGTGTACAAACTAAAAGACCAAGAAACACGGAAACAATATCAGAAACTAATAAAACAAGAAGCAGAGAAAATGGAAAAAACGAAACCAGAACGCAGAGGAAACATGGAAAGATTTCAAATATATTCTAACAAGTGCAGCGCAAGAGGCCTGTAGTACAATAAAAACCAAAAGGAAGAAAAAACAAACGAACTGGTGGACTGAAGAACTGAAGAAAGAAATAAAACTGAAAAAAAAAGTTATGGCAAGGATACCTACAACTCAAAACAATGACAGATTATGAAAGATACACAGCACAAAGAAGAAAGGAAAAAACAGTGTAAAACAAGCATCGTGGGAACAATTCGGAGAGAAAATTGAAAACAACCGCGCAGAAAACTAAAAACTATTCTACAACGTGATAAGAAGAAACAGAAAAGAAAAACAATCAAGATACACCAAATAAAGAACAAAGACGGGAATATACTGACAGGAGACAAAGAAATAGCGGAAAGATGGGGGCAACACTTTGAGGAGCTGCTGGGCAAGGAAAAGTTTACCGGAGAACGAGACGAGGTACAACAAATGAATCAGCAGAAGAAATCTGGAAGAGAAAACCTAAATGAAGAAGAAACAACAGAAGAAAAAATAACACCAGAAGAAGTAAAGAATGCATTAAGAAAACTGAAGTCGGGGCAAGCACCGAGAATAGACAACGAACAACTAAAATACATGGAAAACGTGGGAATCGTACAATTAGCAAGACTATAAAACGAAGTATGGGAATCAGAAAAAAATCCCAAAGAAAGCAAACAGCAATAATACCGATATGGAAGAAATGAGATAAAAAGGAATGTAGTAACTACACAGGAATTTCCCTATTATGTGCCACCGAGAAGATATACGAGGACATACTGGAAATAAGAATATAAGACAAAAAAAAGAAAGAAAACTAGAACCTTCGCAGAGAGGATTCAGAAGAGCACGTTGCAGAATAGATCACTTGTTCACAATCAAGAACCTAATCAATGCACTAAGAGAACACCAGAAACAAATATATATATATATATATATATATATATATATATATATATATATATATATATATATATATATATATATATATATATTATTATATTGTATTGTATTTGAGGTTTTCGCGGATAGATACCTGTGTTGTATTGTTTTCTCGGGGATTCCGCGTTGATGCTGAGGGTTGGCTCTGAAAAGAACCGGGTTCTCGACGTTTCGGCGAACTAACATTCGCCCCACTGCATCCTCAAAGATATATGCGTCCGTGCGGGTCAACCGTTAGACGCATACTGAGAGCTCGTTATATGGGACCCTTTGTTCAATGGCGGTTTTGGGCGTGAGCCCGTCCTTCCGCCGTCGTTGGTTTTGCTTTTCTGTTGTTGTTTTGTTATTTCTGTTGTTGTCGTCTGTTTTTGTTTGTCCTTCGTTTTTTTTTTTTCATTTCGTTTCCTCCTTGGTTTCCTTCGGTGGGCTGTTAGGTTCTGCTTGGCTGCGGGTGGGTCCTGTTTTCATGATTGATTATTGGTCCTTTGGCTTTCTTTCTTGGTTTTATTTGTGTTGGTAGTTTTCTCTTCTTCTTGGTCTGGTTGCGCATCGGGCAGTTTCTTTTGAGGGCTTCGGTTCTTCTCTTGGCGGCGGCTTCGGTCGTATTTTTGGGGGTGGCATCGGTGGTTGTACTTTTTGGGGCGGCATCGGTGGGATCTTCGGCGGCGGTTTGGGTGGAATCTTCGGCGGCAGTTTCGGTGGAATCTTCGACGGCGTTATCGGTGGAATCTTCGGCGGCGGTTTCGGTGGAATCTTCTGCGGTTTTTTTCGCTCGTTCGTGCGATGCGACTACTTATAGCTGTCTGGTTTCGGGTCATGCGCATTGTGTGCGGTGCTTCGGTCCGTTGTACTGGGTAGATAAGCTGGATCATCTAAGATTGTGGTCATTTTTTGTTTATAGTCAGCACTGTTCATGACTACAGAGCAATTTTCCTTGTCAGCTGGTAGGACCACAATGCTGTTTTTTCCCTTAGTGCCTTGAGGGCTTTGAATTCCTCGTATGAGATGTTTCTTGTCGGTGGTTTGGCAGATCTTAAAATGTGGCATATTTCCTGTCTTATTGTCTCGGCTAATGTGGCAGGGAGTTGTGAAATAGCAGTCTCGACACCATCGATCAAATTCCTTACCCATCTCAACTCCCAACACGACCAAATTAAATTCGCAATGGAGATAGAAAAGCATCAACGACTTCCTTTCTTGGATGTTTTGGTACAGAAGAAACCTGACGGCACCTTGAGTCACACTGTGTACCGGAAACCAACCCATACAGACAGATATCTGAACGCTTCTTCGCACCATCATCTCAAACAACTAGCATCTGTAGTTAACACTCTTACCACCCGATCCAAATGACTAACCGACCAGCTGAACTTACCGAAAGAATTGAGGAACTTACGAGAAGCTATTTCTTCAAATGGATATCCAAACAGCTTAATATCCAGAGCTTTCCGTCGTACAGAGAACAGTAGCCAAAGAACTGAAGAACGCCAGAAACCCGTTAGCACAGCATACCTACCATATGTTCATGGATCAACTGACAAAATCTCCAGAATCCTTAAAAGACACAACATCGACAGCATTTTCAAACCTAACCAGAAAATATCCTCCATGCTACGCAGCGTTAAAGACACCATCCCGTTAGAATCCCATGGAATTTACGAAATACCTTGCGGAACATGTGAAAGAACCTACATTGGACGTACCAATAGAAAAATATCTGCTAGGATTCAAGAACATGTAGTTTCAGTAAGACGCAGAGACAAAGTTTCATCGGCACTTGCCCAACACACAAACACCGGTCACTGGATGGAATTTAGAAAAAAGACTGTTGCACAGATTAGCCACGAAATGTCACGAGTATACAGAGAAGCCATAGAGATATAAAAACGAGACTACTGTATGAACACGAGTGACGATTCCTTGAGACTGCCCCCAGCATGGCGACAGATCATATCCACCCTCAAAATGCAATCCCAGACACCCTAGACTCATGTACGACCCACAAGACAAACAAACAACTGAACCGGAGCACCGCACACAAAGCGCATGACCCGAAGCCAGACAGCTATTAGTAGTCGCATCGCACGAACGAGCTCTCAGTATGCGTCTAACGGTTGACCCGCACGGACGCATATATCTCTTGAGAATGGCGAATGTTAGTTCGCCGAAACGTCGAGAATCCGGTTCGTTTCAGAACCAACCCTCAACATCAACGCGGAATCCCTGAGAAAACAATACAACACACACACACACACATATATATATATATATATATATATATATATATATATATATATATATACATATATATATATATATATATATATATATATATATATATATATATACATATATATATATATATATATATATATATATATATATATATACCTCCAACAGGGTGTATTGCTACTTTTATGAATATTCTCGACCACATTCTACATAAGTATGTAAATAATAATAGGGAGGTATTCCTAGTGGGAGACTTCAACATCAATTTAACAAATAAGTCAGAAGAAGCAGAGGAAGTCATCAATATGTTGGCAGCATATGGAATGGGGGAGCAAATACAACAATCCACTAGAATAACAGCTACGAGCGAAACTAAAATTGATAATATATTTGCTACATCCGGACTGCAGATAATAACTTCGGTTGAGGATACTCTAATGTCGGATCATCGACCAGTAAGGTTAAGCGTTATGAGAAAGAAGAAAACAACAACGCAATATCGGCAAATTAGAAGCTTCAGCTATGAAAACAAAGCAGAATTTGAAAAGGCTCTAACTCATAAGAAGAGATACATATACCAATTTAGATGTCAATAAAAAAATGATTGCATTTATAAAAACTTTCCAATACCACTTTAATAAAAGTTTTCCTATGATAAAAGTAAATATGTGTAAAAAGACATGGATTACAAAGGAAATCAAAATATCATCATCAAAGCTTAGGGATCTCTACGTTTTACAAAAAGAATACCCTATACTTAGACCGCAATATGTAAGATTGAAGGAAATTCACCAGAAGCTACTAGCGGACACCAAAAGGCAATTTTATAATAAAAACGTGAGTGAGGCACCAAATAAACAAATAGTACTCTGGAATCTAATAAACAACCAAACGAACAAATTACAGTTAAGAAGACCAATAGAACTAATAGAAAATGATACCTTAGTTAGAGAACCTAAAACAATAGCAAATATGTTCAATGACTTTTTCAAACATGCTCCAGACAGAATTATTCAAAATATTGAACCCACCAAAATTTCAAATAGACATATGTCATTTATCCCGAAAACCATATACATACAGGAATTCACTAACATGGAAGTTTTGACTATCATTGAAGCACTGAAAAATAAAAAATCTTGCGGTCCGGATGGCGTGCCATGTCACATCATAAAGCAATTTCGGAATCTCATAATTAACCCACCAACTCACATTATAAATGCATCCTTTTCAATGGAACAGTTCCCAGTGATTCTAAAAACCTCAAAAATCTGTCCAATATATAAAAAAGGGAGCAGAAACGATCTAAATATTTACAGACCAGTTGCGTTGACACCTATATTTGCAAAAATCCTGGAATACTGCATGTTGAAACGTTTAACTCTCTTTGTTGAAAAATGTAATCTTATCTTTACACAACAGCATGGTTTTCGAAAAGGAAAGTCTACAAACACAGCCATAGTAGAAGACATCACCAGAATGATGCAGGAAGTAGATCGATAAAAAAGACCTATTGGAAATTTCTGCGATCTATCTAAAGCGTTCGACTGTGTAGAACACGAGAATCACTTATGGAGTAAGGGGAAAAGCTGGAAGATGGTTAAGATCATATTTAGGTAATCGTAGTCAATTCGTTGCAATGAACCATAAGAACAATACGGCCCAATCTGATATTATTCATACAAATGTTGGTGTCCCTCAAGGGAGTACACTAGCACCAATGTTATTTATAATGTATATAGCAGATTTACCAGCATACATAAATATGGATTTGTGTGTTCTATGCAGATGACGCGAGCTTTATTTTACCCGACACACTTGTTGATGGTAATAAAATATTAGCTCAGAAATTATTAGATAGTGTAGGCGAACGGTTTGCAGCAAATAATTTGTTTCTGAATACAGATAAATCCGAGTATATTATCTATCAAACCCAGCGAAGTAACTACGCGGAGAATTTAAATTTAAAAGTTATCAACATGAACTTAAATAGAGTTAAGCATACAAAATTTCTAGGCGTAATTATTGAAGAATTCTTAACTTGGAATATTGAAATAGAAAACATCTCTAAAAGGCTACATCAAAAGGCGTTTGCAATCCGGCAGCTCAGAAATACAAAAAAAACATTTCTCGAAGATGTTGCACTCTCATTATGGGCTCTAAAAGCAATGCCAAACTTTGCGAGGATTTTTATTGAGGATACAATTCTTCGCCAGAACCTCTTTCTAATAATTTTCTTTTTGTAATGTAATTTGCCGATTTTCAACATCGATGCGATTTAATGAAGAAGAGCTATAATGTACACATTGAAGCGACGTGCTCTTTTGACATTTCATGCTCGTACAAAGTTATTCCAATATGTGTCCAATTTTTGAATCCTGTAATTATCCTAGACTTTAAGCCCGAAAACATTTTGCATGGGTAACAA
Source organism: Phosphuga atrata (assembly GCA_944588485.1). NCBI lineage: Eukaryota > Metazoa > Arthropoda > Insecta > Coleoptera > Silphidae > Phosphuga > Phosphuga atrata. Next base: position 7,559,664 of record OX155893.1, on the reverse strand, counting down.
TAAATTGATTTTGATGTTTCCGAAAAAATAGGTATAATTGATAAAATCAAAATTTTTCTGTAAAAAATGATCTTTACACAAGCATCTGTAGTAAATGCGATCACCGTGTTTATAGACCGATTTAAGTGTAGTTATATCTATAATCATATCGATAAAACGTTAGGCCGGACAGCAATATCTTTTAATGTAACTTCAAATGGTATATTTTCTCTTTGCGTTTCAATGTTTTCTAAGTTTTTCACCTGGTTGACTATTGACTGGTTCTTCATTTTGGTCATCTTTGTTGCTTTTTATACCTTGGTTTTCAACTTCAACTAACTCTTATCGTTGACTGATGGAAGCTCCTTGTTCTTCATTTTAATTGTTGCTCGAATTATGATGGCCTGATTGACCAGGGCCAGTTATAAATTTGTTCAATGCTCCCCTTTTGTCTCTTTTTAGCTCTTGAAAGATGTCGTTTCATTTTCCATACACCAATGAAAAGAAAATATAAAATTTAGGCCGCCTTTTTTAGATTAGTAATTAAGTCGAAGTTTAATTTTTTAATTTTAAATTAAGTTTTTGCGGGGGCCCCTTAGAGGTAGGGGTCCCCGGGCGCGTGCCCGCTGCGCCCGCCCTTAAATCCGTCTCTGCCTGGGGGTGATAAACAGGGGCGAGAAACCAACGTTTCAAAGACGGGAGTCGAGCTCCATAATTGATCGTACACTTGCCACCGCTCCGCTTGTAGGCAAGGTCAAGAAATGGGAAGTTCTCGATCGAGAAACCCTCAGCGACCACAATTACATCTACTTGGAATTAGGGAGCAAACCGGACTTTAAACCGCACCACAATGGGGGGTGGTCAACAAAAAACATTAAGGAGGAAAAAATAGCAGATGCAATGGAGCGGCGCTTGATGAACTTGGCGGTGGTGGACTCGCCAGAAGAAATGATCGATTACCGTACGGAAATATGTAAAGACTGCCGGCCAAGAAAAGCTCTACCAGAAAGAAACAAGTCTACTAGTGGACAGCAGAAATAAGCAACACCAGAAAGATATGTGGACAGGCCAGGCGAGCGTACCAGAGAGCCAAAAAGAAAACCCCAGAGGAGACTAGGAAGGAAGTTCTCAGATTAAATTATGTAGAGGCAAGGCGAACACTGCGGAAGTTCATCAACGATGAGAAAAGGCGATGCTGGACAAACCTATGCGTGAGTATCGATGAAAACCCCTGGGGCGACGCATATCAGATAGCCACCAGAGAGCTAAAGCGCGGAAGCTCTGGCATGCGCCCTCCGTACTCCGTAGGTTAAGAGAGAATGAACCTCAGCATTGTAAAAACTTAATAGATTTAAGTTTTTACAATGCTGAGGTTCATTCTCTCTTAACCTACGGAGTACTGGTTTGGGGAACCTCAAATAAAATTGGTAATGTTCTGATTGCTCAGAAGAGAGATATCCGTTCCTTAATGGGTATTTCCTCACGAATACCTTGCAGACCCATTTTTGAGCGGTTAAAAATACTAGCATGTATATATTAGAAGTGTCAAGTTTTATACACAAAAATAAAAGGAGTATCGATAGAAATATGGATATTCACCACCATAATACCAGAGGCCGTAATAAACTTTACACACCCATATCTTATCTACAAATCCGTAGTAAATCACCAACCAATTTTGGAGTGTCTATTTACAACAAGCTAACTAGTGATCTTACCAATGAAGTCTCTTACAAAGTTTTCAGGAAAAAATTGGAAAACGTTTTAGTTAAACAGACATTATATTCTTTTGATGAATTCTTTATTTTACATCTGTGATTAATATTTTTGTAACAATGCATATATGTGTCTTGTACATTTATTATGTAATAAATTATTTTTGATTTTTATTTTGAACTGTTACGTTGAATGGATTGCGCTATTGAACGATGATTAATGATTTTGTATGGCCGGAATTGAAAGATATTGATGTGGACAACGTTTGTGGACGGCGCTACGTGCCACACAAGTAACGATACCATCGCTCTTTTGCGTGAAAAGTTTCCTGAGCGTGTGATGTCTCGAAGAGGCGATCACAATTGGCCACAGAGATCTTGTGATTTAAAACCTTTAGACTTTTTTCTTTGGGGCTGCGTGAAAGATAAGGGCTATGCCAATGGCCCACAATCGATTCAAGACCTCACAAATGGAATTCGTGAAGTTATCGAGGGCATAAAGCCGCGAATTGGTGATTGGTGAATGATTGTTGAATTGGTGAAAATTTCATAAAAAGAAAATGGTCCTGCAGCGTAGCCGTGGCGTATTGTTTTCCATTATAAATGACATTCCCTCCTCTTTGCAATTAAGTAAACATCCTATGATTTCGCTTAAAGATTTTATTTTTTTGTTACATATCAAAATGAAACGTCTTATTGGAAAACCCGATATATAACTTGTCAAAAAAAAAAATTGTGTCGCTCTTGATCAATCGTCAATCAATCAATCAATCGTCGCTCTTGACAATATTTACATAGAAATTGTTCTTTATGAAGTATGTACGCACTAAAACAACTTTTAAAAATTTAATGAATGTTTAAAATATACACAGTTGAATTAAAGTTTTTGCCCAGTCTCCTTAACAACCAAATATTTGCCAAAATATTTTGGTTATTTAATAATAACCAAACGTTTGCCATTACGATATTTGCAAGTAACAACGCGTATTATTTGTAAGAAAAATAAATTTGCAAAAGAAAAACATTTCCACACATATTTACATAGTAATTAGCGAGAAACCATTGTAACATTTTCTTGACAAATTAACACTTTTCCTGACAACCACCCCAGTTTTTCCCCGCAGAAAAGACATATTAGCTACTCTCGCAATTTCCACTTCCACTCCAAATTACCCCATTAACCACAAAAAAAACAAGATTTCCGAAAAAAAGAAACTCACGGATTTTCATGCAACAACACATTTTCTCATTTCAAATCAACCCCTTTGTTTCCAGTGAAATTTAATAATTCTAATAGATCGACTAATAATTAACCTTTAATCCACACTGCGGATTCATTTCATCCCTTAATTTGCTGTTCAATATAGAATCATCAAGATTAATGAAATACCTTTACACACTGGCAATCACCGGCCAGAAACTTCCCACAATGTCACTAATTAGTTGAGTTCACTAATCATCAATTTACCGCGTCCCATTTCGTTTCAGCTCCAAAACAGACAAATTTTAGGAACTCGGTAAATTATTATTCACATTGAGATTAATGGTGATCATAAAAAAAGGACAACACTAGACAGATAAGGCTAGACAGATAAGACTAGACAGATACGACCAAACAGGAAAGACTAAATAGACCAGACTAGACAAGCAAGACTATACAAACAAAACTAGACAGACAAGACAAGACATATTGAGAAAATTGTATCGCACTCGGCGAACCATAACTGCACGCATATGAGTGCTCGTATGAGTGCACAAAAATATATTTTGTGAATTATTGTTAGATTCGTTTCATTCTATTGTTTTATAAAATCGCGAGATTGCAAAGTTTGGTTACAATCAATCTATTGTTGAAACTACTTGGAAGTGATTTCAACTACAAGTGGGAACCTTTTAACTGACATCAAGACGTTTTAAAGTGCGATCCTGCAGGAAATGGGAATACAGAGGAAATCCTTTATGTCTCCAATCAGTCTAGTCTAGTATTTCCTCTCTAGTTTAGTCAATCTGGTCCTGTTTATCTAGTCTTGTCAGTACAATCTTCCCTCTCTAGTCTTATATCGGCTGTGTAGTCTTGTATGTCTTGTTTGCGTCGCTTGTCTCATCTGTCTCGTGCCTGTTGTCTGTTCTGTCTGTTCTGTCTGTTCTGTCTGTTCTGTCTGTTCTGTCTGTTCTGTCTGTTCTGTCTGTCCTGTCAGTTCTGTCTGTTCTGTCTGTTCTGTCTGTTCTGTCTGTTCTGTCTGTTCTGTCTGTTCTGTCTGTTCTGTCTGTTCTGTCTGTTCTGTCTGTCCTGTCTGTCTGTCTTATCTTAGCAGCGGAAAGACTAAATGAAATGTTTTTAAGCAAACGAGCTAGAAAGGAAATTGATAAATGTATAACTGTAATGTATGGAATGTATAACTTAAATGAAGATTAAGATATTTGAAAATATTAGTAAATGAATGGAAAAAATTTGATTCATAAATTAGTGGTAGGAGCAAAAACAGAGATGACATCAGCAAACAATGTTGAAATAAATTAATAAATGTGTCAGAAACAAAATCTAATTAAACATTTTTTCTTGAAATGCGAAAATTACACGAAAAACTTCTCCACTTCCAACAAAAAAAATCATCCGATTCTCGCAAAACTTAATTTCCTCAAAATCTCACCTTTCATCCACATTCTCACACTCTACGTTTAATCACGCAACGCGCCCCCGCGAAGAGATAATTAGAATTATTACGTACAACCGAGTTTCAGACCATATTTCCTTCAGGCCTTTCCCAATACAACTCCTGCAATACTTGACAAATACATACACTAATTATGGCCGTAATATACTACATCTAGCCATACATATTAATGTCGAACTCTGATTGTCTAAGTAATATACGATTATAATATATTATACCCTACAAATCACCATCAAACAAACTAATGACAATATGTGGGCATATAACTATTTTCTGGATATAAATATTATATACTTATTACACAAATAGACTAGACCTATGTAGCCTATCTAGTGTGTCTAGTCTATGTAGTCTATGTAGTCTGACTGTCTATTCTGTCTTGAATGTACTATTGTCTGTCTTACCGTTATTCTCTTCATTCTTATTTTTGTTAAAAACTTCTGCCTCTTCCATTCCAAGTAATTAATTCCCCGTTTTTATGTAACTATGTACTTTATCTGTTATACGGGCGAAACATTTTGTTCTTTTGGATTGTTGAGAATGTTTTTACACTGTGCATCGTATGCAACTTAATGAAAGTATTAAAACGGAGTTTAACTTAAAGGATGATGGAATGTGTAATGAGGTAGGGATTACGCGGTCCATTACAAAACAAAATTTCTTATTCACTGCATTATTAATCGCTGTAGCACAAATATTTCTTAAGATTATTTCTTGCATATGAATTAAATGATAATTTAGAGCAATGGTTCTTAAACTTTTGGTAATTTAGAGAATAGATGATTGACAAAGTAGAATACCACTAGGTGGACAAATATAGTTCAGAATTATATTAGATAGACAATCATATAAACTTAATATAGTCGGAACACAGCCTGAATATATAAATATATTCAACCTTTCCATAGCTCTATAATATTATTGAGTCTTTATTAGGACTACCAAAACAAATCTCTTGTGAAATTTGTAAGATATTTACTAGCCCTCAGTCCACTTTCGTGGCACTAAACAAGGACTAGAAAAATAACATTGTTTTTAAGATCATATCTTTCTATTAAGTTAAGTGTATAGGCATCTGCAGACGCGTTTCGAGATTTATCTCTCATCAGTGCAGCTTCGCTAAATAAGCGAATAAAACAAATTATATCGTTAGTGTCATCGACACATATTTCGTTTAACATTGGAGTACGTCTGCATTACGGCCGGTGTGATGATGTGAGGAGTTCAATCGGGCGGTAAATATTTCAGGCAGCCCGAAACGTATATCACTTTGTCTCCTTTAATAATTCAGTCGGGAAAGCTCACTCTACACTGTATGTATAATGTATGCAAAGTCGGAGCGCTTGCTAAACTTGAGCGCGCGTAAAATCGGACGGATTTTGAACGGCGAAAGGAAAGTGCAAACCGCCGCGACGCCTATTTAAACGCTCAACCGGGCGGAACGATTACTTAAGACGTCTCAGTGTTTATACTATATAATAAAACTAATCCATCTTAATCAATTCGTTTTAAAGAGACAAGATTAAGACTCAACAGACAAAACTAAATAGCTAACACTAAATAGACACGATAATATAGATTCGATAATACAGATAAGGTTGGATAAGACTAGACAGACAAGACTAGACAGACAAGACTAGACAGACAAGACTAGACAGACAAGACTAGACAGACAAGACTAGACAGACAAGACTAGACAGACAAGACTAGACAGACAAGACTAGACAGACAAGACTAGACAGACAAGACTAGACAGACAAGACTAGACAGGCAAGACTAGACAGACAAGACTAGACAGACAAGACTAGACAGACAAGACTAGACAGACAAGACTAGACAGACAAGACTAGACAGACAAGACTAGACAGACAAGACTAGACAGACAAGACTAGACAGACAAGACTAGACAGACAAGACTAGACAGACAAGACTAGACAGACAAGACTAGACAGACAAGACTAGACAGACAAGACTAGACAGACAAGACTAGACAGACAAGACTAGACAGACAAGACTAGACAGACAAGACTAGACAGACAAGACTAGACAGACAAGACTAGACAGACAAGACTAGACAGACAAGACTAGACAGACAAGACTAGACAGACAAGACTAGACAGACAAGACTAGACAGACAAGACTAGACAGACAAGACTAGACAGACAAGACTAGACAGACAAGACTAGACAGACAAGACTAGACAGACAAGACTAGACAGACAAGACTAGACAGACAAGACTAGACAGACAAGACTAGACAGACAAGACTAGACAGACAAGACTAGACAGACAAGACTAGACAGACAAGACTAGACAGACAAGACTAGACAGACAAGACTAGACAGACAAGACTAGACAGACAAGACTAGACAGACAAGACTAGACAGACAAGACTAGACAGACAAGACTAGACAGACAAGACTAGACAGACAAGACTAGACAGACAAGACTAGACAGACAAGACTAGACAGACAAGACTAGACAGACAAGACTAGACAGACAAGACTAGACAGACAAGACTAGACAGACAAGACTAGACAGACAAGACTAGACAGACAAGACTAGACAGACAAGACTAGACAGACAAGACTAGACAGACAAGACTAGACAGACAAGACTAGACAGACAAGACTAGACAGACAAGACTAGACAGCCTAGTTTGTTGTTTTTTCATATGCAAGCATATGAAAGCCAGCATTCCGTCAAATACGACACTATGCTGGCTGTAACGATTTCTACTATTTACAGAAGCGTCTCTTGACCCAAATTGTTAACACTTGAACTGACTGTCGTGGTCCAATCTGGACAATTTCTTGGCGTGTTTATCGAACATGTACCACCACTTTTTGGGTTTATCTACTCTACTTAAATCATTCTCATTATCGGGCCACGTCAGTCCATGCTGTTGCATTTCTGTCACTAAGGATCGTCTCCATAGTTCTGTGTCGCGACAGGAAAATATCACGTGTGCTGCATCGTCGTTTTCCCCACACTCGCAGAGAGGAGAATCTCTTTTCCCAAATCTGTGGAGATATGCCTTGAAGTTGCCATGCCCTGTTATAATTTGAATTGCATGGGGGGATAAACTGACGTTTAAGCTGCACCAGACCTTTATTGATGGTATAAACAGCTTAGTCCACAAGCCTGTTGTAGCTGCATTCCATCTGTCCTGCCAGAGTTTCTCGAAATGTCCCTTGGAACCAGATTTCAGCGCCTGTTTAGGCAATTTGTCGTATGCAATTGGCAGATTACCATTGCTTGCTGCGAGTTTTGCGAGACAATCCGCTCGCTCATTGCCTTCGACTCCACTATGGGCTTTAATCCAATGCCATCGGATCATATTTTTCCTTGAGACCCTTGCAGCTGTCGTCCATGTCTCCATCAACAGTTCAGTGGCTCCTTTCAAACTTTTCAGTGCATCGAGGACATATCGGCTGTCACATATTATCGAGCAAGGACTATTGCTGTGATTTTCAACATATTGCAAGGCATGTAGTATGGCGATGAGCTCTGCTTGGAATATTGAGCAGTAGCGTTCCAACCTTATGAGCTTGTGGTGAACCTCTTCGCCGTTGTAATAGGCAACGAATGCAGCTCCTGTTCCTTCGCTCGATTTCGAACCGTCCGTGTATACCCGAAGATGGAAAAGATTTGACAGTGTCAAATGGTACCTAATCAATGATAACTTTGAAGGGTGAATGTGTTCTTGTGTGTTAACGTCCAGTTCGATATTGTTCAAAGTATTTGGTAGGCCTATGACATCTTTAATTAACGTATCGTCTGCAAATTGGTGTGAGCTGTAGAGAGCTAGTTGCTTGAGGCGGATGCCTACTGGAAGGAGGCCTGTAATCACACAGGCTGCCTCTGTGGATACTGTGCGATAGGCTTTCGCAGCGCGGATGGTGCTGAGGCGCTGTATGCCCAAGAGCTTGAGGCTACCTTTCACGCCACATGACTTCTGCCAGATAGGACCTCCATATAATAACGCGGGTTCTATCGCGCCGCGCTAGATTTCGGAGAGCTCTGTTCTTCCTAGACCCCATTCCTTCTTTGCAGCGATACCTAATTTTATACTCAGTTGTTTAACTTTACTACATGCCTGCTTTATGTGTTCCTTAAAATTCAAGAGTCTGTCTATAGTGACACCTAGATACCGAAGATGCTGTTGGCATTTAATTTTTTCCTTTCCTAGTGTGAAAACGGGACTCCTTTGACTTGAGGATCTGCTGAAGAAGAGGGCTTCAGTCTTTTGGGCATTGAAACTGAGCCTAGTTTCAGTTGCTCACTGGCGAAGATTGTCTAAAGCACGGTCAGTGGTCTCTTTCAGACCAACAATAGTTCTGCTTTTACAAAGCAGAAGAGTATCATCGGCATAAGCTACGATCTTACACTCTTCAGGCAGATTACTGTCAAAGATAGTTCCATACAAAATATTCCAAAAACCTGGACCTGATTTAGAACCCTGTGGACATCCTTTGCTAATTCTTTTCTCAACGTACAAACCTGGTTCGCTGATAATGGCCTTGCGTTCTGAAAAGTAGCTTCTGGCTAATTTGATGAGATTGTCAGGACAACCTTTCTCTATTAGCCTGCAGATAATAAGCGGCTACCAGGCGTTATCGAATGCCCCACTAATGTCTAAGGCTATTGCAAAACAATAATACTTAGATCTTACCGACTCACGTATGAACCTGACCGCTTCAGAAATAGCCTGAACTGTTCCAGTCCCTTTTCTAAAGCCAAATTGGTTTTGGTTAATCAGCTTGTGCCGGTAGAAGTGATGTTCGATTCTCGAGATGAGTAAAGAATCTAGCACCTTTCCAGCAGCAGGAAGTAAACTTATGGGTCTGAAGTCCTTCGTGGATAGTGCCGGTTTGTTGGGTTTGGGGATGATTTTGATGAGTTGCTCTTTCCAACAAGATGGGAATATAGACTTTTTTAGGCACTCGCTGTACAAAGTAATGAATGTGTCTGGTTTCGAATAAAAGGCCGCCAACACTATGTCTGATGATATGCCGTCCAGACCAGGCGCCTTCTTCGGGCTCATCCCGCGTATGATGCGTTCTATTTCAGAAAAGGTGAACTGCGTGTCATCAGGTCCACCTCTATCGACTTCCGCCCGTGTTCTGACTCGAGTGTGTAATTCAGAGTCGTCTTCATCGTCCTCTGGAAAGAATGTATCTAGGAGTTGTCGAGAGGTGTCAAAGATATCCAACGATCTACCCCCAACCTTAAGGCCACTCAGGTAGCTTGTGGATGTTTTTCTCCCCCTTAGTATTTTAAAAACGGGACCCCATGGATTTCCAATTGAAGACTGTGTACAGAAATCTCTCCACTTTTGTTTCTTCGATTCCAAAATTGCATCCTTATACTCTCCTGCCTTGGTGTTGTAGATTAATTTGTTAGATAATCTAAGTTCACCTCTACTTTTTTGGTATTTCCGACGTAGCCTGTTAGTCTCTTTGCGCAGGGCAGTAAGCTCTGGTGTCCACCAGGGAACAGAATTTCTGAAACATTTCCTTGCTGGAAAAGTGTCACGCGCAGCACACATCATAGCCTGATTCAATCTAGTTGCAAATAATGAAATATGCTCGGTGGTCAAACAATCGTGTAGTTGCGGAGTAATGTCTTGTAGATTGAGCAGGAATTTATTGCTAAATTCTGCCCAATCCCCCTTTCTGGTACAGAAACCATGTTGGACTTCCGGAAGCTCGATTTCATTTCCAATAGACCAACTGATATAGCGATGATATGACAAACTACTCTCATCTGGAAGGTGCCAATCAAAAATCATCCTGCTCAAGGTGGAGGTGGCAAGGGTAAGATCGATGACGCTCTGTCCATTGTGTCCGATAAAGGTAGGTTCCTATCCAATGTTCAGTATGGTCAGGTTATTGTCCGAAAATAACTTTTCAAGAAATCTGCCCCTTTTGTCCTCCAAGGCGCTACCCCACGAAAAGGATTTTGCATTGAAGTCACCGGCGAGTAATACCTCAGACTTGGAACTAACCTCAATAATTATTTTATTGAGGGCGTCTAGATTATCTTCGAATCTATCCTGTTCCGCCGGCCTCATTTGTGGAGGTAAATAGACAGAGATATCGTGTCGATTCAACATGCCGCAGAGAACTTGGGCAACTGTCATCAAGCAGTTGGAGAAATCCGGATTAAGCATAGCGGTCATCCGTGAGTCGGTTATCACTAAAGCGGCTTTAATGGTTGATTCATTTTGCTTTCGGGAGTGCAAAATTTTATAATGGGCCGGAAAGCCTAGGAGTTGTCCACGAAAGACATGTGGCTCTTGAAGAAAAGCGATTTGAATTCCGTACCTTTCGATCTTCTCCACAAGGGCCGCTGTTGCTGCCTTACATTTACTTAGATTGACCTGTAGGCATCTGATGTTGTGATCATTTGTAATGCCTGCCGTGGCTTAAAAATATCGCAGAAGAAATCGAAAACGATACATTGGCATACAAGTCAAAACAATTATATAGACTACAATCCACTTATCCTTACAGGGATAAGACGTAACTTTAAAACTATATAAATATGCAGTTCGTTGAGACAGAGTGGCAAATCGTAGATAAGCTGCGAAATAAATCGCAATCACATAAAATAATGATTCGACACATGACAATAGCGTAAACAAATCGATAAACATATTGGGTACAATTATATTGCAACACTAGACAGACAAGACAAGACAAGACTAGACAGACAAGACTAGACAGACAAGACTAGACAGACAAGACTAGATAGACAAGACTAGACAGACAAGACTAGACAGACAAGACTAGACAGACAAGACTAGACAGACAAGACTAGACAGACAAGACTAGACAGACAAGACTAGACAGACAAGACTAGACAGACAAGACTAGACAGACAAGACTAGACAGACAAGACTAGACAGATAAGACTAGACAGACAAGACTAGACAGACAAGACTAGACAGACAAGACTAGACAGGCAAGACTAGACAGACAAGACTAGACAGACAAGACTAGACAGACAAGACTAGACAGACAAGACTAGACAGACAAGACTAGACAGACTAGACTAGACAGACAAGACTAGACAGACAAGACTAGACAGACAAGACTAGACAGACAAGACTAGATAGACAAGACTAGACAGACAAGACTAGACAGACAAGACTAGACAGACAAGACTAGACAGACAAGACTAGACAGACAAGACTAGACAGACAAGACTAGACAGACAAGACTAGACAGACAAGACTAGACAGACAAGACTAGACAGACAAGACTAGACAGACAAGACTAGACAGACAAGACTAGACAGACAAGACTAGACAGACAAGACTAGACAGACAAGACTAGACAGACAAGACTAGACAGACAAGACTAGACAGACAAGACTAGACAGACAAGACTAGACAGACAAGACTAGACAGACAAGACTAGACAGACAAGACTAGACAGACAAGACTAGACAGACAAGACTAGACAGACAAGACTAGACAGACAAGACTAGACAGACAAGACTAGACAGACAAGACTAGACAGACAAGACTAGACAGACAAGACTAGACAGACAAGACTAGACAGACAAGACTAGACAGACAAGACTAGACAGACAAGACTAGACAGACAAGACTAGACAGACAAGACTAGACAGACAAGACTAGACAGACAAGACTAGACAGACAAGACTAGACAGACAAGACTAGACAGACAAGACTAGACAAAAAAGACTAGTCAGACAAGCCTAGACAGACAAGACTAGACAGACAAGACTAGACAGACAAGACTAGACAGACAAGACTAGACAGACAAGACTAGACAGACAAGACTAGACAGACAAGACTAGACAGACAAGACTAGACAGACAAGACTAGACAGACAAGACTAGACAGACAAGACTAGACAGACAAGACTAGACAGACAAGACTAGACAGATTTTTGGGCTCTACCCATCGATGGAATATATTAACAGAACATATAGAAAAGACAAAAACATATAGGTTTGAGAAAAGTTTTTAAATTTCTCACAAATCAGATGGCCAGCCCGAGCTACTGCAGTAAACGCCTTGTATGAAGGTCATAAACAAATTATAGAAACTTTGATGTCCATCGCAAAAGATACAGAACAGGCACAAAAACTAGAGACGAAGCCTTTGCCTGTCCATAAAATTGCGAATCCTAGAAATTATTATACCAACGGAAATTTGGAGCTGTATATTGGAAAAAATATACAAAACATTATCTTCTGAAAGAAAAAATAAAGCGGTTCGCAGATAGAACAACTTTAGTTGTAGAAACTATCAACTTAGTTGAAGAAACTATCAACTTTGTAATAGTTTTCGTTAAGGGTTGCCAGTTGCAGCAGCAAAAAGGGTCGCCGGCAAAGCAAAAAAAAATCCGGTTGCCGCGACTATAAAATTTTCAAATCCATGGCCAACAGTCTGTGTGATTTGAAGTGATCTGTGTGATCTCGAAGAAGCAGCACTCTTTTTAAGACTTCAAAGATGGCATTACTGTTTATGCTTTTTCCCAGGCTTCTTATCTTTTCTAGGCGATTAGCATACAGCTTGGAACCCAAATACCAGACTGTACGATATTTTCGTGTTTCTTCGATGAAATCTTTGTTCAAACTATCGTCTTGATTTCTTTGGCCATGTTGGATTCCTTCCATTATATAATCGTGCACAGGAACGTCAGATGTGTGAACACAAAAATACCTTGAGCAAGACTGGCGCTACCGGAGACGGAGAGGGAGTGAAATCGCTGTACGCAGTACGATTTGCGTTTGGTGAAAGCAGCAACTTGACACATTTAGTACAAATTTGACAGTTGTTACTTGCGTCAATTTGAAACTAATTTTGTCATCAAGTGCAGCAACTGAAAACTGTAGTTCATCGAAACTCGCAACTAGAGTTGCTATGTCTGCGCAGTTTCTTTATGTTATATGTAAACAACTAGTTGCGAGTTGACTGTTGCCGCAATACGGAGATCAAAGTTGCTCTGTCAGCTTAGCGCCTGACACCGAACCTTGCTAATTTGTTTACCTCACTTCATGATTTTATTATTAACCACAAGGGCAAATTTGACTTCTTCGAATCGTCCGCCAAAGAAAGAAACCCGGAATCAGACTACAAGGACCTATCTCAAAAAACGAGAAGCTCACGCCAGAGTTTTTTGTATGGCACCGTCAGTCCAACTGAATTGAAAAGAGAAATTCAAAGTAGAAACCTTTCTTCCCATAATTGATACACTGAGCGTTATTATAATTCAATGATTAAGCTTATTATTAAGACCATTAGTCAACGCTTTGTTCATTTTTTCGCTTGAAACCCCTGAATTCCGGAGAGTTGAGATAAAGTTGCAAAGAGTTAGCTATAATCTATTATGAAGACGTTAACGAGAAAGAGTTGGGAATGAAATGTCTGCATTTAACAGAATACTTGAAAATTGTTCATAGTGAAAATGAAGGAACTAATAGTAGGTATATTAGAAATATATCATGTTTTGAAAGAAAACAAGACTGAAGAAAAATTTCCAAATGTATAAGTCGCATTGATAATCTTTCTAAGCATGATTGTAATTAACTGCAGTTAAAAAAAACTGCAGTTTCAAAAAGTTTCAAATGCACTGCGGGGAGTGCTCCTTCTCCAAATTAAAAAAAATTAAAAAATTAATTAAGAAGAATAAAGCGTCAAGAAAGATTAACCAGTTTGTCATTGATGTCTATAGAATGTGATATGCTCAAAAACATAGATTTTGAAGAGGTGATTAACGGTTTTGCCCATCACAAATCTAGAAGGGTATCTCTTCAATCAATATAGGTTTCAATATAGTAAATGCTAAAGAGTTACTTTTGCAAATTGTTACTTTCTTTGTCTATTCTCAAGGTCTTCTCAAACTCAAGAGGTCATAGGGGCCCCATTATCATAATGTGCCCAGGGCTTACAATAAGTTAAAGACGGCCCTGTCTGTATGTTCGAAACATAGGGTTTTTCAGAAATCATAATACGACAACATATTCTTAGAATAGGCCAAGGAATAACCCCTTAATTTTTTTACCGCATGTTTACCTATACGAAGAGGAGACATCAGCTGGCCGCCTAGGTCGTGTGATTTAACACCACTAGAGTTTTTCCTGTGGGGCTACGTTAAAGGCAAGATTTACGCCAATGATCCTAAAACAGTTGAAGAGCTCAAGGATAATATTCGGGCAGTTATTTGCGAAATATAGCAATCTATGTGCGTCAGAGTGTTGCAGCATTTCTTCCAAAGGGATGGAATTTGTAACAACAGCCGCGGCGGCCAATTTGGTGATATCGTGGAAGACAAGGTTTACCTCAATAATCCTACAAGTGTTTAAGAGCTCAATGATTAAATTCATAATGTCCCCTTGTGGTCCTGCTGAAAATAGTCATCACCTACGTCCATCTCGTCCAATCTTGTCCACAAAAGGTCTGTAAGCATCGTATGGTAATGCTTCGCATTGACGGTAATATGACGGTAACGAAGGTAAAGCCTTCATTATTCACGAAAAAATATGGCCCAATCACACAACCGGCCCAAAAACCGCACCAAACAGTAACTTGTGTTGGAAAAAGTGGTTTCTTAAGAATTAAAGTAGGGTTTTTGAAGCCTCAGATCTGTTGTGTTTATACACGAAGCCACTTAAATGGAAATGGGCGTTGTAGCTGAGGATGATATATCGTGGGCGCGCGTGCAAAAGGGGATAGCCAGAAATGAGAATTTTGGGGAATCAAAAAAGATAGTTTGATGTCACCTTTTTCCAAGCAATTTTTACCTTTGTATTGTCCTGATTTCATTATAAAGCATGTTATAAAATGCCTTTTGAATATTTTCAGCCGATTTATAGTAATTTAGTAATAAAGCAAACTGATCAAAAATAAATTGAAAATGTTTAATTGCTTTCCTTGTAAACACAATTCGTACCAAACTTTTCTTTGTTAAAAAAAATATATATTTTTGAAATTAAACGATTTGAATATAGAAACATAATTTCTATCAAATACAACATTTTTTACATTTTTTAATACAAAATTTAATATACAACAATGCCCTTAATGGATACAAAAATTGCCCTTCCAAAAAAATTTCCAAACTGTTCAACGAGTTACAGTCAAAATATTTGCAATTTGTCTGAGTTGAAGTACTTGGAACTTTCTCTATCATGTCCAGTACATTCTGTTTTAGTTGTACCGTTCTTACTGTCATTAATCTTCCTAGCCCTCCACTTCGTTTCAATGTGCCTGTTTCACGAAGACGTCGATGAATGTTTTTGAAGATCACATTCTTAGAATAGGCCAAGGAATAACCCCTTAATTTTTTTACCGCATGTTTACCTAACACCCTGTATATTTAGTCGTATATATTTAGACTTGTATATATCTTACTTATTAATTACTATATGTCTATACTATAATTATTTGTCTAGTCTTCTATTGTTTATATTTAAACATCCATTTTCAAATAAATTTGTAAAAAAGGTTTCGACTCTAATTGTCTTAGCGGTTTAATAAATTGTTTACTGTAAGAAATGAAATTTATAAAACCTAAACACTCCAAGACAACTCCACAGAAAATTTAATTTTTAAAACACAAATATCTCCAAAAGTGTTAAATATTAATTCTGGAAAATTAGTTGAACTTTAATTTTAATGTGAGCTGGTTATAGAACAATATTGCATAAAGGGAGTCGAAAGTTCAACAAACACTAAATTTATTACCTAATACGTGTTAATAGTAAATGAATTCGTAATTTATATAGATATAATTATATTTATTCCATAATAAATTTGGGTATGTTTGAATGGATTAATAAAATAAAATACGTTTGGTTTTGGGAATGAAAAGTTGTGCAATATTAAAGTAAAATTAAAGAAATAAACTTAATATAAATGTCTACATAAAGAATAAAATTAAAATTTCAGAAAAGTTCTTAAAAACATTTTTTATTCGCAAATGTGTGTTTTGGCAACTGTAAAAACTCACAATACGAATTAAATATTTCCACTAGAAAAAGTTAATCGAAGAAGTTATTAGCACCTTTTATTCGCGAATCTGTTTTCTTGGTGATTGTTAAAACTCAAGATTTAAATTAAATATTTCCGTTAGAAAAAGTTTATCGAAGTTGCTTTTTTTATTAATTGGAACGAACCCAGATATTATAAATATTGAGTCCACTAGTGAAATTTATGTAATAAAAATCACGCGAAATTTTATTTAAAGCACGAGGAAAAAAGCGACCGTTCCGAACACGAATAGCCTTGTTTATCGATTCGCATAAAAATATTTTCTCGGATTACGAAATAAAACAAATAATATATTTATTAAAATTCATTTAAGTTTCCGCTGCCATAAAACGAACCTAAGTAAATCAAAATTATTCCTGTTTTATTATTTATTTGTATTTCCTGTCTAGTTTAAATATTGCTGTGTGCCTAGAGGAAATCGCAGATTTAGTTAGTTAATGGAAAATTTAATAAATATTAATTTAATTAGGTAATTAATGAGGTTTTCGGTGCAAATACAAACTTTTTGATTTGTCACTTGCAGCAAACTCCGAGTCTAAAATAGATTTACCGAATCAATATTTAATCTATTCTATTCAATATTCATTAGATTCAACAGAGATCATTTGGATTTTCAAAAGTTTGGAAATAACCCACACAAAATTTTCAGGACTTTCCTCTTCCCCATTTCAAAATGTTTAAAACATCCGTGCGATTCCACCGAACCCCAACAAAAATGTTTCAACTAACTTTGAAATCTATTTAACTAATTCTATTAAATATTTATTATATTAAACAAAATTTGCCAACCATATTTGATATCATTAATGTAACATTAATGTAAGTACGCCAATGAGTTTATCAAGTACCAAAAAATTGTTGACGATAACTTGGAACGGCTGTTTTATCTACTAACGTACAAGTGGATTTCATTTTAATACGTCTCGTCGGTGATCATCACCTGTATCGGTCGCAGTTGTTTGATGTGTCTTTAATAGATAGTGAAGTCCTCTATCATGTATACGAACGCCGAGATGACTGATATGCATTTTATGTATGCAGCAAGTCCATGACAATTCATTACTAACTAGACGATTGTACATTGAACAGTTTCCTAGCCGTAATATCCCCGACCGAAAGATCTTCAAAAACATTCATCGACGTCTTTGTGAAACAGACACATTGAAACGAAGTGGAGGGCTAGGAAGATTAATGACAGTAAGAACGGTACAACTAAAACAGAATGTACTGGACATGATAGAGAAAGTTCCAAGTACTTCTACGAGACAAATTGCCAATTTTGACTGTAACTCGTTGAACAGTTTGGAATTTTTGTTTGAAGGGCAATTTTTGTATCCATTAAGGGTATTGTTGTATATTAAACAAAGATCATTTGTATTTTAAAAAATACAAGGTCACTGGAAGCCAGTGCGACTTGGACGACCCAAGGACGAGCTAGAGGTCGGATGTCTATCCTTCGCTGGCGATCTAGCACTACTCACAGACAACGTAACTACAGCAATCAGACAGATAGAAGTACTCAAAGAGTGCGCAAAAAAATAGTGCTACAGATCTAGCACTAAAAAAACGAGTTCTTCTGCACGAAAGTAAACATACTAAGTTTGAACACAAGATATGGCAAGATCAACAGGGTCACACACTTTAAGTATGGTCACATACTTTAAGGTGAAGTGATCTAAGCGCATAAAATCGCGCAGAACACTAGGTTATTGAAAATGAAGACAGCCTTATAAAAAACACAGGCACAACGAGAAATGTCTGTCCACCTTCACCAAAATTCGTCACTACAACACAGTAATCAAACCTGAGGTGCTATACGCTAGTGAAACACTGATGTTACACACAAAGGCCGACCTTGAGAACACCCTTGCGCAGGGAAGAAATATCATTAGGAAAATTATTGGATCAAAACTCAGAGACGAAGGCTATATGCTTCAATCCAAGGGTACCACAGAGAAGTTCACCAACATCGCAGCGGACATTAGAAAGATTAAATTTTTATGGACACATCAGCAGATTCAGCAGATTTCCACATACCAGACTCCAATAGAATCCTCAGGTAGATCCAGGGCCTCAAGACCACTACACCCTGGATGACACAAATCAAAATTGATCTGGAAAGAGCACAGATAGACTCAGCGGATATCATGGACAAAGGCGTATTTAGGCACAAGGTATACAAGTGGGAAGTGATGTCAGAGAAAACAGCACCTAAAGCCCAAAGGTCCAAAATGGACTGAAGAACGAAGGCTCTCTCATTTAGTGAAAGAATGAAGGAGTACTGGAAGAACAGGAAGAACAAGCAGTCATGATACGCGTCAACAAAGAATAGAAATAGTGAAAGTTAGCTACAGATATCATCCTCAGCTACAACACCCATTTCCATTTAACTGGCTTCGTGTATAATCAAAACAGTCAAATCTGGGGCTTCGAAAACCCTAGTTTAATTCTTGAGAACCCACATTATGCAACACGAGTTACAGGTTGGTGCGTTTTTTGGGCCGGTTGTGTGATGGGGCTATATTTTTAATGTACAACTGTTAACGTCAATGCGAGGCATTACCATACGATGCTTACAGACTTCTTGTGGCCAAGATTGGACGAGATGGACGTAGGTGATGTCCATTTTCAGCAGAACGAGGCTAGAAACCACACAAGTGGAGAATCAATAGCACTATTGCGTCAGCGATTTCCCGGACGTATTATTTCGCGAAGAGGAGACATCAACTAGCCGTCTAGGTCGTGTGATTTAACACCGCTCGACTTTTTCCTGTGGGCCTACGTTAAAGGCAAGGTTTACGCCAATAATCCTACAACAGTTAAAGAGCTCAAGGATAATAGTCCGGCTGATATTCGCGAAATAGAGCAACAGATGTGCGGCAGAGTGTTGGAGCATTTCTTCCAAAGGGATGGAAATTTGTAACAGCAGCCACGGCGGCCAATTAGGTGATATCGTTAAAGACAAGGTTTACGCCAATAATCCTACAAGAGCTGAAGAGCTAAAGGATAATATTCGGGCTGTTATTCGCGAAATGGAGCTATCTGCAAAATGATGCAGCATTTCTTCCAAAGAGATGGAAATTTGTTACAGCGGCCGCGGCGGCCAATTAGGTGATATCGTTAAAGACAAGGTTTACGCCAATAATGCTACAAGAGTTTAAGAGTTCAAGGATAATATTCGGGCCGTTATTCGCGAAATAGAGCAACCGATGTGCGGCAGAGTGTTGGAGCATTTCTTCCAAAGGGATGGAAATTTGTAACAGCAGCCACGGCGGCCAATTAGGTGATATCGTTAAAGACAAGATTTACGTCAATAATCCTACAAGAGTTTAAGAGTTCAAGGATAATATGCGGGCAGTAATTCGCGAAATAGAGCAACCGATGTGCGGCAGTGTGATGCAGCATTTCTTCCAAAGAGATGGAAATTTATAACCACAGCCGCGGCGATCATTTGGGTGATATCGTGTTCCACAACTAGACGGAGAGTAGTTTCTACCTGAATTTGAACTACAAATATAGTTACATTTTTAGTAAGAAATGCGTTATTTTTTTATAGAATAAAACTGATACTTCTTATTGGAAAACCCTATATTTATTATGTTATACGGGGTCCTTTGGGTTTTTAAACGTTTGGTAAAAACCTACACAAATTTTCAGAAAATTCTTTGTTCTAATAAAAACCATACCGACCCACGTGTTTAGGAACATTCCTTTACGCTCCCTTTGTCCCACGGTTATCATGCCAATAATTCTTATTATTCTTATCCGATAGCCAATAATTCTTATAGTTAATTACCATTACGACATCCACCCGTCGTAATAAAACCCCTTCAAGCCACACGTGATTTTAGGGACATTCCAACCCTCGGTCGCACGCTTAAAAGATTTTAAGTCTTTTAGATGATAATAACGTGCATCAATTTATGTCTCCCACGGATATTTTTTATTATCCGAAATGAAATTCTCGAAGAGACACTTCAAACATAAAAACGCCCCCATCAAAATAATCATGTAGACCAGATTGTTAGTGTCTTTGGGAACCTTTTTACATATTTGTGTAAATATATATATGCGCTACTATAATATTATATATGCGCTACGACTTACGCCCTAAGCTCAAACGACGCTAAAGTCGCATAGGGACTAGTAGGAGGAGCGTCCTCATATTTAATTATTTTAATTAACCTAACCTAACCTAACCTTTTTCAGTCTACTACTTTTCATTTAATAAACTTCGTGCCTTACGAATACCAGACCACAGAAGCAACAAGATCCCGAGATTGGACTCCTGAACATCTTCATCACCGGTGTGGCAACGATTTCAGATGTAATGGCAAACCCTAGCAGGGGAGGGCATATCACAATAACGCATGTAATAAAAAAAAACCAATCATTTACAAGGAAGGAGACTCCATGCCCGAAAGGCTTTAATTCGAAATGCCCTTCAAAAGAATAGACAACTGCAGTGGAAAGAAGGAAACTACCATAAAGGCTCCTTCAGCCCGGCGCGGAGCGGATGCCTCGCGCAATTTCCGCTAGCGGCGCGGCAGCGAAATGGCAATGCGCACATCAAAACGCGATTTTTACTTGTATATAGTAGTCATGATGCCCTCAGAGCAAGAAGCTATGGTATTTTAAGCATTGTTTGCATAAGATGAAATATGTCATTTTGTATTTACTCTGGATTTCTAAAACACATAAAACTCATTTCAGAATTAAACATGTGTTCATGCATTCATAAAATCAATGTGATTACAGAGATCACCATTTCAAAACACAGCGGCAGCGAAACTAACCACACATACAGCGTCCTTGTTGTACAACGCTGCACTACCGCGAATCTGATGGAAATCGCGCTTTTCGATCTGAAGATGTACATAAGCCGCCGTGTCAGTTGGTCCGCCGCGATATCGCACCGGTTGCGGCAGCGAAACTTCCGCTCCGGTCTGTGAGCACCTTCAAGGATCTCACAGACCGGCGCGGAAGTTTCGCTACCGCGACCGGTGCGTTATCGCCGCGGACTGATTGACGTGGCGGTTTATACAAATGTTCATATCAACAGGCACGGTTTCCGCCATAGCCGCATAGTGCAGCGTTGCACGACAAGAACGCTGCATGCGCGGTAAGTTTCGCTGTCGCCGTGTTTTGAAATGGCGATTACAATGGTTGATTCATAATTTTAGAAAATATCCTATATTGTATGACCTGGATGATGAAAACTATAATAATATAACGAGAAAAGACAAAATTTGTAAGAAGATAGTATTAGAATTGCAAGAAAATGCCGAGATTTGAAAATGTTTAAAATTAAGTTTATTGATTTTATAAACCCACATTATTTTCTTTTATTGCTTAAATGAGTTTTAGGTGTTTTAGAAATCAAAAACAAATCAAAAATAACAAAGTGACCGATTTTCTTCTTCTGTTGTTTTGGAATAATTTTTTTTTTGGCAAAACTATAATTAATTTATTTTTTCAGTGAGACAAAGAATTTATATATCAGATTTTGCAAATTTATTAAGCTTTAATAATCTGTTAAAACCATTTTTCTAGCTTTTTTCGTTTTGATGTAACAACCAAAAATGTAAGGAAAAAAATCGATGCCAAAACAGCATCAATTTTGTTTTGCAAAACTGTACAGTTTGCAATACTAATATTAGCAGAGCTTCTTCCTTTGAGGAACTCAGGACTATACACCTAAGATTCGCGTTTTGGTGTGGGCATGACCATTTCGCTGCCGCGCCGCTAGCGAATTTTTCACTGCGTAAATTTCGCGACGCAAATGCTCCGCACCGGTCTGAAGGAGCCTTTATTCTCCTGCGCGCGATTGCTTTGCAGTAGAAAATGATAGGACATGCAGTTTCGTCCTCTTCGTTGCTTCGTGCACGAAGAGACAATCATAGAGACAATCATAGTAATTGTCTGTCTTATATCTTAAATTCAATCTCAGAAAATGATTTAATAAGCATTTTGGCGCGTTTACCTAATAAATTATCAGCTGGAGATGACTCTGTTCCTTCCTTCCTTCCATTAAAGATTGTAGATTTGCTAAGCACCTTCATATTATTATAAATCTAGCTATTAGTACGTGCATGTTTCCTTCAAAGTTTTTCTGGGAAAGCTAGCATACCTCTTCTGGTACAGAGACGGCTCCAAGGACAGTGTAATTTTGTGGCAAAGATTGGAGCATTCAGATGCAAATGCAACAATACATGGCAAATCCTGAGAAGGTCAGGCCATGCAACAATAACTGATGTAATAAAAGAGCATATCCTTTACAAGGAAGAAGACTCGATACCTCAAAGGTTTTCATTCGCAATGCCCTTCAAAAATCAACTACAGAGGGCAGAAAGAAATTACCATAAGAAAAGTCAAGGATACCTGTTCTGGTACACAGAAGGCTCCAAGAAGGACAATGTAATTTGTGCTGGAGTCTGTGAGCTGTCTCTTAGGTGCAGCAGAACTGTGCCACTGGAGAAACACACCACGGGTTTTCGGAAAAACGGAAATTCTCGCAAACGAGACATGCGTCTGGGAAAATTTAAGAATTGACTAACATAAAGAATTGACTAAACATTTTTACGGCTACGCTGCGATAAACCCCCTGACAAGTTATAGAATAAAATATACGACAGTTTGCTAGTGCCTTCAGAATTAAAAACGTCTGGAACAACACAAAAGCGTTTCGCTTGCGTGAGTGCCAAATTACATACTTAGGTCTGTTGCACTTGCAACAGAAGGCGCTGCTTCAGCGTTGGCAATTACCTGGGAGAAGTCCTACGTCACCAAAACCAGATCCCGCTAAGTAATAACAGAGTGGATCAAGTGTCTCCAACTACAATGGGTCTGCACGAATGGCCATCTTACAACTGTCTGGGAAGCAGATTGCAACTGTAATAGGTCTCTTAGGCTTGTCGCACACTGGGTCCGCTCGCTCAGCCTTTCAGCCCAGAAAAATATAAAACCCGTGTATATAAATAGAAACGCACATACTGCGTCCGCTCAGCTCAGTTTGGCTCCGTGCCGCTTCTCTCCGCTCCTTATCCTCTGTGAAGAATACTAGGCCGGAGGTCGGATGCTGGCGGATGTTTCACGCAGGCGCAACACTAAAGTTTTCATATATGCGCTAAGGCATTTATGCAACCAGGATAGCAGCATATATTTAACTCTCCCGTAGAAGAGGTGGAAGGGGATTGGGTGTTTGGAAAAGTGATGTAGCTGATCGGATGCAATATGTGGAATAATGATCCGATCGAATCTGATGTGAGCTGAGCGGACCCAGTGTGCGAGAAGCCTTAACGGGACACTGCGTACGAAGAGGGCACATGCAGAAGATGGACAGATGAACCACTAGACTCAAGTTCAGAGATCAGAGAATTCAAGATCAGAGCTGAGGGACTCCCGCCGAACCACAAGTCTGGATCTATTTGCTTCAATGGAATTATGTTGTGGAATACAATAGGCCTATAAGGCCGCAGTGTTTCAAGGGAGGCAAATGACCTGAACCCACAGTGGGCCTGAACCCACATTGGGAGAGGAACGAAATTCCATCAAACCTCAGCAATAGTATATTTTGTAACTAGGGCGGTAAGTTGTCAATTTGATGCGAGAGCGAAATTGTGTGCACGAACGAAGAATCAAACGCAGGTCAAAAGCAAAGAATTTACTTTTTCAATTGCCTCCGGTTGTATGGATTCGTCATAAGAACTCTCCTTAGTCTCTGGTATCTCCGTAGAATTTACACTCATTTTAAAACGTTTCCTGTAATTTTTATTATTATTTAAAAAAAAAAATAATTTATGACACTTCACGTCACTTTTTTAATATTGAAGTCTTGAAGTTTGTATTCATTTTCTTTCTTTATTTTTTTTTAAATGTAACCTAGCGATATTAAATATTTGCGTGCGTTACTCAGGTTATATGAAAATACGAGAAGTGGTATTTCTCGTATTAAAAAACGTGCGTCGAAAAGTACTTTTCGCGCATGAGGTATAAAAAATATTTCAAATTTCGAAATGCATTTAACTAATTCTTAAAATATTTATTGTGTTAAGCAGGGGTCCTTTGTGTTTTTAAAGATTTAGCAAAAACCCACAAAAATTTTCGGAAATTTCTTCTTCCCAATAGACTTTTTTACAGTTAGTTAAGTGCATACGCAACCGCCAAGTTTGAAAGGCGGGAATATGAAAGTTTCGGGCACATATTTAGTTATACCGCAAAAAGTTCGGGCACTTTTTGACGTATAACATAGCAAAAATTGACATATGCGCACAAAAAAGTTTCAACTATGAAAAGGTCTATTCAGAACGTTTAATCCATCCATTCCCCCCCATTCAATACATTTATATTACAAAATAATATTTAATAAAAACTAAATTAGATCGTTTTCGAGATGGTAGAACTAATCTTACGTTTGCGGTGAAAATCCCGAAACGTAAAATGGTTTATGTTTGGTTGTATAATAACGTGGAAATCCGAGTGTGCTAGATACTCAAGGTAATATAAGTGTGTACAGCTCCTGTTCCTGAAAACGCGGAGCTTTCAGTCCGAACCGGAAACTTTTTATGCACACCGAGCCCTCGCTAAATGTAACATATCAAATTAAGACATCTACAATAGACTCTGCTACAACACTAACCAAACCCAAATCGTCTCGTCTCCATGATATTATTTGTTTGGGAAATATTTGGCTTTAACCAAAATATAATAATTTGTCATGTCTTTAGTCTTATTTACACCACGAAATATTCTATTATCTAACATCAAATCAAGAGAAAATTTTATTTTATAAATTCCATTATTTCTCCACCTAGTCTTCAATGTACATTAATACCATTTTGAAAAATCTCTCAATGATATGTTCTGGACAATCATTATTGAACATTACACCACGAAAGATTCTATTATCCAACATAAAATTAAGAGAAAATTTTATTTTATAAATTCCATTATTTCTACACGTAGTCTCCAACATAGATTAATACCATTTTGAAAAATCTCAATCATATGTTCTGGACAATCATTATTGAACATTTTATATTTAAACTGTTAGTAAAAAAACCTGAAAGTATATAAATATTTTTTTACGGCTTTGATTTTTGAATTTCAGTAACCAGAAATTGTTGCCTAATATACGAATTTGTGACCTAATAGAGCGTAATAAGAATGTGTTTTACCACTTTGTATGAAAAAGTTTCAATTTATATTTTAAAACGAGTTCCATTGTGGATAATTTCAAATCCAAAATGAGTTTTTATTGTTATCGGGAGATTTCGCCGATTAAGTCCGTACATTTTATTCGGCGGCCCAAAGTTTTGATTGCAAAGCCTAAGCGGCGGATCCCAGGGAGTACCCGTGTTTCAGATATCAAATCTCTGATAATCTCCGTTTGAGTAATTCCAGCCGGCAGCGAAATTTGCCGACTCGGCGTTCCATATCCAAGATCTTTAAATACATTCCAAACCATTTAATAAACACACCGAATGCGCATGCAATACACAACAACCACAATATTATTACTTTTTAGCGATGCTTTTTTAACTCTCCACTTTTACGACTGCATACTTTTATTGCCGGATAGCAAAGCATTTACTTTAATTTACGATTAAAACGTTTAATGGACGTAGTTTCCCTTTAAACTGGATGTTATCAAATAAATCTTAATACAAATCGTCATAAAAACGAAAGGAATAATTTTGTAATTAAAACACATGGGAAACTCACTAAATTAACATTATATCACAATGTTATATTTGCCCGTAAATTTCTACAGACACAACTTGAGAGATTACGCTAGAGAGATATGCTATATAAGACACTAGCTATAACCCGCGGCTTCGCTCGCGTGGATTTTTATATCAGTCGAATTAATTCAGGTCAGATATGTTTATCAAATATTAATTATCTTGTGAGTTATATGAAGACTAATATTAAGATAGATCGTAAGTAAGATTTGAAAATTGGTACGAGGAATAAAATCAAGTTCAAATGAAGTAAGCACTTGCATAACTTATTTTCTTCAACATTTTCTTATGAATTTTATTCAAACTTTGCACACTTATTGCTTATTAATCACGTTAATAATATTAATAAGTTTGAATGCAATTGAGTGGCTGGTCACAAAGTTATTGCTTGTTGAAGACAAATTTTCTAAACTTTGAGGTCGGTTTTAAAAAGTCTACCTAATCTTATTGCGTGAATCAATATTAATATATTTTTCTTTAAAATTCCAGGGTTTTTTTAAGCTTTCAGAAAATATAAAATTAATTCCGTTACATTTACTGGTTTGGTTTTTAAAATATTGGTGGGTACTTACGTAGTAACGCCACCACCGCTACATTTTTAAATGCCGCCAATCTACACCTAAATGTTTTCTGATAAATCATAAAATAAAACATTTTATTTAAAATTAAAACATTTTTCAAAAAAAAAATTACTTACTCAAAAATACTTAATTTTTTAACCCCTTCGGCCCGCCGCGAAGCGGACGGATAAATTAAGACAACACACGCGCGGCAGCGCGAACTCTCGATGCAATATATAGCGGTGGTGGCGTTAATACGTTTGTACTTATTGGTGTAAATATAACAAGGTGTTTTTAGGTGGTTGAAACTTGTTTGGTTTTTTAAGATTTCCTGACTTATTTTAAACAAAATTGCATAATAATTCATATTAGTAATCCGTGTAAAATTCTGCTAGTTTTGATATACAATATGTAAAAACCGGAAAGTTGTCTTCGAAATCGATTTTTTACATGTCAAAGATATTGCCATATAAAGGCCGATTCTCATATACGCGACACTCAGCTACGCGACGTCGTGCGACATCGGCTGTCAAATAATGATTACATTGTTTTAGCTATTTATATAATTTCTTAGGATTGCTAGGAAATCATTGTATACATATCGTCAACAAAGTTTATATTCTTTTTATAAAAAAAAAACTGACAATAACCATGTAGGTATAGAATCTCCAGCACCATCTACATCCACTGGTACTATAGAAACAGTCAAACATATTCTAATGTCGCCTGGAGACGTCCGCCCTTTCTAAAGGCCCCACCACGTAAAAATAAAACTACTAGGAATAGAAAAGGTAAAGCAAGAGGATTAACCTATACTCCTGAAAACGGGAGTTGGAGCTTTTAGCCGCTAAAAAAAGAAAGAAAGAAGTGGATACAAAAATAATATCTGTCAAAAAGCAGGTTTTTAAGAAAAAAGTTGAAGTCAGTAGTTTTGAGGATGAAACTTATGTTATCTTAGAGAATGATGATTCTTGTGATGACGTTCAAAAGGAAAATAATTGCGCAGGGTGCGGTGAAAATTATTTCACTAATTCGAGCAAATAAGACTGGATTTAATGTGTCACCTGTCGATTCTGGGTACACGAATATTGCACCTTTTTTGAAAATTACTGTCAGAAATGCGGTATTCAGTTTAAAGATAACTAGTAGTAATGTTTGTTAACAAGTTTTGTTATTATTTTTGTTTTTCTGAATATGTAAAGTGATTATAAATAAGCTTTGTAATGACTGTTGTTTTTATTACTACAAAATTAAGGTTATCTTTCGTTTTCAATGCTTTAACTAAGCATTTAAGCTGCCCATTCACACCTACATTTCCGGCATATGAAATATTTATCTCAACTGATAGATATAATATTCATCTGCCGGCAGTTTAGTTTTACAAAAATGTGTCCCAAGATACAAATATTGGTGTCCCAAGGTGCAAGCCATGATTGTACCATGGGACAAATATCCTAAAGTAATTATTTGTTTTTTTCTCATTGACAAAACATAATTGGTCGTGTGTTGCATCATAATATTGTGATATTATTAGCCAGCTAACAGAAATTTCAACATTCATGGCTATAGATCAATTTGAACTTAAAATATAGGTATAAAGAAAAGTACAAGGATCTCCACTACTTATAATACTTGCAATTGAGAAGGAGAATAAAGGCCGATTCTCATATACGCGACACTCAGCTACGCGACGTCGCGCGATGAAGTGTCGCGAATTGTCGCGTCGTTGCTAGTTATTCTCATATATGCGATACTCAGCTACGACACTCTTTCAGGTTAAGTTATATTTTCTAAATTTCAAGTTCCGATAACTTTTTCGTCGTAGCCATGTGTTATGAAAATGAGAAATTAATAGAAAAAAATAGAAAAAGAAAACAAAATATTCGGTGCATCAGATCTTTAGAACAAGACTAGTAGAAGGAGAATTCCATACTCTCTTCAAACAATTACAAGATGATGAATTGAAATTATACAAGTATTTCAGAATTACGCCAGAAAAATTTTATCAACTCATTGAAATTTTAAAAGTGCCACTTACGAAACAAAATTCTAAATTTAGGCAGAGTGTAGGGAAATATTTCTTTTCAAATTAGATCTTTGCTTTGTTAATTACTGTAATTTTTAATTTGTAGGTCAAAGAGTTCAATCAATTTATGTTCAAATCATGTTATGTTATTTATACAGTTCGATCAATTCCTCTGCTTTTTAGTCGCTCATTCCACTCATTTTAAAAAACACGCCGGTTTTGCCACAATCCGTCATTAAAATCACAAACAAACTGGTCAAACGTCATGCGGCGTCTAGCGATAAAACGAATACTCACTAAAAAATCCCAGCGAGAGCGCGCGGCATAGCGACTTATAGCAGCTGCCGCGTAGCCATAGTGAGAACGTGCTCATTTAAAACAATGTAACAATTATTTGACAGGCGATGTCGCGCGACGTCGCGTAGCTAAGTGTCGCGTATATGAGAATCGGTAATAAATCGATTCGATTAATTTTTGAGAAACTCGAAATTTCGAACTCGATTTTCTAGGCCTCGTAGCAATTTTCAAATGGAAACGTGGCTGTGTGTGTAGACTTCGTCTTCGAGGTTTCGTAGGTTAAGCGATTGTAGCTTTGATATATGAACAACCCTTGCATATTATTACCATTACAATCATGGGACGTTAAAAAGGACTCGTCACAATTTTCAACACTATCAGCTATTTATTCATGCACTTCCTTATCTAGGTTTTAACTTCCATACAGAACATAAGATCAGGCATCTGGAATAAGCACGATCCATATCGATATCCATATATGAATAAGTATATTTATATCCATACTGGTTAAAAAAATATTCAACCCCCAATTTTCAACTTTAGTTTTTTTCAAAAAATTGTGACACGCGTATTTCTTTACTTTTAAAAGCGGATCTTTATACCGAATTCCATATCTGTAACATTTTTCGTTTCTGCGATAGAGATTTCCTTGTAAAAAAACTTTAGTTTGTTTCTCTTTTCACTCCTTAGAAACGGTTTAGGTATATATGTACAGTGTGTAAAGAGAAACTTTTTTAATATGTGTTTTAGGAGAAAACCCGATTGTTTTTAAAACATTTTGCTTGTATCGAAACCTCTAATATTCAAATAAAAATCCAATAATATCTTAAGATAAGATCAAAAACTCAAAATTATGTAGAGTTTTTGATTTTAAATATAACTTTATGTTTGTAAACAAGGATGGCACGAAACTCAAACATTTATCTTATTATTTTCTAAACAAAAAAATGTTATTTTTAATACAATAATTTAATTTTTAATTGTACAATTATTCCACATTGTCTCCTCCAAATCCAGGGTAATCTTCAACCATTTTTAGGGTTCCGTACCGAAAACGGAACCCTTATAGGATCACTTTGTTGTCTGTCTGTCTGTCTGTCTGTCCGCCTGTCTCTCTGTCAAGACCATTTTTCTCAGGAACGCGTAGAGGTAACAAGTTGAAATTTGTATCAAATACTCGGGAGTGCGGTCTCTTTCAGCTGTGAAACAATCAAACTTGTAAGTTAACGCGATCAAAAGATATGACCGTTTATGTCGCATATTTTGCGATTTCACAAGGGGGTCAAAACCTATAGGGTACTTCCCGTTGACCAAGAATCATGAAATTTGGCAAGAAGCGGTGTCTTACAGCACATGTAAAGGGAAAAATCTGAAAACTATAAATATGTAGTTTAATTACAAGCAAAATGCGAATTTACTATTTGAAACTTATGAAAATACACTAATGTGTTGCGTGGTATTGTCAGGCACCAGAAGCATATGGGTTGCATACAGTTAGGTCCTCCTCGGTTATGTCCCCCTCGGTTAGGTCCGAAGGTTAAAATGTATGTTTCGGCACCAAGCTGTTTATTCTGAATTTTCTTTGTTTATATTCGTTATGCATTTCATCACGTACGTTCTATATACATAATATATACAGGGTATATATTATGTCTAGATTTTGCTTGTTTATAACCGACTTGCGACATAGTCAAGTCCCGTAACATCCTGTATATATTATATTTCGTCTAATTTTAGTTTATAATCTACATATACTTAAATCACGTACGCCCTATATTTTGTGGTAGTCAATTGCCCAAAAGCAGCCAATTGAACAACTGAATGTTAAGAGTATCGAAATAGATCTAGAAATAGTTAATATATTAGTTTATATTAGATCTAGAAATAATTAGATCTTAATATAAGTTAGTGAATGAGTGTAATTCTAAAATAAAGTTTTCTTTTTATAAGTTTAAAAATATTCGCGTTATTAAAAAAAAAACCTGTATACCTTTTTATAGGGTATATAGTTATACAGGCAAAATTGAGCAGTAAAAACAAATAGTGAAAGTTCCAGAACCCCTAAACACTCATAGTGAATGGGGGATGTATGGTAATAAAATATGGGGTAGAATTCCATCGTACGACAACTACATCTTGAGGTTATGCTTGCAGCAGTACTAAGATGGTCGTGATTTCAGGAGGGCCACTTGTCAAGTTAACTGAATGTGTTTGCTACGTCCTCAACAAAAAAAAAGATACCTTACTTACATGTTTGTACGGAACCCTCGGTGCGCGACTCACAACTCGCACTTTGCCGTTTATTTTTAAATTGTTTGTAAACGTTGTTTAATACTCTTTACTACTTTAATAATAATAATCAATTTTTCGAACAGTCTCCGCAATCCGCATTTTTTTAAATTTTCCATTGGTTTCCTGTGAACTTTAGGTAAGGAAAGAAATCCATGGGAGTTAATTCCAGTGACCCAGCTGTCCAATGTATTCATCCATGTCGTCTAATCCAGCGTTTCTCAACCTTTTTTGGCCCACGGACCAGTAAAATAAAAAAAAAAAATCGCGGACCAGTGATATTTTTTTAACAACAAAATTTTACTAAATATTTCTACATAAGCTAATTGTAATATTTTTATTATCATTTACTTACAATAATATTTTAAGGTAAAGGTATATACTAATCATAAATTGCATAGAATTAAAATTAGTTTAAGATATTTGTATTTCGTAATTTTATAAATCAAAATTTCTTTATTTTTTTTTCTTGATAAGTAATTTGTTTCGCGGATAGAAAAAAATGTCCGCGGACTAGTAAAATTTCTCCGCGGACCACTGGTGGTCCGCCGGACCAGCGGTTAAGAATGGCTTGTCTAATCCATCTACCAGGAAAATTTAAAGTTAAGAATTCTCTTACAATCAAGGTACCATGAGCTGGACACCCATCTTGTTGGAAGTAGATGCGTCGCAATTGCTTTTGCGTCTTCTTGGATTACCCCGTATATTTTTCGCAATATCTTTCTTTCAAAGATCATCTACAGAGATTCATCTCGTTTTGTTAGGGTCCATGTCTCCGATCCATACATTAAGACTGGTATGATGAGTGTTCTATATAGCCTGATTTTTTGTAGTTCTTGATAGATTACGATTGCGAAGGTACTTTGAAAGGCCAAACTGGCACCTAGCCAACATAATGCGTCTTCTGATTTCTGCACTGTTGTTATTATCTACCTTTATCATCGCACCCAGATACTCAAATTCCCTCACCCCTTCGAAATTATGATCATTAATTGTGATGTTCTGTCCAATGTCTCGCATTCTTTGGTTTTTTGTTGCCGCCATAAATTTAGTTTTTTGTTCATTTACGTGTAGTTCGATGTTGTTTGCTGCGGCTTCAAAAGCTGTGAATGTTTCTTTGGCCTGTCGTATGGTTCTAGTAATAATATCTACATCATCTGCATAGGTCAGGATTTTAGTAGATTTGTTGAAGATAGGTTAGGTCATTATTCAGTTGGGCCTCTCGAACTACTATATCCAAGTCTATGTTACACAGTAGGCATGCTAGCGCATCACCCTGCCTCACGCCAACCTCCGTTTCAAACGGGTTCGATATATCATATTTTGTATTTTGACACAGCATACTACCCTAGGCATTGTCATTTTTTATGAGGTTTATGAGAGTTTCTGGTATCTCAAGCTCATTCATGGCTTCATAAAGCTTCGGACGTAATATACTATCATAAGCTGCCTTGAAATCGATGAAGAAATAAAAGGTATATATGTTGAATTAATTGGTATTTTATAGAATTTGATGTAAAATCTAGAGCTGATCCGTTGTAGAGCGGCCAGGTCTAAAACTAAATTGATATGTTCCAAGTCTGGGTTCCGCGTATACTTGGATACGTTCTGCGATGACGTATGATAGTATTTTATGGTCGGTGCTTAGTAGTGTTATGCCCCTGCAGTTACCACACTCAAGTAGATCCCCTTTCTTGAGTATTGGGCAGATCAGTCCAGCCTGCCACTTGTCCGGCATGCGTTGATGATGCCATACTTTTAATATTATTTCAAGTAGCGCTTTTTCTAGGGTGTCTCCACCCTGCTTGTACAGTTTTGAGGCTATTCCATCTTGGCGGGGTGCTTTATAGTTTTTTAGGCGCTATCGCTTTCCGGATGTCATCAATGTTAGTGTTTTCGACTTTGTCTTTGTTTCGAGCTTCAAATTGTTCTGGTGTTACGTTTTCGTCACTTCCTAGCAGTTCTGAAAAATGTTCCACCCATCTTAGAAGAATGTTATCCCTGTCGTTTAGTATATCTCCCTGCTTATTCTTGGACATGTTTTCTTTTGGTTTGAACTCTTACTTCTGCTTACATTTATCTTTGGATAGTTTTCGTGAGATAACTGGATTGCATATTTATACGAGACTTTTCCTAAACCATAACATTTCACTAGGTAGATTCGCTGCTCTAACGTTAACTGTGTTTTTATATTAATCTCGCTGAACTGTCTATAATGTCACTGGTTAACGAGTAATACATGAATAACATGATACTGATGCAACGTTCGGACTTTCCAACAACAGCGTTATACAACTCGACATTATTTGATCTTATCTTAAATGATTACTAAATTTTTCTTTGACTATGAGGGCCTACGATACAATAAAAACTTTTTACAAAGAATAAGATTTTCTCCTAAAACTCGTATTAAAAATTTTTCCTATAAGAAACCTCATCAGTTTACACACACTACATACATTTAATATTGGTTGATTTCAATAATTGTTGATGAAAGTGTGTTGATTGTCGATTTGGAGCGGAGGAATAAATATATGCGGTCGACCATTTTCCTAGCTTGTTCCTCTGTTAGTTCAACAAAAGTTTCTTTTAAAATTTTCATGGGAAACTTTGGGGCTCGTGAGGAATACATAAACGCAATTTGCAGAAGTTCAACAGTTCATAAAATCAATCACCGAGTTTTTTTTTAGTTAAAATATTGCTGTCGTGGACAAAAATAGATTTATCTCAATGAACGTGACATAATAAGTTAAAATGATAATTTAATGAAATTATTCACTTTTAACGAGTTAAGCAATGCATGGTTGGTTTAAGTTTAAAAATATCTGACATAAACGCAATTTGCAGAAGTTCAACAGTTCATAAAATCAATCACCGACTTTTTTCGAGTAAAAATATTGCAATGGTGAACAAAAAATAGATCTATCTCAATAAACGTGACGTAATAAGTTATGATAATTTAATGAAATTATTTACTTTTAATGAGTTAAACAAAGCATTGTCGTTGTAAGTTTCAAAATGATGTATGTGACACATTTATCTAAATGTAATAAATATGAATGGGATAAATTATTTATTAAACGTCATAAATGAAAAATATCGCAGTAAAATGCAATTTTGTTGGTAAATTGTGCGGCGAATTTAACAAACGTGTTTAATATTTTTTGGGCTTGTTTAAAAAACAAGAAATTCAAATAAGTTGAAGCTATATAATTGGATCAATTTATTTTTGTAATAAATCTGCCCAGTCTTAAGACGGAATGATTTGTTGCAATTTGTAGAGCGTCTACACGGTGCAGATGTATCTGTATTTTTCGCACAGTTTTAGTGAAATCGTCATGTAGGAGGTACTAGTCTGGTCATTTTTGAACAAAATGAATCGGAAAACGAAGCTACCTTCTATATGCGCAGACTTGTCTATGCAATATATGCTCTTTAGCTCAGTTATAGCTGCAACTGTACCGTCTCCGCGCAGTTTTCAAAACTGTGCAGTTTTCTTATCTACATGCAACGTTTTATCTGCAACGTGTTGAATTGCGCAGACAAAAGGTTGTGCAAAACGGAGCGTCTGGACCGGCCGTTACAGCAAATTAAAATCCTGAGGAATGAAATAAGTATATATTTAGTCATCAATTTTACTAAAATATTCAAATCAAATATTCGGAAACTAAAATATTTGGAACAATTTAAATCAGCATGTACATCAACTGAACTTGGTATATACTTGAATCAATTAGTTATTGCAAAAGTAAAAATTATATAAAAATTAAACGATTAGATTCATTAAAAAAAAGTTTGCTTTATAAATGCACTTAGTTTAACTTTAGCAGTAAAGGCCGATTCTCATATACGCGACTCTAGTTGCGCGGCATCCCCAGTCAAATAATGTTTACATTGTTTTAAATGGGCACGTTCTCACTATGGCTACGCGACAGCTGCGCGACGTGCCTATTTAAAACATTGTAATCATTATTTGACAGGGGATGTCGCGTAGCTAGTGTCGCGTATATGAGAATCGGCCTTAACGGGACATGAATTGGTTGCGGAACAAGGATCTACAGCGGTAAATGCAACCGAACTCCCACATTGGTATGTGCAGTTGCATAACTTGCTGTAGTCCCGCAATCCTCCCGCTCCCGCACGCGTTGGTTTTAGGAGCTCCTACTCTTCTAGTGATACTATTTACTACAAAAAACGTTCGCAATTTTCAAGAGTATGTACGTTATTTTTGTAAACTTAATTTTGTACTATAATCAGAGGCGTATTTAACGCAATAAGCAATCGGTGCGTAGCACCGACGGGCTCCAATGCGGGCGGGCCCCTGTGTCAATACTTTACAATACACATGTATGTCCATAAGAAAAGTCACAAAAAAAAATTCAACCAAGGGTGAAAGCAATTCTTTTAAGTTTAAAATTACAATACAACAACGAGTTTATGTTCCTTGTTCCTATTATGCATTATATTATATGTTATCTGAGTGCAGTGTGCAGTAATTGAAGTTTGAGTTTGTGCTACAAGTTTTCTTACATTTCTAATGGTAAAAACATTTTTCTTTATAATTTCATCTGTCCAATTGTAATATTTTTTTTGCTTTTAAGGATAAATCAAAGAATACACAAGTATACATAACACAAATCGGGCGCTGAAAAACGTAAAATTTGGACAATGTCAGATTTTTTGTCGTTTCACAATCACCTTCTACTTCTACTGCTGTTTCAAATGAATCAGTTTTTTCTGATGTTAGGTCAGACTCCGACTCAAGATACACAGGGTCAGAAAATGAATGTTTCCCTGTTTTTCTGTCACCTACAACATCGTTGAATTCTACACCTAGCGCTGAGCTCGTGTCTTTAGAATCTTTAGATAAGTTTACAAAAAGAGAAAACACTGAAATTAGTGATGGAGGAACCAATAATACGGAGGAATCCGAGGAGGAAACTTTTAAAACGAAATTTCCCTCGTACTACGTCTTATTTAAAAGGGAAGCACTTTCCGAAAGCAAAAACCTAGATTTAGTACGCGTAGGGGCTTGCCAACCACGTGGTATTGCGTACCCTAAAACCAAAATTCGCAGTTTTTCAGAGAAATATTTCAACTTTAAGAATGGCTTAGGTGAAAAACGTAGCAGATGGTGGCTTTCATATTCACCTGTATGTAGCTTCTTGCCATACAAGTTGGTTTGAATGATTGGGGACATCTATCCACCAGAATTCAAGAACATTCCCGAAATAAATCTCACCTAATGGCTACAACTGGAATACGGGCATATTTGGAGGAAAAGTCAAGTGATGCATCCCGTGAAAGACAGTATGACGCATAACAGAAAAGATGGAGAGAAGTTCTCACATTGCAATTTGATCTCCTGCGTACAATTACATCACTAACTTTACCCTTACGAGGTCATTCTAGTGACTTGAATCGTGCCGACTATGGTGTATACCTAACGTTTATTAAATTTCGTACTAGATAATGTTCTTTTAAAACTGGCCAAAATAGATGCACATAAAAGACTGCAGCAACTAATATGCAAAATATGGAAAGAAGAACAGATGCCTGAAAGGTGGAAAACTGGGTTAATCTGCCCTATCCACAAAAAAGGCGACAAAACAAACTGCGACAATTACAGGGGAATAACACTACTCAACACTGCATATAAGGTACTCTCCAATGTGATATTCGACAGGATAAGACCGTATGCAGAAGAAATATTAGGAGAATATCAATGTGGCTTCCGAGAAAGTAGATCAACTCTGGATCAGGTATTTGTGCTAAGTCAAGCAATGGAAAAATGTTATGAATACAACATCGACCTGCACTGTCTGTTAATCGATTTTAAAAAAGCATTCGACAGTATTAAAAGAGCAAAACTAGGAAGTGCACTTGCTCTAATGGGTATCCCACATAAACTTTCCAAACTAGCCATGATGACAATGGATGGATCCAAGGCCAGAGTAACAGTCCAAAACAAAACATCAAAGGAATTTGAAATAAGAACCGGTGTTAGGCAGGGAGATGCCTTGTCAGCTGTTCTTTTTAACCTTGCGCTACAAAATGCAATTGGAAACCTCGAAAATAATGGAAATATCATAACAAAATCATACCAAGTATGCGTACGCGGACGACATACTGATCATGGCTAGGGACAACAGAACTCTAGAAGAATTGTTTTTAAAAATAGAAGAGGAAGCGAGCAAAGTCGGCCTGAAAATACATGCAGATAAAACAAAATACCTAAAACTGTCACGTGATAACCCAAGAAGGGCTCCTCAGAACTTCATTATAAATGATCATCGGTTTGAAGAAGTTCAAAATGTCAAATATCTTGGAGTAACTTTCAATAACACAAATAATCTATCACTGAGGGTAAGACAGAATCCAAGCTGCGAATCGATGCTATTATTCACATCTGAAGCTCTTTAAATCAAAAATCATCTCACGTAAAGCAAAACTGCGAATATATAAAACCCTGATCAGACCCGTGCTAACTTATGGAGCTGAATCCTGGAGTATGTCGGAAGCAGACAAAAACTCTCTTCGTATTTTTGAAAGACGGATTTTACGGAAGATCTTTGGACCAGTGAGAGAGGAAGAAGGATACAGAATTCGCATGAACTACGAACTTCAAGAACTAATAGAAGGTGAAGACATAGTAAGATTCATTAAGGCACAGAGACTTCGATGGGCGGGCCACATGATTAGAATGCCGAATGCGAGAGCACCCAGATCCATCCATAAAGCGCAACCTAACACCTCAAGAAGCAGAGGTAGACCCAGAACCAGGTGGAAAGATAAGGTGGAGGAAGATGTAGAAACTCTACAAGTAGGAAACTGGACACGTGTCGCTGAAGACCGTTAAAGGTAGAAGGGGATTGTTAAGGAGGCCAAAGCTCACCCTGGGCTGTAGAGTCAGAAGAAGAAGAAGAAGACTTGATAATGTCCACAATTATATTTGAGTATTTGAGTGCTTCAATAATGGAAGAATAAATTTGACTTTTGGCAGCTGCTACTGGGACAACATTGTTGATAGTCATTGTTAATAGTACCACTGGCATTTCGAAAACAGACCACCAAGTGGCTTTATTGATTCGTTCTGTACTTACATTTAGATATTCTAAATAATAATATGTCATTAAAAGAAGTATTTCTAGAATATTGAATTTGGACAACCACAATGCTACTGGATACGTTTCGTTATTGTTAGATGCATTTAAACATCATAATTTAAATACGGACAACATGGTTGCGCAAGCGTATGATGGAGCTAGTGTGATAAGTGGTGATATTGGTGAAAAGCGTGTCCATAGCCTATAGCGTAAAGCTATAAGTCGGGAAAATCATAAAGCTTTTGATCCCTTCGTGCATTGCTCACACATCAGTTCAACCTATTATTAAGTCACGCGGTTGAAAAAAACGCCTCAACACAAATACTGATTTTTCTTGGAAATGTCCACAAATTTTTTGCTGACTCACCCAACGCCGATGGGCTATGCTAGAGGCAGCTTGTAAAGATGCTAGAATCTTTTCGGGTGTGGAAACTGAACATAAACAAAATGAAGAAGATGAAGTATTTTCAAGAAAGGAAAAACAAGACATACTTTGAGCCCTGTCCAACACAAGGTGGTCCGCAAGAGCAATGGCATCATAATTTAAATACGAACAACATGGTTAACAACACGGCAACAAGTGCTTTATTACAAAATTTTAAATCAGTTCTTTCGTGTTTATAAATAATTGTAGAGATAAGGCACGACCACGATTAAGTGGCTACGCCTTCAGGACTTTTAAATATTTTCCCATTTGATTTTTTGATGATATTAAGTTTTTGGAATGAAGTTCTGCAAACTATCGATGTTACGTCAAAAATATTGCAAAAACAAGACAAGATCTATTTATTTCAAGTCGTTTTGTGCATAAAAAAATCTAAAGATCATCTAAAGATCATATTCAAAACTTGCATCACTAAGAACTGACGCCTATTTCAACCAAATTTTGAAATATCCAAGTCGAAATGGCTTCAATGTGATATGGACGAAGAACACATGCATCTAAAAAGAAAAAGGATTCGAAAAGTTAAGATCCAACTATGTTATTTTATTTTCGTTTTAAAACTATTTTCTTGTTAGTGTATTTCTAAAAGTAGATTATAAAATGAATAAGTAGATTATGAAATGATAATTACATCAATATTATCTTAAACCGACCCATAGATTACCAACATCTGGTCGGTAGGGTAGTGGGTATTTGTTGAACGTGTTTGGAGCTGTTTGTGGCCATTGCGCATCTGAAAGACCATTTTTAATCAGCAATCCTTTGTAAATACGCTTAGGCGGATGTTTACGATTGCTAATGGTTTTTGGATGCTTGGTGGTCGTAAACAGCTGTAAATACAATGCAATGTTTATGTTTAAGATTCCTTAGAATAAGTATTTAAATTTTGTGCAGTTTTAAGATTACCCAGAAATTACCACGTGCGCGTCGTTTTGGAATTCGTCTTGGTTCAGTGGGGGCAGGCAAATGGGAGGTGAGATTTAGATTTCCTGTTTGTAACAATATCTAACCACACTCAGTTCAATTGTAATCTTCTTACCACGAACACATCTAGAAGATTCCAAACTCCGACAAGCACGTCGTCACAAATGTTTAAAACAGAGACAAATAAATAAATACATGTTTATCGAGGCGTCCAAGTTTCATTTGCCCAAACATATAATTTTCAGAGCCGATCAAATCTATTTGGCAACCCTAAATTAACCACCGTAGGTTTGATCACGCGAACGTTTGTCAAAGACAACATCCACCGAGACTCAACAAATTAAAAAATTTCACGACGAAGGCGCCAGAGACGATCCTGTTATAGATCCTTGTAACGTTTCGATTTTTGCTAAAACGTTTTTTTTTGCAAACTGTCCTCGCTTCGGTATCCTTCACCTCCGCTCGGATGGCTTCCTCCACTATACTTCAGTGAAGGGCTGTTGGCTCCAGTGAAACCAATTTAATGATAGACGGGTAAAAGAAATACTTTACTCGTCCACTACTAGTTTGTTTTATTTTTAAACTCTCTTTACAAATGCTAAATTTTTAATGCCCCATGTCGCTTGTCCTCTCGGTTCTTCCGGTGTTATCCCCACTCTTTAGAATACGGTGAGAGTGAGGGATAACACACGCACCGACCGCACAATATCACCAGTGCTAGTGAACATGTTTCATCACCCTACGGTGGCAACATCGTAACATCCTATAATCGATTTTAAAACTAATGTAATAAATATAACTCTAGATGCAATGGTAAACGTAATGTCTCACAAAATTAAGGGTCTGGAAGATGTTACAGAATTATTTGGTTTTCTAAATACAATCTTCGTGAAAAACAGTGCAAAATCAGATTTGGAAAAAAGTTGTACATTATTAAGTGATACATTGAAATTTATTTCCCATATTTTGATAGATGAAATGATACAATTTCAGGACATATATTTTTCAAGTTGATAACCCTTGTTGTGTTAGAGGTGTTCCGGGTTATCTAGAAAATTTAGTTGAACAGAAAATGTATGATATTTTCCGCAATGTTGAATTACTTTTCCGATTATTTGTAACGCTGCCCATACTACACCTATGGTGCTGAGCACCAAGTGCTCCCAAAAGTCTCCCAAAAAGGCTCCCAAAGTGCCAAGTGCACCCCAAGTGCTGAGAGACCTTTTAGTGTATTGCGTAGACTAAAAACACACCTAAGGAGCACAATGTCTCAAGTTAGAACTTCTGATTTCGTATTACTTTCAATAGAAAAAAAAAAAAAAAATCGGTTAAAGTTAGGCGAGGCGATCGCATATAAAGAAAACCTGAAGCTAACGCTTTAAAAATCTGAAAAATTAATTGTCAGTGAATTTTGTATTATTTGCTGTATTTTTAATAGCTTTACTGTCTAGGTCCCTCCACTACGGAGTCAGACGCAAAGATGAGAGACATCTATAGAAGAACCATCCTTATAGGAGCATTTGAACGTTTGAACGCAAGTGTTTCCGTAAGGAGGCAAGGTAATGGAGCAACTGAACATTAAAGTGTTTGGCTAGTTCCAGGCTGTATCCCGAATATGATTTCTCACCCCGATAAAATAAATGCATTTTGTTAAATTTGTTACTTTACAATGCGTGGCAATAAATCAACGCCATCTAGTTTTGGAGTTTATAGAACTAGTAGCGTGATGCCACAATTTGTGCCAAAAAATTGTCCAATAGAACTATATGAGGTGATGCTTCTTCTATGCACGTTTCTCTTATCTGAGAGCGGGCCACGCCAAAAACTTGCACCGAGCCGCTAAATAGCTTAAAAACGCGCCTGACTATAATATTAGATTTCGACAAAAATAAAGCACATAATGTGTAGTATCTTGAGATGAACATCAAGGACTATGAAGCTAATAAAAATGTTACGAAATTTGGAGCTGCTAAATTATAAAGACTCTGAGAAAGAACAGAGAAAGGAGAATACAGGCATTTCGACGTATGCTTCGAATATTGTGGATGCATCATGTCACAAACGAAAAAGTATTGAGAAAAATGGGAAGGGATAGAGAACTATTATATACAAAAGAAAAACGAAAAACATCATACCCTGGACACGTCTATCGTAACAACAAACAAACGAAGGAAGATAGAAGGAAGTGCTCGTGGCTCAAGAATATTTGAAATTGGACAGGAATGAACAGCAATTCAGTAATAAAAACAGAAACGATTATGCCCAAATTGTTGCCAACCTTCAATGATGAAGACGGCACCGCTGAGAAGAGAAGTAATTCGTTTTGTACATTCAAATTCAAAATAAACAATTAAAGGAAGGATTCCCAGGTTATTGACCCAATCGCTTAACCACCTAGGAGAAGGAGGTCGTAGGAACGAAACTTCGCCGTTGGGTGAGGCGCAAAGGTCCTTTCAAACCGCTTCAACTTTTGCGGTTTGTTGCTGAACCATCGAGAGCGGATAAATCTGTACTGCACACACCAATGCGCTAGTACATTGCGTTTCAACCGTTGCGGTTCATTGCCGTACATGCGAGAGCTTAAAAATATGTTAAATATGCGTCAAAATGCTTGCTTATTTCCTTTTAAGCTCCTTCAAACGAATATGTTATATCTATTTGCGTCGTTGTATTATGTTATTGTATTCTATAATAATATAACCATTTGTATTCTATAATGTATTTTATCGCGAACTTGTTAATATTTTACGCGTTTTTCTTCACAGTTTCTTTTTAACAAATTATTGCATTTTGAAATATAAGGAATTTTATCTAGAAATAAAAAAACCGGCCAAGTGCGAGTTGTGACTCGCGCACCGAGGGTTGCGTACAAACTTGTAAGTAAGGTTTCTTTAGGAGGACCTAACTGTATGCAACCCATATGCTTCTGGTGCCTGACAATACCACGCAACATATTTGTGTATTTCATAAGTTTCTAATAGTAAATTCGTATTTTGCTTGTAATTAAACTACATATTTACGGTTTTCAGATTTTTCCCTGTATATGTGCTGTAAGACACCGCTTCTTGACAAATTTCATGATTCTAGGTCAACGAGAAGTACCCTATAGGTTTTGATTCCCTTGTGAAATCGCAAAATATGCGACATAAACGGTCATATCTTTTGATCGCGTTGACTTACAAGTTTGCTTTTTCACAGCTAAAAGAGACCGCAGACCCGAATATTTTATAACAATTTCAACTTGTTACCTCTACGCGTTCCTGAGAAAAATGGTCTTGACAGACAGACAGACGGACGGACGGACATACGGACAGACGGACAGGCAGACAGACAGACAGACAGACAGACGGACAGACAGACAGACAGACAGACAGACAGACAGACGGACAGACAGACAGACAGGCGTACAACAAAGTGATCCTATAAGGGTTCCGTTTACGGTACGAAACCCTAAAAATAGCTAATAATTTGTCTGTAAATAAGTCTGTCTCGACAGACAGACAGACGGACGGACGGACATACGGACAGACGGACAGACAGACTGACCGACAGACAGATATACAGACAGACAGACAGGCGGACAACAAAGTGATCCTATAAGGGTTCCGTTTACGGTACGAAACCCTAAAAATAGCTAATAATTTGTCTGTAAGTCTGTAAATAAGTCTGTCTTGACAGACAGACAGACGGACGGACGGACATACGGACAGACAGACTGACAGACAGACAGACAGACAGACGGACAGACAGACAGACAGGCGGACAACAAAGTGATCCTATAAGGGTTCCGTTTACGGTACGAAACCCTAAAAATAGCTAATAATTGTTTGTGTTTTGAATAGGATGGTTGCGACAGTTACTACGTGGTAATCCATACTTACATTGAATTGAAAAATTCACTTTGTTTTTTACCACACTTATATTATGTAAAAAAAATATTATATAACTTATTACTCACAGTTATATAAATTTCTACACATATCACGACTCGAGTTTCGACGTTTGACGGTCATTTTCAAGTCACTTGAAAATGACCGTCAAACGTCGAAACTCGAGTCGTGATATGTGTAGAAATTTATATAACTGTGAATAATAAGTTATATAATATTTTTACATAATATAAGTGTGGTAAAAAACAAAGTGAATTTTTCAATTCAATGTTTTGTGTTTTGGTTAAACGTAAGCCTGAAATTAGAGATTATAAAGACGGACAAAATCTTTCCACTTTCGGATTTTTGCGCAAAATAGCGCAGTTTCGGATTTTAAAAAGCAAACACTACAAACAAAGATTCGTTCGTTAGTTTGTTT
Organism: Phosphuga atrata; assembly: GCA_944588485.1. Classification (NCBI taxonomy): domain Eukaryota; kingdom Metazoa; phylum Arthropoda; class Insecta; order Coleoptera; family Silphidae; genus Phosphuga; species Phosphuga atrata. The sequence goes on along the minus strand of OX155893.1, from coordinate 7,515,564 downwards.
AATGAACATTAAAAGCTTTTTAATTAACCGAATTTGTTCCAAAATAAATTCGCATTGTAACAACAAACAGCCGGTGTCAATTAATTTATTCTGTTTACATACTTGAGCCTACAACAATAGTTTTAATAAACAATTAATTACTGCTATAAACGTCAATGTACAAATAACATTTTCGTTTACACAATAATAACGTTTTGTAATCTAATATTGTAATTAGTTTAATAGGCGGTATAGACATCAAAAGCTTCTGAATTTGGTAGTAGTTTAGACCCCAATTATGTTCTCCCCATGGACCACACGAAATACTTAATGGGAGGCTTCTCCTTCAGAAATTCTAGATTACATTTCACCACTAGATAAAATTATCTATTATCTACCCTATATTACATCAGACCACAAGAAAAGAATTTAGGAAAGTATACTATGTTCTCTAATTAACAAATTGACTAATAACATAAATTAATATAATTATTAATACGGTGTAATGAAGCTAAAAGGTAGAAACGCGTCTATGGATGTTTTATCTAGGATCTATCAAGTTATGTCATTTGCAGGAACGCGTCTATGGATGTTCATAATTATTTTTATCTATCAAGTTATGTCATTTTTCTTGTCACTCACGTGGTCTCTCTAAGCAGTAAAATGCAGGAGCCACACCGTACTAGTAATTATATTTATTTATGTTATTAGTCAATTTTTGAATTAGAAAACATAGTATATTTTCCTTAATTCTTTTCTTGCAATATGGAAATTCACATAGTAATTTTTCCCTATTTTTTATATTCTATCTGACCATTTTTAACATCGACCAGATTCATATTACAAGATCCTAATTCACGTTTACTTTCCCTGCATTTATAAGAACATTTTAACAGCAATGAATTAATAACAATTTTTATTAGAAGACTTAGTCTATATCTAATTTTATCTGTTTAATCTTGTCTGTCTAGCCTTGTCTGTCTAATCTTGCATATCCAGTCATATCTCCCCCATTCTCCCTGTCTACTTTTGTCTATTTAGGCTCTGGTCTTAGATAGGATCTTTAGGATTTTTTTCTTAGACGAATTTGGAATTTATGTCTTTCTAGTTTTGGTTGTCTGGAATTTGCATATGTATTATTTCTTGAACTATTTGTATTTAGCATTTATTTCACTCAGTGTATTTTTTAAGCAAACAAAATATTTCCTAAGAGAACAATTGTGTTCTGAATATATTGCAAATTGGATTAAATAGAAAAGGATCCTCCGAAACACAATGTCCTTTGGGATGCAGACACTAACAAAGCAACGAATAACAGAAAAGAAAATTTGTTGGGGTTAAAAAGGACACTTTGTTTTGTCAAAAATTGGACCACAATTTAATAATTTTATTATTTCGTCCGTAAAAATTGTCGATTGGATCAAGGTTTTATGAACTTGATCCTGGTTTTATTTATAGAGTTTTTATTTATCGCATAAATTACACAAATCAACGTGAATTTTGTGCCTGTGGTTATGGTATGCAATTACGATATTTATCGACATTCAACACTCAAAATATCCACACACGAATTAAAAAAAAAGTTTGCTTTTGTTGGCATGTTTGAAACAAGAAAGAAATAGAATGAGGAAGAATTGGAAAAACCATACTACATTATAAATAATCATATAAACTTAATAAAGCCGGAACACCAGAATGTAGAAATAGCCTGAATATATAAATATATTCAACCTTTCCGGAGCTCTATAACACTAATGCGTCTTTTTAGGACTACCAAAAACAAATCTCATGTGAAATTTGTCTCTCTCGTGAAATGTAAAATTAAAAGTGTCTAAACCTAATCATCCACGTGGGTTTCAAGTTAGTGGTTTACACATTGTTGTTCATAAAAGCAAAGCTGTGCTGATGAGAGGTAAATCTCGAAACGCTATCCACTTAAGTTATCGGAAAGACTTAAAAAACAATGTTATTTTTCTGGTTTTTTGTTGGGTTTGAGTTTGAGTGCCACGAAGGTGGAGTGAAAGCTATAAAATAACTGACAAATTTCACATGAGATTTGTTTTTGGTATTCCTAAAGCAACTCATTAGTGTTATAGAGCTCCGGAAAGGTTGAATATATTTATATGTCTTCCGAATTTATTATGTATATTAAGTTAATATGTTGAATAAGATAAGATTATAAATAAGATAAGATTTGGACTTTGTTGCTAGGTAACAGGATTTTTTAAAGGGAATTTAATTCTCTACAAGTTTCAATTGATTTTTTTCTCAAAATTTCATTTGTTTTAAACATTATTTTCGCATTTTTAGATAAGAAAAATAAAATTTAGATGGAAAACAAAAACGAGGTTTTGACTTTGTTCAAACTCTTCAAACTGTTCAAACAAATATTCGGATTTGTTGAGTTTAAAGATTTTATAACTTGAAATAACTTTGATCGCCGGAGACTCGCTGGCTTCTTCTATCCTCGCGTCTTCACACGATAGCAATTGATCAGACTTCATTTGGTATCAGACATGAACATACTTGTGCGTGTTGTTGATCAAAACACATCTTGCCTGTGCTACAAGTGTGCTCGGTTTTTAGAGTGTTCTATACAAACGAAAAAGCCGCCGAAAATAAAAGCCGCCTATGTTGATTGAGTCATGCTATTTCTTATATTGTTAATTTTTTTACCTTTGTGTGCTATAGAGGGAAAAATTAAAAGTTCAGTAATCCGAATAACGGAAATTTTGGAGCTGTTACTTGAATTCGATCCATTTTTAGCTAGTCATGTTGAATATCTAAGACTAAGATTTTTATAAATTCGACGCAACGCTGGCAAAAGTTAATGACTGAAATTGGGAAAGAAAAAACGCTAAAGAGAGTAAATTTTTCACGTTCAGCTTGAGAGGACGCATGTAGAAGTTGAAACTCTCCTTGGCTCGAAGTTCTTAAAGCTGTGGAATCAAAACTTCCTAAAAAACATCACGTGATTAATGGACTACCCCTTACGATTTATTTTAGGACAAATAGATGTACAATATAATACTTCATAAATATCCATAGAAAAATTAAATTATTTTTCACTTGAAAAAAAAAAATAAAAAAAGTAAAAACCGACTCGGTTTTTCGAAAAAACCCGGTTTTACGGTTTCGTAAATTTCAACAGAAAACCCTGTTAACCGGGTTCGTTTTTAACTGGTTTGGATGCCCCACCTTGTGTGTCAGTTTTATAAAGGCGCATTATAATATTGGCGCATCTCTGTTTTTGTATTTTCTTCAAACCCCTCCGAAACTAAACCCTGGCTACGCCCGTGACAAGAACCGCATGGTATTTGGAAATATTTACTTATGGACTTTCGTACATATGAACAACTGAGCCAATGCTAACAAAACAGGATACGTGCAAAAGCAATAACAGCTCATTGCAATATCGCAATAACAGCAATAACAGACATGAAAAGTCATTGTGTGCAAACCAGCGCTACGTCCACACATTAATGATGTCGCTAACTATAAGATGTATATAATGTAGAGGCATTAAATCACGATGAAAATTTTGGCATCGCCAGCGTGTAGCCGTCGATCAAAGTCGCTGCCGTGTGTACCCAGTTTAAGAAATGTTTGAGTCTTTTCTTCAAAATTTATATTTTTTATAATAAATGTATACATTTCGTTAACAATGTTGACATTATCAGTATGACTAGTTTTACAAATTGAAATCAAATCGTATATATCCTAATGGTCAATGCCCATTAGGTTTTAACGGTTACTTCGTCTTAAAAGAAAAAAGGGTGATAATATTCACTTCATTAAAAACATTTGTGGATTTTTTAAAGAAAACAATTTTGAAAGAACTTATTTGTTAGACTACGAGCACCTCAGGAGAATATCTTCAAAACTTTGCAAAGCAAAAAAGAAAATAATGTTAAATAAACAAGTGGAACAACTAAAACAATACAACGTAAATAAACAAAGCAGGAATGTTTATAAGGCAGTACATCAGCAAACAACGGCTTTTCAACCTAGAACCATCGTGTGTTTCGATAAAAACGGGACAATACCAACCGAGGATGACAAAATACTCCAAAGATGGCATGAACACTTTAGCGAGCTACTCTCCACTGAAATCCAAGGGGGTGAAAGAGAAAATGAACTCGTATGGCACCATGAAGCACATCCCGAAATCCTCGAACCTAGCTATGAGGAAGTTACCGAGATAATACACAATCTTAAAAACAATAAATCTCCAGGAAGTGATACAATTCCCACGGAACTTCTGAAAAATCAAGGTGCACCACTGTGGGAAAGGATCCATAAACTTATTGTCAGCGTATGGAATGAAGAGATTATGCCAAGTGACTGGAGCAAAGGCATTATTTTTCCCATACACAAGAAGGGAAACAAGAAAGAATGTTCCAATTATCGAGAAATTACTCTTCTCAACACCACTTATAAAATATTATCCAGCGTAATATACAATAAACTATAAACATATGAAGAGGAGATACTTGGGGACTACCAAGGAGGTTTTCGAAGGAATCGATCAACAACGGACCAAATACATCTAATAAGGCAAATGCTTGGAAAATGTTATGAGCATAACATAACTTTGTTCCACCTGTTTTGTTGACTACAAACAAGCTTTTGATAGCGTGTCTAGAGAAGAACTATTGTACTAGTTACTTGCCCTTGAAATTACTCAAAAACTTATAAGAATGGTAAACTTAACTCTAATCAATACACGTGCTCAAGTATTAGTAGTATAAAAACTCACGAACGAATTCGACATCAGGAAAGGGGTCAGGCAAGGTTATGCGTTATCTGCTATGCTATTCAACTTTATACTTGAATCAGTCATTAGAAACCTGCACATAAAAGGCCACATACACACAAAATCTCTGCAGCTATGCGCATATGCTGATGATATAAATATATCAGCACGAACAGCAGAAAGCCTAAAAGAAGCTACTGCCTCCTTAGAACAGAAATCTAGCGTAGCCGGACTAATAATACACGTGAATAAAACCAAGTTCATGAGAAGTACCAGAGATCCAACACCCTGGCCAGAGCCACTACCAGTCAACGCATTTAGTTTCGAAGAAGTCAGAACCTTCTCTTACCTAGGGTCGAAAATAACTAACGACAACAGAATCAGCGAAGAAATCAGTGCGAGAATTGTAGCAGGAAAGAGAGCTTATTACGCGAATAAGGAGTTACTGGGAGAGAAGCTTCTAAGTGTCAAATCAAAGTTAAAGATCTATAACACACTCATTAGACCCGTCGTCACATACGCGTGTGAAACATGGACTATATCTACGATCAACGAAAACGCACTACGAGTCTGCGAAAGAAGCATATTACGCAGAATCTTTAGCCCCGTACAGGAAAACTGTGGTAAATGGAGATGCAGAATGAACCATGAACTGGAAAGACTAATTGGAGGGGCAGACATCGTAAGGCATATAAAGGCACTACGGTTATAATGGTTTGGACATGGTATGCGTATGGAAAGCACCCGAGCACCGAAAATACTGACGAACTGGAGTCCACGTGAAAGAAGAGCTCGGAGTAGACCACGTAAGAGATGACGAGATGACTGCATCGACGACCCAAAGATATTAGGTGTGAGAAACTGGCTGCTATTGGTTAACAGCAGGAGAGATGGGGATGTTGTAACTCAAACCAAGGCCCACCCAGGGCTGTAGAGCTGCAGAAGAAGAAGAATTTGTTTGACGAAAATATCTATGGGATTAATGAAATAAATCGTTAGATAGCATGCTAATGTCCGTGTTAAGAATATAATCTTTATTATTATGCAAATAAAGGGCCTCTAGTGCAGCTATTCTCAACCGCTGGTCCGGCGGACCACCAGTGGTCCGCGGAGAAATTTTACAGGTCCGCAGACAATTTTTTTTATCCGCGAAAAAAATTTACTTATAAAAACTAAATTTTAATTTATAAAATTACGAAATACAAATATCTTAAACTAATTTTTATTCTATGTAATTTATGATTAGTACGGCACTGAAGAAAAAAAGAAAAATAATTACATATCTTTACATTTAAATATTATTGTAAGTAAATGATAATCAAAATGTTACAATTAACTTGTAGTAGTTCTACCAACAGGTAGATTTTTTGTGATGGATATATATTTTTCCTTATTTTGGGGGATGATATCCTCGTTTTTTTTTCCTCGTCAGATCCAAATTCTTTAATAAATAAATGAACATCATAATTCGACATGTTATGGAAAAATACCGGGATCATTTTAGGTATTTTATAATTCAAATTACAATTTGAGTGGGCGGCTCCCCGAAATTTACCCGTTAAATGATCGTGATCGGCGACTTTGTCTGTTACTTGTAATAATTAATTACATATGTGACAAGAAGTGGCCGTATCGTAGGAATTTTGCTCATCTGCAGTTAATTTAATCATCGGAAGTATAAGGCTTAAATGTTCCCTGTATAATTCCTTAACATATGCATAGGGGTTCTGACAAAACAATTTCGGGCAATCTTCCCCGGAATAAGTGAAAAATTGACTCAATGAGTCACCGAATGAACATTTTATATTATAGGCGAAACTGTATGGTACATGGATATGTGTCTGATTAGTATAGCTATTGTCAGGGTTCGGTGAGCATGTATCAACAGGTTTTAAAATTGATTCAAAATCGGCGTATACAACAAAGGGTATACGCATTTTTCTATCGAAATTTTGAAATTTTAATATATTCCCCGGCATCATATCACCTCTCTTATGTTTTACAAGGTCTTCCGTCGGCATAATAGTGTAAATTTTGCTGCAGTCATTCAATTTATGTTGATTAAACGCGAATTCATTAGAAAAAAAGGTTAAACAGCCGTCACATAAATATTTTTTTCTACAATCTTCCGAGATTTGACTTCTTAGAAGCCGTGAAATATTTTTAATATAAACATAATGACCTTTAACCCCTTCTTCCAAATATAGTAAATTTACATGTCTTTCCCTAGTCGCATTAGTATGGTAAATTGGTCCTACTACGTCATGTTGTTTAGATTTAAAATTAAACTCCAAGCTATAAACGTTAATACTAATATTATTCATCTGTTCAAATTTAGGAATGACTTTGATTCTAAGCGGAAACTCTAATCTGTCATATTTTAAAATTGAAGAAAAGTAGGGATATGATGCCGGGCGATCAGAACTCACATTTGTGGGGTGTAATGTGGATACAATGCTCCATAAAAAACAAAATTCGTCTACATTCTGAACATTGATACAAGCTTTCCGATCCCTAATCTCTTTTGGCAGTTGAATAAATGACGACCCACGTATTGGTTTATATTTATTGATATTAATTTCTAAATGGGAAATCTCCCTTAGTGACCAACCCGAATCTTTCTCCTGAAACTCGCTACATTTGGTTTTAATTTTGGCACACATACTGTCATAAATTTCATCAAAGTTACTCATGCTACGTGTTATTTCGCGATATTTTGTGTTAAATGACTTTAATTCACCTTTGTGTAGTAGTTCTTTAATACCTAGTAAAATTTTGTTAAAAAAATATCACTGGTCCGCGAATCTTTTTTTTAAATTTTACTGGTCCGTGGGCCAAAAAAGGTTGAGAAACGCTGCTCTAGTGTATCTAGGTTTTTATAATAACTTTATTTTAAAATTATTATTTCTTTTGGACTATGACCGGTTTCTATTTGTACGTGTAATGCAAATGACAATTTATATCAGTGTTTCCCAACCTTTTTTGTGCCATGCCCACCTAATCCTTTCTAAAATTCTTATGCCCCCCTATGTAACATATACAAAAATTTTAATATTCAAAATTGAATTGTTCACTTGAGAAATTCGAATGATAGTTTTAGCAAGAAATCACTAGGAAATTGTTAATGAAACAAATAAAATGAATTTCCAAAACATTTAATGAAAAATTCAAATTGGAAATAATTTTAATAAAGACTCCTACTAAGGCTACTATTATTATTTTAGCGTTTGGACCCTATGGGATCATGCAAAGAAAACTTCACTTCATTCTCCACGGCTCTAGCACTTTCAATAATTTAATAAGAATGATCAGATGCACACAGTACATCCAGGATCTGGCCTCCTGAATGGCCTCCCCTCAATTATCCAAATAATCAACTTCTGTATAGTTTGAATATTTTCCGTTGGGAAACGTTGAGAAACCCCGATCTATATGGATCAAGACACTTTACCAGATATTTATGTTCTTTAAATCTGGTTCCAATATTACGTTGTGTTTGTCCGATATAGCTTTTGTTACAATTCTCATTGGACATTTTATATATGCAGTTTTTTCTTCAACAGAATTTGAAAATCGCGATAATTTTGAATTCTTTTTATTTTAAAAGGATTGTTAAAACTCGGGGTAAAATCTAACTTTGGGGTATTTCGGGTATCGAATCGGGCAATGAAAACGAGTGTTTTAATTTTGAATACATTTTTAGGGTGATAGGAGATTTTAATATATTTTTGCTAGATATTTAAATTTGTGCCGATTTAAAATCTTGTTTATTAACCTTTTTTGTAACCATATCGTTCTGCAATTTCTATAATCTCGTGATGTTCTACATTAAATATATCAGAGAATAATGGGATGCTTAGAAACCTATGAACCATAGAGTAGCAAACCGCATATTTATGGGTCGTTGGTGTTGAAGAAGATGTGTGTGTATAATTATTTGTGTTTGTTCTATAATTGTCGAGTTTCATATGGCTATTGCAATTAATTGACATCAGAGAATTCTCCTACTGATATCATCTAACAAGGCTACTTTGTTGTCAATTTCGTTCTATACTGTGAATTTGAGTAGCGACTATAAGTTGTTTATATATTCTAGGAAATTATTAACATTTAAATGTTCTCTTATTATCGCTAATGTATCGTCTACGTGTCTGCTAGTTATTTTCAATTCCTAGACTTAACAAGATTTCTTATTGGAAATGCATTTCTCTACAAGTTTTACTTTCAAAATTTTTTCGCTTTCGTTATTTTGAATCTGAGCCAAAATAATATATTTTACAACAAGAGATGAAAGGCGTTTTTTGGTGAGGTGAGAGTTTGCTCACGAGCGCCAGCGAGTTAGCAATCACACCGAACCAAAGAAACCGCTTTCATCTCGAGCAGTAAATGCAATTTTTTCTACTGATTTCGGTTGCAGAATCCACAATTCAACTTTAATAAATCCAATTCAAAGCGAAATGTCAGAACTGTCAATACAAATTTAATTGTTGGTTTGGTCGTTTCCATGGTAACATATTGCATTCTCATAGAAGGTGATACTTTTCAAGTCAAATGTTCTAATTTTAATTCGATTTTTGAAATAGTTTCAATATAAAATAATAGTTTGTACATAAAATATTCCATTGAAATTGAAGTAATTAATAAGAAAGTCCATGCAAATTTGGTTAGTTTAGTGTTTTAATTGAGAAAATCATAAATTTAAAATGAAAAATTTCAAAAAAAAATTGACTTTTTCAAAGATTTGATTATGTTTTATAGTTGATTATGAGTAATTTGACTGACAAAAGAATCACTAGATAATAGGGTTTCTGATATATATTTCAATTCTATTCAAGTTTTATTTGAAACATTATATCGAAATTTTGTTTAGTTTTCAAGTTATTTTCGCATTTTTGTGACAAAAAAAATATAAAATAACAATAAAACTTTGTTTCAAGATTTTTTATTATCAACTTGACAGACAAATTCACTAGTTAACTAAATTTCTTTATAAGAAGTTTAATTCTCTACAAGTTTTAATTGAAATATTTTTATAAATTTCGCTTCCCTTTCCTCTTGTGCTTGAATACATAAACCTAATTAAACTTATCTACTCGCACACCAAAATTAACACATTAATAAGTAAATTATTGTATGTAAAGGATGCCATTATTATAATCCGGTGTAAAAGTACACAAATCGTGCGTAAAAGTCCAATGTAAATCAAATGGAGTTTCATTATTAAACGATTTCTGTTTGTTGTTACTATGGCAACAGCTCGCGTCACTAAACAAAAAACAGACGTAGTGAAAATAATTTTTTTGGCGCATATTAAAATTTTTGTTTAATTAATTCTTCTGATTTTGAATCAAGAAGTCCCTCAGTCTGAATTTATCTGGCTCTAATATAACTTAACCTAACCATAACCGAATCTAGATTAAATCTAGGTTTACCTAGATTACATCAAAATCATACAAAATAGTGTTCCCGTCACTATGCGTTTTTACTAGTTAGCAATTTTTGCCACGGAGGCGCCGAACGTTCTTTAAATTTCGAAACCATAATGATTTGAAGTATTTTGTCTATCAAAATTACAATATTTCAATATTTTTCGGTAAGAAACAATTTTTGTTTGTAGATTTAACATGCTTTAACATGATTTAACATGTATTTTAGCATGCTTCGTATATAAAATACGTGTGGGAAAAGCTTTTGTGCACTCATTGCGATTGAAACACGAGCCGAAGGCGAGTAAACTTCACAACTCATGCAAAAAAGCCTTTCTTCGCACACTTGTATCATAAACCACTATTTCTATATATTTCCTGTATTAATGATATAAAACATTCATTATCAAACAATTTATTAATATTTTCATAATATTTGATTTGTTCAGTAGAAACAGAGAAGGTTGCTGCCATTGTATTTGGTCAGTAATTATTTGAACATATTTGAATAATTTTGTTAGCCAAAGCCTGAACAAATTTCAGCACATAGTTGTAAATTGTTCTAAAATTTTAGCTCAGATTGTAAACAAATTCAATCTATTAAATCTGCTCGTCAAAAACTTGATGGAAAAATTGCGGAGTATTTATCTTTATAATGGCCACTTGAAATAATAACCAGAAGCTGCGTTAATCCACTCAGATTAATTCATTAAAAACTCCCTCCACAACGAGTTTTCATTAAAATTCCTCCAAAGAAAAAATAGTTTGTAACACTTAAGACATTGTAAATATTTTCTATTGATTGTTTAATTACTTCGTCCTTCTTGTTAAAATGACCAATTTACAAGAAATATTTATAAACAAATATTATTTCCGTTTCAATTTCTTTAGCAGTAATCAATATTTATTGCAAAATAATGAATGCAACGAGGTTACCTAAAACTAGCATATTCATTTATTTATTATAATAATACTGTTGCTTTTCATTAAATGAATATTTTTAAACAAATAATTTAAAAAAAAATTTAATCTTGTTTAAATTTCACTAGTAGTAGCAAATATTTACTGCGAAAATAATGAATCTAACAATCATAAAAGCTGTAGACCAAGATGCATTTCTATTTATTTCTTTGAACATAGAGAGAGGGAAAGAAATATATTCGTTGCACACATAGTATACTATTACCGACCACGAGGTCCTTCTGTCCTTTCTTTGAATATTTTTCTACATAAAATATTCATTTGAAAGGCTTTAGTTAACTTAATCTACGAAATTATCTATATATAAAAATAAACACTTTCAATAGGTTCAATTCTAATTACTGTGTACCTTACGCTTCCAACCATTTACAATCTATAATGCTGTCTAATGCAATCTATAAATATGCTTTTATATTCGCTGTGCTACACAAAGAATATAAAGGCTTATACAACAAATTTATTTATAAATAAAGAATCAAACAGACATAGAATCATAAAGATTTATATATATATTTAAGGAAAATATTCAAAACTTTGCCATTGTTACTCATTTCCCGTGACCCCTCCGAAAAAAGGTGCTTCCACGTTGACTGTAGAACTCATGACAGAAACATCTCAAGTGAAAAAAAAATCGCCTTTTAGTTAAGACCATAAACTAGAACTTGGACGAAGGAAAAAAAAAGTGAAAATTGGATTTTTGGCAGACTTTTTTACAAAATAATTCAAACTTTGGTAAAATTTGCTCAACATTTTTTTTTTAATAGTTGCGATTGAAAAAAAAACCTTCGGCCAAGTTTTAAATCCATACCGTGCATAAATAATAATAAAGCTGATGTTTCTTCATTAAAAGTGCGACCAGCGACCAATGCAGCAATATTAACGATCTTTGAACCAGCAGGAAGTATTTTTGGAGTAACCTTCCAGATTAACTGGTTCAAGCTTTCATTATTATTTTGTGTGAAACCACCAACACACCGCTCCAGAAGCTCATCTTTACTGAGATCTTCATAGATAGGTTTCATTGCAGTCAATACATCATGTTAAAACTATGGAACACCGCACAAAAGACGAGTGTTGAAAAACTAAGGCAAAGTCTATAATTGAATATTGGAGCGTGTCTTCCTCTGGCACGTGCTCTTTATCGTCACCTTTTAATTTTTTTGCCGACGTGCTCGTGAAGGAATTATCATCAATTTCCGGATTTTTAGGATTGAATGATTGTCTCCTTTTCCTTGGTCTATCTTTTCTACGAGACCCGTCCGCTAACTGAGTTCTCGAAACTTTAGGCATTTTTTAATAAATTTTACAACAGACACTTTAGATAACCTCAAATAAACCTCGTGATTCAAGAATTAATCACCAACTGAAGTATTTCAAACTAGTTGCCCTTAGAAAGTGAAAGCAATGTACAATAAAGACAGACAAACAATAGACGAGCAGCTGATCCGAGACTACCTGAATTTGAGCACGCACCTTCCTAGGGTTGTATATCCAAAACTTTTATTCGGATCGACTTGAAAATTTAGGATAATATTCGCGAGATGTTGTAGAAATTAATAAGACAATAAAAAAAATCGATATTTTGAAGTTGTGAAACCCATGTAATTCCTTTAATTTAAGTGTCGCGACCGCTTCGATCGTTGACCATGCTGTTGGCTAATAAGTTTATGATTTTAACTTTGTCGACTGCTGCACGAAACAGCTGGGCTGTTGTTTTGCCATACTATGTCCTTAGATTTTTTAACCATGATGTCGTCCTTCGTCCTACACTCATTTTTTTCCAATATCTTTCCCTGAATGATAAGATTCTGTAGACCATGTTTCCTACATGGTCCCTAGTTCTTTAGTTTTATTTAGTCTTTGTAGGATTTCTACGTTCGTCAGTCTGTCTACCCAACTGACTTTTAATATCTTCCGACAGGCCCACATTTCAAATGCTTCCACTTTTTTCATTACTGTGTCTGTTATCGTCCAGGATTCAATCCCGTACAGTAACACCGGGAATATGTAGCACTTGAGCATTTTAGTTTTAGCTCTACAGATAAATCGTTGGTACATAGTATTCGTTTCATTTTGATAAGAGTTGTTCGCGCAATTGCTATTCTACGGTTTATTTCTTCGCTGGGATCCCATTTTTCGTTAATTAAGCTTCCCAGATATATCAATTTATTTACTCTTTCAAGTTGATTAGCGTTTACGAGTATACCTGCATCTTGCCTCCTGCTCTTACTATCATATATTTAATCTTGTTAATGTTCAGTTTCAATCCATATCTCTCACTACTTTTGAGAGTCTGTTCATTACATTTACACATTCTGTTCATTACATTCTGCAGTTGACTTTCTTAGCTTGTCCTGATAAGAGTGTTCATCGGCGTATCTGATGTTTGTAATTCTTCCGTTGATTAACACGCCATCATTAGAGTTTTCTAAAGCCTCATTGCATATTTGTTCTGCATAAAGGTTGAATATCAACTGTGAGAGTATGCAGCCTTGACGTACCCCACGTTTTATTTCTATATCGTTTGTCGTTTTTTTCTACTTATTATTGTAGATTTAACAGTATTTTTACATGCTTCGTAGATAAAATACGTGTGAAAGGCTTTTTGCACTCATTGCGATTGAAAAACAAGCCGAAGGCGTGTAAACTTCACTCATGTACAAAAGCTCTTCTTCACACACTTGTATCCTAAACAACTATTTTTGTATATTTCCTGTATTAATGAAATTAAACATTCATTATCAAATCAAATAAAATACTTTTATTTCATTATTCAAGTATATGTTACGTGTACAATATGCTAAATGAATTATGTCCCACAGCTTATTCTAGAAGACTAATCAAAGTGATAGCCTGAGAATTAATATGAGAAAATAATAAATAATATTAACACAAATAATGCTGGAATATTTTAGGAATTGAAATAAAGTCAGTTTATCGGGTTGTTAATTTTCAAATAATACTCGTCCACATTATATGGTTCTATCTCAACAATTAAGCCGTACAGTTCCTTTTTAAACTTTATAAAGTTTGTTATATGCTTAATACATGCTGGCAATTTGTTATAAAGTTTAATATTGCTGCATGGTGGGCACATTTCAGTCATCACCAAAGTATGTTTGGGTATGTTATATAGTTCTCTGTTGTACCTTGTATGACGTACACTCGGTTTGTGAAAACTTGTAAATAAGTACCTATGTTTGACTATGAACAGGAAACTTTCATATATGTAGATTCCCGTAGTAGTTATTATATTCTCCCTGATAAAAACACCCCTGCATGATTCGCGGTATTTTAGGTTCTCTAGAACAGCTATTCTCAACCGCTGGTCCGGCGGACCACCAGTGGTCCGCGGAGAAATTTTACTGGTCCGCAGACAATTTTTTCTATCCGCGAAAAAAATTTACTTACTAAAAAAATAACTAGATTTTAATTTATAAAATTACGAAATACAAATATGTTATAAAACTAATTTTAACTATATGTAATTTATGATTAGTACGGCACTGAAGCAAAAAAAGAAAAATAATTACATATCTTTACATTTAAATATTATCGTAAGTAAATGATAATAAAAATGTTACAATTAACTTATGTAGTAGTTCTTTAACACCTAGTAAAATTTTGTTAAAAAAATATCTCTGGTCCGCGATTTTTTTTTTTAATTTTACTAGTCCGTGGGCCAAAAAAGGTTGAGAAACGCTGCTCTAGAATTCGGAGGGTTAGCTTCTGTATCCTGAACACGTTCCTAATGTAAGCTGTTACCCCAGAAGATGATTCAAAATTTGATATGGGATTGGGAGTTATAGAAGTACACTAGCCTCAGAACTTGATCATCTACGTATCGCTGTAGGACTCGCAATGCAAATACTGCCCTGTTCAGTTTATTAGTAACATGGTCGACCTGTGACTACAACTCCAGTGTATTATCAATAAACAGTCCAAGGAGTCTTGTAGATTGTAGATTGTAGATATGGTGGTGACGACTTGTACTGCGACCTTTATAGATCTATTGTACCCCACCCTCCTCCTCCAAGTGTTGGTGTACTTACCCATTTAGAGCGCCTCCTCTAATCCTGATTCCTTTAGGAATCTCAGGATCTGGGTGGGATTCAAGGCCTGCAGCTCCTCTGTGTTCAAGCAGTGAGCCCCAAGGTACATCTGTCTCTTGCGGAGTAATGCTCCGCAGTCTTTGAACAGATGTATGGGGGTTTCCTCTGCTGAGCCACAGAATCTGCATCCATCATCCTCCTCTAGGCCTAGGGCCTTGAGATGTTTCCTAAGTCTGCAGTGTCCCGTCAGAGCTCCTGTCAGAATTCTGAGCTTGTTCCTGCTTAGTTTCAGGCAAGCTTTAGTTCTCTTCTGGTTAAAAGATCCCAGCATCACTTTGGATTGCCTTAGCCCTGGAAGTTCTTCCCAGGTTTTCATCCATTTTCCTCTTATTTCTTCATCTAAACTTTTGCGGATGGTGTTCACGCTCATACCGCAAAAGGGTTCCGGACCTATAAAGGGGCTACTGGATCCCTTGTTTACTAGGTGATCGGCTTCTTCGTTTCCGTCTACACCAGTGTGTCCTGGTACCCAGTATAGCATTACTTTATTATCCCTGCCAAGCTTGGTTAGCTTACCCACACAGTCCCATACCAGTTTGGATCTGATGGTGTATGAGCTAATGGCCTTGATGGCTGCTTGGCTATCTGACAGGATAGCAATTCGTTTTTTGCGGTACTTCCTGTCGAGGTTAAACTGTGCACATCTTTCGATTGCGTGTACCTCTGCTTGGAAGATACTTGGGGATGTTCCCATGGATTCGGAGTATCTGGTACGAGGTCCAAACACTCCTGCACCAGTGCCTTCCTTTGTCTTCGAACCATCTGTATACCACTTGATGGCATTTTGCTCTATGTGGTATGCTGAGGATTCGTCGCTCCAATCGGCTTTACTACTACACATTGCTGTGTAGTTTTTCTCGAAGTGGTATTTGCATACCATTTCGTCTTTTGGTACTTCCAGCCAGGGGATCTTGGCAGCGAGGCTGTTTCGGTCTCTGCTCCCGATTATTTTGCCTCTGCCCATTCCTTCCTTGCTGAACCTTAGGATCGCCGATCTGGCGGCGCTCTCCACCACAAGGTGCAGCGGAGTCAGATCCAGCAGCAGCTCCAATGCTGCTGTCGGACACGATCGCCCCCGTGATGCAGACACACGCCAGTCTTTGAATCTTCTCAAGCTGTTTCCTCATAGAGGCCAGCTTGATTCTACTTCCCCACGCAACCGCCCCATAAGTGATTGCAGGTCTCACTATCATGGTGTACATCCATCGCAGGATAGTGGGGTTACAACCCCACGTTTTTCCTGCCAGATTTCTGCACACCATTAGGGCGCGTTTGGCTTTACCTACCACTGCCTCAGCGTGTCTATTCCATAGGAGTTTGCTATCTAGTGTGATACCCAGATACCTTATCTCCTGTTGGTATTCTACTGCCTTCCCATCTATGAGTATGGGATGTGGGCAGTTTAGTTTTCTCCTTCTAGTAAATGGTATCACCGTGGTTTTGCTCGGGTTGAGTCTCAATCCCACTGTTTGACACCATCTACTAGTTACTTTGAGGCCTCTCTGAACAATTTCACAGAGCGTTCCCTCAAATTTTCCTCTGGCCATTATTACTATGTCATCGGCGTAACCTTGACATTTGATGTCTAGGTCGTTTAGCCTAACCAGTAGTTCATCAACTACCAGGCTCCACATTAGCGGTGATAGTACACTTCCCTGTGGGCACCCTCGAGTTGTGGAGATCTTAATGGTGTCTTTTCCCACTTGTGTCTCCGCCGTTCTAGTTCTCAGCATTTCTCCCATCCACTTTGAGATAGTGCTGTCGAGGGCCGCCCTGACAGCCTCGTGTGAGGTGTTGTCAAAAGCTCCCTCTATATCCAAGAAGGCACATATCGCTACTTCCTTTATCTCTAGTGCTGCTTCTATTTCGTTTGTCAGCTGATACAGGGCGGTTTCTGTGGATTTACCTGCTCTGTAAGCATGCTGACTCCTGTGTAGTGGTGTACCTACCAGCACTATAGTCCTAAGGTAATTATCAATCACCTTCTCCATTGTCTTTAACATAAAAGATGTTAGACTAATGGGTCTAAATGACTTCGGTTGAGTGGTGTCTTTCTTCCCCACCTTCGGTATAAATACCACCTTAGCCCTTCTCCATAGCTCCGGTATATATCCGAGCGCTAAGCTACTTCTAAAGATATTTAGAAGATACGGCATTAGTTCTCTCTCTCCCTTTTGTAGGAAGGCAGGAACTAGTCCGTCCACACCTGGGGCCTTAAAAGGCTGGAAGGTGCCGATAGCCCATCTGATTCGGTTTTCCGTACAGATGGACGCTGCCCTCTTCCAGTCGGCCCGACTTGGTTTCCGTGGTTGCATCAAGCCCTCGGTCTCCCTGTATTCTCTACATTCCGGAAAATGGGTTTCTAGTAGGAGGAGCTCTTTGCTCTTCATCCTCCGTGAAGGTCCCATTCGGTTTCTTGAGAGTGGTTGTCATTTCCACTCCATCCTTCGCTAGTGCTTTGTGCAGTCTAGCTGCCACCGGCGTGGATTCTATGTTTTCACAGAAGGTCCTAAAGTTTTCCCTTTTTGCCCTTCTGATCTCTTTGTTGTAGGTGGTAAGCACCTCAGAGTATTCTAGCCAATTTCCGTATTGCTTGGCTTTGTTGAAAAGCCTACGTATTTTTGCTCTTAATGTAGACAAATTTTTGTTCCACCATTTTTCGTCCTTATGCTCCTTCACGGTTTTTACCGGGCAGCTGGATTCAAATGCCGTGGTGATTGCTACATTTATTTCTCCTACAGCCTGCTCCAGCACGGTGTAGTGTTTGATACTACCCCGCACTGTCACCTGCTCTAGGTTTTCTTTTAGTTGGGAACTAAACATAGGCCACACAGTTTGTCTGGGGTTTCGAATGGGGGTGTTTTCCTCACTCGCTCCTTCCAGCTCAAACTCTATGATCCTATGATCTGACATTGAGGGCTCACTTGAAACCCTCCACTTTTTAATTAGTTTACTTACGTTAGCGCTACCTACCGTAATATCCAGTACCTCATTTCTGACTTTAGTGACAAATGTTGGTGTGTTCCCAACGTTGTACACAATTAAGTTCTCTTTAATGAGGTATTCTAAAAGGTACTCACCCCTCTTATTAGTGTCCGTGCTGCCCCACATCTCATTGTGTGCGTTCGCGTCACATCCCAGGATGAGTGGCAGCCTTCTCCTAATACAGTGTTCCACCAGCTTTTGTACTTCAATGGGTGGTATGCTGTTACCATCGCCAGGGAAGTATGCTGATGCGATCACTACTTCGCGGTGGAGACCCTCGATCTTGATGAGGGCCTGAATCGGTACTAAATCCCGCGTTAAAAATTCTGAAAGACATAAGTAATTTATGCCATTTCTTACCATAATGCAAGTTCTAGGGGAGACCTCACGGCTGTCCCATACCAACTTACATTCCTTGTTGCTAAGGCCTCTGATCTTACCTCCGTAGGTCCAGGGTTCTTGAAGCAGCGCTAGCCCTAGGTGCTGCTTGAAGGAGTCTTACTCGTGGTGCTTCTATTAGTTTGGAAGATGATGGAATTCGTCTTATTCTTGTTTAATACGAATTTATTATTAATAGACTATGCGGTCATCAATGACATTGCTAGATCAGCATCCCGACTAATGTCCTCTACTGACTTGTTAATGAATAATACAGTCGTATCGTCAACAGTCGTATCAAACAGTTTATTAATTTTTTCATAATATTTGATTTGTTCAGTAGAAACAGAGAAAGTTGTTGCGATTGTATTTGTTCAGTAATTATTTGAATATATTTGAACAATTTTGTTAGCCGGAGACTGAACAAATTTCAGCACGTAGTTGCAAATTGTTCGAAAATTTTAGCTCAGATTGTAAACAAATTCAATCTATTAAATTTGCTCGCCAAAAACTTGATGGAAAAATTACCGAGTATTTATCTTTATAATGGCTACTTGAAATAATTACCAGAAGCTGCGCTAATCCACTCAGATTAATTCATTAAAAACTCCCTCCACAGCGAGTTTTCATTAAAATTCCTCCAAAGAAAAAATAGTTTGTTACACTTAAGACATTGTAAATATTTTCCTTAATCCTCAATTAATTCCTTAAGCACTTCATCCTTCTTGTCCAACAGCAAAAGACACTATTTACCAGAAATATTTATAAACAAATATTATTTTTATTAATTCCGTTTTAATTTCTTCAGCAGTAATCAATATTTATGACAAAATAATATATATATATATATATATATATATATATATATATAAATATATAGCAAAATATATATATATATATATATATATATATATATATATATATATATATATATATATATAATAAATAATAATGAATACAGTGCAATCTCGATAATGTGAACACAAAAATCCCGGAGGCCGTTCACATTATCGAGATAGATCACAGTACTGGGAGTGTTCATAATAAGTTATAAACTCTTGTTTTAATAAAAAAAAACAGTTTAATAGGTACATATTTTCGAAAAAAAAATCGAGAAGCAAAATTACTAATTTATTTTTATAAAAAAGAAGTGAAGGGGGTGTAAGGTTTAGTGTTGTAGAGGAAGTACCTTTCACCAAATACGGTCGTAACTAACGTCTATGATGGAAGTTAGTAGGCGGTGACTGGACCTCACAAGACTACCAATTCTCACTTGTGGCTCCCCGTGCCACACCCCGGGCAACTGCATCGACCTGCAGGCTAAACCAAGTGAGGATAGTCAGTTATGACGAACCGAGTAGCGTCTGACCCAGAATGGGCGGCTACAAACAGCGTCTGTTCCCAGATTGGGCGGCTGAAATCAAATCAAGGAAGGCAACGGGAAACCACCTTGATCATCTTTTCCCAGGAAACCACTATGGCCAGAAACATAAATAAGACGGCCCCTAGTCCCGGGCAGCCCTTAAATGGGCAAGGGGTGCTAAGAATCCCCCGGCTCAAAGTAGTGAAATCAAAGTTGCGTATCTGTACATGGAACGTGAGAACCCTGTTTCAAGCTGGAAAGCTCGATAATTTGGTTCAGGAGATGAAGAGAATGAACATACACATAATGGGTATAAGCGAACACCGTTGGCCAGGCTGCGGATCATGCCAACATGAGCAGGGCACACTATATTACTCAGGTAGTGATGACAACGACCAAAACCATCGAGGCGGCGTTGGCATCTTTGTTGCAGAATACACAAAATATGTCAAGAATTTTGTAGCAATATCCAACCGGATATGCTTACTGCAAATGGCCTGCAAACCATTCAATATCAATTTTATTCAGGTTTATGCTCCAACTGCTGAGAAGAGGTATGACATGGAAGTGGAAAATTTATATGAGCTAATTGATTCCACATTGAAGACTTTAAAGAGCGATAGTGTTATTATTATATTGGAAGATTTTAATGCCAAAATTGGGCAAGGACACCGCAAAGATATAGTTGGTACTTTTGGGTTTGGTAGCTCCAACGAGAGAGGCGACAGACTCTACGAGTTTTGTCAGGACTCAGGGATGATAATTGCTAACACGTTTTTCGATCTACCCAAACGAAGACTTTATACTTGGCAAGCCCCACACAGTGAACTAAATAACTCAGCACCAATTAGAAATCAGATCGACTACCTACTGATAAATAGGCGTTTTAAAAATATAATAAAAAATGCCAAAACTCACCCTGGGGCTGACATTGGCTCGGATCATAATCCCCTTGTGGCTGAACTGTCGTTAAACCTAAAAGCTAAAAAGCAAACACACCCAGCTAGTGTAGTTGATGTAACGAGGCTAAATAACCCTGAAGTCAGACACATTGTTGCCGAAGAAATAAATAACAAGTTAACAAGATTGCAGGAGAACCAGCTCCAAGATATAGAGACTCCTTGGAATAACATCAAGAATATCATTGTGGACACGTGTAAATTACATCTCCGCGTAACTTTTAAACCCAAAAACAAGTGGATGACAGATCATTCTTACCCTTATGGAGCAGAGAAGACTGGCAAAGAACAGACCCGACAATTATAAAAAAATACAAAAGGTCATAAGATGGGAGATCAAAGAAGCCAAGCAGAAATGGATGAAACGGGAATGTGCAGAAATAGAAGACCTCTGCTCCAAACATGATACTTATATGTACAGAAAAGTAAAGGAAGTAGCTGGAATCCACAGGAAGAGAACGACTATGTCACTTACAAATTATAGTAATCAACTAATTTTGGAGGAACAAGAACTAAAAAACACATGGACAAGTTATATAGAGGCCAACTTCAAAGATCATAGAGCTGATGCGGTATACGTGCATGTGGGCATGGGACCAACTATTCTTAAATCTGAGGTGATACATGCATTCTCTATAGCAAAAAATAGGAAAGCATCTGGCTCTGACGACATTCCGACCGAAGCTCTAAAGCTCATTACAGAGGAAAATATTGGCTTGGTAGTAAAACTGTTTAATAGTATCTATGAGACAAGTGAAATTCCATCTGACTGGTTATCATCAACCATTATTGCTCTACCAAAAAAACATCAGCCAAAAAAATGTGGTGATTATCGCTTAATCAGCCTCATGTCCCACATGCTCAAAGCATTCCTACGGATCATTCACGCACGCATCCGACGTAAATGTGAGGAAGATCTTGATGGTTCTCAATTTGGCTTCAGAAACGCTTTCGGAACGCGTGAAGCACTTTTCGGTATGAACCTTCTCCTCCAAAAATGTCGCGATCAGCGAAAATATGTTTTTGCATGCTTTATCGATTACGAAAAAGCCTTTGACCGCATAATGCACGATAAACTTATAGATATACTACATGGGGTTGGAATAGATGATGGAGATATCCGCATAATTAAAAATCTATACTGGAATCAAACGGCACAGGTAAAAATAGGCAATATTAAAACAGACCGTATTGAGATACAACGTGGAGTAAGGCAGGGTTGCATACTGTCGCCCTTACTCTTCAATCTAAACTCTGATAGAATATTTAAAGAAGCATTGGAAGCAATATCACACCTCGGCATTAAAATAAATGGAGAGCCAATAACAACAATCAGGTATGCTGACGATACAGTGATTTTAGCAAACACAATCGAGGGACTACAGTTGCTTACAAACAAAATCGGTGACGTGGGAGAGACACAAGGTCTAAAAATCAATATAGGAAATACCAAATTTATGATATTCAGCAGGCAACCGCACAATGGCACTACCCTAGAACTTAATGGAAGCCAAATTGAACGTGTCTCTAAGTTCAAATACCTTGGTAGTATTATTACAGAGGATCTAAACCCGGACTGCGAGATAAAGTGCCGAAAAGAGATTGCTCGGGCAACTTTTAATAATATGAGATCCTTTCTTTGCAATGACAACCTGAATCTGAAGCTAAGACAACGCATGGTTGAATGCTATGTATGGTCGGTATTGCTGTACGGAGTAGAGACGTGGACTCTGAAGGTCAGGACGATGAACCAACTGGAGGCATTCGAAATGTGGCATCACAGAAGAATGCTTCGTATTCCGTGGACACAACATGTTAGAAACGAGAATGTACTACGAAGAGCAAACATCGAAAGGCAACTTTTGACAACCGTAAAATGCCGAAAGACATCATATCTTGAACATATTTTGAGAGGTGACAAATATCGTCTATTACAGCTCATACTAAAGGGCAAGATTGAGGGGCGCCGTGGAGTTGGAAGAAAGCAACAGTCGTGGCTCAGAAATATACGGGACTGGACCGGCAAAAGAAGGGCTGGTGAACTCTTTCGCTTGGCGGAGGACCGACAGCTTTTGCCATGGTGATCGCCAACGTCAGGGAGACCGGACAAGGCACATGAAAGAAGAAGAAAAAAGAAGTTAATTTCATTTGTGGCCATTTCTGTAATATTTTCGCAGCTTATCACAGCTTTTTCGAGGATGTTTATTAATGCTATTAGGTCACTAATAAGGATTGCATTTTCTTTAGACCACTCTATTGCAGTGTCTTTTTATTGCAGTGTTTTTAGAGCTGCAACATGTGCTATTTTGATGACTGGTGGTTCGTATTCTTGATCCTCACTGCTATCTGATTCTGGCTATTTTATTGGACCTCTTTTATTTAAGAACTGCATCTCTGAATGTAGAAAGTGTTTTTGAGCGCTGTTCCTTGATTGTTTCCTGAATTGCAGCGATATAACTTAGAAAGTTATTCCTACAGTTTTTTTTATATAGTTTTATAGTTTAAATTTACAGACCACGGTCTCTAACTGTTATAAATAGACAGACTCGGAAAACAATATGCAGGAACTTAAGTACTGCGCAATTACATATTTATGAATTTTTGTTGCATATTTTGGTTTCATATATTTCGTTCATATTATCGGCGGTTGCCGCTGTTTACATTATACGGCGTCCAATGTTACTACATTTCATGTTCACATTGGTGAGATGTTCATGCTAACGCGTGTTCACATTATCGAGATTGCATTGTACAACGAAAGGCTACCCAACTTATTAATTTATTTATTTTTCTTCTTAGGGTGCCATACTAGTGTTCTAGCGTAAGGCAACCTCTTGCGCATACTTGTGGAACGCATCGTCACACTCATATGCGTGACCTTCAGTTTATCGCCGGTTCCGAACGGCACTATTTGAGAGGTTCTCTTGGCAGAATTACTCGTGGTAGTTTGCCATTGCTTTCCACGAGGTGGCCACAGCATAGTTCCGTGAAAAATTTCACGGTTTGTCCGGGGATCGAACCCGGGATCTCGGTGTAGCGAGCGGATGCGTTCACCACTACACCGCTGTGGCCACTAATTTATTTATTATAATATTATTATTTTATTATTAATTTATCATTCATTATTAGAATATTTTTAAAGAAATAATTAAATAATTTTTTTTTAATTTTTTTTAAATTTCACTAGTAGTAGAACATATTTGCTGCAAAATAACGAATCTAACTACCATAAAAGCTGTGGACCAAGAGGCATTTCTCTTTTTTTCTTTGAATTTGTCTTTATTCCCTTTGACCGAGGGAGATATAGAGAGAAAGAAATATATTTGTTGGACACATGGTATACAAAGGATTACCGACCACGAGGTCCTTCTGTCCTTTCTTTGAATATTTTTCTACATAAATTATTCATTTGAAAGGCTTTAGTTAACTTAATCTATTAAATTATCTATTTATAAAAATAAACACTTTCAATAGATTCAATTCTAATTACTTTGTACTTTACGTTTCCAACCATTTACATTCTATAATGCTGTCTAATGCAATCTATAAATATGCTTTTATATTCGCTGTGTTCACAAAGAATATAAAAGCTTATACAACAAATTTATTTATAAATAAAGAATCAAACTAGGCGGTCCCAATTAAACGCTGTTTGTTCACCTACAAAACATTTCCAAACATTTCTTTTTCTTTCATAGAGTATTTCATATTTGTTACCCGTTTTTACCCAGAAAAAAAAGTCGTCATAAATGTATTTATTTCTCCATTCATCAACTGATTTGTCCACCAAACAAATTTTGCTGTAACTCGCCCTGGATAATGTTTGTTCGGTTTCATGTTGAGTTAAAAACATTTCACCAACAATAAGCAGATTACACAATGAAATTTAATAAATCTTAAAGAAACACACAAAAAAATATGTTTACTGTTTAAACCAATCTGCTCAACCAACTCTAAATGTTTAACTAAATCTGTATGTTTAAAAAAGTGGACACATCTATTCCACTGTCCTTTGGTGTTAATTAATTCCAACGCAACGGCTTAAAGTCTGGATTGACACAACCTTGTGCGGTTTTTTATGAACAAATTTAATATAAATTTAATAAAACATATAGTTCTATAGTTCAATCGGCGACGGTGCAAGTATAGAGATGAAATTTGGACGCGAATCTCCTAGTCTTTATAATTTATGTTTGAATCACACTATACACTAACTGTTTGTGATGTAGTATACAACAAGAAAAATATTACAGGCATGGAAGATGGAGATAACTATGGTCAAGATGGTATTCAAGACGATCAATTATTCTGCCGAGAGCGTCGATGAAGTCAAAGAATACGGACAAGTTAAATTAACCTTAGACAATTTAGAAGAGAATTCATCCACTTCTCCTCTTCAGCCTCTAACCTCTTGTGGAGTTTTGTTTCATTTACCCATTGACCATAACATTCTCCAAATTTCTTGTTTATTTGAATCCCACTTAACTTAATCGGCACGTTCGTATAGTATCGCTTGATTTACCATATGCGTGAACACGAGAAAAATCCATTATTTATTGTTAAAAATGCTCGAGACAGACTCGCCGTGTCTAAAAAGACCTGGCATTAACAAACTCTAGTTAAGAGATTCGTAAAATCTCAATGTAAACCCTATTGATTCAATTGCATTTCCTATTAGAGGCGAAAACTCGAAGCTTGAAGTAAGTAGCTTAAACTACTTGATGCAAGGGCGGTGCAGTAGAAAGAGCCGAGCCCTGGTCTATGCTAAGCAGCTAACATCAAAAAGAAATAATACTAGACAATCAAGAATGAACATACTAAAATTGGTATGCACTAGTCAAGATAAGTCAGAATTAAATACGAAAAAAAAAACTAGAAATGAAAGTCTAATTATGAAAAACTGGACTAGACAGAAACATCTACAAACTAGGAAAACTCGATTTTACAGTAACTTTGACTGGACTTATCTGGTCTTGTCTCGTCTTGTATGGTTTTGTCTGGTCTTATCTGGTATTGTCTCATTTTGTCTGGTCTTGTTTGACCTTGTATGGTCTTGTCTTGAATTATCTGGTCTTGTATGATTTTTTCTGGTCTTGTTTCATATTGTCTGGTTTGTCAGGACTTGCCTGACCTTGTCTGCCCTTGTGTGGTCTTTCCTGATCATATCCTGGCTTATATGGTCTTGTCTGGTATTATCTGGTCTTATCTGGTTTTGTCTGGTCTTGTCTGGCCTTGTATAGTTCTTTCTAGTCTTGTCAAGTTTTCTCTGATTTTGTCTGGTCTTGCTTGATCTTGCCTGTTTTTTTTCTAGTCTTGTCTGATCATATATGGTCTTGTCTGATCCTGTCTGGTCTTCTCTGGTCGTTTCTGGTTTTGCCTTGTGTAGTCAGGTATGGTCTAGTCTAGTCTAGTCTGATCCTGTCAGGTCTTGTCTGATTTTGTCTGGTGTGCTTGGTCTTGTATGTACTTGTCTAGTCAGGTCAGGTCTTGTCTAGTCTAGTCTGGTCTTGTATGGTCTTTTTTGTTTTTGTCTGGTCTTGTGTGGTGTTGTCTAGTCATATCTAGTCTTGTCTGGTCTTATTTGGTCTTTTCTTATCTGGTCTGATCTTGTTTTATGTGAACTTGTCTAGGTTGTTCTGACCTTGTCTCGTTTTGTTTGCTCTTGTCTTGTCTTGCCTTATCTTGCTCGCATCAAGTCTTACCGAGTCGCCAATTCTTATATCATTTTTTCTCCTCTAGCTTTATATGTATAATATGTATATATGATAATATGTATAATATGTATAATATGTATATTCCTTCCTAATATTTTATAAAGTAAGCAAATTAATTACATGTCCCTCAATTTTCACGATTGTGACTTAATTATCAATGTGACTTAATTAAAATTAGCCGGAATGTATTTTTAGCAATTGAGATAAAACGAAATCTAATTTGTTCAAGTATAATTTCACGTGATGTTTTGAAAACTAACGGCGTTATTGTATGAAACGGCAAACACTCGGCGAACCGGGCTTCTCGCATATTCCAATATTTATGACGCCTGGGAGTTCAAATTTCGTGCGAAAAAGTCTGACATGCAAGAGAAATGTTTGGTTTGATAAAAATAAATTTGCGAAACGACTCGCTGTTTAGGCGGAATGAGCATTGTATGGCACAAGTAACACGGCTGTTTATTTATTTATGAGCGGTATAGAAAAATAATGGTTGAGACAGTTTGCAGCGTTTATTTGCTTCGGCGAATCTGTACGACAAACGTTAATAGTTTATTGAAAAGACGGCGCTATTTTTTTTAATTTTCGTTAATTTAATTAAAAAATTCACATTTTCTGCTTTTATTCTTCTCTCTGTTCTCTGTTCCCAGTTCACATATTAAGTAAAAGTTTCATTATTTTCAATATTCAAGTTCACATATTAAGTAAACAAAACAGTAGAGATATTAGTGTTTAAAAGCATATATTATTCAACATTTTTTATTTATGTTACTTGGGTTTCTTTTGGTTTTTGTATTGCATTTAATGCCCGCTCCACACTCTCGCGGAGTAACTTCGGCGAGGATCCTCGCCGAAGTTGTTCGAGGCGAGGAACTAGACGGAGGAGGCATCTACACTCTCGCCTTACTTCGCGAGGACCTCAGTGCTATGACTGACACCGAACAGGTGGTAGCTGCTGCTGCAACTATTTGTGTGTATAATATATAGGAAAGGACGAGTAAATACGAGAGTGCAGACGTGATACTCTGCATTCCTCGTACTCGCGCCACGTGTGCGTTTTAAAAATCGCTTCTAGAGCGAAGTTAGCCAAGGCGAGGCGAGGAACCACAAGGCGGACCGAGTAACCTGACCACACTTTCGTTCCTCGCTGAACTCCGTGCTACTTCGCGAGAATGTGAAGCGGGCATTTGATTTCTGAGCGGTCTATGGGACGCTGCAAGCGCGCTAGCCGAGTTCCAGGAGTGTTTTGGCAACTCTGTGTCACAGACCCATTTGTTGTACATTCCCATTTTATATCTGTAAAAATAATAATGTTTAGTGACATTCAGTATTACCAAACAGTTGGTACCTCGGTTAAGAAAGAGTTAACCTAAACAAGAACCAAAGAGACCACTCGCCGAGCTCTCTAATATTGTTTCTTTTTAAGCTATGAAATTGTATTTATCTACGATCACTAATGTAAATGCCCATTATTGTACAGTTCGTGGACTATGTAAATACATCATAACACACAGGTATGTAAGTTATGATTGATAACACACACGTGCGTCTAGTTTACGATTCGTTGATTGGTTGAGAGATGCTACTACGTGGTCATACGTTCAGCGCCCAAACAATCTTTTCAATTGCTTCATTCACCTGGCTAATTGGATGAATTTGTTAAAATTAAAACAACTAGTCGCTACCATATGTTTTCAATTTTTTTGGAACAAATGAACAAAATAAAAACCGCGAGCTTTCAATCAACTTTTAACGCTTCTCTCACAGGATCGCCCCGTTTACC
Organism: Phosphuga atrata; assembly: GCA_944588485.1. Taxonomy (NCBI): domain Eukaryota; kingdom Metazoa; phylum Arthropoda; class Insecta; order Coleoptera; family Silphidae; genus Phosphuga; species Phosphuga atrata. The sequence goes on along the minus strand of OX155893.1, from coordinate 7,487,128 downwards.
GGTTATTTTCTGCTGATTGATTGATTTTAAATTGAATTATCCTGTCATGCAAGTTATGATGTATTCCTGTCGCGGACAATAACTGCCAGGTCGTCGGCATATACCACCGAGGTCACATTTTTTCCTAGGTCCAGCTATAGGATTATGTTCCATAAAGTTGGTCCAAATATGGAGCCCAGAGACACCGCATGTTGTTTCAATTTTTGATCCTTGGTAGATAATAATGTAACGGTTAGTGAGGTACGTCTTTTCTGATTTGTAAAAGCTTGGACTTGCACTAGACATTTATAAATAGGTAGTCTTTTCTGTCATGTTTGTACTCGCTGGTCTCAAATGAAATAAATTATTTTAGAAATAATTGATATTACTCTTGCCTATTCAGTAATGAGTTTTATTCTTGTCTTACCTGTACATTCTCGCCTACATCCACATTTACATTGCTTATCTAATTACATATCCAATTTATCTCAAACATTATTAAATATATATGCGAAAATCTAGTTAACAAAATTACAATAAGGCAGAATAATGAAGCGCCGGAGGAGCAACAAACGAAAATAAATGCAAATTTCCTCATTTAATTAGCCCGCGATGTTGTTGAGGAAAACATTCGTTAATTTCATTCGTTCACAGTTGATACGCAACAAGTATTTTCCACCCCTGAACACCCAAACAGCCCCACCGCCGAATTATCTTAACTCGCTTACTACACAATCCAAACTCAAATACTAAATTAAAACTAACAAATGACAAAGAATATTCATTTTCTGTGTCGTTTTCACTGTCTAGTTTGGTCTGTATAGTGTTGTTTGTCTAGTCTTGTCTATCAAGTCTTGTCTGTCTTGTCTTGTCTGTCTAGTCTTGTCTGTCTACTCTTGTCTGTCTAGTCTTGTCTGTCTAGTCTTGTCTGTCTAGTCTTGTCTGTCTAGTCTTGTCTGTCTAGTCTTGTCTGTCTAGTCTTGTCTGTCTAGTCTTGTCTGTCCAGTCTTGTCTGTCTAGTCTTGTCTGTCTAGTCTTGTCTGTCTAGTCTTGTCTGTCTAGTCTTGTCTGTCAAGTCTTGTCTGTCTAGTCTTGTCTGTCTAGTCTTGTCTGTCTAGTTTTGTCTGTCTAGTCTTGTCTGTCTAGTCTTGTCTGTCTAGTCTTGTTTGTCTAGTCTTGTCTGTCTAGTCTCGTCTGTCTAGTCTCGTCTGTCTAGTCTTGTCTCTCTAGTCTTGTCTGTCTATTCTTGTCTGTCTAGTCTTGTCTGTCTAGTCTTGTCTGTCTAGTCTTGTCTGTCTAGTCTTGTCTGTCTAGTTTTGTCTGTCTAGTCTTGTCTGTCTAGTCTTGTCTGTCTAGTCTTGTCTGTCTAGTCTTGTCTGTCTAGTCTTGTCTGTCTAGTCTTGTCTGTCTAGTCTTGTCTGTCTAGTCTTGTCTGTCTAGTTTTGTCTGTCTAGTCTTGTCTGTCTAGTCTTGTCTGTCTAGTCTTGTCTGTCTAGTCTTGTCTGTCTAGTCTTGTCTGTCTAGTCTTGTCTGTCTAGTTTTGTCTGTCTAGTCTTGTCTGTCTAGTCTTGTCTGTCTAGTCTTGTCTGTCTAGTCTTGTCTGTCTAGTCTTGTCTGTCTAGTCTTGTCTGTCTAGTCTTGTCTGTCTAGTCTTGTCTGTCTAGTCTTGTCTGTCTAGTCTTGTCTGTCTAGTCTTGTCTGTCTAGTCTTGTCTGTCTAGTCTTGTCTGTCTAGTCTTGTCTGTCTAGTCTTGTCTGTCTAGTCTTGTCTGTCTAGTCTTGTCTGTCTAGTCTTGTCTGTCTAGTCTTGTCTGTCTAGTCTTGTCTGTCTAGTCTTGTCTGTCTAGTCTTGTCTGTCTAGTCTTGTCTGTCTAGTCTTGTCTGTCTAGTCTTGTCTGTCTAGTCTTGTCTGTCTAGTCTTGTCTGTCTAGTCTTGTCTGTCTAGTCTTGTCTGTCTAGTCTTGTCTGTCTAGTCTTGTCTGTCTAGTCTTGTCTGTCTAGTCTTGTCTGTCTAGTCTTGTCTGTCTAGTCTTGTCTGTCTAGTCTTGTCTGTCTAGTCTTGTCTGTCTAGTCTTGTCTGTCTAGTCTTGTCTGTCTAGTCTTGTCTGTCTAGTCTTGTCTGTCTAGTCTTGTCTGTCTAGTCTTGTCTGTCTAGTCTTGTCTGTCTAGTCTTGTCTGTCTAGTCTTGTCTGTCTAGTCTTGTCTGTCTAGTCTTGTCTGTCTAGTCTTGTCTGTCTAGTCTTGTCTGTCTAGTCTTGTCTGTCTAGTCTTGTCTGTCTAGTCTTGTCTGTCTAGTCTTGTCTGTCTAGTCTTGTCTGTCTAGTCTTGTCTGTCTAGTCTTGTCTGTCTAGTCTTGTCTGTCTAGTCTTGTCTGTCTAGTCTTGTCTGTCTAGTCTTGTCTGTCTAGTCTTGTCTGTCTAGTCTTGTCTGTCTAGTCTTGTCTGTCTAGTCTTGTCTGTCTAGTCTTGTCTGTCTAGTCTTGTCTGTCTAGTCTTGTCTGTCTAGTCTTGTCTGTCTAGTCTTGTCTGTCTAGTCTTGTCTGTCTAGTCTTGTCTGTCTAGTCTTGTCTGTCTAGTCTTGTCTGTCTAGTCTTGTCTGTCTAGTCTTGTCTGTCTAGTCTTGTCTGTCTAGTCTTGTCTGTCTAGTCTTGTCTGTCTAGTCTTGTCTGTCTAGTCTTGTCTGTCTAGTCTTGTCTGTCTAGTCTTGTCTGTCTAGTCTTGTCTGTCTAGTCTTGTCTGTCTAGTCTTGTCTGTCTAGTCTTGTCTGTCTAGTCTTGTCTGTCTAGTCTTGTCTGTCTAGTCTTGTCTGTCTAGTCTTGTCTGTCTAGTCTTGTCTGTCTAGTCTTGTCTGTCTAGTCTTGTCTGTCTAGTCTTGTCTGTCTAGTCTTGTCTGTCTAGTCTTGTCTGTCTAGTCTTGTCTGTCTAGTCTTGTCTGTCTAGTCTTGTCTGTCTAGTCTTGTCTGTCTAGTCTTGTCTGTCTAGTCTTGTCTGTCTAGTCTTGTCTGTCTAGTCTTGTCTGTCTAGTCTTGTCTGTCTAGTCTTGTCTGTCTAGTCTTGTCTGTCTAGTCTTGTCTGTCTAGTCTTGTCTGTCTAGTCTTGTCTGTCTAGTCTTGTCTGTCTAGTCTTGTCTGTCTAGTCTTGTCTGTCTAGTCTTGTCTGTCTAGTCTTGTCTGTCTAGTCTTGTCTGTCTAGTCTTGTCTGTCTAGTCTTGTCTGTCTAGTCTTGTCTGTCTAGTCTTGTCTGTCTAGTCTTGTCTGTCTAGTCTTGTCTGTCTAGTCTTGTCTGTCTAGTCTTGTCTGTCTAGTCTTGTCTGTCTAGTCTTGTCTGTCTAGTCTTGTCTGTCTAGTCTTGTCTGTCTAGTCTTGTCTGTCTAGTCTTGTCTGTCTAGTCTTGTCTGTCTAGTCTTGTCTGTCTAGTCTTGTCTGTCTAGTCTTGTCTGTCTAGTCTTGTCTGTCTAGTCTTGTCTGTCTAGTCTTGTCTGTCTAGTCTTGTCTGTCTAGTCTTGTCTGTCTAGTCTTGTCTGTCTAGTCTTGTCTGTCTAGTCTTGTCTGTCTAGTCTTGTCTGTCTAGTCTTGTCTGTCTAGTCTTGTCTGTCTAGTCTTGTCTGTCTAGTCTTGTCTGTCTAGTCTTGTCTGTCTAGTCTTGTCTGTCTAGTCTTGTCTGTCTAGTCTTGTCTGTCTAGTCTTGTCTGTCTAGTCTTGTCTGTCTAGTCTTGTCTGTCTAGTCTTGTCTGTCTAGTCTTGTCTGTCTAGTCTTGTCTGTCTAGTCTTGTCTGTCTAGTCTTGTCTGTCTAGTCTTGTCTGTCTAGTCTTGTCTGTCTAGTCTTGTCTGTCTAGTCTTGTCTGTCTAGTCTTGTCTGTCTAGTCTTGTCTGTCTAGTCTTGTCTGTCTAGTCTTGTCTGTCTAGTCTTGTCTGTCTAGTCTTGTCTGTCTAGTCTTGTCTGTCTAGTCTTGTCTGTCTAGTCTTGTCTGTCTAGTCTTGTCTGTCTAGTCTTGTCTGTCTAGTCTTGTCTGTCTAGTCTTGTCTGTCTAGTCTTGTCTGTCTAGTCTTGTCTGTCTAGTCTTGTCTGTCTAGTCTTGTCTGTCTAGTCTTGTCTGTCTAGTCTTGTCTGTCTAGTCTTGTCTGTCTAGTCTTGTCTGTCTAGTCTTGTCTGTCTAGTCTTGTCTGTCTAGTCTTGTCTGTCTAGTCTTGTCTGTCTAGTCTTGTCTGTCTAGTCTTGTCTGTCTAGTCTTGTCTGTCTAGTCTTGTCTGTCTAGTCTTGTCTGTCTAGTCTTGTCTGTCTAGTCTTGTCTGTCTAGTCTTGTCTGTCTAGTCTTGTCTGTCTAGTCTTGTCTGTCTAGTCTTGTCTGTCTAGTGTTGTCTGTCTAGTCTTGTCTGTCTAGTCTTGTCTGTCTAGTCTTGTCTGTCTAGTCTTGTCTGTCTAGTCTTGTCTGTCAAGTCTTGTCTGTCTAGTCTTGTCTGTCTAGTCTTGTCTGTCTAGTCTTGTCTGTCTAGTCTTGTCTGTCTAGTCTTGTCTGTCTAGTCTTGTCTGTCTAGTCTTGTCTGTCTAGTCTTGTCTGTCTAGTCTTGTCTGTCTAGTCTTGTCTGTCTAGTCTTGTCTGTCTAGTCTTGTCTGTCTAGTCTTGTCTGTCTAGTCTTGTCTGTCTAGTCTTGTCTGTCTAGTCTTGTCTGTCTAGTCTTGTCTGTCTAGTCTTGTCTGTCTAGTCTTGTCTGTCTAGTCTTGTCTGTCTAGTCTTGTCTGTCTAGTCTTGTCTGTCTAGTCTTGTCTGTCTAGTCTTGTCTGTCTAGTCTTGTCTGTCTAGTCTTGTCTGTCTAGTCTTGTCTGTCTAGTCTTGTCTGTCTAGTCTTGTCTGTCTAGTCTTGTCTGTCTAGTCTTGTCTGTCTAGTCTTGTCTGTCTAGTCTTGTCTGTCTAGTTTTGTCTGTCTAGTCTTGTATGTCTAGTCTTGTCTGTCTAGTCTTGTCTGTCTAGTCTTGTCTGTCTAGTCTTGTCTGTCTAGTCTTGTCTGTCTAGTCTTGTCTGTCTAGTCTTGTCTGTCTAGTCTTGTCTGTCTAGTCTTGTCTGTCTAGTCTTGTCTGTTCATATAAATTTAATAAATTTAACAAATTTATTTATCTACTTAAAACTACCCCTCCTCCAGAGGATTCTTGTCTGCAGTAGAAGCTTATAAGATTGTAGCCGTGGAGGTTTATAGTCCGGCTTCGGCGGCAGAAATCAAATTTATGGAAGATGATGGAACATAGTAACCAGGAGATTCCCATCTCCCGAAAAATGGGATCTGATAATCAGGTGACGGCGGCACGGCCCCGGTTCTTGATTATCAAAAAGAAGGACGGCAACAATTTTGAAGAAGATAACCCATTTAAAATCAGTAAAACTCTATATGGACTGGTTGGCGAATGCGCTACAATAAAAAAAATTAGAGAAGGCCTTTTTATTGAAACGAAATCTAATAAGCAATCTACTAGGCTGATGGAAATTGAAAATCTCTGCGAGTATCCGGTAGAAGTTCTTACCCACAGAACTTTAAATTTTAGCAAGGGAGTTATATATTGTAGGGACCTCCTAAATGTTCCAGAGGAAGAAATCTTGGTAGAACTAAAAAGCCTAGATGTCTGCGAAGTAAGAAGAATCAAAACTAAGAGAGAGGGAGAGCTTAAAAACACTCCATCTATAATCTTAACATTTAATACACCTACTCTACCCAAATACACCAAAGTGGCTTTTTACAACTTAGAGGTGCGGGAATACATTCCAAGCCCAATGCGATGCTTCCGGTGCCAAAAATTTGGCCATAGTTCCATCAGATGTTCAAGCCCACAAATATGTTCCTGCGGAAAATCTCCTCACGGGGGTATATGTGTTTCACCCACCTGTACCAACTGTGGCGGAGACCATTTGGAAAGCGCTCGTTTATGCCCGAAATATATGTAGGAAGCAGCTAACCAAGAAATTAAAATAAAAGAAAAAATTTCATACTTCGAAGCAAGACGTAAAATCATTGTAACCACACCCATAAAAAATAGGACATATGCAAATGCCGTTTCGATTCCCACAAGACCCGCACCGTTCGATGTGAAGGAGCTGGCTGCAGTCCTTATTCCCGCTATTATGGACTCCCTAAGAAGTTTGATTCGTCCAGACATTTTCCAAGGAAACACTGACCTTCCAGAAATCTCAGCTCCCACACCAACCATAGTAGAAAAGACTCTGGAAGCAACTAGGAAACAGACTCCATCACCTTCCGCGCAAGAGGATAATGGCAGCGAGCCATCGAGGAGGGACACAGGACAGACAAGAGAATATATTCAAATCCCCAAAAGGTAGGGAGGAAAAAGACAAGAGAAAACGAGGTGGTCCACCGGCCACCAGAGCATCTTCACTCTCGGACGACACATCTGAACCGGAACCAGATCCCAAGAAAGACTGGGTCAGGTCTAAAACCAAAGGATGGGAAAGAGGAAGACCCAGGAACCAGGGTCACACAACGTCCTCGGACAAAAGCAAATAACTCGCTCTTACTTCCCACCTACGTTCTATAACCTATCTTTAAATCTTCCTAATATCCAAAGCGCAAATAATATGTATCCAACAAATTTAAAAATCCTACAATTAAACCTAAATCGCTGTAAAGCAGCTCATAATTTACTTGAACAAACAATCTTCGAAAAAAACATAGATATTGTTATAGGTCAAGAGCCAAATAGACACATGGCTGATAACTCCTTCCTCGACTTAGACGGGGATAGCTTTATTCGCATTAACAAATTAGCGACCGTGTTGTCTTACAATAGCTGCAAAGGCTTTGTCTGTGTCGTACTATCAAGATTTTACGTCTATTCTTGTTATCAATCGCCAAGGAAAACACCCAAGGAGTTCGAAGAATACCTAGAACACCTAGAACTTCACCTAAAAGCCAATTCAGCACATAAGGAAGTCATTCTGGGAGGTGACTTAAATGCAAAAGCTCGTATCTTCGGATCAAAAGTCCAAGATATCAAAGGGATGATCCTAGCAGAGTGGATTGAGGCAAACGACCTCTTAGTTATTAATGAAGGAGACACACCTACCTTCTCAAACCACAATGGCTCTTCCTGATTGACATAACAATAGCGACCACCTCAATTAGCAAAAAAATTAGCGAATGGAAAGTAGATCAAGAACATGAAAACCTAAGCGATCACCGCACAATTAACTTCGCGGTTCGGGAATTTCCACACACAACTCGTGCCCAAGAAGCACAAAAACAGCGAGGCTGGAAACTGACAGCCGGGGGATGGTTTAGATTACAATCAAAATTAGACTCTGAATCTGATCATAACAGCGAACAACCCGAAGACCATACGCAAGCAGTTAATAGTCCTGTAGAATTTGCCGAATATATTTCCAAACTGTGCGATGAATGCTTTCCAAGACGACGTCGACCACAACACCGCCACCAATCTACCCCCTGGTGGACTACAACGATTGCCGCTAAGAGAGCCGCATGCTTCAAAAAGAGAAGAGTGATGGTGAGAAGGAACAAATCTAACGCAACTGATGAACAGAAACAAGAGGCTAGAATCGAATATAGTAACTCCAAAAAAGAATTCAAGATTGCTATATACGCACGCAAGAAATAGCTGTGGAAGGATCTCTGCAATCAATTAGAGGAAGATATATGGGGCCAAGGTTTTAAAATTATATCAGGCAAACTAAATCTTAGACCAAACATTAGCCTAAGCGAGGAAGAGATAAGTAGCCAGGTAGAAAAACTGTTCCCGAAGAAACCCAAAATTAACTGGATGGTCCCAGTAGTAACTGAAATAAAGACCTTTGACTTGGAAGATATTGTAAAAACTGCGCAGAGAATCAAGACCGGAAAAACTCCAGGTCCAGATAGTATACCCACAGATGTGCTCAAAGAAATAGCTACCAGGAGACCTGAAATCGTCTTGAGAGTTATGAACAGCTGTCTAACTAAAGGAGAATTTCCAGACATTTGGAAGGAGGCACGTCTAGTACTCATTGAAAAACCCAAAAAAGATCCGGCCGATAAAACATCATTCCGGTCGATTTGTATTCTAAATACCCCAGGTAAACTATTAGAAATGTTAGTTAAGACACTCCTGGAGAACGAGCTAGAAAGCAAAGGAATTCTACACGACAGACAATACGGATTTCGAGCGGGCAGGTCAACGATAGATGCCCTGTCCAAAGTCATGGAGATACCTAACAAAATTAGAGAAAAAGCCTTCAAGAACCAAGAGCTCGCGGTACTTCTTACTATTGACATAGAAAATGCCTTTAATTCAGCTCCGTGGGACCTCATAATTGACGCACTAAAAACTGCAGAAATTAGCCCATATCTGATTAAGATGGTCCAGTCGTACCTCAGCAATCGATATGTCATCACAAACAGAGGCTCAAAAATAGAAACAACATGCGGTGTCCCACAGGGCTCCATTCTAGGACCTATATTATGGAACATCTTCCACAACAGCATTTTAGAAATCGACTTAGGGAAAAAAGTTACCTTTGTTGCATACGCTGACGACCTAGCAGTGATTGTTTGCGGTAGAAATAAGTCACAACTGGAAGAGTCCGCGAAAAATGCCGTAGCAATAATACACCAACATCTAACAGAATTAGGGCTTAAAATGGCATACGCGAAGACGGAAATGGTAATCCTTGTGGGTAGAAGAAAATTTAAGACTCTGTCGGTAAAAATTGGCGACGCCATAATAACGAGCAAGCCGGCAATCAAGTACCTGGGGGTATACTTAGATAGAAATACCCGTATGACTACCCACATCAAAATCAAATGCGAGAAAGTCGAGAAGTCACTAATGGCTCTGACTAGGATCACTCCAAACATCTGGGGACCGCGCGAAAGAAAACGTCGAATACTAATGTTCGCGGCGTCTTCAGCCATCTTGTACGGTGCACCCATCTGGACGCAAGCGCTTAAGCATTCTCTATATAAGAATAAACTAGAAGTCCTAAACCGAAAAATGGCACTAAGAGTTATTTCGGCATATAGAACTGTCTCCACTGCTGCGGCAACCGCTATCGCCTCACTGCCGCCTCTCGAACTGAGAGCCAAGGAGATGGTTTACATATACCGACTTGGAAAAAACAGTAGGCCTGATGCTAAAGATAAATGCATGGAGGAGTGGCAGCAAAGATGGGGAGAATACAATGGTTGGACCAAAAATCTTATAAAAGACGTTAGGTTGTGGAGCAGGAGAAAGTGGGGTGAAGTGGATTACTATGTTACACAGGCCTTCACTGGGAACATTATTTGGAACATACCTTTACAAAATCAAAAAAAAAGAAAACCCAATCTGCTGGTTCTGTCCGGACATTGATTCAGCCGAACACACAATTTTTCACTGTGTCAGATGGATGGACCTTCGTGAAACAGCAAATCAATTATGCGGCACAGTCATATCAACATCTAATGTGGCAGAATTGCTTCTAAGAACAGAAGCAGATTGGAACGTAATAACAGAAATGATGAGGGATATAATAAAAGCAAAAGAGAAACACGAAAGAGAAAACCGAATTTAGAAACGAGGAGGGATAAATCATTCTGAAGTAATGCCTAGGGGCGGTTTCCGGGATGTATCTTCTCCTTTTTTTAATATTTATTTATTTTTTTTAACTTTTTGAAGTCTTGTTGTCTTTTACTATTATTTTAATTAAAAAAAAAAAGTCTTGTCTGTCTAGTCTTGTTCTTGTCTGTTCGGCGGTGGGGCTGTTTGGGTGTTCAGGGGTGGAAAATACTTGTTGCGTATCAACTGTGAACGAATGAAATTAACGAATGTTTTCCTCAACAACATCTTGTCTGTCTAGTCTTGTCTGTATAGTCTTGTCTGTCTAGTCTTGTCTGTCTAGTCTTGTCTGTCTAGTCTTGTCTGTCTAGTCTTGTCTGTCTAGTCTTGTCTGTCTAGTCTTGTCTGTCTAGTCTTGTCTGTCTAGTCTTGTCTGTCTTGTCTTGTCTGTCTAGTCTTGTCTGTCTAGTCTTGTCTGTCTAGTCTTGTCTGTCTAGTCTTGTCTGTCTAGTCTTGTCTGTCTAGTCTTGTCTGTCTAGTCTTGTCTGTCTAGTCTTGTCTGTCTAGTATTGTCTGTCTAGTCTTGTATGTCTAGTCTTGTCTGTCTAGTCTTGTCTGTCTAGTCTTGTCTGTCTAGTCTTGTCTGTCTAGTCTTGTATGTCTAGTCTTGTTTGTCTAGTCTTGTCTGTCTAGTCTTGTCTGTCTAGTCTTGTCTGTCTTGTCTTGTCTGTCTAGTCTTGTATGTCTAGTCTTGTCTGTCTAGTCTTGTCTGTCTAGTCTTGTCTGTCTAGTCCTGTCTGTCTAGAGTTGTCTGTCTAGACTTGTCTGTCTAGACTTGAATGTCTAGTCTTGTCTGTCTAATCTTGTCTGTCTAGTCTTGTCTGTCTAGTCTTGTCTGTCTAGACTTATCTGTCTGGTTTTGTCTGTCTAGACTTGTCTGTCTACTCTTGTATGCATAGTTTTGTCTGTCTAGTATTGTCTGTTTAGTCTTTTCTGTCTAGTCTTTTTGTCTAGTCTTCTCTGTCTAGTCTTGTCTGTCTGTTCATTTCAGACTGTCTAGTTTTAATAAATGCAATGTGATATAAATAAATGCATTGTGATTCTTATAAGAAGTTGAGTTAATAAATGTTGGGTGAATGAGTTTGTCTGACCTTCAAATTTATGGATGGTGAACAGACTGTCCCAACCCTAGATTTGAAGACGCGATCAAACATATTGAATCGAAAACTAATACTCCTATGTGTTTGTAGCCGGTGAGCACGTGCAAAGCCATAAATTAAATAATTGATGCTGGCGATGTCCTCCGGTTATTTCCAGAAAGATTAAAAAAACTGGATGACAAGAAAAAAAATCGATCGCAAAATGTATTCACAGGTGGAATCTCATTATTAAAAAATCGACAAAATGTTAAAATATTTAAAAGAATGTTGAAGTTCAAAGGGTACCAATAATTTAAAAAAAAAAAGGGTTTATATTTTGTCCAACTTCTCGCTGCAATTGTAACAATAATAAAATCGAATGAATGGTAATTTGAACATGCATATTGAACAAATATCTACCATTGATTTTAATTGCTTAACTTAATAACTTTGTGATAACACAGAGGAGATAATTGAGACAATACTTAAAAAAGTTAATTCTTTCATTCCATTTATTTGTTTTCTAAATAATTTTCTTTCTTGTCTGAAATTTGAATACGAAACTTCTAAGTAAAGCAAACTGTCGAGAAGACGGACAATTGGATAAATTAATTGAGCCATTAGTTAATTGCAAGATCATTACAATTCTGAGTACGTGCAAGCGAGCTGACTCGGTTTAAAGGTCGACCGAGGATTTCCCAATTATCAATCCGTTGAGTGGATTACCAGGGCTTGGATTGGGTCGTTCACATAAACAATGCGGGAATGAACCAACAAAACCGACTAATTCAACAAAATAAGTTTAGTTTTAATTTGTAACTTTTTCACTCAAAGATTCAATTACATATTTCACTAACACAATCAGAAGAACGCTTATAGAACTCCTGAAAGGCTGAATATATTTATATATTCAGGCTGCGTTCCGAATGTTTAAGTTTGTATGATTATCTATAACGTAGGATGGTTTTACCAATTCTATCTTATCATTTAAATCAATAACCTGCTAAGTTCACGAAATGTCAAATTAAAAATAGTATGGTTTTACCAATTGTAATAATCAGAAGGCTTCAGAGAACGGTCAAAGTATTAGAACGGTCTAAGACAAAAGTTCTTGTCTGCTCTTGTTTTCCTTAGTCGATGTTCTCATTCTTCCATTTTTGCGGAAAACTTGATTAAATCATCGCATAAATTACAATTTACGGAAAAAATATTTGTTTTTGCAAAATCAAACAAACCGTAATTTAATGTAAATAACATTTCTCGCCTGTGTGCTTAATTACACGTCGAATATATAAAAACGGGACAGATGTCCTTAGCTAATCCTTAAAAATTAGCAATTAAATTGCGACGAAGTTGTTCCCAGATAAAACTTAATCGCAAAAGTAAATTGTAGGAAAACCGAGTCGCTCTCGGTGCAGGACGCGCAAAAGGAAAAGGATGTTATGCATGTAGGAAGTGAAACCGACTCGGCCTTATTTATATACGCGAAGTCCTTTGAAGTCCGGTTTCATGAATAAAATCAGCCACATTGTAATTATGTTTCTTTTACGTTTGGACACATTTGGGAAATTCCTCTTCAAATGAAAATACGGAAAATCTGTTTATTTTGTCTTGTAGCTCTCATCTGGATTGCAATATATCCGTGTTCTCAAGTTTTTCTATAAAAGAACTTGTAACCAGTATGTATTTTTTTTTAATTAACTTCTCCGATTCAATTAAGATATGATGCTGTTGGTCCTGCCGTGGGGGAGAGGAATGTCTCGCGTGACAATAAACTGGGCGAGGTTTTATTTGCTCGACCAACTTAATCTTCTTAATAACAATGATTGGGTTGCAACAAGAAAGCGCATTGAAGGAAGGGTCGCATTGAAACTGTTTATACAACTAAGAGAAAATTCCGAAATGGAATTTTAACGACAAACAGGGTTAGCCATTTCTAAGAAAATTTAAATTGTAAAAGGTTCTTTTAATAAAATGTTTTGTAATTACCACAAATTATCATAAATACCATTTGATGTAAATTACCACATTACCAAGAGATTTTTTTAGTAATGCACTAATTTCAATCCCGTTTCTATTACATTATTAACTTGGTAATTATATATTTATTGGCAAATTCAAGTTTTAAAATATTCGTCTTGAGGATATTGCAGTGTTTAGTCAAACAGATTCTTTGAGGGTGTCGAATATTTTTTTGCCCAAGTCTTTTGTAGAGTAAGCCCTTGTCAAGTGCAGCTTACACAAGGCTTTACAAAAAGCTCGATAGGGTTTATTAAAACGCATATACTTACAAACGATACAGAAAACAAAGAACACAAACTTTTGATAAAGTGTCCATCTGCTCTGGTCCTCTAGTCTTATTTACATAGTCTTATCAGTTTAGTCTGATCTGCCTAGTTTTGTCCATCTAGTATTGTCTGTCTAGTATTGTCAGTTTAGTTAGTCTTGTCCATCTAGTATTGTCTGTCTAGAATTGTCACTTTAGTCTACTCCGTCTAGTCTGGTATGACTAGTCGTATCTCGCTAGTCCTTTCTGACTAGCCTTATCTGTCGCGTCATGTCTCGCGTATATCTAATTTCATGTGCTCAGTTTTGTTTGTCTAGCCTTATCTGTCTAGTATTGTCTGTCCCGTTTTGTCTGTATAGTTTCGCCTGTCTAGTTTTGTCTGTCTAATCTTGTCTGTCTAATCTTGTCTGTCTAGTCGTCTGTCTAGTCTTGCCTGTCTAGTCTTGTCTGTCTAGTCGTGTCTGTCTAGTCTTGTCTGTCTAGTCTTGTCTGTCTAGTCTTGTCTGTCTAGTCTTGTCTGTCTAGTCGTGTCTGTCTAGTCTTGTCTGTCTAGTCTTGTCTGTCTAGTCTGGTCTGTCTAGTCTTGTCTGTCTAGTCTTGTCTGTCTAGTCTTGTCTGTCTAGTCTTGTCTGTCTAGTCTTGTCTGTCTAGTCTTGTCTGTCTAGTCTTGTCTGTCTAGTCTTGTCTGTCTAGTCTTGTCTGTCTAGTCTTGTCTGTCTAGTCTTGTCTGTCTAGTCTTGTCTGTCTAGTCTTGTCTGTCTAGTCTTGTCTGTCTAGTCTTGTCTGTCTAGTCTTGTCTGTCTAGTCTTGTCTGTCTAGTCTTGTCTGTCTAGTCTTGTCTGTCTAGTCTTGTCTGTCTAGTCTTGTCTGTCTAGTCTTGTCTGTCTAGTCTTGTCTGTCTAGTCTTGTCTGTCTAGTCTTGTCTGTCTAGTCTTGTCTGTCTAGTCTTGTCTGTCTAGTCTTGTCTGTCTAGTCTTGTCTGTCTAGTCTTGTCTGTCTAGTCTTGTCTGTCTAGTCTTGTCTGTCTAGTCTTGTCTGTCTAGTCTTGTCTGTCTAGTCTTGTCTGTCTAGTCTTGTCTGTCTAGTCTTGTCTGTCTAGTCTTGTCTGTCTAGTCTTGTCTGTCTAGTCTTGTCTGTCTAGTCTTGTCTGTCTAGTCTTGTCTGTCTAGTCTTGTCTGTCTAGTCTTGTCTGTCTAGTCTTGTCTGTCTAGTCTTGTCTGTCTAGTCTTGTCTGTCTAGTCTTGTCTGTCTAGTCTTGTCTGTCTAGTCTTGTCTGTCTAGTCTTGTCTGTCTAGTCTTGTCTGTCTAGTCTTGTCTGTCTAGTCTTGTCTGTCTAGTCTTGTCTGTCTAGTCTTGTCTGTCTAGTCTTGTCTGTCTAGTCTTGTCTGTCTAGTCTTGTCTGTCTAGTCTTGTCTGTCTAGTCTTGTCTGTCTAGTCTTGTCTGTCTAGTCTTGTCTGTCTAGTCTTGTCTGTCTAGTCTTGTCTGTCTAGTCTTGTCTGTCTAGTCTTGTCTGTCTAGTCTTGTCTGTCTAGTCTTGTCTGTCTAGTCTTGTCTGTCTAGTCTTGTCTGTCTAGTCTTGTCTGTCTAGTCTTGTCTGTCTAGTCTTGTCTGTCTAGTCTTGTCTGTCTAGTCTTGTCTGTCTAGTCTTGTCTGTCTAGTCTTGTCTGTCTAGTCTTGTCTGTCTAGTCTTGTCTGTCTAGTCTTGTCTGTCTAGTCTTGTCTGTCTAGTCTTGTCTGTCTAGTCTTGTCTGTCTAGTCTTGTCTGTCTAGTCTTGTCTGTCTAGTCTTGTCTGTCTAGTCTTGTCTGTCTAGTCTTGTCTGTCTAGTCTTGTCTGTCTAGTCTTGTCTGTCTAGTCTTGTCTGTCTAGTCTTGTCTGTCTAGTCTTGTCTGTCTAGTCTTGTCTGTCTAGTCTTGTCTGTCTAGTCTTGTCTGTCTAGTCTTGTCTGTCTAGTCTTGTCTGTCTAGTCTTGTCTGTCTAGTCTTGTCTGTCTAGTCTTGTCTGTCTAGTCTTGTCTGTCTAGTCTTGTCTGTCTAGTCTTGTCTGTCTAGTCTTGTCTGTCTAGTCTTGTCTGTCTAGTCTTGTCTGTCTAGTCTTGTCTGTCTAGTCTTGTCTGTCTAGTCTTGTCTGTCTAGTCTTGTCTGTCTAGTCTTGTCTGTCTAGTCTTGTCTGTCTAGTCTTGTCTGTCTAGTCTTGTCTGTCTAGTCTTGTCTGTCTAGTCTTGTCTGTCTAGTCTTGTCTGTCTAGTCTTGTCTGTCTAGTCTTGTCTGTCTAGTCTTGTCTGTCTAGTCTTGTCTGTCTAGTCTTGTCTGTCTAGTCTTGTCTGTCTAGTCTTGTCTGTCTAGTCTTGTCTGTCTAGTCTTGTCTGTCTAGTCTTGTCTGTCTAGTCTTGTCTGTCTAGTCTTGTCTGTCTAGTCTTGTCTGTCTAGTCTTGTCTGTCTAGTCTTGTCTGTCTAGTCTTGTCTGTCTAGTCTTGTCTGTCTAGTCTTGTCTGTCTAGTCTTGTCTGTCTAGTCTTGTCTGTCTAGTCTTGTCTGTCTAGTCTTGTCTGTCTAGTCTTGTCTGTTTAGTCTTGTCTGTCTAGTCTTGTCTGTCTAGTCTTGTCTGTCTAGTCTTGTCTGTCTAGTCTTGTCTGTCTAGTCTTGTCTGTCTAGTCTTGTCTGTTTAGTCTTGTCTGTCTAGTCTTGTCTGTCTAGTCTTGTCTGTCTAGTCTTGTCTGTCTAGTCTTGTCTGTCTAGTCTTGTCTGTCTAGTCTTGTCTGTCCAGTCTTGTCTGTCCAGTCTTGTCTGTCCAGTCTTGTCTGTCTAGTCTTGTCTGTCTAGTCTTGTCTGTCTACTCTTGTCTGTCTAGTCTTGTCTGTCTAGTCTTGTCTGTCTAGTCTTGTCTGTCTAGTCTTGTCTGTCTAGTCTTGTCTGTCTAGTCTTGTCTGTCTGCTCTTGTCTGCCTAATCTTGTCTGTCCAATCTTTTATGTCTAGTTTTTCTTGTCTCTCTAGTCTTCATCTATCTATTCTTGAATGTCTAGTTTTGTCTGTCTAGTCAGGTCTATCTAGTCTTGTCTATTCTGTATTGATTGTCTAGTCTTATCTGTCTAGTCTTGTCTGTCTGGTATCGTCTGTTTAGTCTAGTCTGTCGAGTTTTGTTTCTCTAACTTTGTTTGCCTATTAGAGACTCTCTAGTTTTGTCTACTTAGTCTTCTCTGGTTGTAGTCTTGTCAGATAGACCTGGAGCTCTTTTAATAAGTGTAGGGCGTCCGTAGAAGTGCTTGCAAAATCGGTAAAAAAAAGTTGCTTTTTCTCTAGCGCCAGGTGAACGGGACGTCGCAGGACGGTGAGCGAGGGTTCCAAAAACGTGGCGCTTCAGGAGCTAAAAGGCCCGTTATGAATTTTTTAGATCCGATGAAAAATGCTCCTCGCAGGTTGCGAAAGTTGTAGCGTCCGAACCTGGAGGAGCTGACTCTTGATTCTGCATCAGAAAAATCTACAATCCCGTTTAGCGCTGTCGCTTCCGCTTCCGTCGGGCCGTTTTCGCAAAAACCTCGATTTTCGTGAGGGGGGGTGGGGGTTGATCCTCTGGAAGGGCGGGACAAGACGGAGGACGAAACCTAGGGATGTGTAACGTGCGGACGGACATAGGAAGTTAAAGCATCGAAGACGCGCGGTTAAAACACCGAGAAACTGTATAAAAAAGCGAATTTACCCTTTTCAAAAACCGACGTGGTGAGGTCCATCTGGCGAAATTTGGGAAACGCCACTCGTCGATCGTCTCAGAGTTGATCGAAATTTGCGATTCCGTCGTGAACTAGCGATTAGGGTTTATACAAAAACCGACATTTTGAAAAACCGGTTTTCGAATTCCAGATTTCCAAATAACCGATTTTAGCCGGTTTTCAATCTTTTGTCAAAAAAATAGAATAAGGAAAAATATTTGATTTAATTTATATAACAACATAAAACAATATCAATATCAAAGGCAAAATAAAAGGAAAAAATGAAAATACTCGTTCACTAGCTACTTGCTTGTTTATTAGCTTGGCTTTATAGTTTTTAGGACAAATAAGAAATCTAAGTTTCTGGTTGTTTTATTCGATGCCTCAAATAATGAAAATTCAGCTTTCAGTGTCTGTGGATATGTCAGTTTTCTTTCAGTCTTCAAGAAATTTTTGAATAAATTTTTCCATGGCTTTCTTTTAAAAAAAGCATTACACTAATGAGTAGTTTCTTTGATTTACTCTTTATAAGAATCTGTTTTCATATAAGAAATATTCTAGACAATATCATTAATAATTTCGATTTTTGACGCTAAAAGAAGTACACTAGATTTCTTTGCTGCACTGGAAATGGGTTGTAGATTTTGTAAATACAGCAAAAGAGTTGGTAATTCTACTTGTCTTCTTTCTTGAATTCATTCCAAGCATAATTTCAAACTTATTTCGGTATTTAATTTTTTTAGATCATTTAACAGAAATTAAAATATACCTTCACTTGATAATAAATTGACATAATTTGTACGTAACTTGAATTCTTTGAAACTGTTTTTTTGATTCAAAACCGGTTTTCTTAATTTAAAAACCGGTTTTCTTAATTTAAAAACCGGTTTTTCAAATGTGACAAATTTATTTAAAAAAAAAAACGGTTTTCTAAATCGTGTTTGAAAAACCGTCAAACCCTACTAGCGATTTAGGCCGAACGCTTCCCCAAACGGATCTCAAAAGTTTTCTTTACCAAAATGTATTTTTAGGAGGACACGGCGAAGATGGCCAGGAAAAATCAGATTTGCGTAAGAATTCCGGTAGAAAACTTCGAGACGCGCCTTTTTCCATCTCATTCTCATCGCTGCGCGACTTTTGTCGACGACGTAATTCAGATTTTTCCGCGGTTCCGGGTCGTCTGGCCAAAACACAGTCATATTCGTCTTGTCCTTGTAGCCAAAGAACAGACAAACGAAACCAAGTACTGCGATTTTCGATTACGCGTCATTTAGGCGTCCAAAAATGACGAATATTTTTGCAAAAAAGTGAGTTTTCTGCACTCGACAAATATTTTAAGCCAAAATGTCGAAAAATGAAGTGACAGTCGGATGGACGGCGACGTTCTGGATACACCGGCATCGCAACCAAGTCCATGCGACGATATATGTCCGAGTTGTGTGTGAAAAAGTGAAAAACTTTTAAAAATTCATACAAAACCTCTGGAGACTCTTGAGAAATTATTTAAAAAATACATGATTCTTTTGCAAATCAGATGTATAAGATATTCAATCGTTACAATATTAACCCTTAAATGCATTTTGTTGCAGTTTTACAACCAGCATACACTTTCGGCTTATATAGTTTTGAGTGTGCGAAGTGGAGGTCACTAATGCATAATGTAACAGAACTACTACATTTTGCACGGATAGGGGAAAGCAGATTTGACCCCAACTCGCCTTTTACGTTTAGGCTGCAAACGTTTATCGATGCGCTGTCGTCATTTCTAACCTCTGAATTCGGATCAGTGTTTACACGGCTCAACAGTGTGCAATAAAGCATTGTTTTTCATATAAATAAATCATGAAATAGACATTAGGGTATGTATAATGTAATCAATATGTACAAACTCACCATATATTGTCACATCAAGTTGTATATAGTGTTATATATCTGTTGCATTTCTGCAACATCATGTGGATATAGCACAGTCTATTATGTCGCTGATCTGCAACATTATGAATTTAATTTAATCTATATGGTTAGATCGTGTATTACGAATTTTTCAGAATGGCCAAAAAACCCCACTTGTAAATGAGAACTCCAATATTTTGCGGATCATATTAGCGAAATCAGCAGTGAGGAGCCCTTCTCAGACACCGATTCATTAGCAGATCCGGACTACGCACCCGTTGATCATGACGACAATGAAGACACTGTTTATGATGTTGTCGATAAAAATGATGCTAGAAGTTCAAATAAAGAGAATTGTCCTCCCAAGAATTCAGAAAAAGAATCAGACTCTAGCATAAAATGGAAAAAGAAAAATTTGATCCTCAATGAAGATCAGTTACAGTTCCTTGGATCAACCAAAATTCCCGATGAACTTTTGAAGGTAGAAAGACCCTACCAATGTTTTTCATTATTTTTTACAAAGAAATTTCTCGAAAACGTTGTCTCAGAATCAGACTTATATGCTGTTCAAAAAAATATAAACAAGCCACTAAATTTGACTATTCAAGAACTAAATGTGTATATTGGAATTGTGATTTATACATCCATATTACGTCTACCTAATATACGGCTTTATTGGTCTCCTGACATGGTGACCTGGTGTTGACAGAATCAGAGAAAGAATGACCATCAATAGATTTGAGAAAATTAGAGCTTATATTCATTTCAACGATAACACAACGTTTCTACCAAAAGACTCTCCGAATCAAGATAGACTACAAAAACTGCGACCAATGATTGATCATTTGAATAGTGAATTCTCTAAAATTCCTCTTCAAGAAAAGCTAGCAATTGATGAACAATTATGTTCCACCAAAGTCACTTTATGAAGCAATATTTACCAATGAAGCCCCATAAATGAGGATTGAACTTATTCGTATTATGTGGCATGGATGGTTTTGCCTATAATTTTGAGATCTACTCAGAGCAAGAAAATTGTGCTTCAAAGAGAAGATCGAATGAACCAGATTTAGGAGCTTGTGGCAACGTTGTTATCAGACTTTGTCGCATAATCCCTAGAAATAAAAGATATAGACTATATTTCGACAATTACTATACCATTCTAAAACTACTATCCTATCTGGCCCATGTTGGAATCTTCAGCCTTGGTACCGTTCGTCGCAACAGAATTATGAACTGTAAGCTACCAACTGAGCAGGATATGAAAAAAGATGAACGTGGTTCGTCGTATGAGTTCGTTGGTACAGTAGACGATAAAGAAATAAGCTCACTAATTTGGAAAGATAACAAATTGGTCACCTTTGTGTCAACATTCTGTGGACAACAGCCAGAATCAACAATCAACCGATATGTTAAAAAGCGAAAACCATTGTTGAAATAAGATGTCCATCCATTATAAAGGAATATAACCAACATATGGGTGGTGTAGACCTTTTAGATGCAAACATAGCAAGGAATAAAATTACCCTCAAAAGCAAGAAATGGTACATGCGAATATTTTATCATTCTATTGACATGGCACTTGCTAACAGTTGGCTGTTATATAAGAGAATAATGAAAGTGAAATATCAAGTCCGATATCACATTTTATGACTTCAGAAAAGACGTGTCGGTATGTCTGCTGAATATCGGTTATGATACTCAACAAAAGAGAGGTAGACCGATTGAACAATCGTTAGAGTTAGAGCTACTGGAAAAGAGAAAACGAGGCCCAACAATATGCACCACCACAGGACGTTCGGTTGGATCGGATCGGTCTTTGGATTTCCTGGGTTGATCAAAGAAATAGGTGAAAACTACCGAATTGTAAGGGATTTTCTCAAACGAAATGTGACAAGTGTGGAGTTTACTTGTGCTGTAATAAAAAGAACAATTGTTTTAAAACATATCATACTACTCGCTAATATATGCATACTGTTGCAGTTATGCAACATATAAATTTTTTTTCTATTTATGTGAAAACACCACTTTTTTCTAATGTAACATCATTTATTATCAATAAATGTTACAGAATAGTAACAGAATATTTTTTTACTTACTGTTCCTTAAATCATGCATTAAAAGGTTAAAATAATTTTAATAAATTTTACAAAAAATCATGATTTTTACACCCCTTATTTGTTCGTGAAGTGAAGGATTTGTTCGTGAAGATTTAAAGGGCACCAGACAAGGCCAAGGAAAGCAGACAAGTTCAAACAAGGCCAGACAAAGCCAAACAAACCAGAGAAGACCAGACAGGACGAGACAAGAGCAGACAAGACCTAATAAAACCAGGCAAGGCCGTTCGAGGCGGTATAAGACTCGACAATATCATATAAGAGTACAGAAGACCAGAGCAGACCAAACAAGATTGGATAAAACTAGACAAGACTAGATAAAATTAGAAACGATTAAATCGCACAGTTGTTATTAAATTTATTTTGCCTGTCTAGTCTTATTTGTCTAGTCATGTCTGCCTTGTGTTATCTGTCTAGTCTTGTCTGTAGAGTCTTGCTTGTCTAGTCTTTTCTGTTTAGTCTTGTGTATTTAGCCTATTTCTTGATTGTTTAGTCCTATTAATCCCTTGTCTGTCTAGTTTTGTATGTGTACTCCTTTCTGTCTAGTCTTGCCTGTCGAGTCTTGTCGGTCTAGACTTGTCGGTCAAGTCTTCTCTCTTGTCTAGCCTTATCTGTCTAGTCGTGTCTATCTAGTCTTATCAGTCTAGCCTTGCTCTCTAGTCCTGTTTATTGAGCCGTTATGTGTCATCATTTTCTAATGAATTTGGTGGAGACACAATTGTCGAATGAGGTTGTTATAATCTTCAATTCCGTTTGTGTCTGTGTTTGCGGGCGAGGTTGTGAGTGAGCGAGAATATGAATTTTAATAGAATTCATCGGGGCCAAATAAGTGTAGTGGATATTTCTGCGCGCAATCGGCAACCCCGTCACGGCGCTAACTAATTGGCGAATTCAATTACACAGGCCGAAGCTTCCCGCAGGAACTTCCACAAAAAAAAGAATTAATAATTCTCAGACAAATTTCTATGCGGTGATCGAATAGTGTTTGATTTCATCTATTTGTAGCTAGATTTTTAATATAACGTGAGTCCCAAAAGTCTTGGAATCCACTCTTGCCATGAATTTGTATAAGTAGATCATTTCTTAATTGACACACATAAAATTAAACAAATTATCAAATGTCATTTTTAAGTAGCTGTCAGTGGTCTTGAGGTTATGTCGCATTGTTTTTAGGGTTAAGTTCGACAATTTCATTAGTTATAAATAAAACGTCTGCTCATAAATTTAACACTGATTTATTTTACAGTTTGTCAATTATAAAATCAACAAAGAAGAACAAACATTACAACAGATGCTGAATGTGTTGTCCATTTTCACGAATACACAAATTAGTTCGCCGTTTTTTGTTATCGAACACATTTTATAATACTATGTTGTCTATCTCTTCACATTTTCTTACTGTTTCATTTTCTACTGTATACACTGGATTGCTGAATACTGATTTTTTTTTAATATGGAAAAAGAAAAAAGTCCAGAGGAATTGGATCACAAGAACGTGGTGGTTCAGCTTATCAGTCTGTCGTCGAAGAATTCCTTAAGATAATTTAATGTTTAAGGGGCAATGTGCGGTCTAGCAGAATCTTGTTGGAGGAAGCCATTTTGGAGTTCATCGTCATGAAGTTCGTTAATAAAATGTTCCAAAAAAGTTGCAGCGTTTAAATTACCATCGAAAACTATTGGACCGATAATTCTGCGTCTTGACATTGCTAACCACCTAACCACCTAACACACCAACTTTGATGGGATGCAGTGGGTTGTCAATACTCCACATGCGCATGTTTTGGGAATTTATTGTATCCGTTTAGATGAAACTAGGCTTCATCAGTTAAAAAAGTTAAATTTAACACTTCGTCGTTCATATTTTCATTGAACCACCGACAGTAGGCCAGTCGTTTATTATAATCCTGTGGTAAAAGTCTTTGGTAGATTTGCAACTTAAATGGTTTCATGTGAAGATCATGACGAACAATCATGTGAGTGGTAGTACGATTTAAATTCAACTGTTGAGCTAGTCTCCTAATTGAAGTGGTATTGTCGTCTTGGACTGCATTTCTGATATTGTTTATAATATTCTCATTATTAATAAGAGGCCTTCCACTTCTTGATTTGTTGTTAATGTTACCAGTACTTCGAAAGCAATCAACTGATCGTAACACCTGCCTTCTAAACTGGTTCCTATTAAATTAAAGCCATAGGAAATCGCTGCCTAAATTCTTCACTGCACAGGTCGATACTGTATTCCCATTCACCATTTTCCAGGCGTCTAGCATTACGAAAATAACTTTCGACAATAAAAGTATTTCGCTCTTTTGTAAACATTTTAAATAAAATAAATTAAGTGAGACCGGTAGAAATAACATAAAACGGCGAATTAATTTGTCTATTCGTGAAAATGGACAACACATTCAACATCTGTTGTAATGTTTGTTCGTCTTTGTTAATTTTATAATTCACAACACTATAAAATAAATCAGTTTTAAATTTATGAGAAGGCGTTTTATTTATAACTAATGAAATTGTTGAACTTAACACTAAAAACAATGCGAAATAACCTCAAGACCACTAACAGCTACTTAAAAATGACATTTGATAATTTGTATATATGTGAATTATGAAATGACCAAGTAGATCAAATTCATGGCAAACTCAAATTCATGGCAAGAGTGGATTCCAAGACCTTTGGGACTCACGTTAGTTGATTTATATTGCTATCTTAAATTAAAATCATATATAGTCTACTCTGGTCTCTGGGTAAATCAAACATTTTTTAACTCAAACTGAAGAAATTAACAGAAGATTAGAGATCATTAGACAGGAATAAAGAAGATTAGATAGGAGTAGATACAAGGCTGGATAAGAATAGACTAGAAGGTTGGATTGGGTTAGTGCTACAATCATTTGTGGATCTTGGCCATCTTGGCCATGGACGAACCTCCTCCGTACAGTCCTATCTTGGGCTGTCGTTTACATATATTGTACTCCAGGTCTCTTATCTTGCCATCTCATTCGAAGTCTGCCACTTGGTCTTTTTCCATCTGATTATTTCTGCCAAACAGATTTTATTATAACCGATTACAACAGATCTTATGTGTTGGGGATCTGGGATGTTGCCATTGAGCACGCGTTATTGGTTGTTGGGTAGTGTTTGATCCGTGTCTCACGGAAATCAAAAATTTCCAACAGTTTTGAAACAGGGCTGGTCTAATCACTTACCAGTTAGGGCTGCTCGCGTCTACGCCACGTGTGATCGTCCTTCCGGCGCCTTTTTTAAGGGAGAAAATGGGGAAAATAATTGGAGGGATTCCCTTAAAATTTTTGTCTTCCAGACGTTGGATGCCGCTTCAGCCCTTTGGGCTCGTGATTACACCCCTGGTTAATTTGACTCAAAACGATAAACTTAAAGATGCGTGCCCGTGTCGGTCGAGCTTCGTTCGCGCTTCGACTCTTGTCCCTACGCTTCTCACACTCGAAGCATACTGCCGCAAATATATAATTTCGCGACGAAATTAATTGATAAATCGCGCGATTACGGCCCAGGTCGATACACCTTTCCACTTCTGTTGATCGGTGCCGAAATCGATTTAAATGTTAAATTCAAAATACAGATTTACTAAAATTGGCGCGAACAGGTAGATTGGAGAGCTCTTAAGCAATGCAGGGATTTATGAACGAATTTAGCACCCAATTGCCGATCTTCTTTGTTGTGTGGATAGGTATTTGTAAGGCACATAGCTTACAATAAAAGATGTAATTCAGTTTATTGCTTTATAAACAACTAGGCTAGACTATAGGTAAGAATGATTTTTTTAATTTTTTTAATTTTAATTTTTTTAACAACTACACATTCTATTTATTATTGTGCGATTTCTGACGCTCGAACGGTGGAAACTATCCACCGAACGCTTCTTAAGAACAATGAGGATTATGTCTAGACATTTAAATAATTCTAACAATATGTAAAATACGTACCGAATGCTAATTAATTATAATGCGGCAATATGTCTAGACATATATTGATTGGATCTGTAATATATACAATATATTACATTTGTCAAAACGTCACTTAGTATACCTCCCTGTAGAACGCTCGGTATAATTATGTTAAAATCAGAATGTTAGAATTGAAATCCGTTGTTCATTTTGTAAATGAATCTTCGTATGTTGCCGTTAATTTTGAAACTGAATTGTCGAGATACTCAAATCAGTTTGAGTAGCTGGTTCGTAATAATCGGCGAGGAATTTGTTTCATCTAGTTTAATTTTTAAGTAAAATTTCCGCAAAATCAATCAATTATTCAACCCACTTTCCAACAGGTTCGATATTGAACCGTGCAAATCGACAGGAAATTGTTTAACGGATGCTGAAATAATTGCAAAGAACGGCGAGGGTTTGTTTTTGATAACATAAATTACATAGCCATGCTAATAAATCTGCGGAGATTTCTGTCTATGTGGAAATGCTTTTATCATTATTTAACTGCTTGTTTGTTATTTGTTTGAATTTTTGTTTAACAAAATTGATTCTCAAGGATGGATTAGGAAAAAAAATCGTTTAGCTAATACAAATCAATGCAAGAGGAAGAAGGACCTAGTGGTCGATAGCCTTTTGTTAACTTTTTGATTCCAATAAATATTTCTTCTTCTTCAATGCAAGTACATAACGATCGACAGCAGTCTATTACATACTTAGTTTCTCTCAACACGGCTAATAGAGATTTGTTTTTAATAAATTTTTGAAGTACAATTTGCATAATTTTGCTCAATCTTCACACATGGGTCTTGGCCTCCTCCATACAGTCCTATACTGGTCCACCCTCCTTGCTGCTACCTTTGCTGCCATTCTTTCAGTTCCTTCTTGGTTTATTTTTGACCAGTTTCCTGCAGTTATCTTTATTCTTCCATCAGCAAGTCTATTGGCGGGATACATACGATGGTCAAGACTGCCTCGCTTGATATGGTGCGGTAAGCGATACACATGCATAGTACCATTTTTCTTTGCACTGCTAGAAGGTTTTGAGTATTGGTACTCTATACATCGTAGTGGCATCTACTGTGTAGCTGAGCAATCTGCGTTTACTGCTCCTGGGACTTCCAATGTTGGGCATGAGTTGCTGTATTGCTGCCATTGTCCTCACCCCCTTTGTTGCAGCTTCTGTGAGGCGCGGTGTGACGGTAGTGCCTTGTCTATTACTATGCCCAGGTATTTTATTTGATTTTGTTTACACTTTGTTACACCTTGACAATTAATTGTGGTTCGATTTTGAAACGCTGTGTTATTCTGCCGCGATTGTATTTCCGTATAACTCGTGTCGTGGGAACGATCGTGGGAATGGATCGTGGTGAATTGAGGTAGCGTGACTTTTCCCGTGAAATGTAGGTAAATCGAGAGACATCAAAGGATTTTAGCCTGTGGAATTGCGAAAGTGTTCCTACGGCCTGTGTATAGATGAGAAAGTGCTCATGCGCGATGTAGTGCAGCTATCATAATCCCACTACTTCTTCTTGTTAATGATCTTGTTTTCACTCAGAGACAAAATTATCGATATATCAATATATTAGTTCTCCTGGTACGAGATGGCTAGAGAAAAGACGCGAGGTGTTTCGAGATTTGTCAGACAACGCACTTTGGGAAAGGTATGGCTCAGGAACTCACAAGTACAGCCAAGCGACTACCGATTCGAGTATCCGAGAAACTTCGAGTCAGGTTGGCCAAGCCACAGGCCGTGGGAACCCGCCTAAAGGCTCCTTCAGGCCGGCGCGGAGCGTATGCGTCGCGAAATTTCCGCAACCAAAAAATCGCTAGCCGCGCGGCAGCGAAATGGCAATGCACACATCAAAACGCGATTTTACCTGTATATAGTAGTCATGATGTCCTCAGGGCAAGAAGCTATGCTATTATAAGCATTGATTGCATAAGATGAAATGTGTTATTTTGTATTTATTTTGAATTTCTAAAACACATAATGTTTGGACCGTGTCTCACGAAAATCAAATTTTCCAGTTTTAAAACAGGGCTGGTCTAATCACTTACTTGTTAGGCTTGCGTCTCCGCCATGTGTGATCGTCCTTCCGGCGCCTTTTTTAAGGGAGGAAATGGGGATAAAAAGTGGAGGGAATCCCTTAAAATTGTTGTCTTCCAGACGTTGGATGCCGCTTCAGCCCTTTGGGCTCGTGATTACACCCCTGGTTAATTTGAACGACAAACTTAAAGATGCGTGCACGTGTCGGTCGAGCTTCGTTTGCGCTTCGATTCTTGTCTCTACGCTTCACGCAGTCGAAACATACTCGCCGAATAATATAAAGTCGCGAAGTAAATTGATAAGTAAATCGCGCGATTTCGGCCCAGGTCGATACACCTTTCCCCTTCTGTTAATCGGTGACGAAATCGATTCAAATGTTGAATTAAAAATACGGATTTATTAAAATTGGAGTGAACACATAAAACTCATTTCAGAATTAAAGATGGGTTCATAAAATCAATGTGATTACGGAGATCACCATTTCAAAATACAGCGGCAGCGAAATTAACTGCGCATGCAAAAATCGAGCTTTTCGATCTGAACATGTGCATAAGTCGCCATGTCAGTCGGTCCGCCGCGATATCGCACAGATTGCAGCAGCGAAAAACTGTGAGCACCTAAGTCAGACGCTGCGGGCTGACTTGTAATTGTCGGTTGTAATAATCGTTCAAACAAGACCACGATTGAACAATTGATAAAGAGATTTAAAAAAAAATTATGAAGCGTTCCACGTGTATCGAAGTGAATATTAAGTGTATATAAAGTCTTCCATTATTATATCGTTCCACGCGTTCGACCGAAAACATTGCTGCTGTCGCTGAAAATGTAAGTGAAGACTGAAATCTGTCCATTTTTCGTCGTTCACAACAACTTGGTCTTTTTGACCGGATCCTCGTTTTGGCGAAAATATCATCTTCAGCGATGAAGCGCATTTTTGGCTAAATGGATGCCTAGATAAACACACCTGCCGCATTTGAGGCGACACCCATCCATGGGAGATACTGGCTATTTCATACTGGCCTATTTCACTTGTATCCTGAGAAAGTGACTGTTTGGTGAGAATTGTGGGTAGGTGGCATCATTGGTTCGAACATCTTTCGAAACGAAAGAGATCAGGCGGTGACTGTTAGCGAACGGTATAGAAGCTTGATAAGAAACTATTTGTGGTCCACTGTGGACGATATGAGCATATGTTTCCAACAAGACGTTACGCGTGAGTTATTGCAAGAAAAGTTCCCGGGGCGCGTTATTTCGAAAAGAGCTGACGTAAAGTGGCCACCAATACTGTGCGATCTAACGTCCTTGGACATTTTTCTTTGGGGCTACGATAATTCGTTGGTGTAGGCCAGTGTTTGGACCATTTCTCACGAAAATCGAATTTTCCAGTTTTAAAACAGGATTGGTCTAATCACTTACCGGTTAGGGTTGCGTTTTGGCCACGTGTGATCGTCCTTCCGGGGCCTTTTTAAGGGAGGAAATGGGGATAATAAGTGGAGGGATTCCCTTAAAATTGTTGTCTTCCAGACATTGGATGCCGCTTCAGCCCTTTGGGCTCGTGATTACACCCCTGGTTAACTTGACTTAAAGCGATAAACTTAAAGATGCGTGCACGTGTCGGCACGCTTCTCGTACTCGAAGCTTGCTGCCAATAATATGAATTCGCGAAGTAAAAAATTGAAAAATCGCGCGATTTTGGCCCAGGTCGATACACCTTTCCCCTTCTGTTAATCGGTGCCGAAATCGATTTAAACGTTAAATTAAAAATACAGATTTATTAAAATTGGCGCGAGCAGCCAGTGTTTCCCAAACTTTTCAATCACGTGTAACCCTTTCAAATATTTTTTAACACTTCGTACCCCTTAGTATAAAATTTCGGAGATATATTATAAAAAATAAAAACTGTACCGGTCTTTTTTAAGTCTAAGTAATATAAAGTCTCCAGATTGGTTTGATTTAGTATACAAGCGGATAAAGCTAAGGATTAAGAAATTTAAATTCGCGAGTTAAGGCTTAATTTTATTAGTTAGTGTATACAAACTTTTCTTTAACCCTTTGGGTACCTATTTGTTTAGGGAATGCCAGACAAGTGAAACATATGCATGACGAGCGTCAACCGTCAAATGTACCCAAAGGGTTAATTTTGATTTCATTTTCTGTTATTTTTTTAAGAGAAGCATGTAGTCGGCCCATTATTGTATTGTTGTCGTGACAACGATGAAATTGTTGATTTGTGCGTCAAAATTAACTCAAACAGTTTATTGTATTTAATTAATTTGTGTTTTATTAATCATAAATGGATACATCCTAAGAATTATTGTTAAATGGTGACGCAATTGTGGAAAGATTACTCACGCGGAAATCAAGACATTTATACAAGAAATGTATAATAAGTTTTGTAATTGGGGATCAAAAAAGAACATCAGCGAAGTCTACATTTAGAGTTGTGTTTACGGAGCCCACAAGTGAATTATTTCGAAGGGTTGCTATGGATATTTTTATTTCACTAACGAAATAAAAATTTTATTTAAGTAGTGAATGTATTATTGATCTGCATCTAAGGAATTAAACGTGACTAAGGTAAAATTTACTAAAAATTATTACACATATTAAGAAAAATGTTATTCTTTATGAGTTAACTTTAAGATTTTACAGTTTACTACACTAAGTTTCTGCTTGTTTTTATCTACGCATTAATGTTTTATTGAATTAATTGTTGTATTATATTAATTAATTATCAAAGATGATGAAGAGGAATTGTTTGCAGGTGCACAGCTAATTCAAGGATTCAAACACTTTATAAAAAGTAATGTTTGATGCACTATTTTTGAAATAATTTAAATATTGTTATTTTTCTTCTTATATCCACTTTGTCACACACAAAAAATTAAAATTTTGGAACATCGTTTCGTACCCCTTACAAACCATTCGCAGACTGAAATCTGTCCCTTTAGGGTACGCGTACCACACTTTGGGAAACACTAGTGTAGGCCAATAAACTAACAACTCTTGCCCAACCGGAGAACAATATTATCCGAAGCAATGCGGAAATCCAGCCCGACTTACTGAAGACAGTCAATACAAATTTGGCCCTAGCTGATCGACCAATGCAAACACAGCCGTGGAAGCCATTTGCACGATGTAATTTTTAAAACTTAATAGTATCGAATGGTGATTGCAAAAATACAAAACTATCCAATTTTTAAGTTGTCGTGAGCTTGTTGGAAGATCCGTTATAAGTGTGTTTTTGCTCGTCTAATATTTCTTGCTTTGGAGATTAAATTAATATATTTCTTATTAATTGTGGACTATAGTTAATACGAAAGTTGAATTTAAGACCAGTGTTTCAGTTAATCTAGTAATAAATTAGGATTAGTAAAATATATGTTGCAGCGGTAGAAAAAATCGCGAGTTTTTTTAGTACCGAAGACTTCGGTTCCATTAGCTAAATTATTTACCGGGCAAACTGAACTGATTTTGCAATCTCAACAGTAATAAAATTAAATTAAGTAATTATTCCATAAAAATCCATAAAAAAACCTAATTTGTCTGGCAATATGACTGGGATAATCTAATTGATTATATAAATTAAATTTGAGAAATATATTAGTAAAACACTGAGAAGTAATTCGACAACAAAAAGTATGTTTCCTGCAATTGTTCCTCTATTAAGTCTGTTTAATCAATACAATCGCAACAACTCTCCAACCCAACAAGTTTCAATTTATTTTTTCCACTCAACACCAACTAATTCATGTGCGTTACAACCATTCTCTCCTCACATGAAAACATCTAGCAAACCGATGATTCTTCCCACATGTAAGGCCTTAGAACGCAATCTAAACTTTGAGTTAGGTCTCATTTGCAACCACTCCATTTCAAACCTATTGGGACTAATTGTTATTCGAACAAATCCTTTATTTCAAAACTGTAAAACCTCCATTTGAATATATATATATATATATATATATATATATATATATATATATATATATATATATATATATATATATATATATATATATATATGTGTGTGTATATGTATATAATTTGAATGTAATCATGTAAGGTTTGGGTTGTTGATGAGAAATTAATAGTTTATTGATGCAATGGTTATTTATTACATATTTTTGGAACTATTTAAAGTTACATAAAATATTGTTTTATGTAAATTGCATACAGGAAACTTGTTTTATATTCAAAATATTTTATTTATAAATGGGACTGAGCGTTAATCTAGACCAGTGTTTTTCAACGTGTGGGTCGCGAACCCCTGGGGGGTCGCGAAGACTTTCGAAGGGGGTTAGGTTTTTTGCAAAAAGTTAGTTAGGTTCGCGAAGTCTCTAAAGGGATCTCAGTTATTTTAAAATTTAAAATAAAGAGCTCTTAAGGTAGTTCACTTGTGACAGTAGTAGATAAAACATCGTCTTATATTGGGTATCAAAGTTAGGGTTTTTCAATGTTTAAAAATATTCTTTTTGTAGGAGACTGTAGACATGTAAACTTATAACGTCGTATAACGTCGAAAATATATACACGGAATGGTCTATAGCTGCATTATCAAGCAAAGCCGTTTTACGAGTAAACTACTTTGGGGTTAGGCCACTCTAGGATTTGTAAAAATCGATTTTTTTAATTGTTTTAAAGGGCCCCTTAGGTTCTCTAAAATGATATCTCAAAAGATTATGGCCTGGAAATATCTCTAAGTACTTATTTTTCGAAGTACAGAATGAAAGTAATTGATGCTTTTGTAACTATTAGCAATTTATCTCAAAACTCGATTTTTCATATTGGCCGTACCCATAACTCCTACAAGTTTCAAGCAATTTACTTCAAATTTTAACTGGATCTTTAAAAATATATTGTCTAAATAAGCACGTAAGATTTCTTTTTTATATGGCATAGTTCATTTGTTATTAACAATTTTCTGGCTATTTTTCCGAGAATTTTGAAAGTTTAACTTTGGAAGTCCGCCATTCGGCAAAAAATCAATACATTAAAAATATCCTACGTATTTCTCTTGCTGTTGTAACGTACAATAAAGAAAAATTTAATGTTTCATCATAAATCAAAATTTACAGTAGCTCTTGGTACGGCCGGGGACCTTTCCAAAATAGAGAGGCCATTTGAGAAACGCTGCAAAGCCGCCATTTTTTAATAAATGATTCTATAAAAATTTAGTTTTACAGTTAATCATATCTACAAAAAATTTATAACTTTGTAATCTCGATTTATTTGATATTTTCACTGAAAAAAAAATCACAAAAAGCCTATTTTTTCGACCTGTAGAGTGGCCTAACCCCTTAAAGAGGCATTCAAAGTACAAAAACTAAAATCATTCTATTTCAAAATGTTATATTTATTTAGAAAAGGTTAGTTAAAGGTTAGTTAGAGCACAAATTCGGTTAAAACAAATGAACAAATACCTTCGAGTCACAAGAATCAATAATGTGATGGTTGGACCTGTTTCTTGTTAATCAATTTTTCCCATCCTGGATCCGTTTTAGCTACACATATAAATCGCTTTCTAAATTTAGACGATTTATCTGTTTGCCTTTTATATGAGCCTCCGACGAAAACGTCCACTCGCAGAAATAGGAGGTGGCAAATGGAATCAAACACTTTAATGCTTCTCTGGTTAATAGTGGATATTATGTTTTTTCTCTTTAGCCAAAAGGTATCCAAAGTGATATGAAGTATAAAGTGATAAGACATAAATTCCACGTGTAACATTCCATCAGCAGATAGTTTCCAACATTTTCTTTTAGATTGGTTCCCAAAATGTCACGTCTGTAGCTGCTTTTAAAAACAGATTTATATTCCACCTTTTCCCAGTGTTTCTAAAAGTTATTCCACCGAGAGATAATGACACAATTCTTCTTCAAATTCAAATTTTGAAATACAATTTCCATACCAGGTATATATGATTTGATGTTTATCTCAGATCGCACTTCTACAATATAAGACTGAGTAGAACAAAATGAATCAATGTTATCTTGCTTTATGTATGATGACCACAGGTTTCTTTTTTTCGTAAAGCCATGGATTTTATCTTTAATGAATTTTTACATCCCTCCCTTGAAGGTTTTTATTCAAGTGTTTAAAAGCTCGACTATCGCTCGAAAGAAAAGCCAGTTTCAAAAGGAATTTCAGGGTCACAAATAAATTTGGTATATTTGGATTTGACCAATTTGAAAGTTCAGCTCGAAGTTCCAAAACTCTTGTCATTACTTTGCCTTTCGATAACCTCTGTGCGGTAAAGCAAACTTTGGTGCAGTGAACCCATATCCTCATAAATGTTTCGAAATAAACCTGTCAGTAACACTTTTCCTTTAATATAATTTACTAATTTTAGAACAATCTTTCATAATAATAATGTTATTGTATTCCTGTGCCAAGGTTTTGGATGCAAAAGCTTGGCGATGAAGAAAGCCATGCATCAAGCAATGCAAACAAGCGTTTGGCATCAGTGCTTTAAGTGTAGGTAATAAAGCCGCTTTTCGTACCAGTCATAGCTTTTGCTAGGTCATTACAAATAGCTATGCATCTCTTCACCTAATCGATATGGAAGTCTTGTGTCAGTTCAAGATACATGTTATATAAGCACTGATCTGTTGTATTCGTAAGCAAAGCTTTAGGAAACAGTATTTCTTCTATCAATCTCTCGTTGGATTCAAAACGCACAAAAGCCACAAACTGCGTACAACCCGCAATATCAGTAGATTCATCAAACTGCAGGGATACAAAGTACTTTTTTCATTGACTTGATCACGCATGTCAGTCGCCATATCGCTTATTCTGCGTTGAATGGTATTGTCAGAGAGTGGTATATTTTTAAACTTTTCTACCTCTTGTTTCCCAAACATAATCTCTGCTATATCTAAAGCCGCAGGTAAAATACAATTTTGGAAATCGTATGAGGTTTTCCAGCTTTAGCCACACGAAAAGCTACTCGATAACAAGCTAGCAACGTTTTTTCATTTGTATTGGACATCTGTATTGGACAGCATTTTTTGATGATTAAGGCCCTTCAATTTTCTTTCCAAAAATTGCAACGGTTTGTTTTTTTCATTTGGATGTTTGGTGTTGAGTTACCATTTTGGGTTATAGAGGGACATTATTTTAATTTTTATATAACATATATGTTGGTACATATGTATGTTTATATACATATATTGGAAATAATCCCTCTATGACAAATTATATTTTGAACTACCAAAACTAAGTAAAAAAGTATTCCAAATTTGATTGAAGAGATAGGAAGGCTTTGTTCAGATCAATATATAGAAGAAAATGTTTGCAACTGACAGTTTGACTTAAGTTAAGTGAAACTGAAGTATTTCAACGAAGTGGAAGTCGTTCGTGCTTTAACAGTAATTGAAAATGGCAAAATCCTTCGACAAGTTTCAAGAAAAAAGCAACGTAAGCATGTCTGTTGTTCAGCGATTGTGGAACAGGTACTTGGATACAGGTCAATATACCAAGCGCGGTTGACAAGGTCGCAAAAGAAAAACAACCCAAAAGCAAGACCGATTTTTACTGATTTCGAGTCTTCTCTATAGAGTTTCTACGAGGAAAGACCTCTTAATTTCCCTCAGGACGACGCATGGGGTCACTGTATCAGACCAGACAATAAGGAATCGGTTGAGGGAATCAAATTTGAGAGCAAGACGACCGGTCCTCTTTGACACGACGCCACAGAATAGTACTGATGAATTTTGCTCGTGCACATAACACAGATAGGAGAAATTGCATTGCTTTAGCCGATGCGGTAAAAATATGTTTGTTCTATTATAAATTGTATTTATTATTTCGCATTCCTTTTGCATTTTGTTTAGAACTTCGATGTTGGTAACCCTATCAGTCCACGAGATCCTCCACATTCTTCGGTAACACCACATTTCGAAAGCTTTCAGTTTGTCCATGTGCCATTTTTTCAGCGTCCATGCTTCCACCCCATAAAGCAACGTGGAGAAAACGTAGCATCGTAGCATCCTTATTTTAAGCTCTATGTTAATATCTCGGCTTATGAATAACTTCCTCATTTTCGTAAAGGAATATCTTGCTACCTCAATTCTCGATCTTATTTCTCTTGTTATGTCTCCCGTTTGTTCCATCCATGCCCCTAGGTATTTATATGTCTGTACATTTTCTATTATGGTGTTTCCAATTCTTAGATTTATCTGGTTTTGGTTTTGTAAAGATTTTGTGACTAGCATTATTTTGGTTTTATTGTAGTTAATTTTCAGTCCATATTCGTTGCAACGATCATTTAATCCGATCATTTGGCCGATATCTAATTATAAAAATAAGTAAAAATGATGTACGGATTCGATATTTGTATCATAAAAAATACATGTTAAAAACAGCGGAGGGTAGGATAGGGGGTCGCGAAATATGTTTCCAAACTAAGGGGGTCACGGCATGAAAAAGGTTGAAAAACACTGATCTAGACTAGATGAACTAATTACTAGACGGAAAATATTGAAGCGCATAGTACGCTACACACAGCGGCTTCAAAAGCCTACAAGCTAGTAGAATAAATATAGACGAAATGAGCAGAACTGGGCCTGGAGTGGTGCCCTCAAACATTCGGAAAATTAATCGAACAATTTTAGAAGGGGTTTGTACTTCATTGGCGAGTGCGATAATCTGTAGGTAAGTTCATGGGTCCTCTTAGGAGATTAATATGAAGAATGTGAAATTAATTCAATGCTATTTTTTAATTCCGAGGATATTTCCTGAACCTGTACTCTCAAGATCTACTAGTAGTCTAAACTTTTCAGGTACCTACTAATCAGGTACTAATAAGAACTTACTTAAGTTATATTATAATTATACGAAATACTTCGTCCGAAAAGATTAGTATTCAAAGAAATGAAGGTTTACCCAAACCCTACTCTTAACAAATAGTATGTTTTAAACATAAAGGAAGGTTAACAAAAATTAGTCACAATTTAAAAATTAGTAATAGTTTAAAACTACCTAAAATTATCTACAAGATTAGATATTAAACGTTACAATTGAGTTGGAACTAATTTAAACTGACCACATTTTCATTGAGACAAAGCGGGACAAATGGGTTGAAATGAGAATTATAATTAAGTTTTGAAAGCAGACCAATAATTAAAAATCTCACTCACCCACCAAAATGAACACTTTAATATATGATTGCATGTGAATGATGCCATTATTATAATAGTGTGTAAAAATAACCAAATGATGCATAAAAATCCAATGTAAATCAAATTGAGTTTCATTATTAAATGATTTCTGTTTGTTGTTACTATGACAACAACCTTGCGTCACTAAACAATAAACATAGACGCAGTGAAAATAAATTTTCTGACGTGCACTCATTGCGATTACATAAAACTCGCACCTCATGCATAAAAGCCCTTCTTGACACACTTCTCGGATTATAAACTACTATTATTGTATACATTGCTATACTTGTCTATAAATATACAAAAATGTATTTATTATTAATTATTGGTAACTATAAAAATATTTGTAAAAAACAATAATATGAAAATTATGATTTTTAATTAATTTAATTTTTTTATTTCAAAGAAAAATTTGATTTTCTTTCACGATCAAATTTTTGATCCGAGAGAATTCTCGGATCGTTTATTAAAATGTTGTGAAATTTGTAGTGAAAAAACCACTAATTCTCACATGAATTATTTTTTACGCTTAATATAGATTTCAAAGTTTAATGTTCAAATGCGTTTTCTCAGTTGTCCATATTTTATTGATACCAGAAAAAACACTTTTTGTTGATGAATTTGTTCTTGGAAGGAAGAGTGTGCATTCTACCAATTTAAATATTTGGATAAGCTTAATGAACATCCAAACACAGCCTGAATATATAAATATATTCAACCTTTCCGGAGCTGTATAACAGTAATGAGTCTTTATACCTTCTTGGCACTCAACAAACACCAGAAAAATAACATTGTTTTTTAAGATCATATCTTTCCGATACCTTAAGTGGATAGCCATTTGTAGACGCGTTTCGAGATTTATCTCTCATAAGTACAGCTTTGCTTCTATGAACAACAATTTGTAAACCATTCTCTTGTTGTTCATAAAAGCAAAGCTGTACTGACGAGAGATAAATTAAACCATTAAACGACCGGATTTTCTGAAGACCTATGAGTTTTTTATAATAACTGCTTGGAATATCTTGAAGAATGGACAGTTCAATTGGAGGATTTTAAAAAATATTATTGAGTGACACTAAAAAAGGAGATTTTATGAGAATACGTGAAAAATAATTATTTTACATATTACAGTACATTTAAATAAGAAATGCAGATATTTTCTAAAAAGCAGGACATTTTTAAAAATCGGCGGGACGCGGGACTGTCCTCCAAAAGGCGGGACTGTCCCGCCAAAATCGGGACGCGTGATCACTTTTAACTAATACAAGCTAAACATTACTAACTAAAATAATGTCTCAGAAAAATGGCAGCATTCTATAAAATGAAACGGATTTTGAAATGAGTTAACACATTCTATCAAGCAGATTAAATTAACTTTAAAATGATATATAATACGTCTATGTAGTAATAGTTGCGATTAGCCAACAATAGACTCTTGAAAATTGACTATAATTGACGCATACGTAACAGTTTCGTAAATTTTCCTAAATTTTTTTAGAAATGCATCTCCGAAAAATTTTGTATGAGTAAATAATGTGCTAAAAGCAGATTAAATTATCTACAAAATGAGATATCCGACAATAAAATGGCTCTCGGATTAACTAATAAATGAATCCGTTAGGTTATAACCTAAACTTTTTTTTTAATAGGAAGAGTCTCACAAAGAAACAATATTTTCAAAAATATTGGCTCTCTGATACTTTTGTTTTTCCCAGTTTTCTTGACAATTTGGCTCTTCTAACACGAAAGTCTTCCGACCTCTAGTCCAGTTTTCGACATCAACTTTACAAATAATTACTTTAGAGGAATTGAGTTTGGCCAACGTCAATGCTTGACTGAAAATAATACAAGCTGCAGACTATCGTCTTGTTTCCTACCCCTGTGGCTACTTAGATTTTATATTTAAGGGTTGGAAAATAAATGGTGTTAGAGAGAAGGAGTGAAATGTTCCCCTTGAGAAAGCAAAATGCATATCCTATAATAGAAAACGTGATTAAAGGAATTAGACTGAAGAGATACGATTTGATGGATAGTACTTGAGGTGCAATTTATGTATTAAATATTTCTAAATCTAAGTATTTGAAGAATAGGACGGTTGCGACTGTTACTACGTGGTAAGTCATACTTACACCGAATTGAAAAATTGACTATGTTTTGACCACACTATTTTAGAGTGGTTAAAACATGAATGTGATTTTATTAATTTTGTATAAACTAACTAGAAGATTTGCGAGATCTACACGGAAAAAAGTTCACTCTAAAAATTACAGTTTAAGTAGCAGCATCGGCCTTACGAATTTGAAACTGTAAAAACTAACAATTGCTTTTTTAAATTAAAGTTTCCGGTATTATTAGTAAATAAGTTTTAAAAATTACAGTATGCGGCTGCAATCTTTACAAATTTGTATTCGTAAGGCTGCTGCTACTATTTAAACTGTAATTTTTAGAGTGTACTTTTTTTCGTGTAATAATTTGCGTAATTTTCGAAAATTTTTAAAATTAAATTATAAATAGTAACAGCATTGCATAATTCTAGGATGGAATTATCAATAATTTGCGTAATTCTCGTTTCTAAAATTTCAGTTGGAGTTTCTGCCAGAATAATTGAAATGTACTTTTCAATTATTCTGTCTAAAACACCAACTGAAATTTTAGAAACGAGAATTACGCAAATTATTGATAATTCCATCCTAGAATTATGCAATGCTGTTACTATTTACAATTTAATTTCAAAAATTTTCGAAATTTTTGAAAATGCTTAAAAATAATTTACATAATTTTACAATAATTTCATGCAAAACATCCTGTTTTGGTTTTAATTCAGCCACCAATAAGGTTTAAAATCAAATAGAATAATCAAATTTGTGTTTTAGTTAGTTTAAACAAAATTAATCTTACTTCAGCCATAAGTAAGTTAAAATTGAAATAAATTAGTCAAATCTCTGTTGGAGCTAAACTTTACTAAACATAATATTAATCTACATTCTTCGTTTGTAAATTGAGGCATATATCATTTAAGTTGCATATTTTATTAATTATTTTAGTAGTATTGCAGTATTTTGCTAATAAACATAATAATACGAAAAATAGCTTGAATATAAAATATTCAATCTGTTCATTAATCTACAAAAACTTATTCCTACTAGGACTTCGACAAATGTCATATTGAAAAAACTACTTCTCTGGCTAATACCACGCAGGATATTGAAAACACAATAGACATTTGTATGTTATTACTAGTACTATTAGTTAAATGACATTTAAATTTATTTCTGCGTAAATTAGGTTACTAGCCATCTGCAAACGCGTTTCGAGGTTTACCTCTCATCAGTGCAGCTTGCTATTATTTAATTAACTCCATTTAGATATTATGATTCCATTTTGCTAATAGCTTATATTTTGGGTACATTGCACACTTTGCAAGCGATCAATTTATTGTTTTTTCTCAAGTAGCATCGTACCTCAATTATTTTAGTTATTTGAAAAATTCGACATGGATATAGAAAAGGTTGCGAAAATAGTTACTGAAATACAAAGTGTAATAACTCGATAAGTTTATTAGTTACAAAGTTGTAATTTTGCATAAATCTAGTCAAGAGTATATATTGTTTAAGTATACAAAAATGACATTTTTATGTTCGTCCGTCTATTTGAAATAAAAAAGAATTAACTTGGACATAAAAAAAGTTATTAAAGTGATTCAAGTCTAATAAATCTATAAGTTTACTAGGTAGCAAAATGAGTGATATCTCAAAATCTAGCCTAAACTATATGCTTTAAACATGCGAGCATAAAAAAAGTTCAAACAAATCTGTGCCTAAAAAATAAAACTCTCTTATTAAAAAATAAACAGTTAGTCTAAATAGCATGTTAAAATTGATATGTAAATATCTCAGTTAGTTTTCAAGATCGACGACAGAAATTTGGTGCATGAAACTATCTAGAGGAACTGCGTTCAAATATTAGGAAACAGTCAAAGCTAGAGAGGACACAAATTATATTCGTTAACTGTTATGTAATTCGAATTATAGGCTAGTCTTTGGAACTCTAGTCAAGTGTCCTGTCAATATCCACATTATCGTTTGTCTAGTCTTAGTTAAATCAATCATTTGTCAAATAATATCACTTTGTTTTCATATATTTATAGCCAGTAACTTACTTTTTAATAGAAACTTAATTCTTTTTCTATTTCTCTGCTTTCATGTTTTTTTCTGTTATTAAAACTTTTAATTTTATTTTCTTCTTTCTTTCCTTCTTCTTCTTTCCGTGGTACTTGAGTTCTATTAGACCTTGAGCACGTCCCTCTGCCTACACGTGTGCCTGCAGTCTAGACTTTAGACACAACTATAGGGGGACCTTACAGTTGTTAATGTGGCTGGAGAGCCATTGTTTTAAGGGGGGTTTCTTAGCAGATTACTGTGATGGCTTCGCCAGAGCCATGCAAAGGAGGACGTGGCTTATTGTGCTCGCGGGATTCCAACCTGAACTTATGGCTAGTTTACATAAGATTATATATATATATATATATATATATATATATATATATATATATATATAAATATTAACATATATATATACACATATATATATATATATATATATATATATATATATATATATATATATATATATATATATATGTTAATATTCAGATTTTCGCGGGCGTAATATGATTTCTTAGGTTCTCGGGGTTGCATCCGCGTTTTATTTGAAAATTTCCTATCACAAGCTTTCGGCAATCTCGCTGTTGCCATCTTCAGGTTATATGTTGCGTTCTGCTTGACAGTTCAGGCAGTTCTGACAGTTCACTGTTTGCTGACGACCCTGTCACTTGATCCTTGTGAGGCTGCTCTTTTTATTCCATGCACTGTTGATCTCCATGCGTGTGGTAAACGTTGAGCATCATCTCGTTTGTTTAAGTTGTTAGGTCTTTTTTCTATCTCTTTGGCCTCCATGATGATCCGTTTATGGTAATCTTCCATTTTACTTATTTTTCTGGTGTTGTCGAAATTAATGGTATGTCCAGTTGGGCAAGAGATGATGTTTTGTCTTGTCGGCTTACTGCTTTTTTGTGTTCGTCTCGTCTAATATTTATTCGTCTATTTGATTGTCCGATGTAAGAAAGATTGCATGATCCGCATGGTATCTCGTACACTCCTTGTTCTTCTAACGGAATTTTGTCCTTGGGGTT
The DNA here is from genome assembly GCA_944588485.1 of Phosphuga atrata. NCBI lineage: Eukaryota > Metazoa > Arthropoda > Insecta > Coleoptera > Silphidae > Phosphuga > Phosphuga atrata. Next base: position 7,446,100 of record OX155893.1, on the reverse strand, counting down.
TCGTAAGATTTGTGAAATTTTTCTGTCTGTGTTGTAAATGGTCTTGATATCGTACCTACCCAGTATTCTGCTGATTTTGTCTGTTGTTCCTTTGACGTATGGTATAAAGGCTCTTTTGGTAGTCTCAAGTTCGTTTTTATCGTTAGCTTTTGTTTTTTTTGCGTTTTTTCATGATTGTGTTTATTTGTCTTTTTGGGTAACCATTTGATATCAGAGCACTGCGAAGTTTGGATGTTTCTTCATTTTGGTGTTCTGCATCTGCTAATTTAGTGGATCTATCTATAAGTGTTTTTAACACCCCATTGAGTTGTGCTGGGTGGTGGTGAGAGTTTGCATTTAGGTATCTGTTGGTATGTGTCATTTTTCTATAAACAGTGTGACCTAGAGTTCCATCTTTCTTTTGAATTACTATCATCATCATCACGTAGCGCTACAACCCTGGGTGGGTCTTGGCTGACTGTACAACTTTTTTCCAATTTGTTCGGTTTCCATCAACCTAGGGTCAAATGGAATGTTCATTTTCCGGAGATCTGCTTGGATGTTATCTCTCCATCGCATTTTGGGATGTCCGAGCGGTCTCTTGCCTGTGGGAATCTCCTCCCATACCAGTTTTACAAGTCTTTCGTTATGCAGTCTGTGCACGTGGCCTGCCCATCTTAGTCGCTGTGATTTAATTTCTTGGACAATATCGGTGTCGTTGTAGAGTGCTTTTAATTCGATATTGGTTCTGATCTTATACTGGTCGGTGGTGATGTCATGGTGAGGTCCGAAAATGTTTCTAAGTATTTTTCGTTCAAAGCGTCTGAGCTTTTCTTCGTTTGCTTTGGCCATGGTCCACGTTTCGCATCCGTATGTTATTACAGGTCTGACGATGGATTTATAGATTTTGATCTTTGAACTTCTTGTGAGATTTTTTGATTTTATGAGCTTATTCAGTGCAAATAGACAGCGGTTTGCAGATTGGATTCTGTCTTTTATTTCGTCGGTAACATCGTTGTCCGCTGTGATTACGGCCCCCAGATACTTAAAACGTTGTACTCTTTCGAAATTAAAGGTGTTGATCGTCATATTTTGTCCTATTCTGTCTCTTCGTGTCGTTCTATTTATACACATATATTTCGTTTCTCTTCATTAATCTTCAGCCCTACTTCACTTGTTGCTCCTTCCACCTTGTTGAAAATGTCTTTCGTGGATAGAATGGAGTCTCCAACGAGATCTATGTCATCTGCATATGCGAGTAACACTTTGGGACCTTGACCCGATAGCAATTCTGTTTTTATTTCGGCCGACCTGATGGCTTTCTCTAATACAAGGTTGAATAGTAGTGGAGATAACGCATCACCCTGTTTAAGTGCACTGTTGATTTCAAAGCTGCCAGACAGTTTATTATTTACACGTACTTTAGATATTCCACCCTCCATACAGACTTTGGTCAGCCGAATGAGTTTCTTTGGTATTGAGAACTCCGCCATGGCATTCCATACTTGGCTTCTTTCTACGCTATCATATGCCTGTCGAAAGTCTATGAAAAGATTGTGTATGGGTTTGTTATACTCCCATCCCGTTTCTAGAAGTTGTCTCAGCGTGAATAGTTGATCTATTGTTGATCTGTTTGCCCTAAACCCGGCTTGATATTCGCCTAGGACATTTTCAGCATAAGGGATTAGTCTACTAAGAATGATGTTTGAGAGGGTTTTATATGCCGTGTTTAGGAGTGAGATTCCTCTATAATTCGCGCATTTTGTTTTGTCCCCTTTTTTGTGGATGGGCACTATTATGTTTTCCTTCCATCGTACTGGTATCTTTTCTTCTAACCATATGTGCGTTATTAGCTGGTCGATTTGGCGATGTAGTGCGTCTCCCCCATATTTCAGAAGTTCTGCTGGTATCTCGTCCGTACCCGGCGCTCTGTGATTTTTCAGCTTATTTAAGGCCTTTTGGGTTTCTTCAAAGGAAGGATTTTTGACGGGCATGTCCGCTGTGATATAGATCTCTTCTTTGTGCTGTTCTTCCTGTATGATGTTTAGAAGGTCTCTAAAATACTTTTTCCATTCTTCAGTTATTTCTTTACCGTCGATTATCATACGGCCTTGGTTGTCTCTCAGTGTGTGGATGGAATTGGCTCTATGCCCTCTTTTCTCAGAGGAAATTGCTTTGTAGAATTCTCTGGAGCCTGGTTTGGGCCGGTGTCTCTCTCTATAGTTTCATATTTTTGTTGTTCGTAGTTTCTTTTCTTTGTGCGTATTATTTTTCTTGTTTCTTTTCGACAGTCGTCATATTCCTTTTTACTTTGGTCTGTTTGCAGTTGTATCCAAGTCTTTCTTACTGTTTGTCTTTTTTCCAGTTGTTTCCGACATTCGTCGTCATACCATGTTTTTGCCCTCTTCTGCTTACTCCTTCCAAAGATCTTGTCAGCTGTTTTGGTTATTATTTCGGCAGTCGCTTCCCATAGCTGTTCTATATCATTGTCTTTTCTTTCAGAGTTCAAGGTTTGTTCAAGTTGTTCTCTATAGTTTTGTTGTTTCTCTGCATTGTGTATTTCCTCCATGTTCCATTGTGGGTTTATTGTTGTTTTATTGTATTTGTGGCTAGATATTCTGGATTTGACTTTTGCTCTGACTAAGTAATGATCTGTGTCTCCGTCTATTCCTCTCAGGCTTCTTACGTCTATAATATTGTTGCCATGACGGGCATCTACAATGATGTGGTCAATTTGGTTGCGTGTAATATGGTCGTTTGAGACCCAGGTTTGCTTATGGATGTCTTTATGCGGAAACATGGTTGACTTTATTAGCATATTATTAGCTGCTGCAGTTTCTGTGAGTCTTAAGCCATTGTCGTTGGATATATTGTGTAGGCTGTGTTTACCTATTGTGGGGTATAGGCTGGGCTCTTTGCCTATTTTAGCATTAAAGTCCCCACAGAGTATGCGCATATCCTGTTTGGGCATCGTATCTATCTCTCTTTCTAGGGCATCGTAGAAGTCATCCTTGATATCTTCATCCTTCTCTTCCGTTGGTGCATGCGCTGAGATAATCGAAATGTTGTATCGCTCTCCCTTCATTCGTATGTAGCACATCCTTTCATTTATAGGTTTAAAATTTAGTATATTCTGTACTAGGTTGTCTCTAATCACAAACCCCGTTCCAAATTCATGTCTTCCGTTTTTGTTACCGCTGAAGAAGATGGTGGATTTATTTATTTTTATATTTCCATCGTCTGGCCATCTTATTTCTTGGACGGCTGTTATATCCATTCCTATGTTTTCCAGTTGTTCCACAGCATTTATAGCAGCTCCAGGTCTGTACCAACTCTGGACATTCCAAGTTCCAATATTCATGGTCCTTTTACATTGCATTTGTCGTTTTTTGTGTTTGTCTGTCCGGTTCCGAGGCAAAGTTGCAGTTTTCATAACTAGTTTCTTTTTTCCGAAGGTGGGTAGTTAACCCTCCGCTCAACCCTCCTCTTTTATCCGGGCTTGGGACGGGCTGCAGTAAGGTGATTTCAGAGCTGCATTATTTGCCAATTTTCAATGTGTCAAAATTTTGGATTACTAGCACGTCTAAAAATGGTAACGTGCCATTTTGTTCTATTTCCATTGTCCACTTGATCCTTTGGTGTAAGCTGTTTAAGTGGTTCAAGAACTTGTATAATTCTTCTTTTCCATGTTGCCAGATGACGAATGTGTCATCGACGTATCTTAACCAGAGCTTCGGTTTTTTGGAGGTTGTTTTCAATGCTCGTGTTTCGAGACCTTCTATGAAAAGCTTGGCTAGCACAGGTGATAGAGGTGATCCCATGGGTGCTCCTTTGCATTTTCTGCTCGTATTCGAAGTAAGTGTTTGTAAGACAATGCTTAACTAGGTCGATTATGTGTTTTGCTGGTTGGTCTTTTTCTTTAATTATGGATAAGGCTTCTTCCGTTGGTATTTGTGTGAATAACGAAGTTATATCAAAGCTTACTAGGATGTTATTATGTTCTAGTTTCTGTTTTTTGATGATGTCAACGAAATGGGTAGAATTTTTTACGTAAGACTCCATGTCTTCAGTGTATGGTTGTAGTATTCTGGCTAAGTTCCTCGCTAGATCCTGAAGTGGTGAGCCGATGGAACTGACTATTGGTCTCAGTGGAACGCCGTTTTTGTGGATCTTGGGATTACCGTACATCTTCGGGCATTTTGATGATTTCTCTCTGGGTATTATTGCAACTTGTGTTTGTGGATCTATTGGTGTTCGTTTGATCAAAGCTCTTGTTGTTTTCTCCAGATATGTTGTTGGATCTGTTGAGATTGGTTTGTATGTTTCGTCTTGCAATAATGATGCCATTTTTTGTTTGTAATCCGTGGTGTTCATGATAACAGTGGCATTTCCTTTATCTGCTGAAAGCACAATAACGTTCGTGTTCTGGTTAAAGTTCTTGAGCGCTGCTGTTTCTTCTCGTGTGATATTTTTCTTTGGAGGTCTGGCTTTGCGTAATATGTTCGCAATATCTTGACGTATTGTCTCTGCTGAATCCGAGTCCAGGTTTTTGATTGCTCTATATTTATATATATATATATATATATTTATATATATAGAAATATATATATATATATATATATATATATATATATATATATATATATATATATATATATATATATATATATATATATATATATATGATGTTAGGTAAACATGCGGCAAAAATTCAAGAGGTTTTTCCTTGCCCTATTCTATGAATGTTTTGTTCTTATGATGATTTCTGAAAACCCCTTCTTTTAGAAGATACAGGATGAACAAAATTTACGACAGAAACAACATTTTTATTGTAAAAAATTACATGTAAAGTTGCTCAATCCATAATAAATGTTCAAAATGACTTCCTCCAGCCTGGACACAAGCATTCAATCTTCTCTACATTGAGTGCCGAACTCTTTCAAACACACCAGGGTAGTTTCCAATTGAGTTACAGCCAGACATTATTGAATTTCGTCCAAATTCTCCACTGTAGTAGCGTAAACTATTGACTCCAGATAGCTCTATAAGAAATAATCCAGGGGGTTTAAATTTGGAGATCGAGCAGGCCATGCATGTGGCCCACCTCAACCAACCCAGCGATCTCCGTATGTTGTTGTTAAAAAAACCGGCCAAATGCGAGTTGACACTCGTGCATCGACGGTTCCGTACAAACTTGTAAGTAAAGTATCTTTAGGAGGACCTAACTGTATGCAACGCATATGCTTCTCATGCCTGACAATACCACGCAACACATTAGTGTATTTTCATAAGTTTCTAATAGTAAATTCAATTCAATTGGGGTATCAAAGGGGGTAGTGCATGCGTACCGCACAACAGTCATTGGGAATGAACTAGTTGCATAGCCACTCCTACCCAAGTCTGACTCTCACCTCCACGCTTGGTGATCCTTGGTAACCTCATGGACACCCTTTGAGATGCGGTGAAAACCCGTATGGACAAGGGCGGAAATGAGGGCAAACGAGAGCAGGCGAAATGGCCCTCCGAAATGGGGGTTGGGCGACGGGTTAACTCCCCGTCACCGGAAAAACAAACTTGTTACGAAAACTCCACGAAATAAAACCGGACTGGAACCACGACAACGAACCACGCAACGAAAAAAGGACAAGAGATTGGAAATGAAAATAAGCACATGGAATGTACGAACCATGCTAAGACCTGTAAAAATGCAGGAGATTGCCGAAAAACTTATAAAGCAAAATATAGATGTAACAGCCCTGCAAGAAATCAGATGGAAAGGACAGGGCGAAGTACGAAAAAGAGAATACTCACTATACTATAGCGGGAGTGAAAAACAAGGATCATATGGAACTGGATTCATACTAAACAAGAAAGCGAGAAGTACGCTTATGCACTTCGAACCAATCAACGAACGAATGTGCAAGATCCGCTTAAAAGGAAAATTTACAAATATAACCATTCTAAACGCATACGCTCCAACGGAAGAAACAGACGAAATAATAATCGACTAATTCTATGACAGGATCCAACAAGAATGCGGCAAAGTACCCAATCACGACATCTTGATATTGATGGGAGATTTTAATGCAAAGATAGGACAAGAACAGGGGCACAGGAGTGTTGCAGGACGACACAGCTTGCACGCAGAAACAAGCCCAAACGGAGAGAGATTATGCCACCTAGCAGAAATGCAAAATTTGATATTGATATAGTTCACTATTTCCGCACAAGCGCATACATAAAGGAACATGGAAAATTCCGGGCACGAGAAAATCGAAAACCAAATCGATCATGTCGCAGTATCAAGAAGATGGACATCAAATATAAGAGATGTACGCTCGTTCAGAGGAATTAACTGCGATTCCGACCACTTCTTTGTAATGGCAACTGTAAGACAGAGAATAAGCAACATACAAAAACGCGGAGGAGATAAACCAAAGAAGTGGAATGTGGAAAAACTGAAAAGTGAAAAGGGAAAAAGAGAATATCAAGAAACAATACTGGAGCACCTACGTAAAAACCCAAGCGAAGACGATGTGGAGAATGAATGGAGACACATCAGAGATAGTATTCTAAAAGGAGCTGAAAGGATAGGAGAAAAGCAAAAAATACGAAACGAAGAATTAACGAATAACACGAAACGAAAAAAAGTTTGACGAGGAGTGCAGGAAGAAGATAGACATAAAAGATGAAGCAAGAAACAAGTGCCTCCAGCGCGAATCGAGAAGCCAAAGGAAAGACTATGAAAGAAAAAGAACAGAAGCATACCGAACGTGTCGAAGAAAGAAAAGAGAATACTATAACAAGGAAATAGAAGAAATAGACGAGAGCAATAACAGAAAAAATTACAAAAAGTTCTACCGAGAAATAAAACTACATTATTCAGAGTACAAAGCGAAAGAAATGTTGTGCGACGACAAAAATGGAACGATCCTAACAGAGAAATCAGACGTCCTGAAACGATGGCAGGAATATTTCTGGGATCTGCTTAATAATAAAAATGAAACAAACACAGAAGAAGAACTAACTCAGTACAAAACAGCTGAACCAAAAGTTGAAACACCGACACTGGAAGAAACAACTGAGATCATAATTGCCTTTAATTGATAACATTACAGCAGAGCTACTGAAGGCAGGAGGCCCAGAACTGTGGGCCCGGATCCACCAATTAACCAAACGAATCTGGGAGGAAGAAACAATGCCAGAAGAGTGGAATTTAGGCCTTATACATCCTATTCACAAGAAAGGAAGCAAAAGAGATTTTAAAAATTACAGAGGAATTACATTATTAAATGTAACATATAAAATCATTTCATGCCTCATTCACAAAAGGTTGAACGTATATGCAGAAGATATACTAGATGACTATAAATGTGGATTTCGACCTAACCGATCAACAACAGATCAAATACACCAAATGCGACTGCTGCTAGAAAAGGGATACGAACACAATTTTGACATACACTGCCTTTTCATTGATTTTCAACAAGCCTTCGATTCAGTCAATAGAAATAAGTTATACCTGAACTTTATACATATGGGCCTACCAAACAAGATTGTCAATCTAATTAAACTAACATTAGAAACAACGTCAGCGGCAGTAGTAATACAAAACGATAAAACCGGAAAATTCGCCATTACGTCTGGAGTCAGACAAGGTGATGCGCTATCCGCTCTACTTTTCAACTTAACATTACATGCGGCTATAGAAAAACTAAAGATAACGGGAAACTTAACATCAAAAAGTAGACAAATCGGAGCCTATGCAGATGACATAGTAATCACGGGGCGCATGGCAAATACAGTAAATGACACATTTAAGGACCTCTTAAGGACATATATATATATATATATATATATATATATATATATATATATATATATATATATATATATTAACTGAGCCACCAATAAGTCAGAAACTAAATAAATTAGTCAAATCTCAATTTGAGCTAGTTTATAATCTACATTCTTATAAAATCCGGAAACTCGCAAGATTTGCACTAGTTCTCTGAAATATGTTTTAATTAAGTGAGTTCACTAAAAATAATGCTAATATTTTTTTAAATATGAGAGAAATATCTAAACTTGTCGAGATATGGTGCAGATAAATGGCGAAGGCGAATGGCAACTTGTGCAGATAAATGGCGAAATGGCGCCGGGCGAAGCAACTAGCGAATTAAAATTTATAATTTAAATCTGTCGCGGTCTAGTTCAAGTTAAACACCGGAAGATAAATGGAACCGTTTTACATTCAAAGCTCCGCTTCACCTTTGACGATATTTTTTATCTCTAATTAACTTTTATCTGCATGCAGGAAGCTCTATTGCCCGGAAAACAACATTTTTTCTTGTCTGAAAATTATTTGTGTAAAATACGTTTCATAATTATTTTCTTTTCTTTTGTATTGGTTTTGGAACTTGTTAGTTAATTTGCCTTGTCTCTCTGGAAATTAATTAACAACCACTAGAACATGTCAAACATCTTGGAAAACTTAATTTGATTGACTAACATGTCTGTTAGTTAATTAGTTTTAGAGATTTTCTTTTTCTCTTAAATGTTCAATTAATACAATGTTAGGTATATAAAAATTGTTAGTTTCTATATAATATATAGATAAATTTAATTGTCTGATAACAATCTGATATTTATCTGAAATGATAATCTGCTTGAAAAATGTTGTTAAAATTAAACTAAATTTTTCGCACAGTTTACTAAGACAACTCCAATCGTCATCGTAGCGTCGTGCATTTGTGTTGCAACGACCATGACGAACGTTTGTTGATCCGCGTATGAAGCGAATTTTCAATGATTTACGATGCATATTTGTTTTGTTAAATTATCTTGGCCGCCGAAGGAAAAATAAATGAAAAATTAAGCATTGAGTACATTCATATATTTCAGAAAAACACTGAACTGAGGAAAAATCTATGAATAACCTTCCAGTTTTTCAAACAAACTGGAAGATTATTCATTGCCACAGAAGACTTAGTGGAATACGATAAAAAATTTCAGACTTTTACAGAATGTCCAAAAAATACTGTTAAAGAGCTGCTGGAATTTGTGAAGCCTGCCAATCAAAAACAAATTACTAACATGCGCGAATGCAGTAATCCAAAGAAAAGATTTTTTCTGAAATAACTCTTTTGATTAATATCTTTGTTTGAATATTCTTCAAAATTGATAAAATCGCATTAAAAAATGTAAATGTAAACAAACCCAATCGTACGCTCGTATTAAGGCCGCTTTTCATATACGCGACGTCACGCCACATCGCCTGTCAAATAATGATTACATTGTATTAAATGGGTACGTCGCGTAGCCATAGTAAGAACGTGCCCATTTAAAACAATGTAATCATTATTTGACAGGCGATGTCGCGTAGCTGAGTGTCGCGTATATGAGAATCGGCCTTTAGCCGACAAGCGACCGACATTGCTGACTGTACGATAGGCGTCATGCAGTATGCATGCTGCGACGAGTACGCGTAGCAGACGACTCGTTTGCGGCTCTTAATTTAAACTACGATGGCGATAATGACCATGATGGTCTAAGTTATCTATTTTCCAAAACATTTTCATTTTTCAAATTTTTTCTTTTCAAAATATTCGCCCTAAATTACTTCCACTAAAAATTCGAGATTTCTCGAATTTTTCTACAAAAAAATTGTAAATCAATTGTTGCTTTCATTTTTTCATATTTTCTTCTATCAAATTTTGCGCAAAAAGACGTAAAATTTTCCTAAAACAAATAATTACAAGATGAACAGCTCCTGCTGCAAAATATTTTCTAATAATTCATTCGTATCAAATGATTTTAATGATTTTAGGTTTGTAATAGTATATTAAAGGACGAGTTCAGTAAGCGCGATTTTACAGCATACGTCCAAGTTTGAAATTTATATTTTTTTTCTATTTTTTTTTCGCTTTTTTATGCCATTTCTAAATAAAAAAATTGCGAATACACATTGAGAAAATTGTATCGCACTCGTCAAGCCATTACCGCACGCATATGTGTGCTGTTATGAGTCTGAGTATGACTGACCAATTCTGATTCCTAATCTTCACCTCAATTCTGAAGTGGGGTTTCTCTATTCATTTTAATACAAAAAATATCTAATTCCAAGTTTTGGATAAAGCTCCCATTATTTTGAGACGAAGCGTAACCACAGAATATCAGCCCTCTATATTAAGGGCTGCGGTCGTGTGGCGAACACAAATATGTTCGTAACCTAACCCATTCTATTAATGATACAATAGGAAATAAGTTAGTCCAGCTATATGTATAATAAGCAAGCTTTACACATTCTTAGTCCACACGGATTTTCGAATACACTTGTTGCATCACGACATTAATTAATCCTTTGAGGCACTCATTAGAAAATAAAGAGACCATGTTGCATAAGGCTGCGCAACGGCTGCGCTTGCAGAACCATATTCTTTTCATGGACCAATTTCATCACCAATTCGCACATTTACGGCTATATGCCCTCGATAACTTCACGAATTCCATCTTTGAGGTCTTGAATCGATTGTGGGCCATTGGCATAAACCTTATCTTTCTCGTAGCCCCAAATAAAACAGGCCTCATGACAACTGTTAAAATGGCGGGCTATTGAAAATGAAACCCCTTATTGGAAGACTCTTAACTAAACTAATCGTTTGGTAAATTAACAATGAACTTGCCAATGAATAGTAATGAATCTTCTTTAAACTAATCAGTAGCTCCGTCCATCAATTTAAAGTTTGTTTAATCGTATAAAGTTCGTTTGATCGTGTTAAATTCGTTTAAAGTTCTGCTTTGTAATGAATCATATTGACCAAAACCAGATCAGATTTAGGCGCGTCCTGGCACACGACAGAAGGAAGTGGAAGAACGAAAGAGAGACCTATATCCAGCAGTGGACTCAGATGGGTTGAATGATGATAATGATGACTGGGCTTGACGAATTCCCTGAACTTAAGGAAAAGAAAGAACATCTAGAGCAAATAAGTCACCCCGCCACAATTAACGCGATCACATATCACTTGACAACCAATAACCCGCATCGCTTCACTCTTTACGCAGATGGCTCAAAAGCTGAATCGAGCGTAGGAGCAGCTTTTGTCGTGTATCGTGACGACGAGGAGGTACACAACGAAACCTTCAGATTAGCAAAATATTGCTCTATTTTTCAGACAGAAGGAGTTGCAATTAATCGAGGCCTTCAATACATTTGTCAAAGAACTTCTGATATGAAAGAATGTTCGATTATATCGAACAGCCGATCTGCTCTGGATGCTCTGCGATACATGAAATCTCCAAAAGAGTTACTAGTTGACACATGGCTGTTAATCAAGGAAGTTTCCTGTAAAGTTATACGTGGTCTGTTAGAAAACTATCCGGCCTTTAGCCGGTTAAAAAAACTGGCATACCTGGAGCGTTGGAAACCTAATTACCCTCAAAGTAGTCTCCTTGGGACTCCACACACTTCTCCCAGCGGTGCCGCCATTGTTGGAAGCATTCCGAAAAAGCCTCTTTCGGAATCGACTTTAGCTCGGCTGTCGTTGCAGCCATAATATCCTTTTTTGTCTGAAATCGCGTTCCTTTCGATAGCCTCTTGACTTTGGGGAATAGCCAGAAGTCGCAAGGGGCCATATCAGGGGAGTAAGGAGCCTGTCGAACCAGAGGAGTCTAGTTTTTCCACAAAAAAATGTGAACCAAGAGCGAAGAATGTGCTGGAGCATTGTCGTGATAGAGTCGCCAATTTCCTGATGACCACAACTCCAGTCGCTTGCGCCTCACAGCATCACGTAGGACAACCATCATTTCACATGTCATCATTTTACTTGCATTGAAAAACCCGACGAGAGCACCACACACTACCGACAGCAACACCCGACAGCAACTGACAATATCTACTGGCGGGAAAAAATTCAGCCATGCGCACGAGGGTTTAAGGTCGGCTCATGCAAGCGCGCTTGTTTCAAATCCATCAGGTTTCCAAAATAAAAAATAAGGTCGGATACTTTTCTAACAGACCACGTACTGTAACTGCCGTGGGTCCAGGCCCTATCTGGCCTTTTGGGCAACGAACAAGCGGGCAGCCTTTGGGAATGAAGACATCAGCATATGTTTCATATTGTATATGCAATAAAACAGGGAATATTCAAAAATATACAGAAAGATTGGTAATCGTGATGGAACTTCGCCCAAACCGGGCAATGGATCAAAACAATTATTAAATCTATCAGCAAATGGATTGATATGGACATACCGTGCAGTGCAACTTATTACAGGGCAACTTCCAGGCTTACACCCACTGATTCGGACTAAGACAATCACCTCTATGCGAATGTGGCGAGGAAGACACAGCCGCTCACATCCTATTCAAATGCCTCATCACATTTGTATGGGGTGGCAAACAAAAACTAAGATTCTCCAGGGCAGAATGCTCCTGGCCGCTCAACGAAGAGCAACTTAATGTAGTTAATAAATCTAGTCTAGTTGTCTGTCTAGTCTTGTCTGTCTGGTCTTGTCTGTCTGGTCTTGTCTGTCTGGTCTTGTCTGTCTGGTCTTGTCTGTCTGGTCTTGTCTGTCTGGTCTTGTCTGTCTGGTATTGTCTGTCTGGTCTTCACTGTCGCGTTTTGTCTACATGGTCTTGTCTGTCTGGTCTTGTATGTCTGATCTTGTCTGTCTGATCTTGTCTGTCTGGTCTTGTCTGTCTAGTCTTCTCTGTCTAGTCTTCTCTGTCTAGTCTTGTCTGTGTAGTATCGTCCGTCTAGTCTTGTCTGTCTAGTCTTGTCTGTTTAGCCTTGTCTGTCTAGTCTTGTGTGCCTAGTCTTGTATGCCTAGTCTTGTCTGTCTAGTCTTGTCTGTCTAGTCTTGTCTGTCTAGTCTTGTCTGTCTAGTCTTGTCTGTCTAGTCTTGTCTGTCTAGTCTTGTCTGTCTAGTCTTGTCTGTCTAGTCTTGTCTGTCTAGTCTTGTCTGTCTAGTCTTGTCTGTCTAGTCTTGTCTGTCTAGTCTTGTCTGTCTAGTCTTGTCTGTCTAGTCTTGTCTGTCTAGTCTTGTCTGTCTAGTCTTGTCTGTCTAGTCTTGTCTGTCTAGTCTTGTCTGTCTAGTCTTGTCTGTCTAGTCTTGTCTGTCTAGTCTTGTCTGTCTAGTCTTGTCTGTCTAGTCTTGTCTGTCTAGTCTTGTCTGTCTAGTCTTGTCTGTCTAGTCTTGTCTGTCTAGTCTTGTCTGTCTAGTCTTGTCTGTCTAGTCTTGTCTGTCTAGTCTTGTCTGTCTAGTCTTGTCTGTCTAGTCTTGTCTGTCTAGTCTTGTCTGTCTAGTCTTGTCTGTCTAGTCTTGTCTGTCTAGTCTTGTCTGTCTAGTCTTGTCTGTCTAGTCTTGTCTGTCTAGTCTTGTCTGTCTAGTCTTGTCTGTCTAGTCTTGTCTGTCTAGTCTTGTCTGTCTAGTCTTGTCTGTCTAGTCTTGTCTGTCTAGTCTTGTCTGTCTAGTCTTGTCTGTCTAGTCTTGTCTGTCTAGTCTTGTCTGTCTAGTCTTGTCTGTCTAGTCTTGTCTGTCTAGTCTTGTCTGTCTAGTCTTGTCTGTCTAGTCTTGTCTGTCTAGTCTTGTCTGTCTAGTCTTGTCTGTCTAGTCTTGTCTGTCTAGTCTTGTCTGTCTAGTCTTGTCTGTCTAGTCTTGTCTGTCTAGTCTTGTCTGTCTAGTCTTGTCTGTCTAGTCTTGTCTGTCTAGTCTTGTCTGTCTAGTCTTGTCTGTCTAGTCTTGTCTGTCTAGTCTTGTCTGTCTAGTCTTGTCTGTCTAGTCTTGTCTGTCTAGTCTTGTCTGTCTAGTCTTGTCTGTCTAGTCTTGTCTGTCTAGTCTTGTCTGTCTAGTCTTGTCTGTCTAGTCTTGTCTGTCTAGTCTTGTCTGTCTAGTCTTGTCTGTCTAGTCTTGTCTGTCTAGTCTTGTCTGTCTAGTCTTGTCTGTCTAGTCTTGTCTGTCTAGTCTTGTCTGTCTAGTCTTGTCTGTCTAGTCTTGTCTGTCTAGTCTTGTCTGTCTAGTCTTGTCTGTCTAGTCTTGTCTGTCTAGTCTTGTCTGTCTAGTCTTGTCTGTCTAGTCTTGTCTGTCTAGTCTTGTCTGTCTAGTCTTGTCTGTCTAGTCTTGTCTGTCTAGTCTTGTCTGTCTAGTCTTGTCTGTCTAGTCTTGTCTGTCTAGTCTTGTCTGTCTAGTCTTGTCTGTCTAGTCTTGTCTGTCTAGTCTTGTCTGTCTAGTCTTGTCTGTCTAGTCTTGTCTGTCTAGTCTTGTCTGTCTAGTCTTGTCTGTCTAGTCTTGTCTGTCTAGTCTTGTCTGTCTAGTCTTGTCTGTCTAGTCTTGTCTGTCTAGTCTTGTCTGTCTAGTCTTGTCTGTCTAGTCTTGTCTGTCTAGTCTTGTCTGTCTAGTCTTGTCTGTCTAGTCTTGTCTGTCTAGTCTTGTCTGTCTAGTCTTGTCTGTCTAGTCTTGTCTGTCTAGTCTTGTCTGTCTAGTCTTGTCTGTCTAGTCTTGTCTGTCTAGTCTTGTCTGTCTAGTCTTGTCTGTCTAGTCTTGTCTGTCTAGTCTTGTCTGTCTAGTCTTGTCTGTCTAGTCTTGTCTGTCTAGTCTTGTCTGTCTAGTCTTGTCTGTCTAGTCTTGTCTGTCTAGTCTTGTCTGTCTAGTCTTGTCTGTCTAGTCTTGTCTGTCTAGTCTTGTCTGTCTAGTCTTGTCTGTCTAGTCTTGTCTGTCTAGTCTTGTCTGTCTAGTCTTGTCTGTCTAGTCTTGTCTGTCTAGTCTTGTCTGTCTAGTCTTGTCTGTCTAGTCTTGTCTGTCTAGTCTTGTCTGTCTAGTCTTGTCTGTCTAGTCTTGTCTGTCTAGTCTTGTCTGTCTAGTCTTGTCTGTCTAGTCTTGTCTGTCTAGTCTTGTCTGTCTAGTCTTGTCTGTCTAGTCTTGTCTGTCTAGTCTTGTCTGTCTAGTCTTGTCTGTCTAGTCTTGTCTGTCTAGTCTTGTCTGTCTAGTCTTGTCTGTCTAGTCTTGTCTGTCTAGTCTTGTCTGTCTAGTCTTGTCTGTCTAGTCTTGTCTGTCTAGTCTTGTCTGTCTAGTCTTGTCTGTCTAGTCTTGTCTGTCTAGTCTTGTCTGTCTAGTCTTGTCTGTCTAGTCTTGTCTGTCTAGTCTTGTCTGTCTAGTCTTGTCTGTCTAGTCTTGTCTGTCTAGTCTTGTCTGTCTAGTCTTGTCTGTCTAGTCTTGTCTGTCTAGTCTTGTCTGTCTAGTCTTGTCTGTCTAGTCTTGTCTGTCTAGTCTTGTCTGTCTAGTCTTGTCTGTCTAGTCTTGTCTGTCTAGTCTTGTCTGTCTAGTCTTGTCTGTCTAGTCTTGTCTGTCTAGTCTTGTCTGTCTAGTCTTGTCTGTCTAGTCTTGTCTGTCTAGTCTTGTCTGTCTAGTCTTGTCTGTCTAGTCTTGTCTGTCTAGTCTTGTCTGTCTAGTCTTGTCTGTCTAGTCTTGTCTGTCTAGTCTTGTCTGTCTAGTCTTGTCTGTCTAGTCTTGTCTGTCTAGTCTTGTCTGTCTAGTCTTGTCTGTCTAGTCTTGTCTGTCTAGTCTTGTCTGTCTAGTCTTGTCTGTCTAGTCTTGTCTGTCTAGTCTTGTCTGTCTAGTCTTGTCTGTCTAGTCTTGTCTGTCTAGTCTTGTCTGTCTAGTCTTGTCTGTCTAGTCTTGTCTGTCTAGTCTTGTCTGTCTAGTCTTGTCTGTCTAGTCTTGTCTGTCTAGTCTTGTCTGTCTAGTCTTGTCTGTCTAGTCTTGTCTGTCTAGTCTTGTCTGTCTAGTCTTGTCTGTCTAGTCTTGTCTGTCTAGTCTTGTCTGTCTAGTCTTGTCTGTCTAGTCTTGTCTGTCTAGTCTTGTCTGTCTAGTCTTGTCTGTCTAGTCTTGTCTGTCTAGTCTTGTCTGTCTAGTCTTGTCTGTCTAGTCTTGTCTGTCTAGTCTTGTCTGTCTAGTCTTGTCTGTCTAGTCTTGTCTGTCTAGTCTTGTCTGTCTAGTCTTGTCTGTCTAGTCTTGTCTGTCTAGTCTTGTCTGTCTAGTCTTGTCTGTCTAGTCTTGTCTGTCTAGTCTTGTCTGTCTAGTCTTGTCTGTCTAGTCTTGTCTGTCTAGTCTTGTCTGTCTAGTCTTGTCTGTCTAGTCTTGTCTGTCTAGTCTTGTCTGTCTAGTCTTGTCTGTCTAGTCTTGTCTGTCTAGTCTTGTCTGTCTAGTCTTGTCTGTCTAGTCTTGTCTGTCTAGTCTTGTCTGTCTAGTCTTGTCTGTCTAGTCTTGTCTGTCTAGTCTTGTCTGTCTAGTCTTGTCTGTCTAGTCTTTTCTGTCTAGTCTTGTCTGTCTAGTCTTGTCTGTCTAGTCTTGTCTGTCTAGTTTTGTCTGTCTAGTCTTGTCTGTCTAGTCTTGTCTGTCTAGTCTTGTCTGTCTAGTCTTGTCTGTCTAGTCTTGTCTGTCTAGTCTTGTCTGTCTAGTCTTGTCTGTCTAGTATTGTCTGTCTAGTCTTGTCTGTCTAGTCTTGTCTGTCTAGTCGTGTCTGTCTAGTCTTGTCTGTCTAGTCTTGTCTGTCTAGTCTTGGCTGTCTAGTCTTGTCGGTCTAGTCTTGCCTGTCTAGTCTTGTCTGTCTAGTCTTGTCTGTCTAGTCTTGTCTGTCTAGTCTTGTCTGTCTAGTCTTGTCTGTCTAGTCTTGTCTGTCTAGTCTTGTCTGTCTAGTCTTGTCTGTCTAGTCTTGTCTGTCTAGTCTTGTCTGTCTAGTCTTGTCTGTCTAGTCTTGTCTGTCTAGTCTTGTCTGTCTAGTCTTGTCTGTCTAGTCTTGTCTGTCTAGTCTTGTCTGTCTAGTCTTGTCTGTCTAGTCTTGTCTGTCTAGTCTTGTCTGTCTAGTCTTGTCTGTCTAGTCTTGTCTGTCTAGTCTTGTCTGTCTAGTCTTGTCTGTCTAGTCTTGTCTGTCTAGTCTTGTCTGTCTAGTCTTGTCTGTCTAGTCTTGTCTGTCTAGTCTTGTCTGTCTAGTCTTGTCTGTCTAGTCTTGTCTGTCTAGTCTTGTCTGTCTAGTCTTGTCTGTCTAGTCTTGTCTGTCTAGTCTTGTCTGTCTAGTCTTGTCTGTCTAGTCTTGTCTGTCTAGTCTTGTCTGTCTAGTCTTGTCTGTCTAGTCTTGTCTGTCTAGTCTTGTCTGTCTAGTCTTGTCTGTCTAGTCTTGTCTGTCTAGTCTTGTCTGTCTAGTCTTGTCTGTCTAGTCTTGTCTGTCTAGTCTTGTCTGTCTAGTCTTGTCTGTCTAGTCTTGTCTGTCTAGTCTTGTCTGTCTAGTCTTGTCTGTCTAGTCTTGTCTGTCTAGTCTTGTCTGTCTAGTCTTGTCTGTCTAGTCTTGTCTGTCTAGTCTTGTCTGTCTAGTCTTGTCTGTCTAGTCTTGTCTGTCTAGTCTTGTCTGTCTAGTCTTGTCTGTCTAGTCTTGTCTGTCTAGTCTTGTCTGTCTAGTCTTGTCTGTCTAGTCTTGTCTGTCTAGTCTTGTCTGTCTAGTCTTGTCTGTCTAGTCTTGTCTGTCTAGTCTTGTCTGTCTAGTCTTGTCTGTCTAGTCTTGTCTGTCTAGTCTTGTCTGTCTAGTCTTGTCTGTCTAGTCTTGTCTGTCTAGTCTTGTCTGTCTAGTCTTGTCTGTCTAGTCTTGTCTGTCTAGTCTTGTCTGTCTAGTCTTGTCTGTCTAGTCTTGTCTGTCTAGTCTTGTCTGTCTAGTCTTGTCTGTCTAGTCTTGTCTGTCTAGTCTTGTCTGTCTAGTCTTGTCTGTCTAGTCTTGTCTGTCTAGTCTTGTCTGTCTAGTCTTGTCTGTCTAGTCTTGTCTGTCTAGTCTTGTCTGTCTAGTCTTGTCTGTCTAGTCTTGTCTGTCTAGTCTTGCCTGTCTAGTCTTGTCTGTCTAGTCTTGTCTGTCTAGTCTTGTCTGTCTAGTCTTGCCTGTCTAGTCTTGTCTGTTTAGTCTTGTCTGTCTAGTCTTGTCTGTCTAGTCTTGTCTGTCTAGTCTTATCAAGCTTATAAATTGTGTCTTGGTTTGTTAATATTTATTTTCTTCAAGAAATGGAATAAAATGTATATCTTCCAACTAGTTTCGGCTTTATTAAATTTACTTTGTCAGATGTCGATGTTATATAGACCGCCGAAACGAGTTGGAAGAAATATATTCAATTCCATCCATTGCAGTAAATAACTATTACCAAAGCAAGACACAATTTTGTATGTGTACGTCGCTACTGCAAATATTTCGAGGATGTTCAAAAAATATCTTGCATTATCATTTCATATAATGTTTAGGGCATTTTCGCAACGGCTCTCAAAAATGGCATCATATTTTTTTTTTGGGAGACGCTTTTAATTTCGCGGTGGCTCAGAGTGCCTGAGACTCATTTTTAACATATATCTTCTTTAGAAGGTATTTGTTAAAAATGTTTGCTTAAATCGATGTGACAATTAAACGTGCAAGAATTAATCTAATTATAGTTTTTTGCTCTGATTTTTTGTTGCCGGTTCCGTCAATCAAGTCCGTTTCAAACTGACTCTGAATCACGTAAAACATTTATGGCATTGTCAATGCTGCGAGTGTGTATTATATCGTGCGTTTATTATTCCAGCGGCGATTCAATGGCGCAGCTTTCCCCTTTATCGCCTGCATTACACAAGATTTTACACTCAGCATTTACGAGATTTAATAACAAAAGTATCTACAAATGTTATATTATCCTACTTAAATATTGAATGAATGCATATTGTATTTGAGGTTTTCGCGGATGGAAAGGTGTGTTGATTTGTTTTCTCGAGGATTCCGCGTTGATTTTGAAGGTTGGTTTAGAAAACCAACTTGAAAAGAACCAGATTCTCGACGTTTGGACGAACTAATATTCGCCATTTTCAAGAGATATATCCGTCCGTGGCCATATTCAAAGAAAAACCCAAGACTCCATAACGAAGAGAATTACAAACTGGAAACCACCACTTAGTAGACCAAGAGGAAGGCTGAAAATAAGATGGCAGGACCAAATACACGAAGATGTGCGAATAATGGAAGTCACAGAATGGAAGAAGAAGGTGAAAGACAGGAAGGAATGGAAGAAAATAGTGCAAGAAAGAAAAACACACAAGAAGCTATGAATGAAAAATAGAATACGCGGACTGATCCAGCGCAACAAAAGGATCAAAGAGCTCCAGAATGGAGCGACCAATACCCCACAAGTGGTCTATGGCTATACAGGTTAAGCGTTAGGCACATACTAGGGTAGCATTTGTCTATGGTAGCTAAAGCTGTAGACATATACCAATATTTATTTTTTTAACAATTTTCAAACCTTACTCAAACCTCTTCAAAATTCAAATTT
The DNA here is from genome assembly GCA_944588485.1 of Phosphuga atrata. Lineage (NCBI taxonomy): Eukaryota > Metazoa > Arthropoda > Insecta > Coleoptera > Silphidae > Phosphuga > Phosphuga atrata. The sequence continues at coordinate 7,426,787 of OX155893.1, read as the reverse complement.
GATAGCACTAGAATTATGTGCTATTTATGTGCTAATTATGTGCCGCAATCGCGATTTTTGTGCTCGAAGCCTTCAATGAAATAATCAAACTTGAATAGTGGGGGTGCTAGCTTAACAGTCAAGCTAGCACCCACCCATCCGAAAAATTTGGATACCGATACCAAATAAGCACTACAATTATGTGCTATTTATGTATGAAAAACTTATCCTGAACTGTATTAGCCTTACGAGGTAAAATCTGGAATAATCAAGAACATACATTTTAAATGACGCAAAATTGTTTCAATAATTATGTGCTCTCCAGATATGTTATTTACGATTTTTGTTCTCAAACCTTGGTACAAAAATTCACCCCGAACTGCATGAGCCCTAAGAGGCGAAATCTATAATAATGGCGCACAAAAGTTTTAATCAACGCGATATTCTTGCAATAATTATGTGTTCTCTAGATATATAATTCACGATTTTTGTGCTCTCACCCTTGCATGAGAAATTCACCCCGAAAGGTCTGAGCCATAAGAGGTGAAATTTTTAATAAAAGAGAACGCAAATTTTAAATAACGCAAAATTGTTTCAATAATTATGTGGTCTCCGAATATGCTATTTACGATTTTTGTGCTCAAACCCTTGCCTGAAAAACTCACCCCGAACAGAATGTGCCATAAGAGGTAAAATCTTTAATAATGGAGAATAGAAATTTTAACCCGTGCGAAATAGTTGCACTAATTATGTGCTCTCTAGATATGCTATTTGCGATTTTTGTGCTCGCGCCCTTGTACGCAAAATTCACCCCGAACGGTGAGGCCCATAAGAGGTGAAATCTTTTATACTCAAGCAAAGAAATTTAAACCGACACGATATTGTTGCAACTATTATATGCTCTCCAGTTATGATATTTGCGTCTCCGCACCCTTGTACGAAAAACTCAACCTGAACTGTATTAAGAGGTAAAATATTTAATAATCGAGAACATATATTTTAAATGACGCAAAATTGTTTCAATAATTATGTGCTCTCCAAATATGTTATTTATGATTTTGTTCTCAAACCCGTGTACCAAAAATTCACCCCTAGCTGCATGAGCCCTAAGAGGTGAAATCTATAACAATGGCGCACAAAAATTTTATTCGACGCGATATTGTTGCAATAATTATGTGTTCTAGAGATATATAATTCGCGATTTTTGTGCTCACACCCTTGTACGAGAAATTCACCCCTAAATATATGAGTCTTAAGAGGTGAAATTTTTAATAAACGAGAACGTAAATTTTAAATGACGCAAAATTGTTTCAATAAATATGCTATTATATAATATAATATATAATATGCTATTATATAATATATATATATATATATATATATATATATATATATATATATATATATATATATATATATATATATATATATATATATAATACCAGATATGCTATTTGCGATTTTTGTTCTTAAACCCTTGTGCGATAAACTCACCCCGAATGGAATGAGCCATAAGAGGTGAAATCTATAATAATAGAGCACAGAAATTTTAACGGAATCGAAATTGTTGCAATAAGAATGATCTATCCGGATATGATATTCTTGATTTTTGTGCTCGCACCCATGTACAACAATTTCACCCCGAAATATATAAGCCATAAGAGGTGAAACCTATAATATTCGAGCACACAAGTTTTAACCAAAGCGATATTGTTGCAATAATTATGTGTTCTCCAGATATGATATTCGCGATTTTTGTGCTCGCACCCTTGTACGAACAATTCACCCCGAACTCTATTAGCCTTCAGAGGTAAAATCTTTAATAATCGAGAACAGAAATTTTAAATAACGCAAAATTATTTCAATATTTATGTGCTCTCCAGATATGCTATTTAAGAGTTTTGTGTTCGTATCGTTGTACGGGAAATTCACACCAATTCTATTAGCCTTAGGAAGTGAAATTTTTAATAATCGAGAATATAAATTTTTACCGGCGCGAAATAGTTGCAATAATTATGTGCTCTCTAGGTATGGTATTAGCGATTTTTGTGACCCTTGTACGAAAAATTCACCCCGAACAGTATAAGCCATAAGAGGTGAAATCTATAATAAAGAGCAAAGAAATTTTAACCGAATCACAATTGTTGCTATAATAATATCCTCTCGAGATATGCTATTCGTATTTTTGGTGCTCGCACGTTTGTACGAAAATTGCACCCCGAACTGTATTAGCCTTAAGAAGTGAAATCTTTAATAATCGAGAACAGAAATTTTAAAAGATGCTAAATTATTGCAATAATTACGTGCCCTTCAGATATGATATTCGCGATTTTTGTACTCGCACTCCTGTACGAAAAATTCACTCCGAACTGGTCACATGTATGTCTGAGATGAAACCATCATATCCAGAGGTTCACAGAACTTACACAGGTTCACACTCTTATTGTTAGCCATAAAAAGTCATAACAAAAATTCAGAAGAATAAGTTCATTGTAACTGTAGTAAAATGTGAATGCATTTGAACTAAGGCGAACGCGATTTTTAAAAGGCTGGAAAAAACTGATGGTGAAAGAGTAAATTGGTCTAAAATATGTTGGATTAGATTTCAGAAAGGCGATCCATATAAGTTATTTTACAAAACTACAACGAACGAGGATGCTCCATTCAAAACATTGGATTTATCTCAGCAATGGGGAAGACCGAAAAACTTTAGTAACAACCACAATAACAATAAGTTAGCACCACTATATAGAAAACGAGACCACTTACAAACCAAAAATATAAGTACTTAAGTAAGTACTATTTTTACCACCATAGTTATTTTAAAGTATAAAACAATATAAATTGAAATGTAATAATTAGTTAACAAAGAATAAAAGCTGATTTTTATTTTTATTTTGTAACATAAATTATATACATTTATTATTGTTTCAAGGCAAATTTACTATACCTATCGACTTGCGGCTTCTGAAGATTTGAAAACGTTATTTCATTGATTTTGAAAGTGGCGTAGTGCAAATCGTCACAATCGATCCACGATTTGTTTTTCCGGAGTGCTGTAATGACCTGTCCCTTCACCACAAATTCGAATTTTGATTGGTACTTTTTGGTATTGGTATTTATATTAGAATTTTTCGTACAAGGGTGCGAGCACAAAAATCGCGACTATCATATCTGGAAAACACATAATCATTGCAACAATATTGCATTTGTTAAAACTTGTGTGCTCGATTATTATAAATTTCACCTCTTATGGATCATTCCGTTCTAGGTGAGTTTTTCACACAAGGGTTTGAGCACAAAAATCGTAAATAGCATATCTGGAGAGCACATAATTATTGAAATAATTTTGCCTTATTTAAAATTTCTGTTCTCGATTATTAAAGATTTTACCTCTTAAGGCTAATAGAGTTCGGGGTGAATTTTTCGTACAAGGATGCGAGCACAAAAATCGCGAATATCATATCTAGAGAACACATAATTATTGCAACAATATCGCGTTGGTTAAAACTTGTGTGCTCGATTATTATAGATTTCACCTCTTATGTCTTATATATTTCGGGGTGAAATTGTCGTTCATGGGTACGAGCACAAAAATCACGAAAATCAAATCAGGATAAGACATTCTTGTTGCAACAATTTCGATTCCGTTAAAATTTCTGTGCTCTATTATTATAGATTTCACCTCTTAGGGCTCATTTCGTTCGGGGTGAGTTTATCGCACAAGGGTTTAAGAACATAAATCGTAAATAGCTTATCTGGAGAGCACATAATTATTCAAATAATTTTGCGTTATTTAAAATTTCTGTTCTCGATTATTAAAGATTTTACCTCTTAAGGCTAATAGAGTTCGAGGTGAATTTTTCGTATAAGGGTGGGAGCACAAAAATCGGAAATATCATATCTGGAGAACACATAATTATTGCAACAATATCGCGTTAGTTAAAACTTGTTTGCTCGATTATTATAGATTTCGCCTCTTATGGCTTATTCCGTTCGGGGTGAGTTTCTGGCACAAGGGGTTGAGTTAGGGAAGTCGCTCCAAGGTATTTGAAAAGCACATAAATAGCACATAATTGTAGTGCTTATTTGGTATCGGTATCCCAATTTTTTGGATGGGTGGGTGCTAGCTTGACTGTTAAGCTAGCACCCCCACTAGTAAAGTTTGATTTTCTCATTGAAGGCTTCGAGCACAAAAATCGCGATTGCAGCACACAATTAGCACATAAAGAGCACATAATTCTGGTGTTATCAAATTTGAATTTTGAAGGGGTGGTGGTGCCAGCTTTATAGACCTCTTATATTTGTGTTTATATTACTCACAAGACAATAAATATTTGGTAAACATAGCGGACCTGAATTACTTTGACTGTCACCAAAACCCACGCGAGCGAAGCCGCGGGCTATAGGTAGTATATTGTGCAACAAGGGCGGTAAGTTGTCAATTGTTCACGAGAGCGAAATTGGACGCACGATCGAAGTGAGTGCACTCACTCAGAATACCGTGGGAGTTTCAGATAATATTTTTTATTACTCATGCGACGGAACGTATCATACAAGTTTGGGGTACAGGAGCCATCCACAGAAAATAGAATCAAAAATGAAGAATTTGCGTTTTTAATTGTCTCCGGTGGTGTGCATTCGTCATAAGAACTCTCATAGGTCTTCATTTTAAAACGTTTTCTTGAATTTTAATTTTGTAATGAAAAAAAATTCACTTTCATGTCACTTTTTTAATAGTGAGGTTTGGATTGTGTTTATTTTATTTATTCTATTGTTTTTTTTTTTAAATGAAACTTTGCGATTTGGATTGATGCGTGCGTTGTAGTGATGTGTTTGCGTGCGCTACCAAAGATATGTGGTAATATTTGATTTGATGAAAACAGCCATTTGTCGCACTAAAAAACGGGCGCCAAGATAGTTCTTATCCCGCATGTGTAATAAAAAATATATAACATTTCAATTCGGGGAAAAAATGGATTAGGATAAAATTTGCTGTATAATAAATGTATTTGAACGACAAATAAATGAATATCAGACGCACACATACGGTAATAAGAAAATCATAATAATAAGTGTATGAAGACAATGTGATATTATTTGACTAATGATTTGATTTAATTAAGACTAGAAAGACGACAAGCTGGAGATAGATTAACAGACTGGGCACGATAAAAGAGACAAAACAGCCTCTAGGGTTCGAATGTTTACACACAGTGATCGAGTTTTATAAGTTCTTATAAAAATGAATGGTGTACTTACTGCCTGGTAATTTTTATTTATAAGTCTTTGATATAGTTCCTATTAACTAAAAGCAACGAACTGTATTGTGTATTACTGTACTGCTTTATTTTATTATTAAGACAATTTTCTCACCTAGAAATACACATTTTATCAGCTCGTTTATTAACCTTAGTAGAAAATGAAGCCGCAGAATTAAGTGCCCAATATAGAATTTAATGCACTATTATATAGAAGGCTCATGTATGGTTGGCTTGATCGGATGAATAGTGTTCATGCAAACATCAGTTCGTGCAAACATATCTTTTTAATTTACTTTTCTTCCATATCACCGGGATCTTCAACTTGTTACTAAATAACAGGCCCCAACGGTTAGGTAGAAATGTGCTATACAATAGAGTTCTTAACTTACAACTTAAAGTTAGAATATTGAGGTGCTACGTTTTCTCGGTGTTGCTATATGGAAAGTAATCCTGGACGCTAAAGAAAGATATAAGTGGTCGACTGGAAGCATTTGAGATGTGGTCATATAGAAGGATCTTAAGAATAAGATGGGTACAAATGGTAACAAATGAGGAAGTAGTGGCAAGATTGAGAAAGGAAAGGGAATTGAACACAATTAAAATGCGGAAACTGCAGTATCTGGGTCACGTGATGAGGGGAGAGAAATATGTATTGTTGCAGAATATTATGCAAGGAAAGATACAGGGAAAATAAACAGAGGTAGAAGACGTATTTCCTGGTTAAATAACCTAAGAAAATGGTACAACTGTAGTTTCGTTCAGTAGTTTAGAGCAACAACATTAAAAGTGAAAATAGCTATGATGATAGCCAACCTTCTAAGAGGAGATGGCACTTGAAGAAGAAGAAGAAGAACGGTTAGGTTAGAAGTCATATTAATAATTATTTTTTTGTATTCAAAAGATTTAAAGTGCAATTGTATTTACCGATTTAAAAAAAATATATAGAATAAAGTTTATTATTTCACCTCCCCATCCGAAAGGAACTCTCTCCTCACCGTTCGATCTGGAAATAAAGCTTATACCCTTATCAATGCACATGCCCCGATAAATGAAGATAACAAGAAACACCCTGAAAAGGTGGATGACTTCTGGGAAACTCTTGAAGATGCAACTTCCAAAGTTGCTCCACTCCCTGTAAAGATCTTGCTCCGAGACTTCAATGCTCAAGTGAGCAGAGAAAAGAAATATGAAGAAGTTATGGGGAATTATCCAGCACATAATGGAAATGGCGAACGACTTATCGTATTTTCTAGACAATTTAACTTGAAACAATGTCCACATACTTCAAGGCACTACGAAAGAAAAAGAAGACTTGGGTCTCTCCAAACTGGATTTTAAGGGCGTTCCAGAATAACAACGCGGAACGATAAGGAAATCCTGAACGTGTAAGTGGAAAAGGTGCCAACATTGAATCAGAGCATTACCTCTCAGAAACCAAAGTAAAATTCTAGCCAAGCAGACCCAGGCAGAGAATAAGCAAGAAGCCCAGAATCAATACTGCGATTTTGAAGCAAAACAAAGATACCTTGAAAGCAACGATAAATACCTTGAAAACCTGTCTGATATGGAGATGAACAGTAGGGTCAGAGAATCCTTGATCAAAGCATCTGAAGGTTTGGGAAAGCCCTCAAGAGAAAGGGAGCACAGGTGGTGGAATAAAAAATGTGTTGAAGCACTTGGATGGAGGCTAAATTAATGGAAGCGGTTGTGTTTGGGAAGACTTCAGGAATGAAAGGAAAGAAGTGACCAAGGTCATAAGAGCTCGAAAGAGAAGATATGCACATCTAGGGTGGAAGAATTGGAAGAAGAATTTATAAGAAATAACACTACGTTATCGAACCTTTTTATCGAACCTTTTTTATCGGTTTTATCGAACCTTCAAAAAAGAAGCTACAAGGGTATCAACCACCAACTCATAGCTTTAAGCACATAGATGGTAGTATAGTTACTAATAATAAAGAAGACTGCAAGCTCTTGGCAAACTATTTTAAAGTGCTGCTAAACTACGAAGAACCTCTAGAACGACTGGACACCAAGAACCAAATCCACGAGAACCGAAAGCACCAAGTGTAGATGAGATTAAAATAATAATCAAAGAAGTCAAGAATAGCAAAAGACCAGGGGCAGATGGCATTGTGGCAGAAATGTGTAAGGTCGGAGGAGAGATCGCTGCTAAATAAAATCCATCACCTCATAGACGAAATATGGAAAACGGGACAGATCCCAAATGACTGGAAATGTGCGCTCATACATCCACTTCATAAGGAAGGTAATGGAACGGACCCAAATAATTACACGGAGATCTCTATACTTCCATCTCTATACTTCCAATGAGCAGCGTGGGAGGACAGGCTGATCACCTCATTGCAGAATACCAAGCTGGTTTCATGCGCCGAACAGTTATATTTAATCTAAAAAGCATTTTGCGAACAAGAGCTCTAAGGAGCCAGTACAAAGTGGTCATCTTTGTCGACATTAAAAAGGCATACGACTCAATTGATAGACAATCATTATTTAGTACCTTGAAAGAGTTTGGAATTGACAAAAAATCGAGAGAAATCATCATACAAACACTGACGAATACCTTCTCGAAAACCAAGTTCTTCAGGGAAATTTCTGATCCGTTTGAAATTAAGACAGGACTCTGACAGGGAGATGGATTATCCCCAATGCTCTTCAACATCGTAATGGAGAAAATAATGGAAACCTGAGAAGAGGCCCTGATTTTGGAAAGAATAAGAGAAATACAATTTGGGAAGGAAAGGAAAAACCTGGAAATGAAATGTTTAGCTTTTGCCGATTATCTTAACCTAACCTAACCTAACCTATCTTACCCAATAAACGAGAAGACGCTCGAAATATGCTTGGGTGTCTTCATGAATTCGTAGTAAAAATGGGTCTTCAAAGCTCCTATTAAAAGACAGAATATATGGAGTACAAGCACTAAAGTAAGAGGTACTTGGTGGTAAATCAATGGAAGATAAAGAGAACAGAGAAGATTAAATACCTGTGGGAATAGATCCAACCCAACGGACTAGATAAGGAGGCAAATAAAGGAAGAGCCAGAAAACTAGACCTGGCCTACAAGCTAACGCAGAACTAGTATAATAAAGGGGTATTAGCCTACAAGGCCAAAATCAGACACTATAAATCGGTAGTAAAATCTGAAGGATTGTACGCCTCGGAGTGTCTTATTTTAAACAAGAAAGGGGAGTATTAAGAACTCAACAAAGATTCTGTAAAAAATACTCGGACCACGGAAAACTACTGATGGGACTTGGAGGATGAGGAAAAACGAAGAACTCTACAAATACACTGAGAAGACCACGGACACAATGAGGAAGAGGAGGTTGAAGTTCTAAGGACACCTACTAAGAATGGATGAATGCAGACTGACTAAAAAGATCTTCAACTACTACATAATGAGATAATGAGGTTAAAGGCCACGTAAAGAAGAAGTTCTGGGAGGAGAAAAACCAAAAAGTCTTAAGTTCTTTGCAGTCCATAGTTGGCCAAATTCAAAAATAAACTTTCTTAATCTATAGGTATTTGAACTTCCATTAAAATGAATTCCTTATCCGGAGCCACCATAATCTCATGTTTCTTGGACCGAATTCTTATAAACAATAAATCGTTTGAAGCATCCAAATTCCTTACTACACTTTTCGGCCAGCGAACTTATCACACCAGCATACTGAACAGTTACTGTATTATCTAAACTAGTTTTTGATGTAAACCTTCTGAGTTTATGATGATTGGTGTACATGCAACTTTTTCAAAAACTCAATTATTTCATTAGACTTTGGACTTTGGGACTTTCGGTACTTACGTATTAACGCCACCGCAGCGAAATTTCGCGCTACTGCGCGATATGTGGTCTGGATTTTTGGGCTCCGTTATAACCTAATCTAACCACCCATTTTGTTCAAATCTATAGTTGCGGTGGCGTTAGTACTTAAGTAACTACAGATTGCAACTACAGATTTGAACAAAATGGATGGTTAGATTAGGTTATAACGGAGCCCAAGAATCCAGACCACATATCGCGCAGTATCGCGAAATTTCGCTGCGGTGGCGTTAATACGTAAGTACCGACATTTTAATAAGGTTTTGAATAAGATTTTTGACAGGTATTTGGCAGAAAAAAAAGCTTAAAGTTATTGATTAAATTTAAATTAAGCATAAAACTATTGATTCGATTGGGCTAACCATACAGGAGCCTTCTTTTAGCGAATTACATTCTATATCAATCTCTACTATGAAACCTATTTAATCTTTTGTGGGTTTATTCTTGTCGATAGAATATCTATAAATAAACTTAATAAAGACGGAACAAAGCTTGAATATATAATTATACTCAACCTTTTCGGAGCTCAATAATACTAATGAGCCATTTTCGGACTACGTGACTACCTTCGGTAGTTTTTTAGGTAGTTCTAAAAAGACTCATTAGTATTATGGAGCTCCGGAAATGTTGAATATATTTATATATTCAAGCTTTGTTCTGTCTTTATTAAGTTTTTCTGATTATCTATAATGTTGTGTGGTTTTACCAATTCAAAATTTATCTATAAATAAATATTTATTAATAAAAACTATTAAAAGTTAAGTTTGTAACTTAACTTTTAACAGTTTTGTACAAAATAACAGTTTTGTACAAAAGTAAAGCATTGTTAGGCGCGGCTAATAGTTTATTACTTACATTAGCAATAAATGAAACTGAATTTTAATATGAGAATTTAATATTCAGTATTTATTTTATGTTTAATCTTGTTAGTAGCCACCTATTACTAACAAGATTAACCATTACCAAGAGTAACCGTTTTAACAAACGTTAAAAAAGTTTTACATCAACCGCGCGTAATATATATATATATATATATATATATATATATATATATATATATATATATTTTCAATACGATATTGTCTTGATAAGTTTCTATAATATCGGCGCTATTTCAGCATTCCGAGTTTCGTTTGAAAGCAAAAATATTGCGAACTTACACTTTCATACATTTAAATCTCCATATCAATTTCGCATTTAAAGACACGTACCGATGAACTGCCAATTGCAAACTCGACGCTTGATGCGAAAAAGATATAGTAAATGGGAGAAGACAAAAAAAATAGCAGGAAAAGCTTTAGAGTTTTCCGACACATTTCCAATTGAATTCTATGAAATATTAAAGCGAACAGGATAAAAAAACTGGGTTTTGTAAACACGGAATTAATTCAATATTGAAGTGGTGAAGAAGAATTGATTAACAATTTTTTGCAGAAAAATTCGAGAAATTTAGAAAATTTACATTGTTTTAATAAACATTTAATTTAGAATAATTTAGATAATGGTTTCGTTAATTTAGTTTGTGTTCAAGAATGTTTCGGGAAAATATCCGAAATAAAAAAAAATACGCGCAAAATAGCATTTAAGTATTAAATCAATAAATAAAGTCAATAGTATTTGCGCGTATTTCATAATCGCTTATTTCAGGCTTACATTTCACTAAAATATAAAAAAATATATTATTGTTCACATACACACACTACACTAAGCTGAAAGCGCCACAAGTATCGCCCATCTTGCAATTCTGCTTACTCTTTTATATACAACTTCACGTTCCACATACATCTTGTGGCGCTTTCAGCGCCACAAGTGTCGCGCACCTTGAAATTCATTTTATACTTAAGGACGTTCCCAAGAAAATTAGTTTTCTTTAAATTCTTCTGTACTTTTGAATACATATAGCTAAAAGTACCCTTTACCCGTAGAAATTTGTTTAAATAGTCCTTGCGGTGGAAAATTTGTAAATATTGACGGTTAAACTTTGCATGTTTAACATGTAACCATACCCGGATTGAAATTCTCACACACGTTTTATTAAATATCAATAGTAATTTTCTTGATATTCTTTTGATATACTGAGAATCAGTAAATGAAGATATAACAAATATCTTTCTGTAAAAATAACACTATCAAGCGGTATTGATTTTGTTATAATATTGTTAAAAGCCAAGCTTTTTTGATGGTTTTCATGTTTACTTCTTTAACTTGAAGAGTGGGAGATGGCGACTTGGCAACGTTACACTGCGCGGCAGTTTAAGAAACAAGTCTCCAATCATTAAACTGTATAGTCAATATCAATGTCAAATAAAAAATGTGAAATATAATTTTCATAAACACTTTTATTAACATCAAATGAACATACAATCCTAACAATATATTATTTTTTCTTAGCAACTAGTAATTTCTTAATACTTATTTTGGCTTTGAGCTCTTGAGCTTTTTCTGATGTAGATTTTTCAAAAAGTCTAATACTTTTGTAATAATATTTTTATTTTTTGTTATTCGCGCCTTGTTATCATCTAATTTTTCCGAAAATAATTTAACAATAGCATTTTCACCTTTTTCATAATATATCTTTTTTAAATTATCACAAGAAATATCATTTAGAGCTAGTTTTTTGGACATGTTGATAGAAATAATATCTTTTACTTGAGCCAATTCGTAAATTTACTCTAATTTTATCTGACATAGATAATTCTTGTAAATAATAATCACTTCGTTTGTACGAATTTAATAAATTACTTTGTAATTTTAATTTGTTTATCAAATTTTGTAGTATTACAACATCATGAACGGCATCGTGAAATTGCTGATTATCATCACTAGGTTCTAAAAAATCATTACTTAAAGTTTCTAATTTAAATTGACCAGCACCTTTTCTATCAACTAAGACGGTTCGGAATAAAGTCAAAGTATCCGCAAACCCTGAAATCAAATCCAAAATTCTAGGTACTTTTGCATTCGTTATAGCTCGTAAAAGTCGTGGAACGTCAAACGAGCAACTAACAAACAATTTTTTTGCCCATTGCATAAATTAAATAAAAATTGTTCGAAAGATTCCAAAGCATAGGAAATTTTGTGGGTTTCAACTTTTTTATCTTTATAGAATAAGTTTCCATTTTTTGTAAAGTTGAGTAACAGCGCTTGCTGATGGTGAAATCTTGATCTTAGTATTTACGTAGATGTTAAAAATTTTACAATCACAGATAGCTGCAATTACATTGAATTTAAAAATTCACTTTGTTTTTTACCACACTTATATTATGTAAAAATATTATATAACTTATTATTCACAGTTATATAAATTTCTACACATATCACGACTCGAGTTTCGACGTTTGACGGTCATTTTCAAGAAAATGACCGTCACTTGAAAATGACCGTCAAACGTCGAAACTCGAGTCGTGATATGTGTAGAAATTTATATAACTGTGAATAATAAGTTATATAATATTTTTACATAATATAAGTGTGGTAAAAAACAAAGTGAATTTTTCAATTCAATGTAAGTATGGATTACCACGTAGTAACTGTCGCAACCATCCTATTCATACGATAGCTGCAATTTGTAAAATATGCGCATTTGCAGCAAATCCCGTGGTTTCGATGTTAAAATACACAACTTTTGTATTATCTTGTAGTGTAATACTATTATTGTAATTATCACAGTCATTTGGTATGGAATTAATTAATTTGTTCATTCCACAATTACTTTGATAAGTAATACCTTCATGTCTTTCGGTATTTTTCCTCAACAGCTCCATTTTTTTTCTTAATTCAATCCGTCTCAGTTTTTTGGCTTTAGACCGACTTACTAATGCTCGTTTTTTACACTTCAAATCACTCTCTCTCCAATGGCGCTACAGCCCGAAGCGAGCCCTGGCCTCCACCAAACGTTGTCTCCAGCGTTCCCTTTTCTCTGCCGCCGCCCGCCAGTTCCGCACCCCCAGCATCTCTCTCGCATCCCTTTTCACACTTTCCTCCCATCTCGCCCTTGGCCTGCCCGCTTTCCTTCTACCTTCCGGCACTCTGAGTATTTGTCTCGGCACTGCTGTTGGAGCCATCCGGCACACATGTCCCGCCCATCTTAGCCTGCTTAGTTTTATGTGGGATACCACATCTGGGCTTTTGTATAACTGATATAGTTCTAAGTTCATCCTACTTCTCCAGCCCTCTTCGCTGTTAATTGCCCCATAAATTTTCCTCAGGATCTTTCGCTCAAAAATCTCCAGCATCTTTTCCGATTTCTGGGTCAGCGTCCATGCTTCGCTTCCATATGTGAGGATGGGTCGTATGATTGCTTTATATATATTACACTTCGTTTGTCTGCTAGCTAGCTTCGAGTTAAGGATGGATTTAAGAGTGAAGTATGCCCTGTTGGCTTGCATGATTCTATGTTGTACTTCCACCCCTTCGTCGTTCTGATCCGTGACGGTTGATCCCAGATATTTAAAGTTGTTGACGACTTCTGCAGTGTACTCTCCCATATCCAGATTATTTACTGCGTGTACTGGCGCTCCCAGTCTTACCATCATTACTTTTGTTTTATCCTTGTTTATTGACAGACCTATCTCCTTGGCTCTCTTCTCCATTTTACCGTAAGCATCTTTCATTGCCGTTAGCGATCTACCTATGATGTTTAGGTCGTCAGCATAGCCCAAAAGTTTCGTGGATTTATTATAGATGGTACCGTTGCATTCTATCTGAGCTTTCCTTATAGCTTTTTCGAGCGCGATGTTAAATAATATGGGTGATAGACTGTCTCCTTGTCTCAGACCTGTAATGGTTTCAAACTTGTGCGATGTCGTTTTTTGGATACCGACTTGGTTCCAAGTCTTTTTTAACGTACAATTTACCAATTTAATGATCTTTTGTGGTATCTCGAATTCTTCCATTGTCTTCATGAGAGTTCTTCTATCGATAGTATCATACGCTTGTTTAAAGTCTACGAAGACCTGGTATGTGCTGATGTTCTTCAAATCACTACGATGAACATAATCAACTGTGCGGGATCCAATATCAGTCGAGTGCGAGCAGTTAAACGCGACACATGTGCTTAGCTGCTACAGCAAAGTTTAATTGAATATTAAATCCAATATAATTTAAATTATTTAAAAATATAATATTATTACTCACAATGCAACGCGAATTAAGATCGAGAGCCCAAACCGATAAGAACTGTGATCAAGAAATCATAAACATAACGCCCGCTGAACTAAAGGACATCATTTGTAACCTTATTAAAAGGGAAGTAGAGCCTCTACATATTCAAATGGTTAGTTTATGTGAAAATATAACAAATTTAAGTGCCCAAATAATAGCATTAAAAGAAGAAAACTTAGAGCTGAAGAATGCGGTGATTAAAGATATAAACGTATCCAGTGAACCCAGAAAAAACCAAAGCGTTGAAAAAACACCTCGGCGCGATAAAGCAGTAAATCAGCCGGTACCCGCAAAAAACATCAACAAATCCCAGGAATCTGTGTTTGAAAATGAAAACGAAAATGGTTCTATAAATGAAGGGACATGGGAAGTTCAAAACAAAGAGAAAAGACGAATAAGGCGTTCCAATATTATAGTAGGGACTAACTCAGAGAAGACACATATCAGGGCTGTTACAAGATTCGCACACGTGCATGTCTATCGCTTAGAGCCATCAAATTATTTACAAAATAAAAGATTTAACATTGTTAGATGTAAAAAACTACAGGCGAAACATCCGGAAGAGTACTCTTCGTTTAAGGTTTCTGTGCCTATCGAAGACCTGGAGGAAATCAACAAACCCGAAACCTGGCCCAAGAATACCTGCGTTAACAATTTTTTTTTAAGGCTGGAAAATTTACAACAAAGGAAGTAAAGCAACAGGGTCTCATCGAGGTCGTTCAAGAGCAAAATTCTAGCAACTACAAAAAGGAGACAGAAGTAAGCATAATAAGTCTGAACACTAGATCATTAGGTAACTCTGTAAACCTTATAGAGCATATGCTAGAAAAAAATTATCATTGCGAATACCTAATTTTAACCGAGCACTGGAAGAGTATTGAACAATTAGACATTATTCAAATAAATAACTTCCATCTAGCTACTTGTTTTTGTCGCGAAAAAGGAAAACACGGTGGAGTTGCAATATATTGTCATCGACTGAATTACAAAGCCAGGACTGATATTAATACTCATTCTGAACTATCAGTGTTCGAATGCGCTGCAATTGAAACAAAAATTAACAATAAAGTTACAATTATCATAGGCATTTACAGAGCGCCTTTAACAAATGAGACGCAGTTCCTAAACAAACTCCTTATCCTCTTAAGTAAAATCATTCAAGAAGATAAACAGTTCATCATTACGGGTGATTTTAACATTGATACCTTAAAATACTCAAAAGGCAGTAGACAACTAAAATCTATTTTGGACTCATTCAATACTGTGTTAACGATTAAGGAAACTAGTCATCCAAGCTCTAATACATGTATAGATAATATTGCTGTGCATACAGACATGAGATATATAGCGGAGGCCTTAAACTACAACATATCAGACCATCTTGCGCTACGCATAATTTTTAAATCTGATGTTATACAAACTACATTTAGACGTCGCAGAAACTTTAATGGTGAAAATATGATGAAATTTAGGGAAAACCTTGCCGCAGAAACTTGGGTGAGAGTGTATAATAATACTGAAGTGGACATACAGTGTAAATATTTCATAGAAACTGTCAAATCGCATTTTAATGAATGTTTCCCGTTTTCATTAACTAATAATAAACAATTAAAAAGGAAAATCTTCTGGAACGAAACTGTGGAGAAAATAAAGAAAAGAGTGGATCTGTTATACGTTTTATCACGATCGAATTGTGATCTTAAACACATCTATAATCGAACGAGAAGG
This sequence comes from Phosphuga atrata, assembly GCA_944588485.1. NCBI lineage: Eukaryota > Metazoa > Arthropoda > Insecta > Coleoptera > Silphidae > Phosphuga > Phosphuga atrata. The sequence continues at coordinate 7,410,806 of OX155893.1, read as the reverse complement.
AAATACATTAGTGTCTTAAAGCAGCATAAAAAGATGTACTACCAAAGGAAAATCCAAGGATCTGAAAATAAAATAAAGGCCACGTGGGAAGCAGTAAAAGAAATTACCCAACTCAAAACTCAACGTAAACCATTAAATAACGAACTCGGACCGGAAATCTCCCCAGAGAACTTAAACAATTTTTATGTTGATAGGCCCATAGAAATGACTGAACACTTAAACAAATTTCCGTATGAAGATAAAATCCATAACAATCCGCATACAATGTTTTTAGAACCAACGTCTGAAGAAGAGATACTCGAGACCATAAAAGACTTAAAAAACTCGAATAGTACTGGAATTGATGAAATCTCAACAGCGTCAGTAAAATTTGCTGCGACTGAAGTAACGGAACCACTGACTCACATCATAAATAATGCATTTGAACATGGAATTTTTCCAAAAGTTCTGAAGGTCTCGAAAATTACTCCCATTTTTAAAAAAGGTAACAAAACCGATATGAACAACTACAGGCCAATCAGCCTACTATCGCCTTTTGCAAAAATCTTGGAAAAATTGATCTGTAAGAGATTATTATGTTTCATAAATAAATACCAACTTATTAGCCAGCATCAACACGGGTTCATTAAAGGCAAGAATATTGACACGGCCTGCTTCCATTTTTTCAAAGAAATTATGCAACAGCTAGAAGCACATGATATTTCATGCGGTATACTCCTGGACTTATCAAAGGCATATGATACAGTCGACCATTCTATCTTAATATCGAAACTACAAAGATATGGAATCAGGGGAATAACATCAGAATTTCTTGCGCAATATCTCGAAAATCGGATACAAATAACACAAATGTGGACACCAGAAGGTTATATTACATCCACACCCAGGACTATCAATATGGGGATTCCCCAAGGCAGCACGTTAGGACCGCTTCTTTTCACACTGTACATAAATGACCTACCAGAATTAAGTTTAAAAAACGCAAACAGTACTTTAATAAATTATGCCGATGATACTAGTATATTAATAGCGAACAGATCAATAGAGGACTCTATAATGAATTTCAAGTCTGTGATGACAACTATGACCACATGGTTTAATATTAACAACTTAGTATTAAATAAAGAGAAAACCAACGTCATTTTCTATAAAACAAAAAGAGACACAAGAACCTACAATAATGAATTTACATTTGAGGACAATACATTAAAACTTCAACAAGTCGTTAGACTACTGGGACTATATATAGACGAAAACCTGGACTGGACTCCACACATAATGAACTTAACAAAACATCTGAACAGAGCAGTATATGCTCTAAGAATACTTAAAAGGTACCTAAATAGGGATATCTTAAAGATTGTGTATTTCTCCAACTTTTACAGTCATCTCAGATTCGGCATATTGTTCTGGGGCAACGGAACATTAGTATCAGATATTTTTAAAATTCAAAAGGCCGCCATAAGAACCATTTACGATTTAAATTACACGGAGTCTTGCAGAGGTAAATTCAGAAGTGCCAAATTATTAACGACTGTCGGCACTTATATATATGAAGCGCTTTTATTTCTATTTAAAAATAAAAGTCTGTTTGATCAATATCGTATTGACAACTCTACGAATACAAGAACCAACAAATTGAATTACAATATTCCTTTTCACAGACTTACCATGTCAAAAAGGTTACCACCATACAGTAACATAGATTTATTTAATAGATTGCCAAAGAGGCAATAAAATTGGTAGCAACGTTAAGCGTTTTCAAGAAGCAGGTTCAATACTTACTGATAGTTCACAATGTTCACAATAGAAATATTAAATATTTTTTTAATATTTAAAATACTAGCTACTCTAATATCACAAGCAGTACTTGTACTTAGACATTTATTTTTGTGGGCTTTATTTGCAACAATATTATCAAAACTTTCGTTACTTTGACTTGAAGCTGCAATGGAAAATTTATGAGAATTTGATGCGTATTTCTGAAATAAGCGTACTCATTCTTCATACAAAGCGGGGATTTCACATTGAGCTGTTTCATTCAGTATAGATTGAAATTTTCGTTTTTTAGCCTCAGACATACCCGCGAGAGATTTAGCTATTGCATCACTAGTCTTTTTTTTAACAAATCTACCATTCTTCAATCGAGAGATCATCATTAATATATTATTTGCAATATACAATTTTTTTTTCTTTTCAAAATATTGAAACGCTACGCATGTCAACAACATAAAAATATAGAGTTAGAATAAGTAAGCAACGAAAGTATTTTAGAACTTCTACGCAGATAAGCGGCACCCAAACGAACACTGCACCTCAATTATATTTTATAAAACGGCACGACTGCTGCTTGGGAACGTCCTTAAGCATATCCTCGATTTCAGCTTTATAGCAACCGACAGAATGCTTAAAATAATTAATAGCGTCAATAGACCGAACAATTAAAGAATTTAAACTTAATAAAGTCGGAACATAGCTTGAATATATTAATATATTCAACCATTTCGGAGCTCTATAATACTAATGAGTCTTTTTAGGACTACCAAAAACAAATCTCATGTGAAATTTGTCAGTTTTATAGCTTTCAGTCCACCTTCGTGCCACTCAACAAATACCAGAAAATAACATTGCTTTTTAAGATCATGTCTTTCCGATACCTTAACTGGATAGCCATCTGTAGACGCATTTCGAGATTTATCTCTCCTCAGTACATCTTTGCTTTTATTAACTACAATATGTAAATGTGGGTGATTAGGGTTAGATACTTTTAATTTGTCCTTTTTTGAGAGAGACATGAACTTAGCAGGTTATTGATATAAATGATAAATTTTGAATTGGTACTAGGGTTTCTGAATATCCGCACTTTATTAAAAACCGCGGTTTCGGTTTCGGGTTCGGTTTTTAAGAACTTTTGTTAGTAGTGTCTGATATTTAAACGGTAGTGTCTGATGGTAGTAGTGTCTGATCTTAGTTTTGTACAAAAGTTGCCGTTTAGGGAAAATGATCTTTCGGAGTAGATGGACGTTGCTGAAACAAGTGAAACTGAAACAAAATATTTAATATTTTTGTTCTCTCAGAAGTTCTTTTATATTTACCAAAGTCCTTTTTCATAAAATTAGGATAGCGATTTGATTGCATATAAGTATTTTTGTTTAATTCTTCTTGAATAGCTTTTTGTACTTTTGTACGTCTCTTGTACGTCTTGCAAGGGATAGTTTGGATTGGTCAACGTCTCTTGTGCGTCTTGCAAGGGATAGTTTCGATTGGTCACTTCTTCTAATTCTTCTGAATTTGCCGAACATTCATTTTCAACTTCAACCTTATCGTTGTCTGGATAAAGTCGTTCAAAAAGATTTTCCGCCAATATTAAAACAGACTTTGTTGGAACTTTTGAAGGATCTAGTAAGCATCTAGCTATTTCTGTTGATTCTAGATTTTCACGGGTCTTCAAACGTTCTATGATATTTTTCATTAAAGCTTTGCTTATATCAGAACCAATTAATTTCTTTTCCAAGAATCCTATTACACCTTGTGCCGTAAATATGTTAAATCATCACTGCTTAATGATATTACTGCTACGCTTACTAGATAAAGTTAAGTAGATAAAGGAAGAGATAAAGTTTCATAACAATTGAAAACTAACATTTTCAATTAAATGCACTGAATGTATATCTATTAGAGTCTCTAATATTACGACCTTTAGAACAATAAATTCTTCTTATATTGGTCTACCTTGTCTTGATGTGCATTGCTAATTCAATTTCCTTTTCAAAAAGAGCTTTTACGTTTCGTTGTAAGAAACTGATTTTATTGAAGATAAATGAAAATAATTGACGTTTTCTTTGTTAAGTTTTGTTACCATTTGTAAATTACTTTTAATTCCAGCGTCTTCTTCGACGTAATACTTATCTTCTTCTTGCGAGTTTTCAGGAAATAAACCTTCATCTTCACTGCTGCAGCTGTTTTCTACTTGAGATGATTTCTTGTAAAAAGTGTCGCACACATCGAGATAAATTGTATGGTTATTGCAAATTTTTGGTTCAGCAGGACAATTTGTACCATTTTTTGAATTACCCGAGCAACGTCATGTGTAGTATCTTACTTTAATCTTACTTTTTAATAATAATCCCACGTCAATATATTACCAGACTCAATTAAACTTTGAGGTTTTTTCGACCATAAATTGAAAACCGCGTTGAAATCTCTCGATAACTAACGTCGCAACGGTCCGTCAAAGATAGATCTACCGAGGATTGGTTGCATTTGTTTTTTCGAAATTTCGCAGCTGCCGCAACAAATTCGACGTTTGGTTAGAGCAAAACGTGTTCGGAAAGCGAGACTGAAAACCGCGTAGAGAAATATTTGACAGCGGCGTCGCGACGCCATCGGAAAGTTCAATTTTCTAATGCGACTGCTGATTTTTCCGCCGTAGTTTTCGTAATTTTCAAGCTAGCGAAACAAGTTTGACGTTTTGTGGAAGGGAAAGTTTGTCTTGTTTGAAAACCGCGTTGCAAAATCTTTGACAGCGGCATCGCGACGTCGCCGCAAAATTCAACTTGCTAATCTAGGTCGAATATCTAGAACTCGCGGTGATTTTTCCGCTGTAGTTTTCGCAATTTTGCAGATAGCGAAACAAATTTTATGCTTTGGCGAAGGGAAAGCTTGTGATAAAACGCGACTAAAAACCGCATTGCAAAATTTTTGACAACGGCGTCGCGACGTCACCGCGAACTTCAACTTTCTAATCCAAGTCACCCACAATATCATTTCTGAAACTGATACTAAATGAATCTAAATGTTTTTCAACACTTATTACGATATTATTTGCAGAACAAGTTCCTTCAATTCGCAGAACTTTCGCAGCCTAAATAAAAATTGTTTTCTCCATGAATATTTATGTTTAAGTATCTTTGGCGTCTCAAACTAGTCCACTCATCTAGCGTACTACTCGTTTTTTGTCCATTTGCTTTTAATTCTTCAAACTTTAAAATCATTTCTTCTTTTTCCTTTTGAGTTAAGGTCATAACACCTGAAGAACATTTTGAATTGGTAAAACCATACAACATTATAGATAATCAGATAAACTTAAAAAAGACGGAACAAAGCTTGAATATATAAATATACTCAACCTTTCCGGAACTCTATCATTTATATCAATAACCTGCTAAGTTCATGTCTCTCTCACGAAATGTCAAAATTAAAAAACATCTAACCCTAATCAACACGTGGGTTTTCAAGTGAGTGATTTACAATATATTGTTCATGGAAGCAAAGCTGTGCTGATGAGAGATAAATCTCGAAACGCGTCCACAGATGGCTATCCACTCAAGGTATCGGAAAGACATGATCTTAAAAATCAATGTTATTTTTATGGTTTTTGTTGAGTGCCACGAAGGTGGACTGAAAGCTATAGAATAGCTGACAAATTTCATACGAGATTTGTTTTTGGTAGTCCTAAAAGACTCATTAGTATTATAGAGTTCCGGAAAGGTTGAGTATATTTATATATTCAAGCTTTGTTCCGTCTTTATTAAGTTTACCTGAAGAACATTTTGACAAGATTTGGTTGCGAAATCGGCCAGCTATTGCTTTCCGAAAAAATGCAGATTTTGAAATTGCTCGAACACATATATCATCGATGGTTGCCATATTTGCAACAACAGTTTGCAATATTTGAAAGAGCACTAATTCAATGTATTTTATTTTTATTTATCTTTTGATAAAACCGAAAACCGCGGTTTTTTATAACGGTTATGCGGTTTCGGTTTTTGCACAGAAAACCGCGGTTTTGCGGTGCGGATATATCCGAACCAGAAACCCTAATTGGTACCAACAAGTACAATATCATGATAAAACCAGAAAAGATTGAGTATATTTACATATCCAAGCTGTGTTTCGACTTTATTAAGTTTATATGATTATCTATAATGTTGCACGGTTTTACCAATTCAATTAAAGAATTTGCTTTAGCAATACTAATATTACGACTTTGTAAGGCTTCTGAAAGTTAAGTGAATTCCTGTAAGACCTCGATCATTAAAGCTAAATCTTAAGAAACCCCAAATTGATTTGATAATCCAGAAGTTTTGTCATTAGATTTAAAATGTTTGCATAAAGCGGGATAATTTTTCCAAACCGCCAAGTGCATACGCTACAATCTGCCCATCTAGGTCCGAACACGCGACCGATTTTTATAATTTCCACGTCTATTTTCGTGTATAATTGTACATTCCTGTCACTAAACGAGAACCAGATAAGTAATATTGTTTTTAAGTTCATTTCTTTGCATTTAGATTAAGTGAATAACCATCTGTTTAAGTGAATAGCCCCATCTGTTCACTTAATCTAAATAGAAAGAAATGATTGTAAAAACAATGTTATTTATCTGATTCTCGTTTTGTGACACGAATGTGTACCGAGGCTAGTAAAAACATACAAATGTCTGTTGTATAATTCAATATCCTGCGTGGTATTACCAAGGCAAGTAGTTGTTTCAACATGGGTTTTGTTTGGTAGTTAATTTTATAGAGCTACGAGCAGAACATATATAGAGCTACAAACATATAATATATTAACGTATTCAGGCTGCATTTCATCTTTTATAATTTTATAGGTTCTGTTTTGGTTTTTGATGAGAAACGATGGTAAATTATTCTTAGTTTTTATTATAGATTGGGAAACTGTGAAAAGTTGATTTTCAATGGGCTTGAAAATTTATAAAAAAGTTAACAATGGGCTCGCCAATTTATACAAAATTTAACAATGGGCAGGCCAGGAGCCCTCGGATTTAATATAGGAGCCCCCGCGAGCCCGCTGCAGCAGAGCACTGATTATAAGTAAGGGTGTTTGAAAAAGAACTCCCTAGTTTTATTGTATCATAGAAACTGTTTAAAGTGATACACACTATTCTAGTTTATTGTGTTTGATTCATTAACTGTCCAAGTTTTGCTCCCCTGTAGCCTGCTTGACCTTGAGCCGGCGCCAGGGCTCAGTTCTCTTAATTCAGTTCAGACGAGCAGTGCAGTGCACTAGCCACTTTTTTGGACAACTTTAAACTCAGAACACACGTATCTGCTCAACGACATTTTTACGCTCTACCTGTACAATTCTACCCGCTTCAATTATCCACCTTTAGCTACTATTCCAGCCACAATAGCTATTCCATTCTAAAATAGTAGTAGTTATTGGACTATCTAAGTTAAAGTTTGAATAAAATAGTTATTGGTAATTATCTTGGGTTCATCAAGACGAACCATATCATTATCTCAGTACGTAACATTTATATTTGAATATTATTATGACTATAACTTCTGTTTTGTTTAGAATGTGGACTATATAGTTAGACTAGTTTTTAATTTACACTAGACTAGTTTAGTTTGCAAGCACAAATACAGGGTGTCTCATAAAGAATATACTTTAAATTAAATTGTTCTTTTTTCATATGATTATGCTTCTTCGCTCCCTGCACCCGGACCTTCTTCTTCTTCTTCTAGTGCTCCTCCTATCGGAGATTTGCTATCATCATGGCAATGCACACTTTGTTGACGGCAGCTCTGAACCTAACTGAAGCCTAACCATTCTCTTAAGTTTCTGAGCCAAGACGTTCGTCGCCTGCCGATGTTCCTTTTCACCCGGACCAGGGGTGTGAAAACTACCTTTTCCTCCACTTTTCGTTATCAAAAACAAAACTTAATTATAAAAACAAAACGAAAATTAATTAATTATGAGAAAGGAACAATTGACTATCACATCATGCTGAGTAACGAGTTCGCATAGGCCTTCGTCTCACATTTTTATTTCGTTATTTTTGGTAGCATGTCTTTCCCATTCATTGTAATAAATGCGCTCAAATTTCTCATTGTATCACAATAATTTGGTGCGGAGAAGACGGTGATGCAGAGGCCGTCGTGTGCGATCTTGTAGCCTTCTTGCATGACCTCGTGGCTCCTGATTATTTAGTCGAGGTTGTTGAGCTGCAGGAACCGCTTGGTCTCGTCGGGGCCGAACTTTCAGCGAACGCCGCGGTTGCTCGGCGCCCGCCCGTTCTACGGCTGCGGGTCGGATCACAGCAGCTCGCACATCGGCCCATCCTGCCTGTTCCTGTCTATCGTCCGGATCTCGTACAGCGTCACGTCGTCGCGACTGAACAACCCTCCATGCATCACCAATACTGGTTTGTTTAGGCAGTGTGCCAACGGCAGCCAGTTCTACACTTCAGTGAACAGGACAGACATCTGTGCTGCGTATTTTGCCTTCACCTAACCATCAAACCCATACATTTGATTCATTGTCGCACTATCATGATTTCCTCGGGACATGAAGAAGTGGTCTGGATAGAGCAGCTTGAAGCCGAACAGTGTGAAAATGCACTCGACCGAGAACGACCTCCGATCCACGAAATCCCCATTGAACAAGTAAGAGTTGGTTTCCGAGGGCAGGCCGTTCTTCTCGAAGATGTTCATCAGGTCGTATAATTGACCATGAATGTCGCCACAAACCGTAAACTTGTCGTCGTACCCAATCGGAATGTCAATTATCGACGGCTGTGGCATAAAATACTCCTTTATATCAATCAAGATCTTATATGCGTATTTCCTGTGTAGTTTAGGTAGAGTTTTGTACAATTCCATTAAATCCTTCAAGAAGTCGAGGGTCACCTTGCCATTCACTAGTTCAGGTCCTTTGTATTCATTCTCGATTGTCATCGCATCTATTCATTCTCGATTGTCATGGCATCCAGGTTAATGCTGTCCAACATGTTCTTCTTGGTCTCCTAGACGGAGATGGCCTTCTGGAACGCCAGTACTCGCTGTACCTCAGTTTCGCAACTTTGTCATTCGGTTCAGTTTTGATTACATATTCGAAGTCTTTGAGGGCCTCCTTGAACTCGCCGAGGGACATGTGGGCAGCAGCGCGCCGGTGGTAGCCCTTGTTGTAGCCCTTGTTCCAGCTCGCTGGCCTTGGAGCCGTCGCAGAGGGCGTAGCCGAAACATTCGGTCTTCTGGTACGCGCAGCTCCAGTTCGCGAAGTAAATCGCCACCGATGGGTTCTTCACCATTGCCGACGTGTAGCTCGTTATTCGAGTAATAATCCTGCTTTATGAAGAACTTGTTAGCCTGGTTCTTGAGTTCTTCCGCCCCCTGTGCGACCTCCTCCGATATCATCCTAGGCTCTGGTGCCCCTTTGGTCCTTCACTTTCCATTGAAAATCCTCCTTTTCCGATAGTCAACACACAAACACATTCACCGCACCAACTCTCACCTGGGAATATATATATATATATATACATATATATATATATATATATATATATATATATATATATATATATATACATATATATATATATATATATATATGTATATACGAACTTGTACACACATTTACGAATTTACGAACCTCTCAAGTTTATATCCTCCATCCTCCATATCAGCGTGGTCAGGTAAAGAAACACAATTTTCGAATTTGGGGCCTACAGAACCCACATGCATACATTGAACATGTACGAGATTCGCCCAAAGTCAATGTGATTTGTGCGATATCCCGATTATCTGTTAATGGCCCATTCTTCTTTGATGGTCAACGGTCAATAGTCATCAACACGGTCAACGGGCAGCAGTTTCCGAGGCTGCAGGAAGACAACTTCATTTTCCAACAAGAAGAGGCACTCCCTCACAGGAGTCACCATGTACGTGAATATCTAAATGAAACTCTACCGAACCTTTGGATTGGTCGTCAAAGAGGTGACGAAGATTTGACACCCTGTGACTTGTTCCTGTGGGGTTTCGTTAAAGAAAACTTTTATGTACCACCACTCCCACAGAACCTGGAAGAGTTGAAGAACTGGATCCGTACTGCCATAACATCAGTGACGAAGGACATGCTTGCCCGAGTATGGGAGAAATGTGAGTATCGGAGTGATACTGTTCGTGTCGCTGATGGAGGACATATTCAACAAAACTGATGAAGGCACTCAACAAAAACCAGAAAATAACATTGTTTTTTAAGATCATGTCTACAGCTCATAGCTACAGATGGCTATCCACTTGAAATGCTATAAAAACTGAAAGCTATAATACAACTGACAAATTTCACTTGAGATTTGTTTTTGGTAGTCCTAAGAAGACTCATAGTATTACAGAGCTCCGGAAAGGTTGAGTATGTTTATATATTCAAGCTGTATTCCGACTTTATTAAACCCCGTATTTATTTTTATTTCAAGCAATTTAATTTCTAAGAATATGAACTGTCTAGCTAGACTTTGCTTTAATTTAGACTAAGCTAGTTTAGTAATTCAAGATGTAAAAATATAAACGTTTATTCCAAGAACATTTTTGTTCTTTAGAATATGGTAAGAATATGGTATAATACTGTATAATTAGATTATGCTTTAAGTTAGACTAGGCTAGTTTAGTAATACAACACGTAGAAATATAGATGTTTATTTCAAACATTTAAATTTTTAGAATATGGGCTGTATATTTAGATTATGCTTTAATATAGACTAGGCAAATTTAGGAATAAAAGAATTTATTTGAAACTCTTTAGTCGGTTTGGCTTTCTTCCAAATGTATTATTTCCTGTGGGGTCTCAGGCGGTAAATGTTTATGTAGGTGTAGTGAGAAATAAATAGTTGTAAAACGTTTAAAAAGAAACAGTGCGAGTATAAAGAAGTAAAACATAGTGCCCTGTTGAAAAAATATTTCCCCGAGTGAAATTCTCCTGGAGGAGATATCCAAGTCTCGGAACTATTAGTCCTTTTTGCTCCTGCGGGATTAGCGGGATGTGGTTTACAGGCGCCGGAATGCGGTCGTTTTGTGCTGCTATACATTTGCAGGCCTGAAATATTATCAGGAGTGCTAAGTGTGGTTGAGTGGACGTTCATTTCATCGGGCGCGTAAAAAGCCGTAATGAAAGTCCTTGAAGAAACTTAATCGACGATAAATTTTCGTTTTTTTATGATTAAATGTGTGTTTGGGTTGTGTTTTTAGGGGTGGACAATAAAGTGATTTATTTTTTTTAATTTAGATGTTTTCTTGGGATCGCAACTCGCGGTGTTGTTGAGTGGAAAAGTTTTTTTTGGGCGTAATTTGCTCTCCAGTGGGAATTTTAACTGTTTCATGTTTTTGCGTTTTGTATTAGAAAGTTTGCAGCTTTTAAATCACGTCATAATTATTTGCAAATATCAAGAGATTTGCATTTTAGTTTTGCTTGAACTTTCGTTTGAAATGATTTCTTGCGTAATTACGTTTGTAAAGTATGACCAACCAAACTTTTAATTTTAATCATCATTAATTTTAGAACATTTATAATAAAACTAATTGTTAAAAATAATTACAAAAACCAGATTCACAACACAAGTTTGGTTTATTTTTATTAGTTTTACATGATGTTTCATTTTTCAACAATTCGGGGCACCGAAGTCATTATTTTTAATATTTAATAATATTTTGTAACTTGACATTATATTACATGACTGTTTCAAAGACAAGACAGAACAGACTAGAGTAAACAAACAGACCACACTCGACAGTCAAGACTAGAGAGGCAAGACTGACTACCGACTGCAGTGTGCGGTTGAAGCTCGATCCGACTAGTTGTCAGTGTGGTTGTACACAGCGAGTGGATACGGGATCTGATTGTGAGTGAAATAAATCAAATTATGAAATATTTATTTAGAGAGTAATTTTAATATAAGTATAAAACATAAATATGCCGAGGGAACTACGCTCAAACACACCCTCAACAACGCTAGAAGATAAAATACCATAATTTTTTCTATCGTGCCTAATTCATTGTTAAAATATCGGCTATAGTCAAAAGAGTTATTAGATTATTAGAACAAATGAAAGATCTCACTCATAAAGTAAAATCATTGCGTGAAGAAACACAACACAAATTAAACCAAACGCACGCGGTTGATCAAGAAAATATCTTAATAGCACCTTTTCAACTGTACAAATAGATCAAATTCAGCCGAACATTAGCGATACAACCATTAAGACTAGACGGACAAGACTAGACAGACAAGACTAGCCAGACAAGGATAAACAGACAAGACTAAACAGACAAGACCAGACATACAAGACTAGACAGATAAGACTATCTAGACAAGACTAGACAGACAAGACTAGACAGACGAGGCTAGATAGACAACACTAGACAGATAATAGTAGATAGACAAAACTAAACAGACAAGAGTAGACAGATAAGACTAGACAGACAAGACTAGACATACAAGACTAGATAGACAAGACTAGACGAACAAGTCTAGACAGACAACACTAGACAAATAAGCCTGGACAGATGACACTAGACATATTCAAGTAGGAACGCAAGACTAGACATATAAGACTACACAAACAAGTCTAGGTAGACAGATCTAGAGAGGCAAAACTTGACGCTAGGACTTGATAGACTAGACAGACAAGACTAGACAGACAAGACTAGGCAGACAAGACTAGACAGATAAGACTAGACAGACAATACTAGACAGACATTACTAGACAGACAAGACTAGACAGACAAGACTAAACAGACAGTACTAGGCAAACAAGACTAGACAGACAAGACTATACATACTAGACTAGACAGACAAGACTAGACAGACAAGAATAGACAGACAAGACTAGACAGATAAGACTAGACAGACAAGACTAGACAGACAAGACTAGACAGACAAGACTAGACAGACAAGACTAGACAGACAAGACTAGACAGACAAGACTAGACAGACAAGACTAGACAGACAAGACTAGACAGACAAGACTAGACAGACAAGACTAGACAGACAAGACTAGACAGACAAGACTAGACAGACAAGACTAGACAGATAGGACTAGACAAACAAGACTAGACAGACAAGACTAGACAGACAAGACTAGACAGACAAGACTAGACAGACAAGACTAAACAGACAAGACTAGACAGACAAGACTAGACAGACGAGACTAGACAGACAAGACTAGACAGACAAGACTAGACAGACAAGACTAGACAGACAAGACTAGACAGACAAGACTAGACAGACAAGACTAGACAGACAAGACTAGACAGACAAGACTAGACAGACAAGACTAGACAGACAAGACTAGACAGAAAAGACTAGACAGACAAGACTAGACAGACAAGACTAGACAGACAAGACTAGACAGACAAGACTAGACAGACAAGACTAGACAGACAAGACTAGACAGACAAGACTACACAGACAAGACTAGACAGACAAGACTAGACAGACAAGACTAGACAGACAAGACTAGACAGACAAGACTAGACAGACAAGACTAGACAGACAAGACTAGACAGAAAAGACTAGACAGACAAGACTAGACAAACAAGACTAGACAGACAAGACTAGACAGACAAGACTAGACAGACAAGACTAGACAGACAAGACTAGATAGACAAGACTAGACAGACAAGACTAGACAGACAAGACTAGACAGACAAGACTAGACAGACAAGACTAGACAGACAAGACTAGACAGACAAGACTAGACAGACAAGACTAGACAGACAAGACTAGACAGACAAGACTAGACAGACAAGACTAGACAGACAAGACTAGACAGACAAGACTAGACAGACAAGACTAGACAGACAAGACTAGACAGACAAGACTAGACAGACAAGACTAGACAGACAAGACTAGACAGACAAGACTAGACAGACAAGACTAGACAGACAAGACTAGACAGACAAGACTAGACAGACAAGACTAGACAGACAAGACTAGACAGACAAGACTAGACAGACAAGACTAGACAGACAAGACTAGACAGACAAGACTAGACAGACAAGACTAGACAGACAAGACTAGACAGACAAGACTAGACAGACAAGACTAGACAGACAAGACTAGACAGACAAGGACTAGACAGACAAGACTAGACAGACAAGACTAGACAGACGAAGACTAGACAGACAAGACTAGGACAGACAAGACTAGACAGACAAGACTAGACAGACAAGACTAGACAGACAAGACTAGACAGACAAGACTAGACAGACAAGACTAGACAGACAAGACTAGACAGACAAGACTATACAGACAAGACCAGACAGACAAGACTAGACAGACAAGACTAGACAGACAAGACTAGACAGACAAGACTAGACAGACAAGACTAGACAGACAAGACTGGACAGACAAGACTGGACAGACAAGACTGGACAGACAAGACTAGACAGACAAGACTAGACAGACAAGACTAGACAGACAAGATTAGACAGACAAGACTAGACAGACAAGACTAGACAGACAAGACTAGACAGACAAGACTAGACGAGACAAAGACTAGACAGACAAGACTAGACAGACAAGACTAGACAGACAAGACTAGACAGACAAGACTAGACAGACAGACCAGACAGACAGACTAGACAGACAAGACTAGACAGACAAGACTAGACAGACAAGACTAGACAGACAAGACTAGACAGACAAGACTAGGACAGACAAGACTAGACAGACAAGACTAGACAGACAAGACTAGACAGACAAGACTAGACAGACAAGACTAGACAGACAAGACTAGACAGACAAGACTAGGAGAGACAAGACTAGACAGACAAGACTAGACAGACAAGACTAGACAGACAAGACTAGACAGACAAGACTAGACAGACAAGACTAGACAGACAAGACTAGACAGACAAGACTAGACAGACAAGACTAGACAGACAAGACTAGACAGACAAGACTAGACAGACAAGACTAGACAGACAAGACTAGACAGACAAGACTAGACAGACAAGACTAGACAGACAAGACTAGACAGACAAGACTAGACAGACAAGACTAGACAGACAAGACTAGACAGACAAGACTAGACAGACAAGACTAGACAGACAAGACTAGACAGACAAGACTAGACAGACAAGACTAGACAGACAAGACTGAGACAGACAAGACTAGACAGACAAGACTAGACAGACAAGACTAGACAGACAAGACTAGACAGACAAGACTAGACAGACAAGACTAGACAGACAAGACTAGACAGACAAGACTAGACAGACAAGACTAGACAGACAAGACTAGACAGACAAGACTAGACAGACAAGACTAGACAGACAAGACTAGACAGACAAGACTAGACAGACAAGACTAGACAGACAAGACTAGACAGACAAGACTAGACAGACAAGACTAGACAGACAAGACTAGACAGACAGACAGACAAGACTAGACAGACAAGACTAGACAGACAAGACTAGACAGACAAGACTAGACAGACAAGACTAGACAGACAAGACTAGACAGACAAGACTAGACAGACAAGACTAGACAGACAAGACTAGACAGACAAGGACTAGACAGACAAGACTAGACAGACAAGACTAGACAGACAAGACTAGACAGACAAGACTAGACAGACAAGACTAGACAGACAAGACTAGACAGACAAGACTAGACAGACAAGACTAGACAGACAAGACTAGACAGACAAGACTAGACAGACAAGACAGACCAGACAGACTAGACAGACAAGACTAGACAGACAAGACTAGACAGACAAGACTAGACAGACAAGACTAGACAGACAAGACTAGACAGACAAGACTAGACAGACAAGACTAGACAGACAAGACTAGACAGACAAGACTAGACAGACAAGACTAGACAGACAAGACTAGACAGACAAGACTAGACAGACAAGACTAGACAGACAAGACTAGACAGACAAGACTAGACAGACAAGACTAGACAGACAAGACTAGACAGACAAGACTAGACAGACAAGACTAGACAGACAAGACTAGACAGACAAGACTAGACAGACAAGACTAGACAGACAAGACTAGACAGACAAGACTAGACAGACAAGACTAGACAGACAAGACTAGACAGACAAGACTAGACAGACAAGACTAGACAGACAAGACTAGACAGACAAGACTAGACAGACAAGGACTAGACAGACAAGACTAGACAGACAAGACTAGACAGACAAGACTAGACAGACAAGACTAGACAGACAAGACTAGACAGACAAGACTAAGACACGACAAGACTAGACAGACAAGACTAGACAGACAAGACTAGACAGACAAGACTAGACAGACAAGACTAGACAGACAAGACTAGACAGACAAGACTAGACAGACAAGACTAGACAGACAAGACTAGACAGACAAGACTAGACAGACAAGACTAGACAGACAAGACTAGACAGACAAGACTAGACAGACAAGACTAGACAGACAAGACTAGACAGACAAGACTAGACAGACAAGACTAGACAGACAAGACTAGACAGACAAGATTAGACAGACAATACTAGACAGACATTACTAGACAGATAAGACTAGACAGACAAGACTAGACAGACAAGACTAGACAGACAAGACTAGACAGACAAGACTAGACAGACAAAGACTAGACAGACAAGGACTAGACAGACAAGACTAGACAGACAAGACTAGACAGACAAGACTAGACAGACAAGACTAGACAGACAAGACTAGACAGACAAGACTAGACAGACAAGACTAGACAGACAAGACTAGACAGACAATACTAGACAGACATTCAGACAAGACTAGACAGACAAGACTAGACAGACAAGACTAGACAGACAAGACTAGACAGACAAGACTAGACAGACAAGACTAGACAGACAAGACTAGACAGACAAGACTAGACAGACAAGACTAGACAGACAAGACAGACAGACAGACTAGACAGACAAGACTAGACAGACAAGACTAGACAGACAAGGACTAGACAGACAAGACTAGACAGACAAGACTAGACAGACAAGACTAGACAGACAAGACTAGACAGACAAGACTAGACAGACAAGACTAGACAGACAAGACTAGACAGACAAGACTAGACAGACAAGACTAGACAGACAAGACTAGACAGACAAGACTAGACAACAGACAAGACTAGACAGACAAGACTACACAGACAAGACTAGACAGACAAGACTAGACAGACAAGACTAGACAGACAAGACTAGACAGACAAGACTAGACAGACAAGACTAGACAGACAAGACTAGACAGACAAGACTAGACAGACAAGACTAGACAGACAATACTAGACAGACATTACTAGACAGACAAGACTAGACAGACAAGACTAGACAGACAAGACTAGACAGACAAGACTAGACAGACAAGACTAGACAGACAAGACTAGACAGACAAGACTAGACAAGACAAGACTAGACAGACAAGACTAGACAGACAAGACTTGACAGACAAGACTAGACAGACAAGACTAGACAGACAAGACTAGACAGACAAGACTAGACAGACAAGACTAGACAGACAAGACTAGACAGACAAGACTACACAGACAAGACTAGACAGACAAGACTCGACAGACAAGACTAGACAGACAAGACTAGACAGACAAGACTAGACAGACAAGACTAGACAGACAAGACTAGACAGACAAGACTAGACATACAAGACTATCCAGACAAGACTAGACAGACAAGACTAGACAGACGAGGCTAGATAGACAACACTAGACAGATAATAGTAGATAGACAAAACTAAACAGACAAGAGTAGACAGATAAGACTAGACAGACAAGACTAGACATACAAGACTAGATAGACAAGACTAGACGAACAAGTCTAGACAGACAACACTAGACAAATAAGCCTGGACAGATGACACTAGACATATTCAAGTAGGAACGCAAGACTAGACATATAAGACTACACAAACAAGTCTAGGTAGACAGATCT